>JAHIAL010000124.1:0-600000 GCA_021605145.1 Aegilops bicornis | reverse complement strand
CGTGAGGGATCCCCTTTGTAGGGTGTTGCAATACGTTAATGGTTCTGTTATGCTGGGTGCCGTGAGTGATAGAAGCACAGTCTGAGTTTGGGGGTCATTGCATATGGGATAAAGGGGACGTGATACTTAATGCTATGGTTGGGTTTTATGACCTTAATGATCTTTAGTAGTTGCGGATGCTTGCTAGAGTTCCAATCATAAGCGCATATGATCCAAGTAAAGAAAGTATGTTAGCTCATGCCTCTCCCTCATATAAATTTACAACAATGATTACCAGTTTAGTTATCGATCACCTAGGGACAAATGACTTTCTTGTTCGACAAAAGCTATCAGCTTTTATTGTCTTGCATTTTATTCATAGTTTTATTCTCGCAAAGTACTTCTAGTTTCATACTTGTTTTAGGTAAAGAAAACGTTAAGTGTGCGTAGAGTTGTACCGGTGGTCAATAGAACTCGAGGGAATATTTGTTCTACCTTTAGCTCCTCGTTGGGTTCGACACTCTTATTTATTGAAAAAGGCTACAAACGATCCCCTACACTTGTGGGTTATCAAGACCTTTTTTCTGACGCCGTTGCCGGGGAGCAATAGCATGCGGTGAATATTCTCGTGTGTGCTTGTTTGCTTTATCACTAAGTAATTTCTATTTTCTGTTCTAAGTTGTTCTCTATCTTTATTTATGGATATGGACCACGAAATACCAAAAAAAAAGGTGTACTTGCTACTCATGGAGATGGGGAACCTCCTAAAACCCTCGATGCTTGTTATGTGAAAAATATTAAACATTACTTTGATAATCATGAGAAAACCCCATTCAACTTGATAATGGGAGACACGTTGGATTAACGTGAATACTTTAGGGATTATCGCTTGACTCAAAAAAGGAAACTATTATGGGATCAAGTTGAAAAGTTGCATTGGTATGCTCGGGATCTATGCTTGAGAAATGATTATACTTGTAGCTCTAGGATGAAGGCTCCGCATCTTCCCTTTTCATGCAATTTTAATGATAATGAAACTTTGACTTCTTATGCTAATGGTAGATATGATTACTATGATATGGAACGAATAGAAGAATTTGTTGTTTTTAAGGGTGTCTATGTAATTGCTTCTTTGATTGAAAAGTATGATGCTACTCTTTACAAATCTGAAAATTTTGCCATACTTAAATATTTCTATGAAAATTATTCTTCTAATGCTTATATTAAACCATATATTGAAGACTTCTCCGCTGTCCAAAAAGAGACTAATATTTTGCAGGACTCTATGTTAGAGGAAATTGATGAAACTATGAGCTCATTGGATGAAAAAGCTGATGAGGAGAGTCGAAAAACAAAAGGAGGAAGTGTGGATTAGCTACAAGTGCCCACCTTCTAATGAGAGTAACTCTTCAACTCATACATTGTTTAATTTCCCTTTGTGCTTACCGAAGGATGAATGCTATGATAATTGCTATTATCCCTTGGATTCTTTTGAAATATCCCTTTTTTGACGATCTTGACGCTTGCTATGCTTGTGGCCAAGATGCCAATATGAATTATGCTTATGAAGATAAACCTGCTATAGTTCCTTATGTTAAGAATGAAATTGTTGCTATTGCACCCAGACATGGTAGTCCTATTATCTTTTTGAATTCTTCCAACTACACTATATCGGAGAAGTTTACACTTATTAAGGATTACATTGATGGATTGTCTTTTACCATTGCGCATGATGATTTTGATGAATATAATATGCATGTGCTTGCTGCTCCTGCCTGCAATTATTATGAGAGAGGAACCACATCTCCACCTCTCTATGTTTCCGACACGATAAAATTGCAAGAAACTGCCTATGCTATGTATTGGCCTTTACTTGATGTGTATGAATTGTTCTTTTATAACATGCCGATGCATAGGAAGACAGTTAGACTTCGTCATTGCATGATATATGTTGCTTTGTGCTCACTACTAAATTACAAATCATTGTTGATTCAAGTTGGCTTTGATATACCTTGGGATCCGGGTGGATCCATTACTTGAGCACTTTATGCCTAGCTTAATGGCTTTAAAAAAAGCGCTGGCAGGGAGACAACCCGACAGTTTTAGTTAGTCATTTTATTCTGTTATGTGCTTTTATAAAGTTTAAAAACAGAAAAAATATAGAGGGGAACTTAAAACTTCACGAAAAGTATAGAAACAGTAGCATCACAAAATTGGAGAGATTGCACCATCCGATCAAGTATCCACAGAAAGTATGTGCATGTGTTGCGGGAGGTTTGCTGGGCTTGATCAATCTTGGTGGGGCAAAGTAGCAGCGTGGTCGCCATGCACTGGCGGAGCTTAGTGTATTGCTGGGGGGGCTGTGGCCCCCCCAACCTTAGTCAATTTTGTGAAGGAAATACTAATTTTGTGCTTAGTTGGAAGAAAAATTAGCATTTTGCCCTCTTAAATGTTCACATTTTGTGTTCCAGCCCCCCAAGCATTCTCCTCCTCATAGCTCGCCATGCCGCCATCTACACTGACGCGACCCACCCCGTCAACCCTAACATGGTCTTTGGATCGAGCAATAGTCGTGGTCTAGAGCGACCTAGTCATCTTCCACGGCACATACAGCGCCGAGGCCTTCGCCGTCAACCGTCGTCGGCGACCAACCTCACTGGGAGCCCATGGAGATCGCGCCAGCGGCCGCGAGACGAGAGGCATGGCTAGGTTTCCCCGCTGTTTTATTTTCCTGATGAAACGTAGTTTTTCCAGGAGTATATAGAACATCCAACGTCATGTCCGTTCTCTTTTTTTTTGTACGATCATGGTGCTGTTTGCATCATATGACAGCTAGACACGGGCCAAGGCCCAACTGCAGCGCAGCCCAGCGAAGCGACCAAGAACGCACCTGACGACTGATCGGATCGATAATAACCCCACGTATGGAGAACAACTTAATTTTTTTATAATAGAAAACAACCTAATAAACGTATGGAGAACTATGAAAGACTTCTTCCTTTAATATTATACTAGCACATATGCCCATGCGTTGCAACGGAAGAAAAAAAAAACCCTCGCACGCTCCAAATGACCTATCCATGTCACCATTCTTTTCGCCACCATGGTCACATTGTCTACCTCACGACAAACATGACAATCTCAAGGCAATGAGCTTGGTCATCAGACTCTAGCACACTGCTTTCGAAAGACCTTACGGTGTGTCGCAATGGAAAAAGTTATTCCCATACCCAGCCTCGTCTTAAAGAATAGAGTACATCTAAACTAATAAATATATACCTAAAGTGAACAATGCAAATTATGTCAGCTATGGTTGAATTGAAAAATAATAATATAATTATTCTTAAAGCTAGGAAATGTTTGATTAGCTGTTACCACCGAGACAGAAAGTTTGGAATTAAAGCACATATTATTCAGTACATCCAAATATTCAGAGTGATGGTGGAAAGAAGGCAAAAAAATGTAAAAGCATTATCTGTAAGAAAACTACATAAAATATCATATGACGCTAGCCTAATAATAACACATTAAATCAAGTGAAACATCTATTTAATTCTCTTGTAAAACGAAGGATTTAAATAAACAAAAAAAGCAAATTAGTGAGAAAAATAACATAGACTATTTAATCAATGGGAACCCGTTGGTGCTCCAGGGAGCGCGTGCTCCTGCACATGAGAAAAATATTTCAAAGTGCGAAAAAATTCCAAACAAAAATTTGGCGCATACATCTTGACATTATATGTGTGCACGTCAACTTTCGGAGAAAACTGACATTCTTTGCGGCTTGTGTAAAAATGACAAAAGGATGTCTCGTGAAAAAACATTTTTTTAACTAAATGCGGCGGCGTTGTTAAACGGGTTGAGGCCAGGTGGTTGATTAGTTGGGCCGGCCTCATTGCAGTGGACGATATTAAGTACCTAACCCGCCTTGTCTAAAAAAGAAGTACCTAACCCGCGTTTAAAAAAAGTACCTAATTCTCCTTGCGTGACTTATACCTTATTTCCGTGCACCAACTTCTGTATCAAAAGAATCAGGTGCTTCATTTAAACACAGAGAGCAGCATAGGTTAGCTGGTTGGGACCATGAGTATCAACCAAGCTTTCCAGGGTTCGAATCCTGCCTTTGGTGTATTTTTTTCTGGTTCAGAATTCTTTTTCCTTAAAAACGGACGAGCCAACATAGGTAGCAACAGATCGTGGACTTACGTACGAAGGCTAGCGACATATAGGCGTCGAAGACGGACGAAAAAACTGCCGGTCCCACCATGGACAAAAAAAGATGGAGAAACAATCCTTCCTTTAATATTAGGTAAAGATTAGGTATACAATATACATATTTTTGCTTAGCTGGAAGAAAGAGGAGAGGAGAGAGAAGAGAGACAGTGTACTACTTAATAGCCGGGTGCAACAACTGCTTCTTAATACATATTTATATCTAACTATTGTACTTGCCGGTTATAAATTTGATTATAGATGTGACAACATTATATAGTCAGCAGCTGGCTATATTATTAACCATGCCGTTGACCTCTGTCATGAAATGGTGGTACAACCACACTTTTCTACTCCTACCTCGGAAAGGGAAGTGTTGATTCGGCCGGTTGAATAATAGTGCTTACATAAATGAGTAGACAACCTCAGTAAATGACATGTAATAGCTGGACCCACATGTCATCGACTTCTCGTGGCCAGCAAACAGTCACGTAAGCTAAGCCCGGGCTCAACTATGACGAAACTGAAAGTTTCAAACCTTCTAGAGGATTAAGACAGGGACCCTCTCTCCCCGTACTTATTTTTGTTGTGTACGGAGGGCTTGACTGCCCTCTTAGCTAATGTAGAGGAGAGTGGTACTATATCCGGAATTAAAGTTAGCAAAGATGCACCATCAATTTCAAACCTCCTCTTTGCGGATCACTCTTTGATCCTTATGCATGCTAACTCAAGGAAAGTGGAGGCACTGAAATCAGTTTAAAGGCCTATTGTGCGGCCTCGGGGCAAATGGTGAGCGTTGAAAAATCTAGTATATTTTTTAGCCCCAACACGAAAGTGGAAGACAAGGCACACATTTGTACTATCTGAATATTATGACTGAAGCCCTTCATGACAAATATCTAGGTTTGCCTGCAAATGTGGGTATGGACAAAAGCGACTGTTTTCAATTCTTAATTGATCAAATTATTATGAAAATTAGTGGATGGAAAGAAAAACTACTATCAGCAGGAGAAAAGGAAATCTTACTCAAATCGGTTGTACAAGCTATCCCAACTTATGTCATGTCCGTCTTTAAAATTCCTAAATTTTTTTGCAAAGGAATCATTGACGCGATGTCGCATTTCTGGTTAGCTGGTTGGGACCATGAGTATAGGTTAGCTGGTTGGGACCATGAGTATCAACCAAGCTTTCCAGGGTTCGAATCCTGCCTTTGGTGTATTTTTTTCTGGTTCAGAATTCTTTTTCCTTAAAAGCAGACGAGCCAACATAGGTAGCAACAGATCGTGGACTTACGCATTTAAGGCTAGCGACATATAGGCGTCGAAGACGGACGAAAAAACTGCCGGTCCCACCATGGACAAAAAAAGATGGAGAAACAATCCTCCCTTTAATATTAGGTAAAGATTAGGTATACAATATACATATTTTTGCTTAGCCGGAAGAAAGAGGAGAGAGAGAAGAGAGAGCGATGTACTACTTAATAGCCGTGCAACAATAACTGCTCCTTAATACATATTTATATCTAACTATTGTACTTGCCGGTTATAAATTTGATTATAGATGTGACAACATTATATAGTCAGCAGCTGGCTATATTATTAACCATGCCGTTGACCTCTGTCATGAAATGGTGGTACAACCACACTTTTCTACTCCTACCTCGGAAAGGGAAGTGTTGATTCGGCCGGTTGAATAATAGTGCTTACATAAATGAGTAGACAACCTCAGTAAATGACATGTAATAGCTGGACCCACATGTCATCGACTTCTCGTACAAAGACAACAGTCACGTAAGCTAAGCCCTGCTCAACTATGACGAAAACTGAAAGTTTCAAACCTTCTAGAGGATTAAGACAGGGACCCTCTCTCCCCGTACTTATTTTTGTTGTGTACGGAGGGCTTGACTGCCCTCTTAGCTAATGTAGAGGAGAGTGGTACTATATCCGGAATTAAAGTTAGCAAAGATGCACCATCAATTTCAAACCTCCTCTTTGCGGATCACTCTTTGATCCTTATGCATGCTAACTCAAGGAAAGTGGAGGCACTGAAATCAGTTTAAAGGCCTATTGTGCGGCCTCGGGGCAAATGGTGAGCGTTGAAAAATCTAGTATATTTTTAGCCCCAACACGAAAGTGGAAGACAAGGCACACATTTGTACTATCTGAATATTATGACCAAGCCCTTCATGACAAATATCTAGGTTTGCTCGCAAATGTGGGTATGGACAAAAGCGAATCGCTTTTCAATTCTTAATTGATCAAATTATTATGAAAATTAGTGGATGGAAAGAAAAACTACTATCAGCAGGAGAAAAGGAAATCTTACTCAAATCGGTTGTACAAGCTATCCCAACTTATGTCATGTCCGTCTTTAAAATTCCTAAATTTTTTTGCAAAGGAATCATTGACGCGATGTCGCATTTCTGGTGGGGTGACGAAGACAATCAGAAGAGAATGCATTGGATGGCGTGGTGGAAGATGTGTGTGTTGGAAATATGCCCTAGAGGCAATAATAAAAGCATTATTATTATATTTCCTTGTTCGTGATAATTGTATTTTATTCATGCTATAATTGTATTATCCGGAAATCGTAATACACGTGTGAATACATAGACCACAATATGTCCCTAGTGAGCCTCTAGTTGACTAGCTCGTTGATCAATGTGATAGTCATGGTTTCCTCGACTATGGACATTGGATGTCATTGATAACGGGATCACATCATTAGAGAATGATGTGATGGACAAGACAATCCTAAGCATAGCACAAGATCGTAGTTCGCTTTGCTAGAGCTTTTCCAATGTCAAGTATCTCTTCCTTAGACCATGAGATCGTGTAACTCCTTGATACCGTAGGGAGTGCTTTGGGTGTACCAAACGCCACAACGAATCGGGTGACTATAAAGGTGCACTACTGGTATCTCGAAAGTGACCATTGGGTTGACACGGATCGAGACTGGATTTGTCACTCCGTATTGCGGAGAGGTATCACTGGGCCCACTCGGTAATGCATCATCATAATGAGCTCAAAGTGATCAAGTGTCCGGTCACGGGATCATGCATTGCGGTACGAGTAAAGTGACTTGCCGGTAACGAGACTAAACGAGGTATTGGGATACCGACGATCGAGTCTCTGCAAGTAATATACCGTTGGACAAAGGGAATAGAATACGGGGTTACTTGAACCCTTGACATCGTGGTTCATCCGATGACAACATCGAGGAGCATGTGGGAGCCAACATGGGTATCCAGATCCCGCTGTTGGTTATTGACTTGAGGCAGTCTCGGTCATGTCTGCATGTCTCCCGAACCCGTAGGGTCTACACACTTAAGGTTCGGTAACGCTAGGGTTATAGGAATATGTATGTGCAGTAACCCGAATGTTGTTCGGAGTCCCGGATGAGATCCCGGACGTCACGAGGAGCTCCGGAATGGTCCGGAGGTAAAGAATTATATATAGGAAGTGCTGTTTCGGCCATCGGGACAAGTTTCGGTGTGATCGATATTGTCTGGGACCACCGGAGGGGTCCCGGGTCCTCAAGTGGGGCCACCTGCCCCAAGGGGCCACGTGGGCCCTAGGTGGTGCGCCCTAGGCTGCATGGGCCAAGGGGAACCAGCCCCAAGGGGCCCATGCGCCTAGGGTTCAAAAGGGGAAGAGTCCATGAAGGGAAGGCACCTCCAAGGTGCCTTGGGGGAAGGATTCCTCCCTCTTGGCCGCACCCTCCCTTGGAGGAGGGGGCAAGGCTGCGCCTCCCCTCCTTGGCACCTATATAAAGGGGGAGGGAGGGGGCAGCAGCACCTTTTGCCTGGCGCCTCCTTCTCCCTCTCCAACACATCCTCCTCCTCCGTAGTGCACGGCCAAGCCTCGGCCGAGTATCAGAAGCTCCACCATCACCACGCCTTGCGTCGTGCTGCTGGTGCCATCTTCCTCAACCTCTCCTTCACCTTGCTGGATCAAGAAGAAGGAGACGTTACGCTGACCGCACGTGTGTTGAACGCGGAGGTGCCGTCTGCTCGGCACTAGTTCATCGGTGTATTGGATCGCGTCAAGTTCGAATACCTCATCGACGTTCACTCAGACGCTTCCGGTGAGATCTACAAAGTGGTATGTAGATGCTAACCAATCTGAATACTCGTTGATAGATGAACTCATTGATGGATCTTGGTGAAACCGTAGAAAAAATTTTAATTTTCCGCAACGTTCCCAACAAAGGGCATCATCATGAGCTAGGTCTATGCGTAGTTCTCTTTGCACGAGTAGAACACAATTTTGTTGTGGGCGTGGATCTTGTCAACTTACTTGCCGTTACTAGTCGTATCTTGCTTCCGCGGTATTGTGGGATGAAGCGGCTGGACCAACCTTACACGCATTTCACGTGAGACCGGTTCCACCGACTAACATGCACTAGTTGCATAAGGTGGTCAAGGGTGTCTGTCTCTCCTATTTTAGTTGGAGCGGATTCGATGAACAGGGTCCTTATGAAGGGTAAATAGAAGTTGACAAGATCACGTTGTGGTTATTCGTGAGGTAAGAAAAGCGTTCTTGCTAGAACCCAATTGCAGCCACGTAAAAGATGCAACAACAATTAGAGGACGTCTAACTTGTTTTTGCAGCAATTGTCATGTGACGTGATATGGCCAAGTTGTGATGAATGATGATATATTGTGATGTATGAGATCATGTTCTTGTAATAGGAATCACGACTTGCATGTCGATGAGTATGACAACCGGCATGAGCCATAGGAGTTGTCTTTATTTTGTATGACTGCGTGTCATTGAAGAACGCCATGTAACTCACTTTACTTTATTGCTAAACGTTAGCCATAGAAGTAGAAGTAGTCGTTGGCGTGACAACTTCATGAAGACACGATGATGGAGATCATGATGATGGAGATCATGGTGTCATGCCGGTGATGTGGATGATCATGGAGCCTCAAGATGAAGATCAAGGAGCTATATGATATTGGCCATATCATGTCACTACTTTATAATTGCATGTGATGTTTATTATGATTATGCATCTTGTTTACTTAGATCGACGGTAGTAAATAAGATGATCCCTTAGAACAATTTCAAAAAGTGTTCTCCCTAACTGCGGCACCGTTGCTACAGTTCGTCGCTTCTAAGCACCACGTGTTGATCGGGTGTGATGGATTCTTACGTTCACATACAACGGTGTAAGATGATTTACACACGCAGTAAACACTTAGGGTTAACTTGACGAGCCTAGCATGTATGCACATGGCCTCGAACACGGAGACCGAAAGGTCGAACACGAGTCGTATGGAAGATACGATCAACATGAGAATGTTCACCGGCGATGACTAGTCCGTCTCACGTGTTGATCGGACACGGCCTAGTCGACTTCGGATCGTGGTAACACTTAGATGACTAGAGGATGTCTAATCTAAGTGGGAGTTCATTAATAATTTGATTAGATGAACTTTATTATCATGAACAATAGTCTAAAATCTTTATAAATATGTCTTGTAGAACAAATGGCCAACGCTCATGTCACCATGAACTTCAACGCTGCTCCTAGAGAAAACCAAGTCGAAAGATGATGGCGGCAACTATCTGGACTGGGTCCTAACCTCGAGGATCATCCTCATAGCTGCCAAGAAACAATATGTCCTAGATGGACCGCTAGGTGAAGCACCCATCGAGAACCAAGACGTTATGAACAGCTTGGCGGTCTAAATGCCGATGATTACTCCCTCGTTCAGTGCGGCATGCTTTACAGTACCTAGAACCGGGCTCCAAAAGCGTTTTGAGCAACACGGAGCATATGAGATGTTCGAGGAGCTGAAACTGGTCTTTCAAGCTCATGCCCGGTCGAGAGATATGAAGTCTCCGACAAGTTCTATAGTTGTAAGATGGAGGAAAACAGTTACAAGTGAGCACATACTCAAAATGTGCAGGTTGCATCACCGCCTGTCCCACTGGACATAAACCTCCCGGACGAGGCGGTCATTGACAGAATCCTTGATCGCTCCCACCAAGCTACAAGAGCTTTGTGATGAACTACAATATGCGTGGGGATGGAGAAGACCATTCCTGAAGTATTCTCAATCTTGAAGTCAGCAGAGGTTGAAATCAAGAAAGAACATCAAGTGTTGATGGTCAATAAGACCACTAAGTTCAAGAAGGGCAAGGGCCGAAAGAACTTCAAGAAGGACGGCAAAGAGGTTGCCGCTACCTGCAAGCAAGTTGCCGGAAGAAGAAGAAGTCAAAGAATGGACCCAAGCACGAGACCGAGTGCTTTTATTGCAAGGGAAGGGTCACCGAAGCGGAACTGCCCCAAATACTTAGCGGATAAGAAGGCCGGCAACACTAAAGGTATATTTGATATACATGTAATTGATGTGTACCTTACCAAGCATCGTAGTAACTCCTCGGTATTTGATACCGTGCTGCTGCTCATATTTGTAACTCACAGCAGAGCTGCGGAATAAGAGGAGATCATGGCGAAGGGCGAGGTGACGATCTTGCGTCGGGAATGGTTCCAGAGTCGATGTGATCGCCGTCAAGACGCTACCTCTACATTTACCTACGGGATTAGTTATGAACCTTAATAATTGCTATTTGGTGCCAAGTTTGAGCATGAACATTGTATCTGGATCTCGTTTAATACGAGATGGCTACTCATTTAAATCCGAGAATAATGGTTGTTCTATTTATATGAGAGAAATGTTTTATGGTCATGCTCCGATAGTCAATGGTTTATTCTTAGTGAATCATGTTCATAGTGTGAATACCAAAAGATGTAAAGTTGATAGCGATAGTCCCACATACTTGTGGCACTGCCGCCTTGGTCACATTGGTGTCAAGCGCATGAAGAAGCTCCATCGATGGACTGGAGTCTCTAGATTATGAATCATTTGACACATGCGAACCATGCCTCATGGGCAAGATGACCAAGACTCCGTTCTCGGAACAATGGAGTGAGCAACCAACTTATTGGAAATCATACATACCGATGTGTGTGGTCCAATGAGTGTTGAAGCTGTGGAGGATATCGTTATGTTCTCACTCTCACAGATGACTTGAGTAGATATGGGTATGTCTACTTGATGAAACACAAGCCTCGAGACCTTTGAAAAGTTCAAAGAATTTCAGAATGAGGTAGAGAATCAACGTGACCGAAAGATAAAATTCTTACGATCGATCGTGGAGGAGAATATTTAAGTCACGAATTTGGCACACACTTAAGAAAATGTGGAATCGTTTCACAACTCACGCCTACCGAACACCTCGGTAGAACGGTGTGTCCGAACGTCGTAATCGCACTCTATTGGATATGGTGCGATCTATGATGTCTCTTACCGATTTACCGCTATCTTTTGGGGATACGCTCTAGAGACAGCTACATTCACTTTAAATAGGGCACCGTCCTAAATCCGTTGAGACGACAATCGTATGAATTATGGTTTGGGAAGAAACCTAAGCTGTCGCTTCTAAAAGTTTGGGGATCACGATGCTTATGTCAAGAAACTTCAACCCGAAAAGCTCGAACCCAAAGTCGGAAAAATGCGTCTTCATAGGATACCCTAAGGAAACCCTTGGGTATACCTTCTACCTTAGATCCGAAGGCAAGATCTTTGTTGCCGAACGGAACCTTCTGGAAAAAGAGTTTCTCTCGAAAGGAGTAAGTGGGAGGAAAGTAGAACTTCGATGAAGTACTACCTCTTGAACGGGATAGTGGTGCAGCTCAGAAAATGTTCTGTAATGCCCACACCAACCAAGAGGAAATCAATGATGATGATCAAGGTACTTCGGATCAAGTTGCTCACCGAACCGTGGGTCCACTAGGACACGCTCCGCACTGAGTGGTACGGCAACCACATCACGGAAATCATGTTGTTAGACAACGGTGAACCTTGAACTATGAAGAAGCGATGGCGGGCCCGGATTCCAATAAATGGCTCAAGCCATGAAATCCGAGATAGGATCCATGCATGAAAAACAAAGTATGGACTTTGTGAGACTTGCCCGGATGATCGGCGAGCGATAGAAAATAAATGGATCTTTAAGAGGAAGACGGACGCGGATGGTAATGTCACCATCTATAAAGCTCGACTTGTCGCTAAGGGTTATCGGAAAGTTCAAGGAATTGACTACGATGAGACTTTCTCACCCGTAGCGAAGCTTAAGTCCGTCCGAATCATGTTAGCAATTGCCGCATACTATGATTATGAGATATGGCAGATGGACGTCAAAACAGCGTTCCTTAACGGATATCTTAAGGAAGAGCTGTATATGATGCAGGAAGGTTTTGTCGATCCTAAGAATGTCGACAAAGTATGCAAGCTCCAGCGCTCAATTTATGGGCTGGTGCAAGCATCTCGGAGTTGGAACATTCGCTTTGATGAGATGATCAAAGCGTTTGGGTTTATCTTGCAGACTTATGGAGAAGCCTGCGTTTACAAGAAAGAAAGTGAGTGGGAGCTACGTAGCATTTCTCATACTATATGTAGATGACATACTTTTGATGGGAAATGATATAGAACTCTTGGACAGCATTAAGGCCTACTTGAATAAAAGTTTTCAATGAAGGATCTTGGAGAAGCTGCTTATATATTAGGCATCAAGATCTATAGAGATAGATCGAGACGCCTCATAGGTCTTTCACAAAGCACATACCTTGATAAGATTTTGAAGAAATTCAAAATGGATCAGTCCAAGAAAGGGTTCTTGCCTGTATTGCAAGGTGTGAGATTGAGCTCAGCTCAATGCCCCACCACGGCAAAAGATAAAGAAGAGATGAGTGTCATCCCTATGCTTCAGCCATAGGATCTATTATGTATGCCATCTTGTGTACCGGACTGATGTAAACCTTGCCGTAAGTTTGGTAGGAAGGTACCAAAGTAATCCCGCAAGAGCGAAACCTTTGGATAGCGGTCAAGAATATCCTAAAGTACCGAAAGGACAAAGGACATGTTTTGTTTATGGAGGTGACGAAGAGCTCGTCAGAAGGGTTACGCCGACGCTTAGCTTCGACACAGATCTGGATGACTCAAAGTCACAAACCGGATACGTGTTTATGTTGAATGGTGGAAGCGAAAGAAGCTGCGTGCAGCTGCAAGCAGAGCGCCGTGGCGGGATCTACATGTGAAGCGGAGTACATGGCAGCCTCGGGAGGCAGCACATGAAGCAATTTGGGTGAAGGAGTTCATCACCGACCTAGGAGTCATACCCAATGCGTCGGGGCCGATCAAACTCTTCAGCGGACAACACCGGGCTATTGCACTTGCCAAGGAGCCTGTGTTTCACAAGAAGACCGAGGCACATCAAGCGTCGCTTCAACTCCATCCGTGAAAATGTTCAAGATGGAGACATAGAAATTTGTAAAGTGCACACGGATCTCGAATGTCGCAGATCCGCTGACTAAACCTCTCTCATGAAAGCAAAACATGATCAACACGGAACTCTATGGGTGTTCGATTTATCACAATGTAACTAGATTATTGACTCTAGTGCAAGTGGGAGACTGTTGGAAATATGCCCTAGAGGCAATAATAAAAGCATTATTATTATATTTCCTTGTTCGTGATAATTGTCTTTTATTCATGCTATAATTGTATTATCCGGAAATCGTAATACACGTGTGAATACATAGACCACAATATGTCCCTAGTGAGCCTCTAGTTGACTAGCTCGTTGATCAACAGATAGTCATGGTTTCCTGACTATGGACATTGGATGTCATTGATAACGGGATCACATCATTAGGAGAATGATGTGATGGACAAGACCCAATCCTAAGCATAGCACAAGATTGCGTAGTTCGTTTTGCTAGAGCTTTTCCAATGTCAAGTATCTCTTCCTTAGACCATGAGATCGTGTAACTCCCGGATACCGTAGGAGTGCTTTGGGTGTACCAAACGTCACAACGAATCGGGTGACTATAAAGGTGCACTACGGTATCTCCGAAAGTGACCATTGGGTTGACACGGATCGAGATCTGGATTTGTCACTCCGTATTGCGGAGAGGTTTCACCGGGCCCCACTCGGTAATGCATCATCATAATGAGCTCAAAGTGATCAAGTGTCTCGTCACGGGATCATGCATTCTTGATGAGTAAAGTGACTTGCCGGTGCTTGAGACTAAACGAGGTATTGGGATACCGACGATCGAAGTCTCGGGCAAGTAACATACCGCTGGACAAAGGGAATAGAATACGGGGTTGCTTGAACCCTTGACATCGTGGGTTCATCCGATGACAACATCGAGGAGCATGTGGGAGCCAACATGGGTATCCAGATCCCGCTGTTGGTTATTGACTTGAGGCAGTCTCGGTCATGTTCGCATGTCTCCCGAACCCGTAGGGTCTACACACTTAAGGTTCAGAACGCTTAGGGTTATAGGAATATGTATGTGCAGTAACCCGAATGTTGTTCGGAGTCCCGGATGAGATCCTGGACGTCACGAGGAGTTCCGGAATGGTCCGGAGGTAAAGAATTATATATAGGAAGTGCTGTTTTGGCCATCGGGACAAGTTTCTTGCAGTTATTGTAGATTGGGACCACCGGGAGGGGTCCCGGGTCCACTCAAGTGGGGCCACCTGCCCCAAGGGGCCACGTGGGCCCTAGGTGGTGCGCCCTAGGCTGCATGGGCCAAGGGGAACCAGCCCCAAGGGGCCCATGCGCCTAGGGTTCAAAAGGGGAAGAGTCCATGAAGGGAAGGCACCTCCAGGTGCCTTGGGGAGGAAGGATTCCTCCCTCTTGCCGCACCCCTCCCTTGGAGGAGGGGCAAGGCTGCCTCCCCCTCCTTGGCACCTATATAAAGGGGGGAGGGAGGCAGCAGCACCTTTTGCCCGGCGCCTCCTTCTCCTCTCCAACACATCCTCCTCCTCCGTAGTGCACGGCGAAGCCTGTAGGAGTATCTGCAAGCTCCACCATCACCACGCCGTCGGCCGCTGTTGGTGCCATCTTCCTCAACCTCTCCTTCACCTTGCTGGATCAAGAAGAAGGAGACGTTACATGCAACTGACGTGTGTTGAACGCGGAGGTGCCGTCCGTTCGCACTAGATCATCGGTGAATTGGATCGCGGCAAGTACGACTACCTCATCCACGCTCACTCCGACGCCTTCCGCTATGCGATCTACAAAGTGGTATGTAGATGCTAACCAATCTGAATACTCGTTGCTAGATGAACTCATAGATGGATCTTGGTGAAACCGTAGAAAAAAATTTTAATTTTCTGCAACGTTCCCCAACAGTGTGTACCAAAAGATCAAGGTGGAATGGGATTCCGAGATATACAATGTTTTAATTTGGCCTTGTTAGCCAAACAAGGGTGATGCCTGCTTGATAACCCTGATTCTCTATGTGCCACCATCTTGAGAGCCAAATATTCCCCGGATGGCGACCTAATGAAGGCAAGTTTAAAAAAGGGTTCTTCTTTTAATTGGCAAAGCATTATGGCGGGCATTGATTCTCTCAAAAATGGTTATATTTGGAGAGTTGGAAATGTACTAAATATTTATATTTGGAAAGATGCAAGGATCCTGAACTGTGCAAATAGGAAAATTATTACTCCTAGAACAGGGCACCTGCTATCAAAAGTTGCTGACCTTATCAATCCGGTCACCAATTTTTGGGATGAATATTTGGTAAGACAAATGTTATGGCCAGTTGATGCCCAAAGGGTGCTAGCGATCCCCCTCTCCATGCATAATATGATGAATTTCATTGCTTGGAATTACACAAAGAATGGGTGTTTCACGGTTTGGTCAGCTTACTTAGAGGAATGGACCAAACAACATGGGAGGAAATTGAACTACACAAATGGTATGGGGAAAACAAATGTCAATCCTATTTGGAGAAAGGTTTGGAAATTATCTTGTCCAGCAAAGGTGAAGATTTTCATATGACGTACCTTGCACGGAACACTCCCATGTCGTGTCACACTTGCTAATAGACATATGGAAGTTTCTCCCATCTTCCCATCATGTTCGAATGGACCAAAAGATACAAAACACATGTTGTTTCTATGTCAGAAGGCGAAAGATGTTTGGAGAAAGTTGGGATTGCATGAGGCCATCAGTAAAGCTTGTGTTGTCGATCGTGCGGGAGAGGCAGTTCTTGAGTTTTAACTTCTTATGCCAGAGGAAGAGCTATCTACAGTAGGCACCCATAATGCACATGAATTGATTGCTATAACAGCCTGGTATTTATGGTGGAATAGACAGACGCTAGTTCATCAGGGAAAGTCCCAAGATGCATACCAAACCTCAATGGGAGCCCGTGCTATAGCGGCAAATTATGTTAAAGCTCATTCCTCGAGGGCAACAATTAGAAAAGGGGGATGGGAAAGACCTCCCATGGGTTCTGTGAAATTGAATGTTGATGCTTCTTTTGATCAGGACATATGCTTAGAGGTACAGCAGGGGCTGTCCTTAGAGATGACAAAGGAAGGTTCATTATTGGCGGGAATTGGAGGATGGATTGGTGTGCACATGTCTTAACATCAGAAGCATTGGCTCTAAGATTCGGCCTATCACTTGCACAGAAGGCGGGATGTAATTGTCTTGTTGTTAACTCTGACAATATGAAAGTAGTTGACACAATGAAGAATGGAGGACATTCAGCGGGAGTGGCGGCGGCAGTTTTTTATTATTGTTATTTTATGACGTGCGATTTTCTGTATATTAGTTTTGAGCATTGTAATAGGAAAGCAAATAAAGTTGCTCACGAACTTGCTAGATTAGCTAAATTTTCTGTGAGTAGAGATTGTTTTGAGGAACCTATGAATGATATTGTAAATTTTCTTATTAACGATGTAACTGTTATTTCCAATGAATAAAGGTAATGTTTATATTAAAAAAAAGTGTCACTGAATTATTGGCCGCAATATATATTTCGAACCTTATTAATGTAGTTGGCAACGTTTTGTACTAGCAAGTTGTCGTCGTTTGGATCCCATATTGTAGGAATGACTTGATTTAGCATCCATAATGATGAATGTGAGTAGCATCAATTTTTATTCAATAAAAATATCGCCATTTTTCCGATGTGTTTAGTAGTAAAAACTTGAGGAAAATGTAAAACTTCTCAAAAACTACTTTGCTTCCACGAGGATTCTGAAGGAAATATGCCCTAGAGGCAATAATAAAGTTATTATTTATTTCCTTATTTCACGATAAATGTTTATTATTCATGCTAAAATTGAAGGAAATATGCCCTAGTGGCCATAATAAAGTTATTATTTATTTCCTTATTTCGTGATAAATGTTTATTATTCATGCTAGAATTTTATTAACCGGAAACTTAGTACATGTGTGAATACATAGACAAAATATATTGTCCCTAGTATACCTCTACTAGACTAGCTCGTTAATCAAAGATGGTTATGTTTACTAACCATAGACATGTTGATGAACGGGATCACATCATTAGGAGAATGATGTGATGGACATGACCCATCCGTTAGCTTAGCATTATGATCGTTACAGTTTCATTGCTACTGCTTTCTTCATGACTTATACATGTTCCTCATACTATGAGATTATGCAACTCTGAATACCGGGAGGAACACTTTGTGTGCTACCAAAGGTCACAAACGTAAATGGGTGACTATAAAGGTGCTCTACAGGTGTGTCTCCGAAGGTGTTTGTTGTGTTGGCATAGATAGAGATTAGGATTTGTCACTCTGTGTTTCGGAGAGGTATCTCTGGGCCCTCTCGGTAATGCTCATCACTATAAGCCTTGCAAGCATTGTAACTAATGAGTTAGTTGCGGGATGAAGTATTATGGAACAAGTAAAGAGACTTGCAGGTAACAAGATTGAACTAGGTATGATGATACCGACGATCGAATCTCGGGCAAGTAACATACCGATGACAAAGGGAACAACGTATGTTGTTATGCGGTTTGACCGATAAAGATCTTCATAGAATATGTAGGAGTCAATATGAGCATCTAGGTTCCGATATTGGTTATTGACCGGAGATGCGTCTCGGTCATGTCTACATAGTTCTCGAACCCGTAGGGTCCGCACGCTTAACGTTTGATGACGATTTGTATTATGAGTTATGTGTTTTGATGGCTGAAGTTTGTTTGGAGTCCCGGATGAGATCAAGGACATGACGAGGAAGGCTACATTCGGACACCGGAATGGTTCGGGTCATTTCGGATAAGTTTCAGAGCACTGAGGGTTACCGAAACCCTCCCCAGGAAGTTATTGGGCCTCATGGGCCTAGTGGTGGAAGAGAGGAGGCAGGCCAAGGAGTGGCGCCCGCCCCCCTAGGCCAAACTGAATTGGACTAGGGTTGGGGGGGGGGGGCTTTCCTTCTCTCCTCCTCCTCCTTCCCTCCTCCTCCTACTAGGAATAGGAAAGAGGAGGGGAATCCTACTTGGACTGGGGAGTCCTAGTAGGATTCCCCAAACCTGACGCGCCCTCTTGTGCCGGCCACCTCTTCCCTCCCCTCCTTTATATACGTGGGAGGGGCACCCCATAGAGACACAAGTTGATCTTTTAGCCGTGTGCGGTGCCCCCCCCCCCACAGTTACACACCTCGGTCATATCGTCATAGTGCTTAGGCAAAGCCCTGCGCCGGCAACTTCATCATCACCGTCGCCACGTCGTCGTGCTGACGAAACTCACCCTCGTCCTCAACTGGATCAAGAGCACGAGGGAAGTCATCGAGATGAACGTGTACTGAACGCGGAGGCGCCGTACGTTCGGTACTTTGATCGGTTGGATCGCGAAGAAGTTCGACTACATCAACCGCGTTATTGAAACGCTTCCGCTTTCGGTCTACGAGGGTACGTGGACACACTCTCCCCTCTCGTTGCTATGCATCTCCTAGATAGATCTTTATGTGATCAGAGGATTTTTTTTGAAATTACCGCGTTTCCCAACAGTGGCATCCGAGCCAGGTCTATGTGTAGATGTTATATGCACGAGTAGTAGACAAAGAGTTGTGGGCGATAATAGTCACACTTCTTACCACCAACATCTTACTTTGATTCGGCGGTATTGTTGGATGAAGTGGCCCAGACCGACATTACATGACCGCCTTCATGAGACTGGTTCTACCGACGTGCTTTTCGCACAAAGGTGGCTGGCGGGTGTCTATTTCTCCAACTTTAGTTGAATCGAGTTTGACTACGACCGGTCCTTGTTGAAGGTTAAAACAACACACTTGACGAAAAATCGTTGTGGTTTTGATGCGTAGGTAAGAACGGTTCTTGCTAGAAGCCCGTAGTAGCCACGTAAAACTTGCAACAACAAAGTAGAGGAAGTCTAACTTATTTTTGTAGGGCTTGCTGTGATGTGGTATGGTCAAGACGTGATGTGATATAAATTGTTGTATGAGATGATCATGTTTTGTAACAGAGTTATCGGCAACTGGCAGGATCCATATGGTTGTCGCTTTATTGTATGCAATGCAATCGCCATGTAATTGTTTTACTTTATCACTAAGCTGTAGCGATAGTCATAGAAGCAATAGTTGGCGAGACGACAAAGATGCTACGATGGAGATCAAGGTGTCGCGCTGGTGACGATGGATATCATGACGATGCTTCGATGATGGAGATCACGAGCACAAGATGATGATGGCCATATCATGTCACATATTTTGATTGCATGTGATGTTTATCTTTTATGCATCTTATTTTGCTTAGTACGACGATAGCATTATAAGATGATCCCTTACTGAATTTCAAGGTACAAGTGTTCTCCCCGAGTATGCACCGTTGCTACAGTTCGTCGTGCCGAGACACCACGTGATGATCGGGTGTGATAAGCTCTACGTTCACATACAACGGGTGCAAGCCAGTTTTGCACACGCAGAATACTTGGGTTAAACTTGACGAACCTAGCATATGCAGATATGGCCTCGGAACACTTGAGACCGAAAGGTCGAGCGTGAATCATATAGTAGATATGATCAACATAGTGATGTTCTCCATTGAAGACTACTCCATCTCACGTGATGATCGGACATGGTTTAGTTGATTTGGATCACGTGATCATTTAGATGACTAGAGGGATGTCTATCTAAGTGGGAGTTCTTAAGTAATATGATTAATTGAACTTTAATTTATCATGAACTTAGTCACGATAGTATTTTGTAAATTATGTTGTAGATCAATAGCTCGCGTTGTAGCTTCCCTTTATTTTTGATATGTCACTAGAGAAAAATAAGTTGAAAGTTGATAGTAGCAATGATGCAGACTAGGCCGTAATCTGAGGTTTATCCTCATTGCTGCACAAAAGAATTATGTCCTTGATGCACCGCTAGGTGACCAAACTATTGCAGGAGTAGATGCAGATGTTATGAATGTTTGGTTAGCTTAATATGATGACTACTTGATAGTTTAGTACACCATGCTTTTCGGCTTAGAATCGGGACTTCAAAGACGTTTTGAACGTCATGGACCATATAAGATGTTCCAGGAGTTGAAGTTAATATTTCAAGCAAATACCCGAGTTGGAGATATGAAGTCTCCAACAAGTTCTATAGCTAAAAGATGGAGGAGAATAGCTCAAGCAAAGTGAGCATGTGCTCAGATTGTCTGGGTACTACAATCGCTTGAATCAAGTGGGAGTTAATCTTCCAGATAAGATAGTGATTGACAGAGTTCTCTAGTCACCATCACCAAGTTACTGGAACTTCATGATGAACTATATAATATGCAAGGGATGACCAAAGAAATTCACGAGCTCTTCGTGATGCTGAAATCGACGAAGGTAGAAATCAAGGAAAAGCATCAAGTATTGATGATTAAACAAGACCACTAGTTTTTCAAGTAAAGGGCCAAGGGAAAATAGGGAACTTCAAGAAGAATGGCAAGCAAGTTGTCACTCCCGCGAAGAAGCCCAAAGCTGGACCTAAGCCTGAAACTAAGTGCTTCTACTGCAAAGGAAATGGTCACTGGAAGCGGAGTTACCCCAAATATTTGGTGGATAAGAAGGATGGCAAAGTGAACAAAGGTATATTTGATATACATGTTATTGATGTGTACTTTACTAGTGTTTATAGTAACCCCTGGGTATTTGATACATGTTCAGTTGCTAAGATTAGTAACTCGAAACAGGAGTTACAGAATAAACAGATAGTAGTTGAGGGTGAAGTGACGATGTGTGTTGGAAGTGGTTCCAAGATTGATATGACCATCATCGCACACTCCTTGTACTTTCGGGATGTTGAACCTAAATAAATGTTATTTGTTGTTTGCGTTGAGCATGAATATGATTAGATCATGTTTATTACAATACGATTATTCATTTAAGACAGTGAGTAATTGTTATTCTGTTTACATGAATAAAACCTTCTATGGTCAAAGACCCAATGTTGATGGTTTATCAAATCTCGATCGTAGTGATACACATATTCATAATATTGATGCCAAAAGATGCAAAGTTGATAATGATAGTGCAACTTATTTGTGGCACTACCGTTTGGGTCATATCGGTGTAAAGAGCATGAAGAAACTCCATAAAGATGGGCTTTTGGAATCACTTGATTATGAATCATTTGATACTTGCGAACCGTGCCTTATGGGCAAGATGACTAAAAGTCCGTTCTCCGGAACAATGGAACGAGCTACTGACTTATTGGAAATAATACATACTGATGTTGCGGTCCAATGAGTGTTGATGCTCGTGGCGGGTATCATTATTTTCTGACCTTCACAGAAGATTTGAGCAGATATGGGTATATCTACTTAATGAAACACAAGTCTGAAACATTTGAAAAGTTCAAGAATTTCAGAGTGAAGTGGAGAATCATCATAACAAGAAAATAAAGTTTCTATGATCTGATCATGGAGGATAGTATCTGAGTTACGAGTTTGGCCTTCACTTAAAACAATGTGGAATAGTTTCACAACTCACGCCACCTGGAACACCATAGCGTAATGCTGTGTCCGAATGTCGTAACCGCACTTTATTGGATATGGCGCGATCTATGATGTCTCTTACTGATTTACCACTATCGTTTTGGTGTTATGCATTAGACACAGCTGCATTCACGTTAAGCAGGGCACCATCGAAATCCGTTGAGACGACGCCTTATGAACTGTGGTTTGGCAAGAAACCTAAGTTGTCATTTCTTAAAGTTTGGGGCTGCGATGCTTATGTGAAAAAGCTTCAACCTGATAAGCTCGAACCCAAATCATAGAAGTGCGTCTTCATAGGATACCCAAAGGAAACTGTTTGGTACACCTTCTATCACAGATTCGAAGGCAACATTTTTTTTTTCTAAGAATGGATCCTTTCTAGAGAAGGAGTTTCTCTCGAAAGAAGTGAGTGGGAGGAAAGTAGAACTTGATGAGGTAATTGTACCTTCTCCCTTATTGGAAAGTAGGTTATCACAGAAATCAGTTCCAGTGATTCCTGCACCAATTAGTGAGGAAGCTAATGATGATGATCATGAAACTTCAGATCAAGTTACTACCAAACCTCGTAGGTCTACCAGAGTACGGTCCGCACCAGAGTGGTATGGTAATCCTATTCTGGAAGTCATGTTACTAGACCATGATGAACCTGTTGGGGATCGTAGCAGAAATTTAAAATTTTCTACGCATCACCAAGATCAATCTATGGAGTAATCTACCAACGAGGGGAAGGGGAGTGCATCTACATACCCTTGTAGATCGCTAAGCGGAAGCGTTCAAGAGAACGGGGTTGATGGAGTCGTACTCGTCGTCATCCAAATCACCGATGATCCTAGCGCCGAGCAGACGGCACCTCCGCGTTCAACACACGTGACGGTTGGGAGAGACGCCTCCTCCTTCTTGATCCAGCAAAGGGGAGGACAAGTTGATGGAGATCCAAAGAAGACGACGACGGCGTGGTGGTGGAAGTAGCGGGATCCCGGCGGTGGCTTCGCTTAAGCGCAAGCGGGGAGGAAGAGGTGTCACGGGGGGGGAGGGAGGCGCCAGGGCTTTAGGTGCGGCTGCCCTCCCTCCCCTCCACTATATATAGGGGCCTAGGGGGGCGCCGGCCCCTTGTAGATCCCATCTAGGGAGGGGGGCGGCAGCCCTAGGGGTGGCTTGGCCTCCAAGCCAAGTGGAGGCGCCCCCACCCCTTAGGGTTTCCAACCCTAGGCGCATGGGAGGCCCAAGGGGAGCTGCACCAGCCCACCAGGGGCTGGTTCCCACGCCCCTTCAGCCCATGGGGCCCTCCGGGATAGGTGGCCCCACCGGTGGACCCCGGGACCCTTACAGTGGTCCCAGACAATACCGATGACTTCCAAACTCTCCGGTGGCGGTCAAACTGGACTTCCTATATAAATCTTTACCTCCGGACCATTCCTAACTCCTCGTGACGTCCGAGATCTCATCTAGGACTCCGAACAACTTTCGTTAACCGTGATACTAATATCTCTACAACTCTAGCGCCACCGAACCTTATGTGTAGACCCTCCGGTTTCGGGAGACACGTAGACATGACCGAGACAACTCTTCGGCCAATAACCAACAGCGGGATCTGGATACCCATGTTGGCTCCCACATGCTCCACGATGATCTCATCGGATGAACCATGATGTCGAGGATTCAATCAATCCCATATACAATTCCCTTTGTCTAGCGGTATTGTACTTGCCCGAGATTCGATCGTCGGTATCCCGATACCTTGTTCAATCTCGTTACCGGCAAGTCTCTTTACTCGTTCCATAACACATCATCCCGTGATCAACTCCTTGGTCACATTGTGCACATTATGATGATGTCCTACCGAGTGGGCCCAGAGATACCTCTCCGTTACACGGAGTGACAAATCCCAGTCTCGATTCGTGCCAACCCAATAGACACTTTCGGAGATACCCGTAGTGCACCTTTATAGCCACCCAGTTACGTTGTGGACGCTTGGTACACCCAAAGCATTCCTACGGTATCCGGAGTTTCACAATCTCATGGTCTAAGGAAATGATACTTGACATTAGAAAAGCTTTAGCATACGAACTACACGATCTTTGTGATAGGCTTAGGATTGGGTCTTGTCCATCACATCATTCTCCTAATGATGTGATCCCGTTATCAACGACATCCAATGTCCATGGTCAGGAAACCGTAACCATCTATTGATCAACGAGCTAGTCAACTAGAGGCTTACTAGGGACATGGTGTTGTCTATGTATCGACACATGTATCCTCGAAGTTTCCTATCAATACAATTATAGCATGGATAACAAATGATTATCATGAACAAGGAAATATAATAATAATAACCAATTTATTATTGCCTCTAGGGCATATTTCCAACAGTCTCCCACTTGCACTAGAGTCAATAATCTAGTTCACATCGCCATGTGATTAACACTGACAGGTCACATCGCCATGTGACCAACATCCAAAGAGTTTACTAGAAACAATAATCTAGTTCACATCACTATGTGATTAACATTCAATGAGTTCTGGGTTTGATCATGTTATGCTTGTGAGAGAGGTTGTAGTCAATGGGTCTGCAACATTCAGATCCCTATGTATTTCGCAAAACTTTATGTCATATCGTAGATGCTGCTAATGCGTTCCACTTGGAGCTATTCCAAATTGTTGCTCCATTATACGTATCCGGTATCTCTACTCAGAGCTACCCAGATAGGTGTTAAGCTTGCATCGACGTAACTCTTTACGACGAACTCTTTATCACCTCCATAACCGAGAAACATTTCCTTATTCCTCTAAGGATAATTTTGACCGTTATCTAGTGATCCACTCCTGGATCACCTTTGTACCTTCTTGCCAGACATGTGGCAAGGCACACTTCCGGTGCGATACTCAGCATGGCATACCGTATAGAGCCTATGACAAAAGCATAGGGGACGACCTTCGTCCTTCCTCTTTCTTCTGCCGTGGTCACGTCTTGAGTCTTACTCAATACTCACATCATACAACACAGCCAAGAACTCCTTCTTTGCTGATCTATTTTGAATTCCTTCAAAAACTTGTCACGGTATGTATTCATTTGAAAGAATCATTAAGCGTTTTGATCTATCCTTATAGATCTTGATGCTCAATGTTCAAGTAGCTTAATCCAGGTATTCCATTGAAAAACACTTTTCAAATAACCCTATATGCTTTCTAGAAATTCTACATCATTTTCGATAAACAATATGTCAACAACATATACTCATCAGAAATGTTATAGTGCTCCCACTCACTTCTTTGGAAATACAAGTTTCTCATAAACTTTGTATAAACCCAAAATCTTTGATCATCTCATCAAAGCGTATATTCCAACTCCGAGATGCTTACTCCAGTCCTTAGAAGGATTGCTGGAGCTTCGCACACTTGTTAGCATCTTTCAGGATTGACAAAACCTTCTGGTTGTATCACATACAACCTTTCCTCAAGAAAATCATCGAGGAAACAATGTTTTGACATCCTATCTGCAAGATTTCATAAATCATGCAGTAATTGCTAATATAATCCCAACAGACTCTTAGCATCGCTACTCGTGAGAAAGTCTCATCGTAGTCAACTCCTTGAACTTGTCGGAAAACATCTTAACGACAAGTCGAGCTTTCTTAATGGTGATACTTACCATCATCGTCTGTCTTCCTTTTAAAATCCATACATGCACTCAACAGCCTTACGACCATCAAGTAGTTCTTCCAAAGTCTACACTTTGTTTTCATACATGGATCCTCTCTCGGATTTTATGGCCTCGAGCCATTTGTCGGAATCCAGGCCACCATCGCTTCTCCATAGCTCGTAGGTTCACTGTTGTCTAGCAACATGACCTCCAGGACAGGATCACTATACCACTCTGAAGCGATGCTGGCGTCCTTGTAGATCCCCACGAGGTTTGGTAGTGACTTGATCCGAAGTTTCATGATCACTATCATCAACTTCCACTTAAATTGGTGTAGGCGCCACAGGAACAACTTCCTGCTACACACTGGTTGAAGTGATGGTTCAATAACCTCATCAAGTCTCCACCATCCTCCCACTCAATTCTTTCGAGAGAAACTTTTCCTCGAGAAAGGACCCATTTCTAGAAACAATCACTTTTGCTTCCGGATCTGAAATAGGAGGTATACCCAACTGTTTTGGGTATTCTATGAAGATGCATTTATCCGCTTTGGGTTCGAGCTTATCAGCCTGAAACTTTTTCACATAAGCGTCGCAGCCCCAAACTTTTAAGAAACAACAGCTTAGGTTTCTATAAACCATATTTCATACGGTGTCATCTCAACGGATTTGCGTGGTGCCCTATTTAAAGTGAATGCGGTTGTCTCTAACGCCTAACCCATAAACGATAGTGGTAATTTGATAAGAGACATCATGGTATGCACCATATCCAATAGGGTGCAACTATGATGTTCGAACACACCATCACACTATGGTGTTCCAGGCGGTATTAGTTGTGAAACAATTTTCACAATGTCTTAATTTGATACCAAACTCATAACTCAGATACTCATCTCTATGATCATGTCATAGACATTTTATCCTCTTGTCACGACGATCTTCAACTTCACTATGAAATTACTTGATCCTTTCAATAATTCAGATTTGTGTTTCATCGAGTAAACATACTCAGAATCCACTCAAATCATCTGTGAAGTAAGAACATAACGATATCCACTGCATGCCTCAACACTCATTAGACTGCACACATCAAAATGTATTACTTCCAACAAGTTGCTTTCTTGTTCCATCTTCATCGAAACCGAGGCTTTTCGGTCATCTTGCCCATGTGGTATGATTTGCATGTCTCAAGTGATTCAAAATCAAGTGAGTCCAAACGATCCATCTGCATGGAGTTTCTTCATGCGTACATACCAATAGACATGGTTCGCATGTCTCAAACTTTACAAAACGAGTGAGTCCAAAGATCCATCAACATGGAGCTTCTTCATGCGTTTTATACCAATATGACTTACATGGCAGTGCCACAAATAGGTGGTACTATCATTACTATCTTATATCTTTTGGCATGAACATGTGTATCACTACGATCGAGATTAAATAAACCATTCATTTTAGGTGCAAGACCATTGAAGGTATTATTCAAATAAACAGAGTAACCATTATTCTCCTTAAATGAATAACCGTATTGCGATAGACATAATCCAATCATGTCTATGCTCAACGCATAAACACCAAATAACAATTATTTAGGTTTAACACCGATCCCGATGGTAGAGGGAGCGTGCGACGTTGATCACATCAACCTTGGAAATACTTTCAACACATATCGTCACCTCGCCTTTAGCTAGTCTCCGCTTATTCCGTAGCCTTTTATTTCGAAGTTACTAACACTTAGCAACCGAACCGGTATCTATTACCATGGTGCTACTAGGAGTACTTGTAGAGTACACATTAACATAATGTATATCCAATATACTTCTATCAACCTTGCCTGCCTTCTTATCTACCAAGTATCTAGGGTAATTCTGCACCAGTGACCGTTCCCCTTATTACTGAAGCACTTAGTCTCGGTTTGGGATCAACCTTGGGTTTCTTCACTAGAGCAGCAGCTGATTTGCCGTTTCATGAAGTATCCCTTCTTGCCCTTGCCCTTCTTGAAACTAGTGGTTTCACTAACCATCAACAATTGATGCTCCTTCTTGATTTCTACTTTCGCGGTGTCAAACATCGCGAATATTTCAAGGATCATCATATCTATCCCTGATATGTTATAGTTCATCATGAAGCTCTAGTAGCTTCGTGGCAATGGCTTTGGAGAAACATCACTATCTCATCTGGAAGATCAACTCCCACTCGATTCAAGTGATTGTTGTACTCAGACAATTTGAGCACAAGCTCAACGATTGAGCTTTTCTCCCTTAGTTTGCAGGCTAAGAAAATCGTCGGAGGTCTTATACCTCTTGAGTAGGCACGAGCCTGAAATCCCAATTTCAGCACTCAAAACATCTCATATGTTCCGCGACGTTTCGAAATCGTCTTCGGTGCCTCAATTCTAAACCGTTTAATATTACTAAACTATCACGTAGTTATCAAAACGTGTATGTCAAATGTTCGCAACATCCACAGACGACGTTTGAGGTTCAGCACACCGAGCGGTGCATTAAGGAGATAAGCCTTCTACGAAGCAATGAGGACAATCCTCAGTTTACGGACCCAGTCCGCATAATTGCTACTATCAACTTTCAACTAAATTTTCTGTAGGAACATATCTAAAACAGTAGAACTAAAGCGCGAGCTACGACATAATTTCCAAAAACCTTTTGACTATATTCAGGATAATTAAGTTCATCTTATGAACTCCCACTCAGATAGACATCCCTCTAGTCATCTAAGTGATTACATGATCCGAGTCAACTAGGCCGTGTCCGATCATCACGTGAGACGGACTAGTCATCGTCGGTGAACATCTTCATGTTGATCATATCTACTATATGACTCATGCTCGATCTTTTGGTCTCTTGTGTTCCGAGGCCATGTCTGTACATGCTAGGCTCGTCAACTCAACCTAAGTGTTTCGCGTGTGTAAATCTGGCTTATACCCGTTGTATGTGAACGTTAGAATCTATCACACCCGATCATCACGTGGTGCTTCAAAACAACGAACTTTCGCAACGGTGGACAGTTAGGGGGAACACTTTCTTGAAATTTTAATGAGAGATCATCTTATTTACTACCGTCGTTCTAAGCAAATAAGATGCATAAACATGATAAACATCACATGCAATCAAATAGTGACATGATATGGCCAATATCATTTTGCTCCTTTTGATCTCCATCTTCGGGGCTCCATGATCATCATCATCACCGGCATGACACCATGATCTCCATCATCATGATCTCCATCATCGTGTCTTCATGAAGTTGTCTCGCCAACTAATTACTTCTACTACTATAGCTAACGGTTTAGCAATAAAGTAAAGTAATTACATGGCGTTGTTCAATGACATGCAGGTCATACAATAAATTAAGATAACTCCTATATTCTCCTGCGGTTGTCATATTCATCGACATGCAAGTAGTGATTCCTATTACAAGAACATGATCAATCTTATACAACACATATCATTCATCACATTCTTTTGGCCATATCACATCACATAGCATACCCTGCAAGAACAAGTTAGACGTCCTCTAATTGTTGTTTGCATGTTTTACGTGGCTACTATGGGTTTCTAGCAAGAACGTTTCTTACCTACGCAAAAACCACAACGTGATATGCCAATTACTATTTACCCTTCATAAGGACCCTTTTCATCGAATCCGATCCGACTAAAGTGGGAGAGACAGACACCAGCTGGCCACCTGATGCAACTAGTGCATGTCAGTCAGTGGAACCTATCTCACGTAAGTGTACCTGTAAGGTCGGTCCGGGCCGCTTCATCCCACGATGCCGCCGAATCAAGATAAGACTAGTAACAACAAGTAAATTGACAAAATCGACGCCCACAACAACTTGTGTTCTACTAGTGCATAGAAACTACGACAGACCTAGCTCATGATGCCACTTTGTTGGGGATCGTGGCAGAAATTTAAAATTTTCTACGCATCACCAAAATCAATCTATGGAGTAATCTAGCAACGAGGGAAGGGAGTGCATCTACATACCCTTGTAGATCGCTAAGCGGAAGCTGCTCAGCGTAACGGGGTTGATGGAGTCGTACTCGTCGTGATCCAAATCACCGATGATCCTAGTGCCGAACGGACGGCACCTCCGCGTTCAACACACGTACGGTTGGGAGAGACGTCTCCTCCTTCTTGATCCAACAAGGGGGAGGAGAAGTTGATGGAGATCCAAAGAAGACTGACAAGGCGTGGTGGTGGAAGTAGCGGATCCTGACAGGCTTGGCTAAGCGCAAGCGGGGAGGAAGAGGTGTCACGGGGGGGAGGGAGGCGCCAGGGCTTCAGGTGCGGCTGCCCTTGTAGATCCCATCTAGGGAGGGGGCGGCAGCCCTAGGGGTGGCTTGGCCTCCAAGCCAAGTGGAGGCGCCCCCACCCCTTAGGGTTTCCAACCCTAGGCGCATGGGAGGCCCAAGGGGAGCCGCACCAGGCCACTAGGGGCTGGTTCCCACGCCCCTTCAGCCCATGGGGCCCTCTGGGATAGGTGGCCCCACCCGGTGGACCCCCGGGACCCTTCCGGTGGTCCCGGTACAATACCGATGACTTCCGAAACTCTCCCGGTGGCCGAAACTGGACTTCCTATATATAAATCTTTACCTCCGGACCATTCCGGAACTCCTCATGACGTCTGGGATCTCATCCGGGACTCCGATCAACTTTTGGTTAACCGCATACTAATATCTCTACAACTCTAGCGTCACCGAACCTTAAGTGTGTAGACCCTAAGGGTTCGGGAGACACGTAGACATGACCGAGACAACTCTCCGGCCAATAACCAACAGCAAGATCTGGATACCCATGTTGGCTCCCACATGCTCCACGATGATCTCATCGGATGAACCACGATGTCAAGGATTCAATCACTGCCGTATACAATTCCCTTTGTCTAGCGGTATTGTACTTGCCCGAGATTCGATCGTCGGTATCCCGATACCTTGTTCAATCTCGTTACCGGCAAGTCTCTTTACTCGTTCCGTAACACATCATCCCGTGATCAACTCCTTGGTCACATTGTGCACATTATGATGATGTCGTACCGAGTGGGCCCAGATACCTCTACATTACGGAGTGACAAATCCCGATCTCGATTCGTACCAACCCAATGACACTTTCGGAGATACCCGTAGTGCACCTTTATAGCCACCCAGTTAAGTTCTGACGTAGGGTACACCCAAAGCATTCAAACGGGAACCGCGAGAAGAACAATCTCATGGTCTACTGAAATGATACTTGACATTAGAAAAGCTTTAGCATACGAACTACACGATCTTTGTGCTAGGCTTAGGATTGTGCTTGTCCATCACATCATTCTCCTAATGATGTGATCCCGTTATCAACGACATCCAATGTCCATGGTCAGGAAACCGTAACCATCTATTGATCAACGAGCTAGTCAACTAGAGGCTTACTAGGGACATGGTGTTGTCTATGTATCCACACATGTATCTGAGTTTTCTATCAATACAATTATAGCATGGATAAGAAATGATTATCATGAACAAGGAAATATAATAATAATAACCAATTTATTATTGCCTCTAGGGCATATTTCCAACAGAACCTACGAACTATGAGGAAGCGATGATGAGCCCAGATTCCACGAAATGGCTTGACACCATGAAATCTGAGATGGGATCCATGTATGAGGACAAAGTGTGGACTTTGGTGGAATTGCCCGATGATCGGCAAGCCATTAAGAATAAATGGATCTTCAAGAGGAAGACAGACGCTGATAGTAGTGTTACTATCTACAAAGCTCGACTTGTCGCAAAAGGTTTTCTACAAGTTCAATGAGTTGACTGCGATGAGACTTTCTCACCCGTAGTGATGCTTAAATCTGTCCGAATCATGTTAGCAATCGCTTCATTTTATGATTATGAAATTTGGCAGATGGATGTCAAAGCTGCATTCCTGAATGGATTTCTGGAAGAATAGTTGTACATGATGCAACCAGAAGGTTTTGTCAATCCAAAGGGTGCTAACAAAGTGCGCAAGCTCCAGCGATCCATTTATGGACTGGTGCAAGCCTCTTAGAGTTGGAATAAACTCTTTGATAGTGTGATCAAAGCATATGGTTTTATACAAACTTTTGGACAAGCCCGTATTTACAAGAAAGTGAGTGGGAGCTCTGTAGCATTTCTAATTTTATATGTGGATGACATATTGTTGATTGGAAATGATATAGAATTTCTGGATAGCATAAAGGTATACTTGAATAAGAGTTTTTCAATGAAAGACCTCGGTGAAGCTGCTTACATATTGGGCATCTAGATCTATAGAGATTGATCAAGACGCTTGATAAGATTTTTCAATGGGTAAATACCTTGACAAGTTTTTGAAAGAGTTCAAAATGGGTCAGTCAAAGAAAGAGTTCTTGTCTCAGACATAAGGTGTAAAGTTGAGTAAGACTCAAAGCCCGACCATGGCGTAAGATAGAAAGAGAATGAAAGTCATTCCCTATTCCACAGTCATAGGTTCTATAAAGTATGATGTGCTGTGTACCAGACCTATTGTGTACCTTGCCATGAGTTTCGCAAGGGGATACAATAGTGATCTAAGAGTAGATCACTAGACAACGGTCAAAATTATCCTCAGTGAGGACTAAGGAAATGTTTCTCGGTGATGGGGGTGATAAAGAGTTCATCGCAAAGAGTTACGTCGATGCTGTTGGAAATATGCCCTAGAGGCAATAATAAATTAGTTATTATTATATTTCCTTGTTCATGATAATCGCTTATTATCCATGCTATAATTGTATTGATAGGAAACTAAGATACATGTGTGGGTACATAGACAACACCATGTCCCTAGTAAGTCTCTAGTTGACTAGCTCGTTGATCAACAGATGGTTACGGTTTCACGACCATGGACATTGGATGTCGTTGATAACGGGATCACATCATTGGGAGAATGATGTGATGGACAAGACCCAATCCTAAGCCTAGCACAAAGATCGTAGTTCAGTATGCTAAAGCTTTTCTAATGTCAAGTATCATTTCCTTAGACCATGAGATTGTGCAACTCCGGATACCGTGAGGAATGCTTTGGGTGTACCAAACGTCACAACATAACTAGGTGGCTATAAAGGTGCACTACAGGTATCTCCGAAAGTGTCTGTTGGGTTGGCAATTAATCGAGACTGGATTTGTCACTCCGTGTAAACGGAGAGGTATCTCTGGGCCCACTCGGTAGGACATCATCATAATGTGCACAATGTGACCAAGGGGTTGATCACGGATGATGTGTTACGGAACAGTAAAGAGACTTCTGCGGTAACGAGATTGAACAAGGTATCGGGATACCGACGATCGAATCTCGGCAAGTACAATACCGCTAGACAAAGGGAATTGAATACAGGATTGATTGAATCCTCGACATCGTGGTTCATCCGATGAGATCATCGTGGAACATGTGGGAGCCAACATGGCTATACAGATCCCGCTGTTGGTTATTGATCGGAGAACGTCTCGGTCATGTCTGCATGGTTCCCGAACCCGTAGGGTCTACACACTTAAGGTTCGGTGACGCTAGAGTTGTTATGGGAAATAGTATGTGGTTACCGAAGGTAGTTCGGAGTCCCGGATGTGATCCCGGACGTCACGAGGAGTTCCGGAATGGTCCGGCAGTGAAGATCGATATATTGGACGAAGGGTATTGGAGTCCGGAAGTGTTCCGGGGGTACCAGGCTATGGCCAGCATGACCGAAAGGTGTTTCGGGAGCCCCGGCAAGTGTTGGAGGGCCTCATGGGCCAAAGGTGGTGCGCCCCTCCCAGCCCCTCTCACGTAACCAGGAGAGGTGGGGACGCCTCCCCAAGGGCAGCCCCCCTTCCCGGCTTGGGGGGCAAGTTTCCTAGGGGTGGGGGCGCCCAAACCCATCTAGGTTTCCCCTGTGGCCGCCGCCCCTCCCCTAGGGAACCCTAGGGTGCCTCCTCCACCCCTTTTACCCCTATATATAGTGTGAGGAGAGAGAGGCAGCCGCACCTTCCTCCTCGGGCGCAGCCCTCCCTCCTCCAACACTTCCTCCTCCTCCGTAGTGCTTAGCGAAGCTCGCCGGAGAACCACGAGCTCCATCACCACCACGCCTGCCGTGGTCTTGTCCGGAGTTCTCCTCAACTTCTCCTCTCCCTTGCTGGATCAAGAAGGAGGAGACGCCCCCGGACTGTACGTGTGTGTTGAACGCGGAGGTGTCAGTCTGCTCGGCGCTAGGATCATCAAGTGATTTGGATCACAACCAGTACGACTCCATCAACCCTGCTCACTTGAACGCTTCCGCTTAGCGATCTACAAGGGTATGTAGATGCACTCTCCTTCCTCGTTGCTGGTTTCTCCATAGATAGATCTTGGTGACACGTAGGAAAATTTTGAATTTCTGCTACGTTCCCCAACAAAGGGCATCATGAGCTAGGTCTATTGCGTAGATTCTTTGCACGAGTAGAACACAAAGTAGTTGTGGGCGTTGATTTTGTTCAATATGCTTACCGTTACTAGTCCAAGGGTGATTTGCGTAGGTAAGAAACGTTCTTGCTAGAAACCCATAGCAGCCACGTAAAACATGCAAACAACAATTAGAGGACGCCTAATTTGTTTTGCGGTGGTATGCTATGTGATGTGATATGGCCAAGAAGAATGTGATGAATGATATGTGATGTATGAGATTGATCATGTTCTTGTCATAGGAATCACGACTTGCATGTCGATGAGTATGACAACCGGCAGGAGCCATAGGAGTTGTCTTTATTTATTGTATGACCCGCGTGTCATTTAACAACGCCATGTAATTACTTTACTTTATTGCTAACCGGTAGCCATAGTAGTAGAAGTAATAGTTGGCGAGACAAGTTCATGGAGACACGATGATGGAGATCATGATGATGGAGATCATGGTGTCATGCCGGTGACGATGATGATCATGGAGCCTCAAGATGGAGATCAAAAGGAGCAAAATGATATTGGCCATATCATGTCACTATTTGATTGCATGTGATGTTTATCATGTTTATGCATCTTATTTGCTTAGAACGACGGTAGTAAATAAGATGATCCCTCATTAAAATTTCAAGAAAGTGTTCCCCTAACTGTGCACCGCTATGTAAAGTTCGTCGCTTCAAGCACCACGTGATGATCGGGTGTGATAGATTCTTACGCTCACATACAACGGGTGTAAGCCAGATTTACACACGCCAAACACTTAGGTTAACTTGACGAGCCTAGCATGTATGCATACGGCCTCGAACACAAGAGACCGAAAGGTCGAGCATGAGCCGTATAGTAGATATGATCAACATGAAGATGTTCACCGATGATGACTAGTCCGTCTCACGTGATGATCGGACACGGCCTAGTTGACTCGGATCGTGTAATCACTTAGATGACTAGAGGGATGTCTATTCGAGTGGGAGTTCATAAGATGAACTTAATTATCCGAACATAGTCAAAACCCTTTGCAAATTATGTCATAGCTCACGCTTTAGTTCTACTGCTTAGATATGTTCCTAGAGAAAATATAGTTGAAAGTTGATAGTAGCAATTATGCGGTCAAGAGAAAGCTTATGTCCTTAATGCACCGCTCGGTGTGCTGGACCTCGAACATGGTCTGTGGATGTTGCGAACATCTGACACACACGTTTTGATGACTACATGATAGTTCGGTAATGTGAAACGGCTTAGAATTGAGGCACCAAAGACGTTTTTGAAACGTCACGGAACATATGAGATGTTCCGAGAGCTGAAATTGGGATTTCAGGCTCGTGCTCACGCCAAGAGGTATGAGACCTCCGCAGTTTTCTAGCCTACAAACTAAGGGAGAAGATCTCAATCGTTGAGCTTGTACTCAGATTGTCTGGGTACAACAATCACTTGAATCGAGTGGGAGTTAATCTTCCAGATGAGATAGTGATGTTTCTCCAAAGACATTGCCACCAAGCTACTAGAGCTTCGTGGATGAACTATAACATATCGTGGATAGATATGATGATCCTTGAAGTGTTCGCGATGTTTGACACCGCGAAAAGTAGAAGTCGAGAGGAGCATCAATTGTTGATGGTTGGTAAAACCACTAGTTTCAAGAAGGGCAAGGGCAACAAGGGATACTTCATGAAACGGCAAAACAGCTTGCTGCTCTAGTGAAGAAACCCAAGGTTGAACCCAAACCCGAGACTAAGTGCTTTTGTAATGAGAGGAACGGACAATCAAGCGAACCACCCTAGATACTTGGTAGATGAGAAGGTCGGCAAGGTCGATAGAAGTATATTGGATATACATTATGTTAATGTGTACTTTACTAGTACTCCTAGTAGCACCAGTGGTATTAGATACCGTTCGGGTTGCTAAGTGTTAGTAACTCAAATAAAAGCTACGGAATAAACGGAGACTAGCTAAAGGTGAGCCGACGATATGTGTTGGAAGTGTTTCCAAGGTTGATGTGATCAAGCATCGCACGCTCCCTCTACCATCGAGATTGGAGTTAAACCTAAAATTGTTATTTGGTGTTTGCGTTGAGCATAGACATGATTGGATTATGTCTATCGCAATACGGTTATTCATTTAAGGATAATAATGGTTACTCTATTTATTTGAATAAATACCTTCAATGGTCTTGCACCTAAAAGAATGGTTTATTGAATCTCGATTGTAGTGATACACATTTTCATGCCAAAAGATATAAGATAGTAATGATAGTACCACTTACTTGTGGCAATCGCCATGTAAGTCATATTGGTGTAAAACGCATGAAGAAGCTCCATGTTGATGGATCTTTGGACTCACTCGCTTTTGAAAAGTTTGAGACATGCGAACCACGCCTATTGGTGTATACGCATGAAGAAACTCCATGGGGATGGATCGCTTGGACTCACTTGATTTTGAATCACTTGAGATATGCAAATCATACCACATGGGCAAGATGACTGAAAAGCCTCGGTTTCAGTAAGATGGAACAAGATAACAACTTGTTGGAAGTAACACATTTTGATGTGTGCAGTCCAATGAGTGCTGAGGCATGAAGTGAACATCGTTATGTTATTACTTCACGGATGATTTAAGTAGATACTGAGTGTATTTACTTGATGAAACACAAGTCTGAATTATTGAATGGTTCAAGTAATTTCAGAGTGAAGTTAAAGATCATCGTGACAAGAGGATAAAATGTCTATGATATGATCATAGAGATGAGTGTCTGAGTTACGAGCTTTGCATGCAATTAAGACATTGTGGAAATTGTTTCACAATTAATACCGCCTGGAACACCAGAGTGTGATGGTATGTCCGAACATCATAGTTGCACCCTATCGACACGGTAAGCGTACCATGATGTCTCTTATCGAATTACCACTATCGTTCATGGGTTAGGCATTAGAGACAACCGCACTCACTTTAATAGGGCACCACGTAATTCTGTTGAGACGACACTATTTTAACTATGGTTTGGAGAAACCTAAGTTGTCGTTTCTTAAAAGTTTGGGGCTGTGACGCTTATGTGAAAAAGTTTCATCGTGATAAGCTCGAACCCAAAACGGATAAATACATCTTCATAGGACACCCGTAACAGTTGGGTATACCTCCTATCTCAAGATCCGGAAGCAAAAGTAATTGTTTATAGAACGGGTCCTTTCTCGAGGAAAAGTTTCTCTCGAAAGAATTGAGTGGGAGGATGGTGGAGACTTGATGAGGTTATTGAACCATCACTTCAACTAGTGTGCAGCAGGCACATGAAGTTGTTCCTGTGGTGCCTACACCAATTGAAGTAGAAGCTTATGATAGTGATCATGAAGTTTCGGATCAAGTCACCACTGCACTCGTGAGGGTGACAAGGATGCGCATTTACTTCAGAGTGGTACAAGAATCATGTCTTGAAGGTCATGTTGCTAGACAACAATGAACCCACGAGCTATGGAGAAGCGATGGTGGGCCCGGATTCCGACAAATGGTTAGAAGCCATGAAATCCGAGATAGGATCCATGTATCGTAACAAAGCATGGACTTTGGTGGACTTGCTCATGATAGGCAAGCCATTGATATAAATGGATCTTTAAGAAAAAGATTGACGTGGACGGTAATGTTACCGTCTATGAAGCTCGACTTGTGGCGTAAGAGTTTTTCACAAGTTCAAGGAGTTGGCTGCGTGAGGTTTTCTCACCCGTAGCGATGCTTAAGTCCGTCGGAATCATGCTAGCATTAGCTGCATTTATGAAATCTTGAGATAGGATGTCAAAACATTGTTTCCTCGATTTATATCCTTGAGGAAAGGTTGTATGTGATACAACCGTAAGGTTTTGTCAATCCCGAAAGACGCTAACAAGTATGCAAAGCTCCAAAGAACCCTTCTAAGGACCGGAGTAAGCATCTCGGAGATGGAATATACGCTTTGATGAGATGATCAAAGATTTTGGGTTTATACAAAGTTTATGAGAAACTTGTATTTCCAAAGAAGTGAGTGGGAGCACTATAGAATTTACGATGAGTATATGTTGTTGACATATTGTTGATCAAAAATGATGTAGAATTTACGGAAAGCATATAGGGTTATTTGAAAAGTGTTTTTCAATAGAAAACCTGAATAAGCTGCTTAAACATTGAGCATCAAGATCTATGAGGATAGATCGAAAACGCTAAATGATACTTTCAAATGAGCACATACCTTGACATGATCTTGAAGGTGTTCAAGATGGATCACCAAAGAAGGAGTTCTTGCCTGAGTTGTAAGGTATGAAGTTAAGAGTTAAAGCTCGACCACGGCAGATGAGAGAGAAAGGACGAAGGTCGCCCCTATGCCTTAGACATAGGCTCTACAATATGCTATGCGTCAGGTACCGCACTGATGTGTGCCTTGCTACATATCCGCAAGAGGGTACAAAGGTGATCAAGGAGTGGATCACAAAATAGCGGTCAAAATTATCCTTAGAGGAATAAGGATATGGTTCTCGGTTATGGAGGTGATAAAGAGTTCGACGTAAAGAGTTGCGTCGATGCAAGCTTAACACCTATCCGGATAGCTCTGAGTAGAGATACCGGATACGGATAATGGAGCAACAATTTGGAATAGCTCCAAGTGGAACGTGGTAGCAGCATCTATGATATGACATAAAGTTTTGCGAAATACATAGGGATCTGAATATTGCAGACCCTTTGACTACAACCTCTCACAAGCACAAACATGATCAAACCCGTAACTCATTGAGTGTTAATCACATAGTGATGTGAACTAGATTATTGATTCTAGTAAACTCTTTGGATGTTGGTCACATGGCGATGTGACCTGTGAGTGTTAATCACATGGCGATGTGAACTAGATTATTGACTCTAGTGCAAGTGGGAGACTGTTGGAAATATGCCCTAGAGGCAATAATAAATTAGTTATTATTATATTTCCTTGTTCATGATAATCGCTTATTATCCATGCTATAATTGTATTGATAGGAAACTAAGATACATGTGTGGGTACATAGACAACACCATGTCCCTAGTAAGTCTCTAGTTGACTAGCTCGTTGATCAACAGATGGTTACGGTTTCCTGACCATGGACATTGGATGTCGTTGATAACGGGATCACATCATTTGGAGAATGATGTGATGGACAAGACCCAATCCTAAGCCTAGCACAAAGATCGTAGTTCGTATGCTAAAGCTTTTCTAATGTCAAGTATCATTTCCTTAGACCATGAGATTGTGCAACTCCCGGATACCGTAGGGAATGCTTTGGGTGTACCAAATGTCACAACGAATCGGGTGGCTATAAAGGTGCACTACAGGTATCCCCGAAAGTGTCATTGGGTTGGCATGAATCGAGACTGGATTTGTCACTCCGTAAACGGAGAGGTATCTCCGGGCCCACTCGGTAGGACATCATCATAATGTGCACAATGTGACCAAGGGGTTGATCACGGGATGATGTGTTACGGAACGAGTAAAGAGACTTGCCGGTAACGAGATTGAACAAGGTATCGGGATACCGACGATTGAATCTCGGGCAAGTACAATACCGCTTAGACAAAGGGAATTGAATACGGGATTGATTGAATCCTCGACATCGTGGGTTCATCCGATGAGATCATCGTGGAACATGTGGGAGCCAACATGGGTATCCAGATCCCGCTGTTGGTTATTGACCGGAGAACGTCTCGGTCATGTCTGCATGGTTCCCGAACCCGTAGGGTCTACACACTTAAGGTTCGGTGACGCTAGAGTTGTTATGGGAAATAATATGTGGTTACCGAAGGTTTTTCGGAGTCCCGGATGTGATCCCGGACGTCACGAGGAGTTCTGGAATGGTCCGGCGGTGAAGATCGATATATTGGACGAAGGGTATTGGAGTCCGGAAGTGTTCCGGGTACTGTGCTATACAAAGATGACCGAAAGGTGTTTGGGAGCCCGGCAAGTGTTGGAGGGCCTCATGGGCCAAAGGGAAGGGGCAAACCAGCCCACTAAGGGGTGGTGCGCCCTCCCAGCCCTCTCACGTAACCAGGGAGAGGTGGGGCGCCTCCCTAGGGCAGCCCCTTCCCGGCTTGGGGGGCAAGTTTCCTAGGGGTGAGGGCGCCCAAACCCATCTAGGGTTTCCCCCTGTGGCCGCCTCCCCTAGGGAACCCTAGGGCGCCTCCTCCACCCCCCTTACCCCTATATATAGTGAGGGAGAGAGAGGGCAGCTGCACCCTTGCTCTGGCGCAGCCCCTCCCTCCTCCAACACTTCCTCCTCCTCCGTAGTGCTTAGCGAAGCTCACGGAGAACCACGAGCTCCATCACCACCACGCCGTCAAGCTGCCGGAGTTCTCCTCAACTTCTCCTCTCCCTTGCTGGATCAAGAAGGAGGAGACGCCCCGGACTGTGACGTGTGTTGAACGCGGAGGTGTCGTCCGCTCGGCGCTAGGGATCATCGGTGATTTGGATCACAACGAAATGAATCCATCAACCCGTTCACTTGAACGCTTCCGCTTAGCGATCTACAAGGGTATGTAGATGCACTCTCCTTCCCCTCGTTGCTGGTTTCTCCATAGATAGATCTTGGTGACACGGAGGAAAATTTTGAATTTCTGCTACGTTCCCCAATAGATGCAAGCTTTTACACTGATCCAGATGACTCTAAGTCTCAATCTGGATACATATTGAAAGTGGGAGCAATTAGCTAGAGTAGCTCTATGCAGAGCATTGTAGACATAGAATATTTGCAAAATACATACGGCTCTGAATGTGACAGACCTTTTGACTAAACTTCTCCCATAAACAAAACATGATCACACCTTAGTACTCTTTGGGTGTTAATCACATAGCAATGTGAATTAGATTATTGACTCTAATAAACCCTTTGGTTATTGGTCACATGGAGGTGTGAACTATGGGTGTTAATCACATACAGATGTGAAGTATTGGTGTTAAATCACATGGCGATGTGTGTCGGTGTCAAAACCGGCGGATCTCGGGTAGGGGGTCCCGATCTGTGCGTCTAAGGCTAATGGTAACATGAGGCAAGGGACACGATGTTTTACCCAGGTTCGGGCCCTCTCGATGGAGGTAAAACCCTACTTCCTGCTTGATTGATCTTGATGATATGGGTATTAAAAGAGTTGATCTACCACGAGATCGTAGAGGCTAAACCCTAGAAGCTAGCCTATGATGATTATGATTGTCCCTATATGGATCAAACCCTCCGGTTTATATAGACACCGGAGGGGGCTAGGGTTTACACAGAGTCGGTTACAAATAAGGAGATCTAATATCCGGATCACCAAGCTTGTGTTCCACGCAAAGGAGAGTCCCATCCGGACACGGGATGAAGTCTTGAGTCTTGTATCTTCACGGTCCAACAGTCCGGCCAAAGTATATAGTCCGGCTGTCCGGATACCCCCTAATCCAGGACTCCTCAAGAGCTCCTCGAACCATGCTTCAATGACGGCGAGTTCGGGCGTGCAGCTTTGTCTTCGGCATTGCAAGGCGGGTTCCATTTTCGAATACTCCAAAGCAGATTTAAGGATTGCGTCCGGCTCTGTGAGATAATTTCCGCACACCATCGTAGAGGGCATAACACCTCACAAATCTGATCTGCTGATAATTTTTCTTGCGGGGAGCCCTTACACCGTGGCCTGTCTCAATACGAACCGGTTTTCTTGGCCTGCCTCGACACACGTTGCGAGGCGATTTTATTGGCACGCCTTGCCAAAGCAGAGATCGTGTTCCTCTTACTGCGGGATCCGCCATCAATACGAGCGCGTGCAACCCCACGACGCATGTTGGTATGACTCCTTGTTTTTAGGTAAGTCCCAAGCAGTTACGCTGAGGACGCTTGATATTCACCTCCTTTATAGAGGGGCCGAGGCCTATCCCTCATTTCTACCACGCCATGCCTTTTCCGCCTCGAAGTTCCAACACCCGAAGCCTAAGCTTGAGCACTTCGGACCTTCAATCATGTCCGGATCCAACCTTCAAGGCCGGTGGATGGCCTCCTCCGTCACAGAGGAGGACATCGCGAAGCTTAGGGAGGTCAGATACCTGACCGTCGACATCAAGCACAAGCTTCCTGCTCCAGGGCAGGTCATCCCTACTCCCGAGCCCAACGAGAGCGTCGTATTTGTTTCTCACTTTCTCTGCGGCTTAGGCTTCACCCTTGATCCCTTTGTGAGAGGGCTAATGTTCTATTACGGACTAGATTTCCATGATCTAGTCCCGGACGCCATCCTTCACATCTCGTCGTTCATCGTTGTGTGCGAAGCCTTCCTCCACATCACCCTGCACTTCGGCTTATGGCTCAAGACCTTCAATGTGAAGCCGAAGATGATTGAGGGGCGACACGCGGAGTGCGGAGGTGCTGTAATAAGCAGGGATGCCGACGCCCATGGTCGGAGGGCTTCTTCCCGAAGTGTCCGATCTATGGCAGCGGAGGTGGTTTTACGTCACGGCTCCAGAGGCACAAAGTGGGTGGCTGCCCCGACTTCCGTTTGGGCCCTCCGCCTCAACTGGCGTCATGGGCCAATGTAGGACTGGATTGGGGGCCTGCTACTGATGTACCAATATTGCAGAGCCGCATCTGGGAGCTTCTTGAGAGGGACATTAGCCTTGTCAGCGTAATTCAGGTAATGCTAGTCCGACGGATGTTGCCGTGCAAATGCCGGCCACTCCGGATGTGGGAGTTCAATCCGGAAGGTCCGTGGACTATTCTGCACTTCTTCGGCATGACGTCAAGGGATGTGTAAGTTATTCTTCGGGCCACAAGTAAAGTGTCCGGACACCGCCGAGGATGCGGGCCTGAGCTGCAACCGCCCAGATACCCGAGTAAGTAACCCAGAAACCGAACACTTCGTTCATATTTATCATAACATTATTCTGAAAACCATCCGCGGCCAGGAATGGCTCAACAAGGCGGAGAGAATCAGGTGTCCAGCGCCACTTCCCGAAGGCTCGCCTGGCCCTGCCATAGCCAAGATGCTTAGTCGTGTGCTAAGTCAAGTACCCTCGGGGAAAGACGAAGGGAAGAACAGAGAAGCAGAGCTTCACACATTGCACATCCAAACCGGGGGAATTACTACCTCCACGAAGGAGGACAGTCGGGGAGGGGAATCTAGGGTCTCCTCCCCCCGCGGGAAGAAGAGGGCCGCCTCCGAAGACTTGGAGACGGAGGTGCCCTAACAAGGGAAGAAAACTTCACCAGGGGGCCCTGCCCCGAAGGGTGTCCTCGCCGCGCCATGCCCGCCAACGGGCCAGCCCTCAGCCGAGCTGTAAGTTTAATCGCAAAAACTTCTGCTTCCTCCTCCGAAAACAATAACCAAGATCCATTCTTTGCAGTCCGGCTAGCAGCTCTTCTCGACATAGTTCGTCTTCGGGGGATCTCCTTCTGGAGATGATGGAGAGTGAAACCCCGCCAGCCTCTCCGCCTTATGTGGCGGGCGACCCAGAGGTGTCGTCACGGAGGAGTCCAGATTTGCCGAGGCCAAAAGCTAGTACTTCAGCCGCCCAGAGCCCTGAGCGCTCGGCTCCCACAGGGGGCGATAAGAAGGGTCCGACACAGTCCCGGGACCGGCCGGATACGCTGACGGGCCTTCTGGAGCACGCTGCTCTTTCGGAGGATCACCGTTCATTAATGAGCACGGTGCTTGAGAAGATTTCGTCCGCCACAAGCGGATTGAATGAAGCTTTTACAAGCCTGCTCAAAGGCTTTGATGTATGTAAGAAAATACGTAATTTTTGTTGTGGCGACGCGCTAGGTGTGCTCCGTATAGATAGTAGTTTCGAGACTCGGTTGCCAGCCCTAGGCGGCAAACAGAGGATTAATTTGTTAAGTAATGATCGCACTGAACTCATGCCCAGGTGGCTAATGGTCCGGCTGCTGACCGGACCATTGAAGTCGCTGAACTGCGGTGACAAATTGATGTTGTGGATGCCGACATCACGCTCATGAACGAGCGGCTTAACGAGTCACAAGGTATGTGCTCTGCTTTCCTTTTTTTATAGGAAAAAATTAAGAGGAGCATAATGTTAATGTGATATGCTTGGACTGTAGACGGAGCTGCTGCCGTGGAGGCCCTGAGGGCGGAACTTGCCCTGGCCAAGGAACAAGCTCGGGCTAGCAATGCGGCTGCCCTAAAGGCGGCCGAAGAGTTGAGAGACGAACAGGCTACTCATCGCCGAAGCGAAGATAAAATAGCCGAGATGGCTGTGGAGCTGAAAAACGCCGCCGACCGGTATGAGCTCCTTGAAAAAGAGAATCAGGCTAATTCGGCTGACTTGATGAAGGCCCTTGATGCGGCCAAGGAAACGCGCTCCAAAATTAGGGATGCGCGGGAGGAGCTTCGACAGGCTGGAGAAATCGTGGCTGGAAACCCCTATTTGTTGCGGATGAAGTTCTTAGATGCGAAGTATGCTCCTCTGGATCGATGTTGGAGCCCTGTAGACGCGTATGCGGATCTGGCGAAGAGTACGGCTGATGCGGCCAAGTTTTTCGAGGATCAAAAAGATAATGAAGTGGAAAAGCTGTTCTGGTCACAATTCAGTGCTCCAACGCGCCCGGTGCCATTAAGTGAAAGGATGGCTGCTGTGGCCGAGCTCCATAGGTTGTCCGGTCTTGCGATGAGATCTGTAATAGACCATCTATGGCCAAAGGGGCCGAAGCCAGACAATTATTTTGGTTTAGTGCAACAATTCCTTGGAGCCGTATCACGAATCGATGCCATGAAGAGGTCGGCGTGCATAGAGGGTGCGCGAATGGCTCTTGCCCGTGTTAAAACATACTGGACAGATATGGAGGCCACCATCATTGCAACCCTGAATCCGACGGGAAGCCAGGATCCAGCCGAGCACTACTTGGAGCAGGTAACAGAAGGTGCTCGTTTAATTGAGGCTCAGTGCTCGAAGAATGTCATGTTCGAGTGACAAATCGTTTCATTGTAAAAACAATTTTATTTTAATCATGGAGGCTATGTTTATACTTTTCGCCCGAAAGTGTTATTGTGCCTCCTGTGCGGCCGTTCGATGTTTGTATGTAATCTGAAAGTTAGCAGTCGTTGGCTTCAGCCCCCACGCATATAATGCGGGGGTGTTCGCGAAAATATGCGTAATCACACTTGATCCAACGTCTTGGTCTGTTAAGGAGGTGATCGCACGTCAAACTAGGCAACCGGACTATATAGCTTTAACACTATCACTTAGCCATAGGAGTTTGACGGTGGGGCTACTATGTAGCCCCTGGTACCTTTGCGTGCATCCGAATACGGGCGCGTGTGTACATGACCGGGAAACGGTCCTTCGTTAATGCGGAGGAATCCTAAAGATTCCGATGAGTCCTCGAGTGGTTGACCAGTCTCTCGCTATATCATGACAGTCAGTTTCGGCTTTCATCGAGGTGCTCATCCGGAATAACCAGGGCACAATCGCAGTAGTTCTCATTTGGCCGCCTTAGCCAATAAGAACGGAATGTAAGGCGGCAAACCCAGGAGCCGGGAAATCCCAACATTTGACCAAAGACATGATTCAGAGCTGATGCATATAAGGCCAAACTCGCGACGCCGAACACACCCGAAGGTATTCGGACTTTAGAACATATACTGGGTTGGAGAATGCCCTTTATTACGAACCCTGTCTTTCCAGGTACGTGCATTAGTCTGTCGTGGCGAAATGCCAATAAAGGCAGTATCCCCTGTGGGTGTAGTACCCATGGGATATGTAAGCAACAAGAGACAATAAAGAAGGTTTACACAGGGGCTTAATCTAAAGAGAAACCTTTGAGCGGGGCCCAGCTGCACGTCTGCGCCTTTTTCTCCGTTGTGTCGTGTCCTGGGAGGGTATCGCACGAATGGTGTCTGTAAAAAGGAAAACTCATGAAGAAGAGTATGACGTAAGCGTGCGAAAAGTTAACTATTATCAATGGATAGTAGAAGTGTAAGACATTGGCCTGTTAATAAGGTCAAGCCAAAGGGTGGGCTTTATTGAATATTTGAAGCCCCTGGTGTCCTCTATGGGATTATATGTATAGCGCCCAGCTCAGGTTTATCTGGGCTGCCGGACTCGTCTAACCGTGTCCGTGGTCTTAACGACCGATCATGCGTTCTGATATCAGAGGTCACTTAGTGTCCGGCTGCTAGAGCCGTCGCATACTCTTCTGCGCGTAAGGAGCGCTCTGTATTTCCATTAACGGTGATGACGCCACGTGGACCGGGCATCTTGAATTTAAGGTAGGCATAGTGCGGTACTGCGTTGAAGCGGGCGAAGGCCGTTCTCCCCAGCAATGCATGATAACCACTTTGGAGGGGGCGATGGTGAAGAGTAGTTCTTCGCTTCTGAAGTTGTCTGGGGAACCGAATGTCACCTCTAGTACGAGGGAGCCCCTGCAGCGGGCTTCAACGCCTGATATCTCCCCTTCAAAGGTGATGTTACTTTGGCTGATTCTGGATGGGTCTATCCCCATCCTGCGGACAGTGTCATGGTATATTAGATTAAGACTCATCGCCGCTGGCCCATGAGGACGCGAGTGAGATGGTATCCGTCAATTATTGGGTCGAGTACCAAGGCAGCTGATCCTCCGTGCCGCATACTAGTCGGGTAGTCCCTGTGATCGAAGGTGATCGGGCGGGCCGACCAGTGGTTAAGTTTGGGGTCGACGGGCTCTATAGCGTATGCGTCTCTGAGCGCGCATTCGCGCCTTCTCTTGGGTATGTGAGCCGCGTGGATCATATTTACTATTTTTACCTCTGGTGGGAATTTTTTCTGTCCCCCAGTGTTCGGCTGACGAGGATCATCCTCGTCTTCACTTGGTGTTTCCCTTTCCTTGTGTTCGGCATTTAATTTGCCGGCCTGCTTAAAGACCCAGCATTCTCTGTGGTGGTTCGCAGGTTTTTTGGGGGTGCCATGAATTTGGCACAGTCTGTCCAGGACTTTGTTCAGGCCGGACGGTCCCTCTTTGCTGCCTTTAAATGGTTTCTTTTGTTGACCGGGTCGAGAGCCCCTGAATCCGGCGTTGACCGTTCTGTTGTCCGGACTTTCTTCCTTGTTTCAACGTTGGTTTTTATTGCGCTGTGGCTTCCCGTTGCCATCCCTGATTTCGGATGTGCCTGGGTCACTGGTGCCTCTACAGGCCAACCAGCTGTCTTCACCCACGCAAAAGAGGGTCATAAGGCTTGTTAGGGCTGCCATTGTCCTTGGCTTTTCTTGGCTGAGGTGTCTGGCGAGCCATTCATCCCGGATACTGTGCTTGAAGGGCGCTAGGGCTAAGGCATCCGGACAATCGACAATTTGATTCTTCTTAGTGAGGAATCTGTTCCAAAGCTTGCGGGCGGACTCTCCGGGCTGTTGAATTATGTTACTTAAATCGTCAGCGTCTGGAGGTCGGACATAAGTCCCTTGAAAATTGGCCCTGCAAGCGTCTTCGAGTTCCTCCCAACTTCCGATTGAATTTTCGGGGAGGCTTTTCAACCAGTGCCGAGCTGGTCCCTTCAACTTGAGGGGAAGGTATTTGATGGCGTGGAGGTCGTCCCCACGAGCCATGTGGATATGCAGGATAAAATCCTCAATCCAGACTCCGGGGTCTGTCGTTCCGTCATATGCCTCTATGTTCACGGGTTTGTAACCCTGTGGAAATTCGTGGTCCAGTACCTCTTTGGTGAAGCACAGAGGGTGAGCAGCCCCTCTGTATCTGGACGTGTTGTGGCATGTCGTCGGCTGTTGTTGTGTTCGGTGCTGATTCTGAACTGGTAATCGATCAGTCTGATCGTTTTGGTGACCATAATCCTGCACCGGAGCGTGTCCTCTAGATCCATAGATGGACCTGGTCACGCCGGACTTTTTATCTAGGATCTCACGTAAGTCGCGTGCGGCGTCAGGAGCTGCTCTATTGTGGTCATGAAGTGGTTGGTCCGGCCTACTGGCTGTATTGTTCTTTGGTGGAACGGCCTCATCGTCGAATTCTGGCAGCAGCTTGCGCTTTGGGTAGCTCTTTGTGTGGCGATCGTCGCCGTATTTTTCTTCAGTGTCTAGCACTTTATTCCATCTGTGATTGAGCGTTTCCTGTGCGGCCTTAAGCCTTTGCTTCTGCTTTTTTAGGTTTCTCGCAGTGGCCATAATCCTTCTGTGGAGATTATCTCGTTCCAAATGTGTTTCCGGGATGATGAATGCGTCGTCGTCCGGACTGTGCTCCTGTCCCGGGGCGGTTTGATGCGGTCGGCCCTCGGGATCGCTATGATCGGGTGTCTGCTCGGGGCGGTGTTCGGCGTGACCTGGCTCATCCTACTCCATCGCTTGGTCCATACGGTCGTTGTTGCCTTCGAAGTTGACTGGGGTGTCGATCTTTCTAGCGCTGTTATTGCTGTTTTTACTGTGGCTGGACTTAGAGCGGCGTCTGCGCCATCGTTTTGGCTTTTTTCCGGGGGTTTTATCCTCCGTTTTGTTGTGATTTCTTAGGCGTGTCCACCATGTATATATCATATGATGAGGTGGCAGTCCAGCGCCCCGTGGGTGGTGGTTCGATAAATCCTCTGCACCGACGCCCATGCCGCTTGTGTCATCGGAGTCGAAGTCAAGCATGTCTGTTACGTCGTCGACAGAGGCTATGAAGTGGGTGGTGGGTGGGCAACGAATTTCCTCGTCGCCTGCTTCCCACTCGAGCCGGACATAGTTCGGCCAGAAGTCTCCTGACAAAGAGAGAGATTTTAACGAGTGCATCATGTCGCCAAGGGGCGAGTGCTGGAAGATATCCGCAGCGGCGAATTCCATTACCGGAGCCCAACTGGAGTCGGCGGGCTCGAGGCGCGTCTTGATCTGGGACCTCTGACCCGGACCATTGTGTCCGGGGTCCGGAGACCTGAGCTTCTTTGGGGGTGAAGTCGTGTTCGGCTCTACCGCCCGATGAGTGTATGGCCTCCGGGGCGGGGTCCATCCTCCCGTCCTCGGACGATGCAGTCTGCCCCGGATTTGGGTCCAGAGCTCCTGTAGGTGCGATATCCCGAGTATTGTCCAACAGCAGGTCTAAGCCGTGCTCGTCGTGACTGTTCGGCGCTCCTGGTGTGGGCCCAAATCCATCGGAGATCGAGTCTCCGCGAATATCGGCCGTGTAGTTCAAGTTTCCGAGCCTAGCCTGATGACTAGGGGCGCAGCCGTCGATCTGCTCCAGATGACCGAGCGAATTGGCCCGCAGTGCGAAGCCGCCGAACACGAAGATCTGTCCGGGGAGAAAAGTCTCACCCTGGACCGTGGTTGTTGTTGACGATTGAAGGAGCCATCGAGCCTTGCGGCATACACGGAGGAACTCTCAAAGAAAGCACCAATGTCGGTGTCAAAACCGGCGGATCTCGGGTAGGGGGTCTCGATCTGTGCGTTTAAGGCTAATGGTAACAGGAGGCAAGGCACACGATGTTTTACCCAGGTCCGAGCCCTCTCGATGGAGGTAAAACCCTACTTCCTGCTTGATTGATCTTGATGATATGGGTATTACAAGAGTTGATCTACCACGAGATGTAGAGGCTAAACCCTAGAAGCTAGCCTATCATGATTATGATTGTCCCTATACGGATCAAACCCTCCGGTTTATATAGACACCGGAGGGGGCTAGGGTTTACACAGAGTCGGTTACAAAGAAGGAGATCTAATATCCGGATCGCCAAGCTTGTCTTCCACGCAAAAGGAGAGTCCCATACGGACACGGGACGAAGTCTTGAGTCTTGTACCTTCACGGTCCAACAGTCCGGCCACAGTATATAGTCCGGCTGTCCGGATCCCCCCTAATCCAGGACTCCCTCAATGCGAACTAGATTATTGACTCTAGTGCAAGTGGGAGACTGAAGGAAATATGCCCTAGAGGAAATAATAAAGTTATTATTTATTTCCTTAATTCATGCTAAATTTTTATTATTCATGCTAGAATTGTATTAACCGAAAACTTAGTATATGTGTGAATACGTAGACAAAACATATTGTCCCTAGTATGCCTCTACTAGACTAGCTCGTTAATCAAAGATGGTTATGTTTCCTAACCATAGACATGTGTTGTGATTCGATAAACGGGATCACATCATTAGGAGAATGATGTGATGGACATGACCATCCGTTAGCTTAGCATTATGATCGTTACAGTTTCATTGCTACTTCTTTCTTCATGACTTATACATGTTCCTCAGACTATGAGATTATGCAACTCCCGAATACCGGAGGAACACTTTGTGTGCTACCAAACGTCACAACGTAAATGGGTGATTATAAAGGTGCTCTACAGGTGTCTCCGAAGGTGTTTGTTGGGTTGGCATAGATCGAGATTAGGATTTGTCACTCCGTGTTTCGGAGAGGTATCTCTGGGCTCTCTCGGTAATGCTCATCACTATAAGCCTTGCAAGCATTGTAACTAATGAGTTAGTTGCGGGATGAAGTATTATGGAATGAGTAAAGATACTTGCCGGTAACGAGATTGAACTAGGTATGATGATACGATGATCGAATCTCGGGCAAGTAACATACCGATGACAAAGGGAATAGCGTATGTTGTTATGCGGTTTGACGGATAAAGATCTTCGTAGAATATGTAGGATCCAATATGAGCATCCAGGTTCCACTTTTGGTTATTGACCGGAGAAGTGTTTCGGTCATGTCTACATAGTTCTCGAACCCGTAGGGTCTGCACACTTAACGTTTGATGACAATTTGTATTATGAGTTATGTGTTTTGATGACTGAAGTTTGTTCGGAGTCCCGGATGAGATCACGGACATGACGAGGAGTCTTGAAATGGTCGAGACAATAAATATTCATATATTGGAAGGCTACATTCAGACACCATGGTTCGGGTCATTTCAGATAAGTTTCGGAGTACCGAGGGTTACCGGAACCCTCCCCGGGAAGTTATTGGGCCTCATGGGCCTAGTGGTGGAAGAGAGGAGGCAAGCCAAGGAGTGGCGTGTACCCCCCCTAGCCCAAATCGAACTGGACTGGGGTTGGGGGCCGCCCCCGCTTTCCTTCTCTCCTCCTCCTCTCCCTCCTTCTCCTACTAAAAATAGGAAAGAGGAGGGGAATCCTACTTGGACTGGGGAGTCCTAGTAGGATTCCCCACACCTGGCGTGCCCCCCTTGGCCCGGCCACCTCTTCCCTCCCCTCCTTTGTATACGTGGCCAGGGGCACCCCATAGAGACACAAGTTGATCTTTTAGCCATGTGAAGTGCCCCCCTCCACAGTTACACAACTCGGCCATATCGTCGTAGTGCTTAGGCGAAGCCCTGCACCGGTAACTTCATCATCACCGTCACCACGTCGTCGTGCTGACGAAACTCACCCTCGTCCTCAACTGGATCAAGAGCACGAGGGACGTCATCGAGCTGAACATGCGCTGAACGCGGAGGTGCCGTACGTTCGGTACTTGGATCGGTTGGATTGCGAAGAAGTTCGACTACGTCAACCGTGTTATTGAAACGCTTCCGCTTTCGGTCGACGAGGGTACGTGGACACACTCTCTCCTCTCGTTGCTATGCATCTCCTAGATAGATGCTGCGTGAACATAGGATTTTTTTTGAAATTACCGCGTTTCCCAACAAGAATTGTATTAACCGGAAACTTAGTACATGTGTGAATACATAGACAAAACATATTGTCCCTAGTATGCCTCTACTTGACTAGCTCGTTAATCAAAGATGGTTATGTTTCCAACCATAGACATGTGTTGTTATTTGATGAACGATATCACATCATTAGGAGAATGATGTGATGGACATGACCCATCCGTTAGCTTAGCATTATGATCGTTACAGTTTCATTGCTACTACTTTCTTCATGACTTATACATGTTCCTCAGACTATGAGATTATGCAACTCCTGAATACCGGAGGAACACTTTGTGTGCTACCAAATGTCACAACGTAAAAGGGTGATTATAAAGGTGCTCTACAGGTGTCTCCGAAGGAGTTTGTTGGGTTGGCATAGATCAAGATTAGGATTTGTCACTCCGTGTTTCGGAGAGGTATATCTAGGCCCTCTCGGTCATGCTCATCACTATAAGCCTTGCAAGCATTCTGACTAATGAGTTAGTTACGGGATGAAGTATTACGGAACGAGTAAAGAGACTTGCCGGTAACGAGATTGAACTAGGTATGATGATACCGACGATCGAATCTCAGGCAAGTAACATACTGATGACAAAGGGAACAATGTATGTTGTTATGCGGTTTGACCGATAAAGATCTTCGTAGAATATGTAGGAGCCAATATGAGCATCTAGGTTCCGCTATATGTTATTGACTGGAGATGTGTCTCGGTCATGTCTACATAGTTCTCGAACCCGTAGGGTCCGCACGCTTAACGTTCGATGACGATTTGTATTATGAGTTATGTGTTTTGAGGACCGAAGTTTGTTCGGAGTCCCGGATGAGATCAAGGACATGAAGAGGAGTCTCGAAATGGTTGAGACATAAAGATTGATATATTGGATGGCTATATTCGGACACCGGAAGTGTTCCAGAGAAGTTTCGAATAAAACTGGAGTGCCGGAGGGTTACCGGAACCCCCCGGGGGAACTAATGGGCCACATGAGCCTTAGTGGAGAAAGAGAGGGGCGGCTAGGGCAGGCCACACGCCCCTCCCCCTTGGGTCCGAATTGGACTAGGGAAGTGATACGTCTCCAACGTATCTATAATTTTTGATTGTTCCATGCTACTCCCTCCGTTCCTAAATAATTGTCTTTCTAAAGATTTCAACAAGTGACTACATACGGAGCAAAATGAATGAATATACACTCTAAAACATGTGTACATACATCCGTATGTTGTAGTCCATTTAAGATGGCTAGAAAGACAAATATTTAGGAACGGAGGGAGTATTATATTACCTGTTTTGGATGTTTATGGGCTTTACTTTACACTTTTATATCATTTTTGGGACTAACCTACTAACCGGAGGCCCAGCCCGAATTGCTGTTTTTTGCCTATTTCACTGTTTCTAAGAAAAGGAATATCAAACGGAGTCCAAACGGGATGAAACCTTCGGGAGCGATCTTTTTGGAACAAATGCAAACCAGGAGACTTGGAGTGGACGTCAAGCAACAAACAAGGCGGCCACGAGGGTGCCCGGCGCGCCCCTAGGTGTGGGCGCGCCCCCCACCCTCATGGCCCCCTCGAGGCTCCACCGATGTACTTCTTTCGCCTATATATACTCTCGTACCCTGAAAAACATCTGAGGGCACCACGAAAACCTAATTCCACCGCCGCAATCTTCTCAGATCACATGAGATCCCATCTTGGAGTCTTCGGCGCGCCCACGAGGGGGGAATCGACCACGGAGGGCCTCTACATCATCTCCAAGGCCTCTCCGATGAGTTGTGAGTAGTTTACCACAGACCTTCGGGTCCATAGTTATTAGCTAGATGGCTTCTTCTCTCTCTTTGAATCTCAATACAAAGTTCTCCTCGATCTTCTTAGAGATCTATTCGATGTAAATCTTTTTGCGGTGTGTTTGTCGAGATCCGATGAATTGTGGGTTTATGATCTAGTTTATCTATGAGAAATATTTGAATCTCCTCTGGATTCTTTTATGTATGATTGGTTATCTTTGCAAGTCTCTTCGAATTATCAGTTTGGTTTGGCCTACTAGATTGATCTTTCTTGCAATTGGAGAAGTGCTTAGCTTTGGGTTCAATCTTGCGGTGTCCTTTCCCAGTGACAGCAGGGGCAGCAAGGCACATATTGTATTGTTGCCATCGAGGATAAAAAGATGGGGTTTATATCATATTGCATGAGTTTATCCCTCTACATCATGTCATCTTTCTTAATGTGTTACTCTGTTCTTCATGAACTTAATAGTAGTAGATGTAGGCAGGAGTCGGTCTACTTGTCACGGACGTGATGCCTATATACATGATCATGCCTAGATAATCTCATAACTATGCACTTTTCTATCAATTGCTCGACAGTAATTTGTTCACCCACCGTAATACTTATGCTATCTTGAGAGAAGCCACTAGTGAAACCTATGCCCCCCGGGTCTATCTTTTATCATATAAGTTTCCCATCTACTTTTATTCGCATCTTTTATTTTCTAATCTATATCATAAAAATACCAAAAATATTTATCTTATCTTATTATCTCTATCAGATCTCACTTTCGCAAGTTTCCGTGAAGGGATTGGCAACCCCTTTATCGCGTTGGTTGCGAGGTTCTTGTTTGTTTGTGTAGGTGCGTGGGACTTTTGAGGATCCTCCTACTGGATTGATACCTTGGTTCTCAAAAACTGAGGGAAATACTTACGCTACTTTGCTGCATCACCCTTTCCTCTTCAAGGGAAAACCAACACAGTGCTCAAGAGGTAGCAAGAAGGATTTCTGGCGCCGCTGTTGGGAGGTCTTCTCTCAAGTCAAGACATACCAAGTACCCATCACAAACTCATCTCCCTCGCATTACATTATTTGCCATTTGCCTCTCGTTTTCCTCTCCCCCACTTCACCCTTGCCGTTTTATTCGCCCTCTCTTTCCCCTCCGCCTCTCTTTTTCGCTTGTCTTTTGTGTGCTCGTGTGATCGTTTATCTCGTCGTCATGGCTAGTCCACCTATCCTCGTTATTACCCCCGAGCATGAAGTTCTCAATTTTAAACAAAGGGGGGGGGGGGAGAAAATCTAAAAGATGCCTGGCATAGAATTTGCAATGCTCAAAATAGATCTACTAGGAAGCTCTCTACTTCCGTTCTTCTTCGCAATTTTTATGTCAGCATTACTCCTTGGAATAGATGCATCCTTGATACCATTACCGGTGGGGATTTCTTGGGTAGCCATACTTTTGATGCTTATAATGCTATGTTAGATCTGTTTGGCCCACCACCTCTTTTGGTTAATGGAACTATTTTAACTTTGGAACATGTGATGCAAAAGCTTGAAATTATTGAAAATAATGTTGCCACTGTTGAGTTGATTGAAAATTTGGATAAAAAGATCCATACCAAATTACCCAATATGGATCTAGGGTTGGAGTTACTTTGAAATTTTTTAAAGAGAAAGAACCTATAGTTAACGAAACAATAGATCTAGATTCTACGAGAATCGGTAAACTTGAGGATATTATTACCAACTTAGGGTCGGCCTTTTCATCCGTGAAAAGTACTCCAAGTCCTCCTACTAAAACTGCCAAATTTATTTATGTTCCTAAAAATAAGGGTGAATCTTCTAGTAAGGAAAATGCGGATCTCAAATCAATAAGTGTTCACCCCAATTGTCTCTCTATCATAAAGGAACCTTTTGCTTCGAATGAATTTCTTGATTTCTTTCCTAGGAGTTTAATCATTGCTAAAAATAAGGAAACTCCTAAAAATTGTAAGTTCTCTATTGAAGAATTGAATACCAAGGATGGCAATACTTATATCTATTCTCGCTTTTATGCCTAGCTAGGGGCGTTAAACGATAGCGCTTGTTGGGAGGCAACCCAATTTTATTTTTGTTTTTGCTTTTTTTTCTTCTGTTTAGTCTGTTTAGATGTGGTTTTATGTTTTAATTAGTGTTTGTGCCAAGTTGAACCTATAGGATAACCTACAGTGATAGTTAATTTGATTCTGCTGAAAAACAGAAACTTTTGCATGCACGAGAATAATTTTAATAAATCACAGAAACGTGCTTTTGCGTTGATTATTTTTTATGTAGATCAATGGACAAATTTTCCAGGACTTCCTAGTTTGGTAGGATTTTTAGAGTTCCAAAAGTATTCGAAAGTTACAGATTTCTACAGACTGTTCTGTTCTTGACAGATTCTGTTTTTCGTGTGTTGTTTGCTTATTTTGATGCATCTATGGCTACTATCGGGGGGTATGAACCATAGAGAAGTTGGAATACAGTAGGTTTAACACCAATATAAATAAAGAATGATTTCATTACAGTACCTTATGTGGTGGTTTTTCTTTCTTGTACTAACGGAGCTTATGAGATTTCCTGTTGAGTTTTGTGTTGTGAAGTTTTCAAGTTTTGGGTAGAGATTTGATGGACTATGGAATAAGGAGTGGCAAGAGCCTAAGCTTGGGGATTCCTATGGCACCCCAAGATATCCAAGGACAACCAAAATCCTAAGCTTGGGGATGCCCCGGAAGGCATCCCCTCTTTCGTCTTCGTTTATCGGTAACTTTACTTGGAGCTATATTTTTATTCACCACATGATATGTGTTTTGCTTGGAGATTCTTGTATGATATTAGTCTTTGCTTTTTAGATTACCACAATCATCCTTGCTGTACACACCTTTTGGTAGAGACCCACTTGATTTGGAATTTATCAGAATACTCTATGTGCTTCACTTATATCTTTTGAGCTAGATAATTTTTGCTCTAGTGCTTCACTTATATCTTTTAGAGTACAGTGGTGGTTTAATTTTGTAGAAATAGTTGATCTCTCATGCTTCACTTATATTATTTTGAGAGTCTTTTAGAACAGCATGGTATTTGCTATGGTTATAAAATTGGTCCTAGAATGATGGGCATCCAAGTTGGGTATAATAAAAACTATCATAGAAAGTGAATTGGATGCTATGATCAATTTGATGCTTGATAATTGTTTTGAGATATGAGGATGCATGGTGATATTAGAGTCATGCTAGTGGGGTAATTATGAATTTGAGGAATACTTGTGTTGAAGTTTGTGATTCCCGTAGCATGCACGTATGGTGAACCACTTTGTGATGAAGTTGGAGCATAACTTATTTATTGATTGTCTTCCTTATGAGTGGCGGTCGGGGACGAGCGATGGTCTTTTCCAACCAATCTATCCCCCTAGGAGAATGTGTGTAGTACTTTGTTTTCAAAGACTTGTAGATTTTTGCAATAAGTATATGAGTTCTTTATGACCAATGTTGAGTCCATGGATTATACGCACTCTCACCCTTCCACCATTGCTAGCCTCTCTTGTGCTGCGCAACTTTCGCTGGTACCGTACACCCACCATATACCTTCCTCAAAACAACCACCATACCTACCTATTATGGCATTTCCATAGCCATTCCGAGATATATTGCCATGCAACTTTCCACCGTTCCGTTTATTATGACACACATCATCATTGTCATATTGCTCTTTGCATGATCATGTAGTTGACATCGTATTTGCGGCAAAGCCACCTTGATAATTCTTCCATACATGTCACTCTTGGTTCATTGCATATCCCGGTACACCGCCGGAGGCATTCATATATAGTCATATCTTGTTCTAAGTACCGAGTTGTAATCTTGAGTTGTAAGTAAATAAAAGTGTGATGATCTTCATTATTAGAGCATTGTCCCAAGTGAGGAAAGGATGTTGGAGACTATGATTCCCCCACAAGTCGGGATGAGACTTCGGACTTTACAAAAAAAAGAGAAAGGCCAAATAAAAAAAAGAGGAAGGCCAAATAAAAAAAATGAGAGAAAAAGAGAGAAGGGACAATACTACTATCCTTTTACCACACTTGTGCTTCAAAGTAGCACCATAATCTTCATGATAGAGAGTCTCCTATGTTGTCACTTTCATATACTAGTGGGAATTTTTCATTATAGAACTTGGCTTCTATGTTCCAATGATGGGCTTCCTCAAAACGCTCTAGGTCTTCGTGAGCAAGCAAGATTGGATGCACACCCACTTAGTCTGTTTTGTTGAGCTTTCATACATTTATAGCTCTAGTGCATCCGTTGCATGGCAATCCCTACTAACTCACATTGATATCTATTAATGGGCATCTCCATAGCCCATTGATACGCCTAGTTTATGTGAGACTATCTTCTCCTTTTTTGTCTTCTCCACAACCACCATTCTATTCCACATATAATGCTATGTCCATGGCTCACGCTCATGTATCCGTGCAAGTTGAAAAAGTTTGAGAATACTAAAGTATGAAACAATTGCTTGGCTTGTCATCGGGGTTGTGCATGATTAAATACTTTGTGTGATGAAGATAGAGCATAGCCAGACTATATGATTTTGTAGGGATAGCTTTCTTTAGCCATGTTATTTTGAGAAGACATGATTGCTTTGTTAGTATGCTTGAAGTATTATTGTTTATCATGTCAATATGAACTTTTATTTTGAATCATTTGGATCTGAACAATCATGCCACAATAAAGAAATTTACATTGAGAATTATGCTAGGTAGCGTTCCACATCAAAAATTCTGTTTTTATCATTTACCTACTCGAGGACGAGCAGGAATTAAGCTTGGGGATGCTTGATACGTCTCCAACGTATCTATAATTTTTGATTGTTACATGCTATTATATTACCCGTTTTGGATGTTTATGGGCTTTACTCTACACTTTTATATCATTTTTTGGGACTAACCTACCAACCGGAGGCCCAACCCGAATTGCTGTTTTTTTGCCTATTTCAGTGTTTTCGAAGGAAAGGAATATCAAATGGAGTCCAAACGGAATGAAACCTTCGGGAGCGATCCTTTTGGAATAAACGCAATCCAGGAGACTTGGAGTGAATGTCAAGAAGTAAACGAGGCAGCCACGAGGGTGCCCGGCGCGCCCCCACCTTCACGGGCTCCTCGTGGCTCCTCTAACCTACCTCCTTCGCCTATATATATCTACGTACCCCGAAAACATCCAGGAGCACCACGAAAAACTATTTCCACCGCCGCAACCTTCTCAGATCCGCGAGATCCCATCCGGGAGCCTTTTCGGCGCTCACGAGCGGGGAATCGACCATGGAGGGCCTCTACATCATCTCCAAGGCCTCCCGATGAGTTGTGAGTAGTTTACTACAGACCTTCGGGTCCATAGTTATTAGCTAGATGTCTTCTTCTCTCTATTTGTATCTCAATACAAAGTTCTCCTCGATCTTCTTGGAGATATATTCGATGTAACTCTTTTTGCGGTGTGTTTGTCGAGATCCGATGAATTGTGGGTTTATGATCAAGTTCATCTATGAGAAATAATTGAATCTTCTCTGAATTCTTTTATGTGTGATTGGTTATCTTTGCAAGTCTCTTCGAATTATCAGTTTGGTTTGGCCTACTAGATTGATCTTTCTTGCAATAGGGGAAGTGCTTAGCTTTGGGTTCAATCATGTGGTGTCCTTTCCCAGTGACAACTGGGGCAGCAAGGCACGTATTGTATTGTTGCCATCGAGGATAAAAAGATGGGGTTTATATCATATTGCATGAGTTTATCCCTCTACATCATGTCATCTTTCTTAATGCATTACTCTGTTCTTCATGAACTTAATACTCTAGATGCAGGCAAGAGTTGGTCGATGTGTGGAGTAATAGTAGTAGATGCAGAATCGTTTCGATCTACTTGTTGCGGACGTGATGCCTATATACATGATCATGCCTAGATAATCTCATAACTATGCGCTTTTCTATCAATTGGTCGACAGTAATTTGTTCACCCACCGTAGTACTTATGCTATCTTGAGAGAAGTCACTAGTGAAACCTATGGCCCCCGGGTCTATCTTTTATCATATAAGTTTTCCATCTACTTTTATTTGCATCTTTTATTTTCCAATGTATATCATAAAAATACCAAAAATATTTATCTTATCTTATTATCTCTATCAGATCTCACTTTCATGAAGTTACCGTGAAGGGATTGACAACCCCTTTATCACGTTGGTTGCGAGGTTCTTGTTTGTTTGTGTAGGTATGAGGGACTTTTGAGGAGCCTCCTACTGGATTGATACCTTGGTTCTCAAAACTGAGGGAAATACTTACGCTACTTTGCTGCATCACCCTTTCCTCTTCAAGGGAAAACTAACGCAGTGCTCAATAGGTAGCATCTAGTAACATGACTTCCAGAATAAGATTACCGTACCATTATGGTGTGGACCATACTCTGGTGGACCTACGAGGTTTGGTAGTAACTTGATCTGAAGTTTCATGATCATCATCATTAGCTTCCTCACTAATTGGTGTAGGAATCACTGGAACTGATTTCTGTGATGAACTACTTTCCAATTTGGGAGAAGGTACAATTACCTCATCAAGTTCTACTTTTCTCCCACTCACTTCTTTCGAGAGAAACTCCTTCTCTAGAAAGGATCCATTCTTAGCAACGAATATCTTGCCTTCGGATCTATGATACAAGGTGAACCCAACAGTTTCCTTTTGGGTATCCTATGAAGACGCACTTCTCTGATTTGGGTTCGAGCTTATCAGGTTGAAACTTTTTCACATAAGCATCGCAGCCCCAAACTTTAAGAAACGACAACTTTGGTTTCTTACCAAACCACAGTTCATAAGGCGTCGTCTCAACAGATTTTGATGGTGCCCTATTTAAAGTGTATGCAACTGTCTCTAATGCATAACCCCAAAACGATAGTGGTAAATCGCTAAGAGACATCATAGATCGCACCATATCCAATAAAGTGCGGTTATGACGTTCAGACACGCCATAACGCTGTGGTGTTCCAGGTGGCGTGAGTTGTGAAACTATTCCACATTATTCCAAATGAAGGCAAAACTCGTAACTCAACTATTCTCCTCCACGATCAGATCATAGAAACTTTATTTTCTTACGATGATTCTCCACTTCATTCTTAAATTCTTTGAACTTTGCAAATGTTTCAGACTTGTGTTTCATTAAGTAGATATACCCATATCTTCTCAAATCATCGGTGAAGGTCAGAAAAAAACGATACCCACCACGAGCATCCACACTCATCGGACCGCATACATCGATATGTATTATTTCTAATAAGTTATTAGCTTGTTCCATTGTTCCGGAGAACGGTGTTTTAGTCATCTTGCCCATAAGGCATGGTTTGCAAGTATCAAATGATTCATAATCAAGTGATTCCAAAAGTCCATCTTTATGGAGTTTCTTCATGTGCTTTACACCGATATGACCCAAACGGCAGTGCTACAAATAAGTTGCACTATCATTATCAACTTTGCATCTTTTGGCATCAATACTATGAATATGTGTATCATTACGATCGAGATTCAATAAACCATCAGCATTGGGTGTATGACCATAGAAGGTTTTATTCATGTAAACAGAATAACAATTATCCTTTGTCTTAAATGAATAATTGTATTGCAATAAACATGATCTAATCATATTTATGATCAACGCAAACACAAAATAACATTTATTTAGGTTCAACACTAATCCCGAAAGTATAAGGAGTGTGCGATGATGATCATATCAATCTTGGAACCACTTCCAACATACATCGTCACTTCATTCTTAACTAGTCTCTATTTATTCTGTAACTCCTGTTTCGAGTTACTAATCTTAGCAACCGAACAAGTATCGAATACCCACGGGCTACTATGAACACTAGCAAGGTACACATCAATAACCTGTATATCAAATATACCTTTGTTCACTTTGCCATCCCTCTTTTCCACCAAATATTTGGGGTAGTTTCGCTTCTAGTGACCATTTCCTTTGCAGTAGAAGCACTCAGTTTCAGGCTTAGGTCTAGCTTTGGGCTTCTTCACGGGAGTGACAACTTGCTTCCCATTCTATTTGAAGTTCCCTTTCTTCCCTTTGCCATTTTCTTCAAACTAGTGGTCTTGTTTAATCATCAACAGTTGATGCTTTTTCTTGATTTCTACCTTCATCGATTTCAGCATCACGAAGAGCTCGGGAATCGTTTTCGTCATCCCTTGCATACTATAGTTCATCACGAAGTTCCAGTAACTTGGTGATGGTGACTAGAGAACTCTGTCAATCACTATCTTATCTGGAAGATTAACTCCCACTTGATTCAAGTGATTGTAGTACCCAGACATTACGAGCACATGCTCACTAGTTGAGCAATTCTCCTCCATCTTTTAGGCAAAGTACTTGTAAGAGGTCTCATACCTCTTGACACGGGCATGAGTCTGAAATACCAATTTCAGCTCTTGGAACATCTCATATGCTCCGTGACGTTTCAAAAATGTTTTTGAAGTCCCGGTTCTAAGCCGTAAAGCATGCTGCACTAAACTATCAAGTAGTCATCATATTGAGCTAGCCAAACGTTCATAACATCTAGATCTGCTCCTGCAATAGTTCTGTCACCTAGCGGTGCATCAATGACATAATTCTTCTGTGCAGCAATGAGGATAAACCTCAGATCACGGACCCAGTCCGCATCATTGCTACAATCATCTTTCAACTTAGTTTTCTCTAGGAACATATAAAAAACATAGGGAAGCTTTAACGCAAGCTATTGGTCTACAACATAATTAGCTAAATACTATCAAGACTAAGTTCATGATAAATTAAAGTTCAATTAATCATATTAGTTAAGAACTTCAGCTTAGATAGACATCCCTCTAGTCATCTAAATGATCACGTGATCCAAATCAACTAAACCATGTCCGATCATCACGTGAGATGGAGTAGTTTTCAATGGTGAACATCACTATGTTGATCATATCTACTATATGATTCACGCTCGACCTTTTGGTCTACAGTGTTCCGAGGCCATATCTGCATATGCTAGGCTCGTCAAGTTTAACCCGAGTATTCTGCGTATGCAAAACTGGCTTGCACCCGTTGTATGTGAACATAGAGCTTATCACACTCGATCAACGGTGCATACTCAGGGAGAATACTTATACCTTGAAATTTAGTTAGGGATCATCTTATAATGCTACTGCCGTACTAAGAAAAAATAAGATGCATAAAAGATAAACATCACATGCAATCAAAATATGTGACATGATATGGCCATCATCATCTTGTGCTCATGATCTCCATCACCGAAGCATTGTCATGATTTCCATCGTCACCAGCGCGACACCTTGATCTCCATCATAGCATCGTTGTTGTCTCGCCAACTATTGCTACTATGACTATTGCTACCGCTTAGTGATAAAGTAAACCAATTACATGGTGATTGCATTGCATACAATAAAGCGACAACCATATGGCTCCTGCCAGTTGCCGATAACTTTGTTACAAAACATGATCATCTCATACAACAATTTATATCACATCATGCCTTGACCATATCACATCACAACAAGCCCTGCAAAAACAAGTTAGACGTCCTCTACTTTGTTGTTGCAAGTTTTACGTGGCTGCTACGGGCTTCAAGCAAGAACCATTCTTACCTACGCATTCAAACCACAACAATTTTTTGTCAAGTGTGCTGTTTTAACCTTCAACAAGGACCGAGCGTAGCCACACTCGATTCAACTAAAGTTGGAGAAACAGACACCCGCCAGCCACCTGTGTGCAAAGCACGTCGGTAGAACCAGTCTCATGAACGCGGTCATGTAATGTCGGTCTGGGCCGCTTCATCCAACAATACCGCCGAATCAAAGTAAGACATCTTTGATAAGCGATATGGTATTATCACCCACAACTCTTTGTGTTCTACTCGTGCATATAACATCTACGCATAGACCTGGCTATGATACCACTGTTGGGGAACGCGGTAATTTCAAAAAATTCCTACGATCACGCAAGATCTATCTAGGTGATGCATAGCAACGAGAGGGGAGAGTGTGTCCACGTACCCTCGTAGACCGAAAGCGGAAGCGTTTCAATAACGCGGTTGATGTAGTCAAGCTTCTTCACGATCCAACTGATCAAGTACCGAACGTCCGGCACCTCTGCGTTCAGCACACGTTCAGCTCGATGACGTCCCTCGTACTCTTGATCCAGTTGAGGACGAGGGTGAGTTCTGTCAGCACGACAGTGTGGCGATGGTGATGATGAAGTTACCGGCGCAGGCCTTCGCCTAAGCACTACGACAATATAACCGAGGTGTGTAACTGTGGAGGGGGGCACCGCACACGGCTAAAAGATCAACTTGTGTGTTTATGGGGTGCCCCCTGGCCACGTATATGAAGGAGGGGAGGGAAGAGGTGGCCAGCCCAAGGGGGGTGCGCCAAGTGTGGGGAATCCTACTAGGACTCCCCAGTTCAAGTAGGAGTCCCCTCCTCTTTCCTATTCCTAGTAGAAGAAGGAGGGAAGGAGGAAGAGGGGAGAAGGAAGGAGGGGGGCGCCGCCCCCTCCTAGTCCAATTCGGACCAGCCAATGCGGGGCGTGCGACCACCCCTTGAGACCCTTCTCTCCTTTCCCGTATGGCCCATTAAGGCCCGTTACTTCCCCCGGCGAATTCCCGTAACTCTCTTGTACTCCGAAAAATACCCGAATCACTTGGAACCTTTCCGATGTCCGAATATAGTCTTCCAATATATCGATCTTTACGTCTCGACCATTTCGAGACTCCTCGTCATGTCTGTGATCTCATCCGGGACTCCAAACATACTTCGGTCATCAAATCACATAACTCATAATACAAATCGTCATCGCCAGACATTGCGTCACGGACCCTACGGGTTCGAGAACTATGTAGACATGACCGAGACACATCTTCGGTCAATAACCAATAGCGGAACCTGGATGCTCATATTGGCTCCTACATATTCTATGAATATCTTTATCGGTCAAACCGCATAACAACATACGTTGTTCCCTTTGTCATCGGTATGTTACTTGCCCGAGATTCGATCGTCGATATCATCATACCTAGTTCAATCTCGTTACCAGCAAGTCTCTTTACTCGTTTAGTAATACTTCATCCCGCAACTAACTCATTAGTCACAATGCTTGCAAGGCTTATAGTGATGAGCATTACTGAGAGGGCCCAAAGATACCTCTCCGATACATGGAGTGACAAATCCTAATCTCGATCTATGCCAACCCAACAAACACCTTCGGAGACACCTGTAGAGCATCTTTATAATCACCCGATTCGTTGTGACGTTTGATAGCACACACAAGGTGTTCCTCCAAAGTACTCAGAGTTGCATAATCTCATAGTCCGAGGAACATGTATAAGTCATGAAGAGAGCAGTAGCAATGAAATCAGAACGATCATAATGCTAAGCTAACGGATGGGTCATGTCCATCACATCATTCTCCTAATGATGTGATCCCGTTCATCAAATGACAACACATGTCTATGGTTAGGAAACATAACCATCTTTGATAAACGAGCTAGTCAAGTAGAGGCATATTAGGGACAATTTGTTTTGTCTATTTATTCACACATGTACAAAGTTTCCGGTTAATACAATTCTAGCATGAATAATAAACATCTATCATGAAATAAGGAAATAAATAATAACTTTATTATTACCTCTAGGGCATATTTCCTTCAGGAGGGAGTAGTTACCATCTTGTCCATTGTAAGGTGTGCGAACCGGTTCATACACTCTTGCAAGAACAATGGTTTCCCTGTTTCGGCGGTATGTTTACTTTGAATTTCTTTCCCTGTTTCAGCAGTATGGTTTACTTTGACCCGCATCTATGTAATAGCTATGTTGATTTCAACTTTGTTGGGGTGCTCCCGACCTGAGCTGTAGACCTGTAGTGCAACCCCTGAGGGCCACGTGAAAAATAAATTTAACATCGTCATGGCACATGGCCCACATATATTAGATGTTAACTTGACAAGAACAGATGGTATGACACATCTTTGTTCTTCTTCTCTTGGTCTAACAGCCGGCAATGTGTGTTGCTGTAGTTTTCTTGGTTTTCGTCCAACAATGGATCTGATCCAGCCTTGGTACAATCGTTGTTTGCCTAGCCTTGACAGTGGACAAGCATGTCTTCCAGTTAAGGTCGGAATTTTGTTAAAATCGACCATGTAGTCGTACATTTATGTTCTGTGCAGTGATTAGTGGTTACTGGTTAGTACTTAGTGCATTTATGCTCATGTTGTTTTTCTTATGCTGCGCCATGTATTCATGTCCAACCCCAACTCTAGCAGTAGGGAATGCCTTACTCCTTTTTCATATGTCATGTGTAATTTGGGCCCTTTTCAAAATTGAGCTCTCTTGTTCAAGATTCACTATTTTTTGAATAGTTCAAACTGATGTTTTTGAATTGCATATAACTAATCTTGACATAGTTTATAGGTTCTTTCCACTACTTTTAGCATCATCCAATAAAGTACGTCCATGTCTAACCCTATCACCTAGAATGGGGGTATGGAAGAGAAGGTTTCACAACGATTGTACGGATTTCTCAACAATTTCATTGCCTTCTTTCTTCAGTTGGAAACTTTCATCTGGTGTAATGCTGCTTGTTTTAAATCTTGTAAATTTATTTGGAGAGGGCCATGTTTTCCCATGGTTGACCCTACTTCTAGGACCTTGGTGCTGTCTGGCACAAGATTGGCCGGCAAAGCACCTCTGCCTGCTCCGGCGCACACTCTTACGCCTCCCACTGTTGGTGTCAAAACCGGCGGATCTCGGGTAGGGGGTCCCGATCTGTGCGTCTTAGCCTAATGGTAATAGGAGGCAAGGGACACAATGTTTACCCAGGTTCGGGCCCTCTCGATGGAGGTAAAACCCTACTTCCTGCTTGATTATTATTGATGATATGAGTAGTACAAGAGTTGATCTACCACGAGATCATAGAGGCTAAACTGTAGAAGCTAGCCTATGATGATTATGATTCTGTTCGCCCCTCTAAGGACTAAACACTCCGGTTTATATAGACACCGGAGGGGGCTAGGGTTTACATGGAGTCGGTTACAAAGAAGGAAATATAATATCCGAATCTCCAAGATTGTCTTCCACGCAAAGGAGAGTGCCATCCGGACACGGGACGGAGTCTTGAGTCTTGTATCTTCACGGTCCAACAGTCCGACCATAGTATATAGTCCGGCTGTTCGGATACCCCCTTATCCAGGACTCTCTCAGTAGCCCCTGAACCAGGCTTCAATGACGATGAGTCCGGCGCACAATTTTGTCTTCGGCATTGCAAGGCGGGTTCCATCTCCGAATACTCCAAAGTAACTATCGAACACTTAAACCGTGTCCGGATCTGCAAGATGATCTTCACATACCACCGTAGAGAGCATGATATTTCACAAGTGCTATCTGCTGACAACTTTAGACAAAGCGACATGATACTACAGTCGAGTCATTATTCGAACCGTTTTTCCACAACCAGCCTCAGCGCATATCGCGAGGCGGTTTCCTTTGCATGCCTTGCCAAAGCAGAGATCGTGTCCCCTTATTGCGGGGTTCTCATCAATACGGGTATGGGTAACCCAAACGCACCACTAATTGCGGCGAGTGGAGAACGAGCGGGTTCCACCAGGCAAGTGGGGAGGCGCAAAAGCTTTTACCGCCCCTATAAAGAGATAAGGTCTCTTCCTTTTTACCCACGCCTTTTCCCTCTGCTAGTCCATTCCCCTCTACTCGAGCCCTAGCGCCCAAGCACTCTTCTTCTCCACCGAAGAGAGGTTCTCCGAAGATGTACGGATATGGAGCAGGAGGCAAATGGATGGCCTCTACCGTCCAGGAGAAGGATATCAAGAGGCTCCGAGAGGCCGGGTACCTAGCCAAAAAGATCGGCCATCGTCTTCCGCCGGCGGGACAGATCGTTCCTACCCCGGAGCCCCACGAGAGGGTCGTGTTTCTTCCTCATTTTGTCTGCGGGCTCGGGTTTCCCCTTCACCCATTCATTCGCGGTATCATGTACTATTACAGGATTGACTTTCATGATATTTCCCCCAATTCTTTCCTTAATATCTCGACGTTCATCGTCAGGTGTGAGGCTTTTTCCCGACTTCGCCTCACTTCGGCCTATGGCTGAAGATTTTCAATGTGAAGCCCAAGGTGGTGAGTGGCGAGCACGCCGAGTGCGGCGGCGCCATGGTGAGCAAGATGCCCAAGGTTGTATGGCCGACGGGCGCCTTCAATGACTCCGTCAAGGAGTGGCAGTAGCAGTGGTTCTATATCACCGAACCGCACGGCAAAAAGTGGGCGGCGGCTCCTGAGTTTAGATCCGGAGCCCCACTGCGGCTCACGCCCCGCCCGAGAAGGGCTGAACTGATCCTCGTCCGATGAGCTTTCACCGCCTGCACGCTGCGTGTCCAGAGTGTGGTCGACAAGGATGTCAAACTCGTCGACGTAGTCCAGGTGATGTTAGTTTGCCTGGTTCTCCCTTGCTAGCGTCGAGTGAGGGAGTCCTGGATCAGGGGTGTCCGGATAGCCGAACTATCACCGTTGGTCGGACTCCTGGATTATGAAGATACAAGATTGAAGACTTCGTCCCATGTCCGGATGGGACTTTCCTTGGCGTGGAAGGCAAGCTTGGCGATAGGGATACGTAGATCTCCTACCATTGTAACCGACTCTGTGTAACCCTAACCCTCTCCGGTGTCTATATAAACCAGAGGGTTTTAGTCCGTGAGGACTAACAACAATCATACCATAGGCTAGCTTCTAGGGTTTAGCCTCTTTGATCTCGTGGTAGATCTACTCTTGTACTACCCATATCATCAATATTAATCAAGCAGAGTAGGGTTTTACCTCCATCGAGAGAGGCCGAACCTGGGTAAAAACATCGTGTCCCTTGTCTCCTGTTACCATCCGCCTAGACGCACAGTTCGGGACCCCCTACCCGAGATCCGCCGGTTTTGACACCGACATTGGTGCTTTCATTGAGAGTTCCTCTGTGTCGCCACCTTTAGGCCCGATGGCTCCTTCGATCATCAACAACAACGCGGTCCACGGTGAGACTTCTCTCCCGGATAGATCTTCAGATTTGGTGGCTTTGCAATCATGCGGGCCAATTCACTTGGCCATCTGGAAGCAGATCGAAAGCTACGCCGCCATCAGGTCAGATTTGGGAGTTTGAACTACACGGTTGACATCCGCGGAGACTTGATCTTGACGGATTCGAGCCACAACCAAGCGCCGCCGACTTGTCTCGATGGGTATGATCTAGCTCGTCACGCCGAACAAGGCTCCCTGGAGGTCGCACTCAGCGTCCGGCTCCAACCCTTAGCTCGGGCCGACCGCCCGATCGAGGACGAGTGGCTGGACACCGCCTCGGGGGCTACGATCTCTACGGCGATTGAGCCGAACACCATCCCTGTCCTTTGCAAAGCCCGTGACTCCGAGGTGCCGGACTCCTCTCCGGACTCCGAACCTCCCGCACCCCTTCCAATCAAATCCGATTGGGCGCTAGTTATGGAGTTCACTGCTGCGGACATCTTTCAGCACTCGCCCTTTGGCGACATCCTGAATTCACTAAAGTCTCTCTCTTTATCAGGAGAGCCCTGGCCGGACTATGGTCAGGAAGGTTGGGATGCGGACGAAGAAGAAATTCAACGCCCACCCACCACCCACTTTGTAGCCACTGTCGATGATTTAACCGACATGCTCGACTTCGACTCCGAAGACATCGACGGTATGGACGACGATGCGAGAGACAACCAAGAACCAGCGCCTACGTGGCACTGGAAGGCCACCTCGTCACGACATATACATGGTGGACATCCCAAAAGATGGGAATGGCAATGGAACAGCGGAGGATGACCCCTCCAGAAACAGCCTAAAGCGCCGGCGTCACAAGGCCGCTCTAAATCCCGCCACAGCAAAAACGGCGATTCCGGCACGGGAGATAATAACACCCCGGACAGTGCTGAAGACAACCCCCTCCAGCAGGATTCAGCACAGGAGGAGGGAGAAGCCAGCCCTCATAATAGAGCGGCAGACAGAGAGGTAGAGGACGATAATTATATGCCTCCCTCCGAAGATGAAGGAAGCCTTGACGACGACAAATTTGTCGTGCCCGAGGATCCCGTCGAACAAGAGTGTTTCAAGCGCAGGCTTATGGCCACGGCAAGCAGCCTCAAGAAAAAGCAGCAGCAGCTTCGAGCTGACCAAGACTTGCTAGCTGACAGATGGACCGAAGTCCTTGCACCGAAGAGTACGAACTCGATCGCCTCCAAGAGCTACCCAAACGCGAGGCTGCTACCCCAATTAGAGGAGGAAGCACCCAAACCTACATCACCAGCCGCATGACGCTGCCGACCGCCACCTCGTGGTCACACAGAAGGCCTCTAGGCCCTCCACTAAAGCCGCACCCAGCGCCGCCGAGAAGTACAAAGCCACGGGAAATGCGCCAGACTTCGAAGTAGACATATTGAGGACAAGGCAAGGCAAATAAGATCGATCTACGGATCGGCGTGGGCATACGACGCGTGATGACAACCGTCACGCCGGATACAAAGAATTCGCCGGGCAACACAAGAGACAAAGCTCATTTTGAGCTCAAGGCCGTGATATAGCCTAATACAGAGGCGCCGCAAGACACCCACTATGCTTCATGCATTTAAGTAATGGATCACCAAATCCCGAGGGTTTCAAACCCGTAAACATTGAATCATACGACGGCACAACAGATCCTGCGGTTTGGATCGAGGACTATCTCCTTCACATCCACATGGCCCGCGATGATGATCTACACGCCATCAAATACCTCCCACTCAAGCTTAAAGGACCAGCTCGGCATTCGCTCAACAGCTTGCTAGCAGAATCAATTGGTTGTTGGGAAGACCTGGAAGCCGCATTCCTTGATAACTTCCAGGGCACATATGTGCGACCACCAGACGCCGATGACCTAAGCCACATAATTCAGCGCAGCCAGGATGAATCGGCCAGACAATTACGGACACGGTTCTTAACCAAGAAAAATCAAATCGTTGGCTGTCCGGATGCAGAGGCCCTTGCAGCCTTCAAACATAACATCCGCAACGAGTGGCTTGCCCGGCACCTAGGACAGGAAAAGCCGAAATCCATGGCAGCCCTCACATCACTCATGACCCGCTTCGCACGGGAGAGGACAGTAGCTAGCTCGCGGTAACAACCTGACCAAAAACCCCGGTAGTTCGGATACCAAGGACAAAGAATGGCAGGTCGGCGTCGCAACAGCACAAGCTACCGTGATTAACTTGGCGATACACGTCAAGATACGGCAGTCAATGCCGGATTCAGAGGCTCTAAACCCGGTCAGCGGAAAAAGCCGTTCAAAAGAAATACTCAGGGCCTGTCCAATTTGGACCGAATACTCAATCGCTCGTGCCAGATACATGGCACCCCCGAAAAACCAGCCAACCACACCAACAGGGATTGTTGGGTGTTCAAGCAGGCAGGCAAGTTAAATGCCGAAAACAACGAGAAGGGGCTGCATAGCGATGACGAGGAGGAGCCCCGGCCGCCGAACAATAGAAGACAGAAGGGCTTTCCCCCACAAGTGCGAACGGTGAACATGATATACACAACCCACATACCCAAAAAGGGAGCGTGCGTGCACTAATTAAGGGACGTATATGCGATGGAGCCACGCCTAAAGTTCAACCCGTGGTCCTCCTGCCCGATCACTTTTGATCAAGGGACCACCCACACTAGCATCCGCCACGGCGGATTCGCCGCATTGGTTCTTGACCCAATCATTGACGGATTTCACCTCACTAGAGTCACGATGGATTGGCGGCAAAGCAATGAACCTGCTTTACCAGGATACAGTGCGCAAAATGGGCATAGACCCCTCAAGGATTAAACCAACAAAAATGACCTTTAAAGGCGTTATACCAGGTGTAGAGGCCAACTGTACAGGCTCAGTTACACTCGAAGTGGTCTTCGGATCCCCAGATAACTTCCGAAGCGAGGAATTAATCTTCGACATAGTCCCGCTCTGCAGCGGCTATCACGCACTGCTTGGACGAACCGCATTTGCAAAGTTCAATGCGGTGCCGCACTACGCATACCTCAAGCTCAAGATGCCAGGCCCTCGAGGAGTAATCACGGTCAATGGAAACACCAAACGCTCTCTCCGAACGGAGGAGCATACGGCGGCCCTAGTGGCAGAAGTACAAAGCAGCCTCTTAAGGCAATTCTCGAGTCCGACTACTAAACATCCGGACACCGTCAAGCGCGCCCGGAGTAACCTACAACAGGACCGCCTGGCACGTTCCGAGCACGCATAGCAATGCGGCCCCAACCCCAGCCCTCGCAAAATTGCGAGACCAGTACCACACGTATATAACTACGCTCTGGAGATACCATGGGCACAGGGGAAGGGGCACGACCACGATGCCCAGTGAAAAGCGGCTCAACCGCACTGGGGGCTCCCAATTGTGTCATTCTTTTTTCTCTTATTCTCGGGACTTCGCTTCAGAAGCCCCGTCCGGCAATAGAATCGCCGAACTCACGATGCAACAGCCGTGGAAGCGTAAAAGCTACGCCGAAAGTGTCGGTGGTCTCTATTACGAGCAGTATACCTGTTTTACATACCATCCCACAGCCTATCCCTGGAGGGGGACATGTTAAATAGTCCCATCCCTTGCTTATCGCACTATTTGTATCATTCTGCTTTCATTGCAGTATCTTTTGAATAAACAATACATAGCTTTTGCTTATTATTGCATTCACCTTTTTTCCCATAAATGTTCATCTATGACATGTTGCACCCATACAACTTGGTACGGTCAATACAGCAGGGGCTTAAGTACCCCAAAATATGGTGTGATAAGTCCGAACACTTTCACAAGTGCGGCACCCCGAACATATAGCATTATATGCATCGGCTCCGAATCATGTCTTGGGTCAATAGTTGGGTTTGCCCGGCTCCCATGTTTTGGTACCTTACGTTCCGTTATATCGGCTAAGGTAGCGCTGGGAGAACCATCGCGATTTTGCCCGGTTGAGCTGGGTTGAGCACCTCGGTGGAGAAAGCTAAACTGACTAGTCATGATAGGGCGAGAGCGATCGCTGTTCGAGAGGTTTTTCGGTCCCTAAAGACTCATGCCACTTAGAGCGAGGAGTCGGCATTGTCCGACCAAGGTGTGGATAGCGCCCGAACTTCGGTCTTCCGAATACTGTGGGGCTTCACGAAATTTAAAATTATAGAATTCTATGGCCAAGTGAGAGTGTTCAAGCATCATAGTCTGGTTGCCTCGTTCGCCGTGTTGAGCGCCTCCCTCGAAGGACCCAAGAATGGGAACAAGAGCGCTCAAGTTTATCCCGAACACCCCAGCACTCGTGGCATGGCGGCTGAAGCCAACGACTCGCCATCTCTCAAATTTGATAAAGGGCCGCACAGAAGGTAATATTTTAAATTAACAAGCGTTGCTTAGCGCATATGAACAAAGTTTTTCGATTATGCAGGGATAACAAATGCGAGTCTACTAAAAAATTACATCTTTGGAGCATTCACCCGCTATAAGGCGGGCACCCTTCAGGACGCCCTCATGGTATATCTCGGGCTTGGGTTGCCCCTTGCCCGGCGGTGGCCTGTCCGTCACAAGCTTCTCAGCGTCCATCTTGCCCCAGTGCACTTTAGCATGGGCAAGGGCCCGACGGGCACCTTCAATGCAGACGGAGTGCTTGATGACTTCAATCCATGGACAGGCGTCCACCAGCCGCTGCACCAGACTGAAGTAGCTCCCAGGCATGGCTTCTTTAGGCCACAGCCAAACTATGAGGCCCTTCATGGCCTGTTCGGCCACCTTGTGGAGTTCGACCAGCTGCTTCAGCTGGTCGCTCAGGGATACCGGATGTCCGGCCTCGGCAGAACACCTTTTCCGTTGAGCTCCCCTCCTCGGCTCGGTAGAACGCGGCAGCATCGGACACACTACGGGGTAGATCTGTGAACGCTCCTGGAGAGCTCCGGATTCGGGTAAGTAAAAGATAATTCACTTTTACATGCTTGCTCTGCATAAAGAATGTCTTACCCGCCGCTATCTTTTTTATCGCCTCAATCTCCTGGAGGGCCTTACAGGCTTCGCCTTAGCGGCTTTGGCACTCTCAAGAGCCAAGGTGAGCTTGGACTCTCGAGTCTTCGAGTCACGCTCCAAACTCTCGTGTTTTTCCACGAGAGCCTGGAGCTCTTGCCGCACCTCCACCACCCGCGCCTCCAGCTTCTCTCGCCAGGTCGCGCCAAGGGCCGCCTGCTTTTCGCCTTGGACACCGCTTCCTTCGTGGGTCGCCACCTCGCTTCATGGCCCCTCGCAATACTCACGTTATTCTGTCATTTTTTGCAACCAAATCCTTTCTATAAGGTATTACTTTAATAAGGTATTACTTACCTTCCTTGTCCTCGAGCCGCTTTCTTCTTGGCAAGGCCGAGCTCGTTTCTCGGACCGCCGAGGCTCTCCTTCAATGCATTGACCTCCGCGGTCGCTGCGGCAGAGGTCGCCAGCGCAGCCTGCATTCCCATATTGACATATTTATGTTAGACTCCTGGCGTATATCTTTTTAGATCCTCACCGGCTTTTCTTTCCGAACACCGAACTAAGCATCGTGGGCTACTGTCTATGCGGTAATATTCTTACATATCTTAAAACTTACCTCAAAGCCTTGTTAAAAGGCTGATGCAGGCTTGATCAGCCCGCTCTTGGCGTGACTGAACTTTCTGGATCACCGCGACTCATGATAGTGCGGTGCTCCTCGTCCATGGAGCACCGTTCGCTGCCTCCAAAGAAGCTATCCGGTGCCCCGGCTGGATGGAGGTCACGGCGTCGCAGATCTTGCCATTCTTACGAAAGGGGTCTGCCGGACTTGGAACCAATTGTAGAGGTTCGATGACGGAGTCCAGACAGGTCGGACTTAGAGCCCTCGGGGTTTTGCCCCTTTGCGCCGGAGTCTCGGGAGGTCGCCTTTGCGGGCGCCTCCAGACCACCTCCTCCTGGTTGGGCCCCTTTGGGACTCCACCGCAGCTGCGTAAATGCCACGAGGGAGGAGGCGGTCGGAAGTGAAGTGCTATTCACATCCGACGAATCCAGGGAGCCGCTCGACGAAGCGGGGAGCTCGTCCTTGGGCGGGCTACATGGTTGTATTCGGCTTTAGAAGACACTACACGACAAATGAAAAATCATGAGTTATTCTAGAATCCGGACACTTACGATCTCGCCAGGGGCTTGGCCCTCGAGGGCCACTCCTCTTCCCCGTCGTCGGCGTTGGTGGAAAAGTCCGGAGGATGGGTCCTTCCTTTCTTGGACCCTCCGGCCCCCCTGAGGCGGCCTTCCTTTCTTCTCTCCCCGGCTGGGAGAGGCCTCTTTTTCCTCCTCCTCGCCTTCACGGGAGGAGTCCGCCTCGGAATCGTCGGACGATGAGTCCGACAACACCTGGCGCCGGGCACTCCTTCGAGTTCCCGTGGCCTTCTTCTCCGGCACCACGTGAGGTGCCGGAACCAGCAGCCCCGTCAAGCGGGCGTCCGCTGGGTCTTCTGGCAAAGGAGCCGGACAGTTAACCTGCCCGGACGTCTTCAGCCAGTCATCAAAAGGTAAGGGAGTTTAGATCCCACATAGAGTCGACTATGAAAACAAGAGTCCCGTAAAAGGGTAGAATAGCTTACCTCGCTGGCTCGACGCGCGAGCTGAATCCGCGATCTTCCAGTAGCGGATGCGGGGCCTCGGCGCCTTAAACAAAGACACCTTCCAGGCATCTTCGTACGTAGTGTCGAAGAGCTTGCGCAAGGTTTGGTGCTGTGCCGGATCAAACTCCCACAATTTGAAGGCCCGTTGTTGGCATGGGAGGATCCGGCGGATGAGCATGACCTGGACTACGTTGACAAGCTTGAGATTCTTGTTCACCAGATTTTGGACGTAGGTTTGGAGTCCGGTCAGCTCTTCTGGATCTCCCCATGTTAGGCCCGTCTCTTTCCAGGAGGTGAGCCGTGTGGGGAAACCAGATCGGAATTCGGGGGCCGCCGCCCATTTGGAGCAGCGCGGCTCTGTGATGTAGAACCACCCCGATTGCCACCCCTTTATTGTCTCCACGAAGGAGCCCTCGAGCCATAGGACGTTGGCCATCCGGCCCACCATGGCGCCTCCGCACTCCGCTTGGCGGCCGCCCACTACCTTCGGCTTGACATTAAAAGTCTTCAGCCATAAGCCGAAGTGGGGCTGGATGCAGAGGAAGGCCTCGCACACGACGATGAACACCGAGATGTTGAGGATGAAGTTCGGGGCCAGATCGTGGAAATCTAGGCCATAGTAGAACATGAGCCCCCGGACAAATGGGTGAAGTGGAAAACCTAGTCCGCGGAGGAAGTGGGTGAGGAACACCACCCTCTCATGGGGCCTGGGGGTGGGGCGGGGAGCCGATGCGCGATGTCGCTGGACAAGTATCCGGCCTTCCGCAGCTTTTTGACTTGTTCCTCCGTTACGGAGGAGACCATCCACTTGCCTCCCGGCCCGACATGGCCGGAGAAGGTTGAGGTGGGGTGTGCGGACTTGGGCGCTGGAGCTCGAGTGCGCGGAAATGGATAAGCAAAGGAGGAAGAGGGCGTAGGTGAAAAGGTGGATCCTTATCCCCTTATATGGACGGACGAAGCTATGCGTCCCCCACCAGCCTGGTAAAACTCGCTTATCTCCCAAGCGCCATAATCAATGGCGCGGTTGGGTTACCCACGCCCGTATTGATGAGAATCCCGGAATAAGGGGGCACGATCTCCGCTTTGATAAGACGTGCCAAAGAAACCGCCTCTGAACACTTATTTGAGGTGGGACAAGAAACCGATTCAATAAAGGCTTGGCCGTGGTGTGACGTCAAGCCGCAGAATACGTCAGCAGATTAAATTGGTGTAAAGATTATTCTCTCTACGGTGGTATGTGGAACTTATTTTGCAGAGCCGGATACTATCCTTGTGTTCAAAATCTTCTATGAAGTATTCGGAGGAGGAACCCGCCTTGCAATGCCGAAGACAATATGCGCGCCGGACTCGTCGTCATTGAAGCCTGGTTCGAGGGAGACTCTTGAGGAGTCTGGATTAGGGGTGTCCGGATAGCGAACTATCACCGTTGGCGGACTCCTGGATTATGAAGATACAAGATTGAAGACTTCGCCCGTGTCCGGATGGGACTTTCCTTGGCGTGGAAGGCAAGCTTGGCGACACGGATATGTAGATCTCCTACCATTGTAACCGACTGTGTAACCCTAGCCCTCTCCGGTGTCTATACAAACCGGAGGGTTTTAGTCCGTGGGATCTAACAACAATCATACCATAGGCTAGCTTCTAGGGTTTAGCCTCTTTGATCTCGTGGTAGATCTACTCTTGTACTACCTATATCATCAATATTAATCAAGCAGGAGTAGGGTTTTACCTCCATCGAGAGGGCCCGAACACAGGTAAAAACATCGTGTCCCTTGTCTCCGTTACCATCCGCCTAGACACAGTTCGGGACCCCCTACCCGAGATCCGCCGGTTTTGACACCGACATCGAGCCTGCAATTTGTGGGAATACGACCCAACCGAGCACCAGACCCTTCGGGAGCTCTATGGCTCCTCCCACAAGGATATCTGGAAGGTGCTCTTTAAGTCCGCAAGAATCATGGCCGGGTTCGCCGAGGACCGTGGGTATCAATTATCCCACTCTGCAAGTCCGGTAAGTTATTGCTATGCTCTGTCCATCCACGCTTCAGTTGGCATGTCCTGAGGGAGACACTTTTATCATGCTTTATTATAACCCCAGGGATGCATAAAAAAGGTGGAGCGGATACACTGTCCTGCCCCGCTGCCGGAGGAATCGGCCGGACCTCTTCTGATGAAGATGCTGGTCCCAGCGCCTTACGAGGCGCCGAAGAAAGAGGCTTCCAAGAAGGTCAAGAAGACCCGGAGTGGCCTCCGTCGTCGCGATGCTTCGGACACAAAATCCGAAGACTCCAGCGACCATCCTTCTTCCGAAGACGAAGAGGAGGAGGCGGAGGAAGACGAGCCTCCCGCAGGGGGTGGGAAGAAAAGGATGGCTTCCTCATCCCTGGAGGCTGAATCGCCAAAGAGGGGGAAACGTTCCCTCCCAAAGGCATCCACCACGGCTGCTGATAGCAGCCCGGAGTGGGATCCCAGGGTCCAGCCCCTGGAAAAGTCATAAGTATACGAAATTGGAACACGCATATGCGCCCGGGGTTGTTTGAATGTAGTAGTTTTAACTGTCGCCATATTTAGTACAGCCCGGCGGGGTCCCACGCCGAACAGTCCTCATCGGAGGATTCGCTGAGCTCAGATGCCCTGGCAAGCGAGACGCCTCGAAGGCCCTTCCCGAAGCCTAGGCGCCGACACCAGTGTCGTCTCGTGGACCTTTGGACCAGTGGGGGCATATCCACAGGGCGGACACACGGGAGCAACGGCTCCTATGCGTGTCAACGGCGGGGTGATCTTCGGGTCCTGACTTCACCGGACACAACTCGGGAGACCTTTAAAGCTCCGGGATCGGGTGCAGCCGCCTTTGGGGGGCTTGCCTATTCCGCCAGCGGCCTGTGCCCAAGCAGGGCTGCCGGGCGGCCTATCGACAGTGCGAAGAAGCGCGTCTATCGTCGATGAACATCGTGCCCTCATGGGTGCGGTGATTGAAGATTCACCACGAGAGCGGACTGAACGAATCCTGCCTTAGTCTTATAAAGGGCTTTGAGGTATGTTTCTTAAGAGACCTTTGGAAGATTGTCATAATATGAGTGGTAGCCCCTGATGCACTGTCCGGCGAAAGAAAGCCGAACAGGGGATCACATTTTTTTCGTTTTGCAGGAGACTCAGTTAATGACGTGTATCCCTTTGTTTGAAAACAGGCGTCTGCAGGGACGACCGCCGCTCATAGTGCGGAGGTGTCCGAACTAAAGCAGCGTCTGGAACGGGCCGAAGAGGAACTTGGCCGCGTGAAGAAGCAGTTTGAGGACAAGCAAGGTATGTCGGAACCTTGTGATAAGTTGAGCACGAATTAGAAGTTGTGCCTAATTAAGATATTTGCGTTGTATGCTCTAGGGGCGAGTGCCAAAATTGAGGCACTGAAGAAGGCTGTGGCCGAAGCCGATAGTAAGGCCGCCACCGAACAGGCGCTCCTCTACCGCTGCGGCGTGGTGAAGAAGGAGCTCCCCTGCCAGAATTCCTCTCCGGCGCGTGGTTGTCTCGGATCTGGCCGCGGCCGGACCTTGTCGGCTTGATCTGGGCCTTGGGAGGGTGGAGAAGGTGACGGAGGCTGGGGAAGGAGCGTCGGCGGTCGGCGGTGAGACGCCGGCGGTGGCGGCTGGATTGGTTTGGGAAGAGGAAGAGGGAGGAGGAGGAAGGTTGGATGCTTTGGTTGGGTCTTCGATGGGGTGGAGTGGGGATGTGATTTTTTGCTTTCATTCAAATCACACCCAAAATCACGCGCGAGTTCCCGAGATTTTTCTTTCGCACATTACCGAGAAAACAAATAGTTTCGGTCTAATTAATATGTGTGCAGCCACGGATTGCTTGGTCGATCTCAACCTCCCACGGATCGATCCTCTCTCTGGTTGATCCTAGCCATCCATCCTCTCACTTGTTGTTTAGTATTTTTTATTTACTCCGCATATTAGAGTTGACTGAAGTCAAACTTTGTAAAGTTTGACCAAATTTATAGAAATAAATATAAATATTTAGCATAACAAATCTATATGATGTGGAATTACATTCAACAACGAATCTAATGGTATTGATTTGTTACTGTATATGTTAATATTTTTGTCTATAAACTTTGTCAGAGTTTGTAAAGCTTGACTTTGACCAAAACTAATATGCGGAGTAAATAAAAACGAAGGGAGTACATTACATATACTCTGGTCAAAGTTTTTCTTTAATGAATGAATTATAAAGTGTTAACTCTTCACGCCAACCACGGACCAAGACGAATTATAAAGCCGAAGAAAAATAGAAAAAGTTCAAACTCACGTGCGAATAGCCTCCCTTTTCTCTATTTGAGATGCCTCCCGGAATACTTGAGACAGAGAAGGCAGACTTGTCGAAATGGAAGCGCGGGGAATATTTCCGCATATCAAGCAGCGAGGTTTTGATGCGAAAACGAGTGGGACACCCTAAACACTTTGCTTTTTGCTTCCAATTAGTAAGTTTGCACGTGCAATGCACGTGTATCCTTAGGAAATTTTTTGAGCTGCCTATCTTGCATACAGAACAAAACTTTAATGGTTTAGTCATGTCGTTCTCCAACCCATTGTCTCCAAGTTTATTTCCTCCATTTTATGACTAAGGAAACATTTCATGAAAAATGCCCTCTTTGTCCATTAAATTTTGTTGAAAAAAATGTATCATGGTTGTTCACTCTTTTCTTGACAGAATATTCCATGGTTGTGTCGCTTGGCAATGGCTTACTGCAATTGCCATAACTGTTACATATGTGCCACTTTCAATCATCCCGTAATTTTCCAAATTGGAATAGTTAAGTTGTGAATTAATGTCACTATGGTTGATCCATGAATGCTTATTTAATAGCAGGTGTACATATACCTTATTTTTCACGCAAATTCCAACATCAACAAACTGATTATATCATACCACAAAAGAAAATCCATTTCATCTGCTACACGAAAAACAAACCTCTCAACTATTCAATATCAGGAAAGCAAACCGCTAGATTAAGTTTGCATGAGCCATAACTTAATGTTCTTTTGAAGAATCAGAATCTGTGAATCGTAAATATCAACATGGCTTCATCAGAGATATAGCTCCAGATTGTACATGTAGTTCAAAACAATGGCCTGAACCAGTGAAATCAATCAATCATTCATTCAATTCAGAGGTGTGTGCGGGATGGGATTAACACACAAGTCAACAAAACAAAATGTCGAGCATAATGTATCTCAGATTGCATTGTGAAAACAAATATAATGTGCTAACTTGTATACAAGTTAATGTAAGTGTGTAATAGAGGTGACATGACACACATGAACTCATTCTTTTTACCATGCAGTGCATACCTTCCATAAATAAAAAATACCAGATGTTAAAATGAACATAGCTAAGCTCGTAATTCGAGGTGGTTGTTCCAGCTATACTTCTGATGGTTGAAGACGCAACACACGTGAAGATCAGACAAAAAAAATTTCTGCAAGAGTTCTTCTAGATAGAGTTACAATACCAAAACATAGAGTCATGTAAGGTAATATGCATAAAAACAACAAAAATGAATTTATAGAAGCTAGCCTTCACCAGGTGCAAGGCCGCGTATCTGGTTCATATTCCTACTCGAACTATTTACTTGCATCAACAACATGAAGACAAAAGTGTGTACATCAGGAAAAAACACCCTTTTCTATACAAATACCAAAGCTTATACTACCTTAAAATCCCAGCAGATGAAACTACAAAAGAATCTGAAATTTACGGTACACTCATTTAGCTGGCCAATTGTACAGTTGTGCATAAGAGAACATGTAGGAAAGGACCCTGCATGTTAGAATTTCAACACTTGTTATATGAGTGTGAATGTCATGGCACCAATGAAATGCAGAGCTAACAAACAACCCCTCCTTACCTCCATACTGTTTTTCTATGGTATTACGTCCATACTGTTACTGTCATGTGAAAGCACTTTTCTGAACGACCTCGTCTTGTATCTCATATTATTACTGAACTTTAAGTAAGACCACTTGATAATGTGCTATCCAAATGACCAAATCTGCGATCAAAGAAAGAAGATAAGAAAGCATTCCCATATGGTCGTACGTAGTGCGGTGCCTGATTACAGTAATACCAGCCTTAACAACTAAGTCTGTGGGTGTCCGGGAAGCTATATGCTAAGTTGCATTGCAACATAGTTGGGCCAGCCACCAAGTGCGTAGGAACTGTTACAGCAACACTTGAGGCGAGTCTTGAACTGCACAAGATCAATTGTTGTTCCTTCCTGAAGGATGATTGCACATGACAACAAAGGAATGCTTGATCCCCTCCGTGCCAGCTGAAAAACGGCAAACATAATGGTTATTCAATGTATCGTCACAACGATCCCCTTCCAATAGAAAAATTAGAGAAGCCAAGAAATGAATGATTGGACAGGGCTGGCATGTGTAACTCGGAATACTCGTTGTGGATCCCTAGCTGCTTGCTCTGCCGCAGCATGCGCCGCTCTGTCCATCTTTTGCCTGGCATCTGAGATGTAGATAGTTCCAACCGGCGAGCTTCCCATGTGGTTCACCACTTCACATCTCCATCGACGGATGAATGGAAAAGAGGCATGTCCAGGATAGCTACATTGCACGAAAATCTGGGAACAATTCCCTAATCGTGACCGAGAAGCACCCCGAATGACTATTTTTCATCTGCTTGATGTGAGTACAAAATCAGGGAAATCAGTATAATATGATCATTGGCGAGCCAAAAATACAAGCAATGCAAATCACATTGGTAATGAAACTTAACTGCGGAATGTCTGCATTCAAATAACCGAAGGAAGATTATTTTAAAACTCTAGTAACAAACTTGCTTTGGCTGGCTTCAGTTTTATCAACGTGAATCAATATCTCAGACAAGATGAAAAATTTAAAATGTGAAGCAGCACGTCACTGGAAAAACAAGATGAACGCAAAGATGACAGACCTCCGGCTCGGCGGCTGCGTGTTTAAAGGCAGCTCATTCCCTGACTGTGCAAGATGTGGGGGAGACGTGAACAGAGGACGGTTTAGGTAGCGTCCCTGACGGACGGCAAGGCGGTTTAGGCGGCGTCCCCGACGACCCGCAAGGCGGTTTAGGCGACACCTCCCCCTCCCCGACGGTTGGCCAGGCGGCGTCCCCGACGGGCTGCAGACCATGCGATGTCCCCGATGGACAGCGGACCAGGCGGTGTCCCTGATGGACGGTCAGCCAGGCGGTGTAGGAGGTGGCTTCACCGACGGTGTCGCCGACGGCCGAGTGCAGGCGAGGCGATGGGTGGGGCCGATACGAAGATCTGAGGGCCGGCAGATCGAGGCGATGGAGGAGGTGTCCTCAAGGCGCGACGGCTCAGTGGGCAGCTGGATGCGATGGGGGCGGCGGCTCGATGCGATTGAGGCGGACGGAGGAGGCGTCCACGCACACGATGGTGCGGCGGTTCCCCTTTTGTGCGATATATAGGAACGACATCATCGAATGGAAAGAGCGTTTAGCGCTAAACGTGTTTAGTCGCTCAACATTAGGACAATAAAAACCGTTGGATTAACATGATTGGATGGCCAAGATGTGTTGGATATGCCCCTTTAGGTCTTTTATATTTGTAGGTATAGATATAGATATTGGACTGTGCAGAACAAATAAGTGGTTGATCCCAACTTCCCACGAATCGATACCCACTCTAGCTTATCCTAGCCATCCATCCAGATCGGACGCGTATAGATCATGCTCTTTGTTCCTTATATACTCTGGTCGAATCTTTTTCTTAGCGAGTTATAAAGTGTTAACTCTCTAAACCAACTACGAACAAAGTTTTTTCTTAACAAATTTTAGAGTCGAATGTCTATTTTTCAGTATTTCATGTGCTATTTCGTTCGCATCAACATGATCTGGACGGTGAAGGCCTCCGGCGACGGGAGTGGGAGAGGAGTGGCCCCCGTGACCTCCTGAGCATGCAATGACCACGACCACCATTGCTTGTTGTTGCTCCTCGGATTCGTCGGTTTGTACTGGGGTCATGGGTGGAGTGGGGGAGTACATGAAGACCTTGGGAGAAGGGTGCCGGGAGCGGAACCCACCATTAGTACGAATAGGTAGCTGGTCATTGTAGAGGAGCTCAAAAGCAATGACTTAGTCAAGGACGACACCGGCATGGAGGATCGGCAAACATCACATCTATACACTATTAGGGAAAATGTTATACACAAAACTTTAAAGAAGAAGGCTTTTAAAAAGTTTCGCTATTGCTGAACAGCGATAGTGCGTGCATAAGCATGCTACAGATGTATATATAGCGATAGCGGCGTCTCTAAAAACTCGCTACTACTAAAATTTCAACCACTAAGCCGATGGGCTACACATAGTAGTAGCGATCTTTCAAAAACCGCGCTGCCGCTAATATTCTTATAGCAGCGCGTTTACTGGTAAAGCGCTACTGCTAACGAAAATAAAATAAAATGAAAAACAAATAGAAAGTAAATGGAAATGAAAGAAATAGAGAAAGGAGAAGGAAAAATATAAAATGTAAAAAAAAATAAACGAAAAAGGGAAAAAGGATGAAGGAATACCAGTAGCGCGTTTGCAAAAATGCGCTATAGCTAATCTTAGCTATAGCGCTGCTTTTCCTAACGCCAACCCTTATTTTTGACTTAACCCAAAAACGGTTTCCCTGGCCACCACTTCGCCCAAATCCTCGCCCACTCTTCGCCGCCATCTCCCCACTTCGCTGTTCCCCACTTTGGTCGTCTCTCGGCGTCGACGCCAGCTCATCCTCACGGCCTTGACCTCACACGCCGCCTCTCGGGCCGCCTCGACCTCACCGTCACGCCCTCGACCTCTCACCAAGACTCTTCCTCACCGCCTCGAGCCCGCCCGGGACTGCTGGCCTCCCAGTCCCGAGCCCGCCTCGCCCCCTACCTCCGGCGCCGAGCACCTCCCCGCCACCGCCTCCCTCTCGTAAGCACCCCCACCCCCTCTCTATCAGCTTTTTTCTTCTCCGCCATGTTAATTAGCAGTAGTAGTAGATGTTAATTAGTACTAGGGTTCATACATAATGATTTTTAGTAGTAGTAGTAGATGTTAATTAGTGGTAGTGATGGTACTAGTTAACTAGGGCAGTATGGTTAATAATAGATTTTTTTAGTTAGGGTAGTAATAGATGTTAAGTAGTAGATAATGTAGATGTTAATTAGTTCAGTAGGGTTTAGTTTTTGAATTGAGTTTGTTTAACTAGATGTTAATTAGGGCAGTAGGGTTTAGTTTAGAGTAAAGTTTAGTTCAGTAGTTAACTAAATATAATCTATATTTGATTTTTGAATTGAGTTTGAGAGAGCATGAGATTTGTGTAGATTTTCTTGAAGTGTCAAACGCTAAGACATGCAAATTTGAAGTGGTCAGGATATAAGCAAATCCCTCAATTGTGTTTGCACATGTTTCGATTGTGCCAAAGTGGCTTTGTTGTTTCCAGTGAATGAAACCGAGTGGCCTATGTTTTGCCGGAATGTTGATTCATTTCTGTTCCGGCAAATTTCAGGTTCTCGATTTGTCCACTTTAGCAAAAGTCATGCTGAAATTCTTCCGTAAATTTCGGCATGACTTGTGCTACAAACTAGGACATATCGAAAGTGCCCGGATTTGTTGCATCGGAAGGAGTCAACGTTCTTGCATGTCATTATTCATTTTATTAGGTCTAGAATTAATTACTAGATTTAATCAGAGAAAACATGGCTAGCAATGATGAAGGATGTGGTTCGTGATCATGACAACGCTTCACCGGTGGCGAAGAATTTTTGAGGGACGCCAACGATCAAGAGTTGATGTTGGTGGGTCCACCTCACATCGGAGATTGAGATCGACATCGAGACCGGTGTGAGACCGAGACCGGCGCCGAGATCGAGATCGCATCGAGACCCGCGCCGAGATCGAGACCGGTGCCGAGACTAGAGGAGCCGTATAAACCGAAGCAAAGAGGCAACGGCTTCCTAACAAGCTCAGGACTACTAGACTGGTGGTCACGGAGGTGGACAATGGCAATTTTGAGCCAACCGCGCCGAGGAAGCGTGGCAGCGATGCTCGGCAATCAAGTAGGCTGCATCATACGGACAACCGCCACCATCAACGATGCCAAACTAAAGAAGATAGATAATATGAGGCCCTCCCTCCTAAAGAAGCTGCACCAGATATATTCTTGTTCCCGGGCCAGAATGAAAAGGATTATAAAGATCCAGATAAGGACCCGGCAATGAAGAAGATAAACAAACACGCCATGACCAAGTTTAGCGACGCGTTGGCCGCCTGGAAATCAAGGGTGAAATATCGGATCGTCATCAAAAAGAAACCCTACTCCGAGATTGTAAAGGATAATCCGACAATCACGGAAGAGCACTTTCAAATATTCAAGGCGGCTTGCGAGGCCGAAGCTGCCAAAAAAAGTCGAAGTACATGAAGGGGCTTCAACAAAGGAACATTGGGTGCCACCACCTCGGAAGCCGTGGTTACGGCGGGAAGAGGTCCATATGGGCCAAGGAGGACGCGGAAGCCACGAGTCTGGGCATCCCAGACCCCTTGGCGGAGTTCACCGTCCCGCAGGAGCGTGACGTCCTCAGGGCCCGGCACCGTTGGGACCCAGTGAAGAAGGTTTTCGAGACGAACGGGGTCACGACGGAGTTCATGAGATCGCCGGTAATTTTAGTTTCGATCAATTCGACTCCACGTTAGTCATATTTGTAAACGATCCTTGTGCATTTTGTAGAGAGAGCAGCACAGATTGCGGCCGAAAAGCGACTTCGCCCGTTCGAGGCGTTACAGGCCCAAGTGGGACACTCCATTCAACCGGGCGTTGAACATATTGAAAGGACTCGGTGGAGACTCGACTGTCAGATGGACGCAGCCGCGGTGTTGGAGACGGCGCCACGTGGAAGAAGTACTACCGTGAGACCACGGAGGAGAGAAAGGAAAGACGGAGGTTAACTGAAGAAAACATTGAAAAGAAGGTTGGGATTGCGGTTGAGAAGAAATCGTCTAAGACAGTCGCAACAGCGGTAGCTGCCGCAAAACAGGTGGTTGTAGATATATCTACTACCTTGGTTCCGGCCGTTTTCAATTGGACCAGGAAAAAGTGCAGCGGACTTTCCCTTGCTGACTTCTTGGGGAGCAGCTCGACTAGCGTTGCACCAGCACCTACAGCTGCACCTGCTCCCGCACCAGCTCCGGCACCGGACGTGCTCGGCGGTGCTTCGTCTTTGGATGAGCTCAATGCCCTCACGGTATCTCTCACACCGGCCCTCTTCAATAAATGTATGATCTCCTGTTTTCGTTGCCTTTCGTATGTCTCACGTCGCAGACTTATCTTTGCAGGCCGACGAAACCCCGTGCACCTTATTGTACACCATCGGCGACCAGAAGGTGGACGTGGGGAAGGCAACGATAATGGAGCCGAAGGAACCATTGTTCCACAGCCGGCCGATCCCCCCGGACGTCTTCAAGGTTTCTGTGGCCAGTGTCAAACCGGGCCACGAGAATTTGGCTCCTCTGGTACTAGTGGGGGATGACGACGAGACCCCGCGGTAGCTTGGTGATTGTTGCAATGGGTGGGTCCTGTTGTAGGCCAAAAGTGCGCTAAATGGCCTCGAGGCGGCCGGGAGCACACCCACGAGCACGCAGTTAGGTATGAACATCAACACCTCACCTACTCAATTAGCGTCGGCTGTCATGCTGGGTGATAGCGGAGGGGGTGAGGAAGAGGCTCCATTAGTCGTTGGTGACGTCGCCATAGATGAGGATGAGGATGACGATGACACTCAACAATATGTCAATACCGGCGCCTACTTAGGGTTTGAGCGTCATGAGTCGGTGCCTGAATTGTCGCCTCCGGAGTCTGAACGTATTATGGACAACCTTCCGGTACCAAAGAAGTCTAGGAAGAGACCGATGAAAGGCAAAAAACCTGATTCTATGATCCAGCTGCTTCAGCAGCCTCGGGTTCAAGACCGTATAGATATCCTCGGTGCGGCAAAATGGCATATCGGCGGTGAACCAATCCTACCTGAAGCAGCGATAGGGGCCAGATTCGGCGATGTAAGGAGACTTCATGACGATGTGCTGCGGAGAGAGAAAGGCCTCATCGCCTCGAAAAATCCAGGATACCCACTCTACGTGGTTAACGTGTCGCGGCAATTGTCGTACGTCGACACATTCCCCGCGGACAAGTCTTCCTTCGATTCGCTTACATCTTCGACATGTATCACTGGAAGAAGCTGGATTTTACGTTTGTCCGCATTTATGCCTTGCACATGAACTACCTCATCGGGGTTGAGCAGATACCTTTTATCTCGTGTAAGCTGGCCCGTACTTCATGCACGAGAGCTTCTTGGCAGTCCGCGCAAGAAAGCACCGTGAATTCGCGAGGGACTACCTCGTCAATTTCATGCTCGCCAATAAGGACAAGGAGGCGATTCTCGTGCCTGATCATCCCCTGTAAGTCATCCACACGGATATCCTTCCTTCGATTTCAATCATTCATTTGCACAGTGGAGGCTAATTGATTTGAGGTGTACTTATTTTATGCGCAATATGGGCGCGCCGTCCTCATGATCCTCTACCCCCGATACTCCCACGCTCTTTACTTGGACTGTCGAAGAACATTACCAAAAAGGATTACACCCACATCAAGTCTGTTCTCGACAGTGCTATCTTTTACTACGGCAAAGGGGGTGGAGAGGTCAACGAAAAGAAGACAAGGCACGACAGGCCCGCCTTCAGCCATAAGACCGACTTCTGCTGCATCCAGCAACCGAGTGATTCTCTTAATGATGGATTCTATGTCCTACACCACATGCTGGAGTACAGACGGGATCACCAGAAACTTCGCATGTCACCTAAATCCGGCGATGCCCATATTCTGCAATGGGCAAAGCCTCTCAGCGACTTCGAGCTGAGTTCTATCACATCCAGCGCGAACTTGCCCAAATCATCATGAAGGAGGTCCTCGAAAAAATAGGGATGTTCTATGAAGAAGGAGAAATGTCGCGGGAAGACGTCCGAACACGCGTAGCCTCTCAGCGTCTCGACATGAAGCCTTTCACTAAGCTCGGGGACTTTCTCCCTAACATGGATGGATGACACGACATGTTGGAGTGATTGTCGATATATGACAATGTGTGTCCGTTTAGTCCATACTTTCTGTATGACAAAACTTTGAGTTATGCACGGCGAAACTTTATTTGTGATGCAATTAAACCATCCTCCTCCTCGACTAGCGAAGATCACTCTAGTTAGGGCATTTTGGGTACGATGAACTTTATTATTTATGCTTATGGTATGTTGTTTCTATTTTTGCCAAGTCTGTCTCTTTCTGTTGCTCAACTATATATGTTGCATATTATCGACTCATGTGACGATGTAGGTGCATAGATCATCGATAGCGAACAAGTGCTACGCCAGGAGTATATGACGAGTGGTCGGAGTGTCAGGCCCAGGTGTACGGATTTCCGGTTTCCGAGCGACAGCCAGTAGTTAGTTTAGGTTCACGCTAATGCGAGAGAGGGATACGAACTCATGTACTTCATAGCTCTGCTCTCACTCATAGTGTAGCTCTTCTCGCGTATATCATTGTTTAGATGGATGACGATGTAGTTGCAATTAATCGAGACTTGTATCGCTGTTTTCGAGATGATGACGAGAGACCACTTTGTGTTGGATGATGATTATGATGATGACATGATTTGATGAGACTATTTGTATGTATATGCTATGATTACATTTGTATGTGTATGATATGCTAAAGATTATTGTATAAAGCCTATTCAAATACAAAACAAATATGAAAAAAAACAGAAACTAATAAACTAGCAGTAGCGAGGGGAACAAAGTTAGCAGTAGCGCTTACTTCTAAAAAGCGTTACAGATATTAGCAGCAACGCTCTACCTAAAGCGCGCTACTGCTAGCCATGTATAGTAGTAGCGTGGGACGACGTGACGCCATCGCTACACGTTAGTCAGTGGCCTTATCGTATCGATGTGGGACGTCCAGCATCGATAGGCAAAATACATGTGCTACTGGTAGGGTTTTCCCTAGTAGTGATATATAATCTTGTCTAGTGAGATCAGCCACTTTTAGAAGTACTCCCTCCGTTTCTGTCTAGTCTGCATATAAGATTAGGTCAAAGTCAAACTTTATAAAGTTTGACCAACTTTGTAGAAAAAAATATCAACATATACAATACTAAAGCTATATGATATGAAAATTAATTTCATGATGCATCTAAGAATATTGATTTCATATTATGAATCTTGATATTTTTTATAAATTTAGTCAAAGTTAACAAAGTTTAACTTTGACCGAATCTTATATGCAGACTAAAAAAACGGAGGGAGTATTATACCTTTGCCCTTTAAAGGTTGGAAGTGTTTTCATAATATTGACCTACAAATGTGCACATCCCACCGCCGCCGCCGCCCTCCTGAAACTCTTGACCGCCACGTGGCCTCTATGTGGCTCGGCCTCCTCTAGCATCGATGCACATCCAGTCGCCGCCCCTCGTGAAGCACCCGGCGGCCCGGTGATCAGGTTGACATTGTCTATGTGACATTTGACTACCGCTTCTTCGATCGGTAAACCGGGTAACTCAAGGGTGTGTCGACATGATATAAACGGTGGAAGCAAAAGAAAAAGTGTCTCAACTTTGGGATGGAGGGAGTACATCGTTAGTGTCACGCCCAAGTGGGAATATGATGCCCAACTCCTATCCGGTTGCCGTCGTTGGCGTCGAACCGCTTCTTTTGTGTTGCCTCTTTCTCGGCACGGCATCGTTCGCCTTTGGTGGACCTCCCGCCGTCGCCGTCGTCGTCTTGAAGCTCTCGGTTGCCACGTGAAGCATCCGGTGGCTCGATGACTAGACGACCGACGTTGTGTGTGCGACATTGGATTGTCGCTTAATTCTTTGGGTAAACCAGGTAAGTGAGTAGTAGCCGATCAAGATTGGGTGCACAGAATCAATCCATCAACTCTTACTATGGTATACGTACGTGTTCAAAAAACGACCGACTCGTTTACGGCGTGATCGACTGCCAATAAAGGAAGGTAGACCGACTAGGAGGCAAGGAGGCAAGTCACGACCAAAAAACGGACTCATCCCACTCCATATATATCTCCCCAGTCGACCGACTAGATCGATCTGCTCCTATCCCCGCAAGACGGTCGCCGAGAGAAAAACGCCAGCTCCGTCCGCCGTCTCTGCTCGCTCGCTCGCAGATGGCGTCTGGATCCACTTGTTCTGGCGGCTCTAGCTCCCGGAGGGGGCTCATCTCGTGCCTGCACAGCCTCAACTGCCGCGACGAGGAGGCGCCTCTTCCCCACGACTAGGGATGGAAAGTGGTAGCGGATAATCCGAAATATCCGATATTCGTATTCGAGAAAATGCCTATTCGTATTCGAAACATCCGTATCCGAATATGGAAACTATCCGTATTCGAATTTATTAAACAAATAATAAATAAAATATGGTAGGAGATTTTGACACAAATATGGATATGGAAGTGGATATATCCGTATCCGAATAAGATTATAGGAGGTAATTTTGACACAAACATTCGTATTCGTATCCAAATGGATATGGAAACTATCCGTATCCGAATTTATTAAACAAATAATAAATAAAATATGGTAGGAGATTTTGACACAAATATGGATATGGAAGTGGATATATCCGTATCCGAATAAGATTATAGGAGGTAATTTTCAAAATTCTAGACCCAAAGATTCCAATTATCCAACATAAAAGCCAAATAAGGGGTCAAATTTTACTCTTTATATGATTGAACTTATAAATTATTATGCATTACAAGGTAATAGTATTTATTCATAAACCTATTTATCATTGAATTATTGTATGTCACAAGTTGATTATTTCAGGTCACATAGCTATCGACTAATTTACTTAAGCAATATGTTGATATTATTCGTGTCCCTTCCGAATCAAGAAAATATCCGATACGTATCCGTATTCGAATAATATCCGAGCCGTATCCGTATCCGATAACATCCGTATTCGGATTCGTATTCGTTTTGAAAATATGAAAATGGAAGTGGTAAGAGCACTATCCGATCCGCATCCGATCCGTTTCCACCCCTACCCACGACGACGATTTGCAAGAAGCCACGCGCGAGCTCATCGTCGGTTTCTACGACGAGGCGTTCCGCCGGCTCCGGCTGCCCTGCAAGGCCATGCCCCACCTTTACGGCATCCTCAGCACCGCCGGCCTCTGCCTTGGCCTCCTCGACCCCGTCTCCAACATCATCCTCAACACCCTCGCCCTCCTAAACCCCAAAACCAAGCCCCTCGGCGACGACGCCGCCGCCGCCAAGACGGGGTCCAAGAAGAGAAACAGACCCGGTTTCGACCCCTGGAACGAGGTTGCAACCAGGTCCTGCCACAGTCTCATGGCTTTCCTTGTGGCCTACTTCGGATGCATCAACGAGGAACAGGCCTTCCGCTACCTCTACAGTGGGCGCCTAACCTCCCCTCGCCATTATGCTCGGCCCAAAGATGATCTCTATCATGCCGAGCCGGAGGCGCTGGACCCTCAATCCGACAGGACCCGGGCCGCCCTCGAGTGGGCCGCCACCTCAGCAGGCCACCATTCGCCCACCACCTTGGCTCAGGTCATGGCAATCCGGCTCAAAAATGGCGACCTCGACCTCTTCAAGAAGAAACTCTTCTCGGCCAATGGCACCCCTCTCACGGTTGAGGATGTCCGAGCAATCCATCGCGTGTTGCACATGATGATGACCCCCATGTGTGTCGCCAACATCAGCCACACCAAAGACGGGATGGTTGTCCATGTTCGTCAGAACCTCGACGACGGCGACGACACCATCTGGTCCGAGACTAAGCACCTTGTCGTCTCTAGTGCAGTAGCTGACACCAGGATCACCTCCACCGCCTTCCGTTGGGATGGGACTGCCATCTCGTCTCTGCAGATTGGATTGCCTGACAAGCTGCTAGATTGCCTGAGGATATCGATAGTAGATGGCTAGAAACACATTCTCAGGACCCCGTGCAATGGTGACACGTGCAATTACCTGCAATCTCTCAAGATGTACCTCCATGGCATGATTCACAACCTGTATGTCGAGGCCTTCAAGTTGCTGCCCGCACCCCCGGGCTCACTCATGCGCAACATCCTCATGGCCGGCCACTGCTATGGCCCCTGTGACCCTCTCTCCAACATCATCCTTAACTCAATCTGGTATGATGCATGTGGCTCCCTTCTCTCAGCTTCTAACCGCATGATGTTGAATGAGTACAATGACATCCTGGACCCCCTATCTCTGCTCCGCCTAGTTGTTCGTTCCCTCGAGGGGCTTGCAAAGCTTGCCTTGTTCGCCGACCCCCAATCCTCAATTGCTTGTGCTCTGGAGAAACTCTGCAGTTCAAAATGTGTCGTCCTTCTTGACATGTCATCATCTGCAACAAAGAACCCCTTCCACGGGGCGGCCATGGCTGCTAGACACCCGACGCCCCTTCAGCTCGGTGAATTTCACCGGATGCTGCTGCTAGTGCCCGATGGCCGAAGCAAGCTGCTCTCACATATAACCAAGGCACAAACTAGTGGTGGTGTGTTGTGCGTCGATGACATCAGAGCCCTTATGTCGGCCTTGTGGTTGGAGTTCAAAAAAACATCCAGGTTTCAAACTAGTGGCACTGTGCAAGCTTCTGCTCCTGAACTTTGTGTAGAGGCCGCCCCGAGGGTGGTATCAAGCGCGAGATCAAAATATGAGGAGGAGAGGAGCTGGTTGCGTCGAAAGATTAAACATGTGCTCAAGGATTACACGGACCAACATTTTTGGGTAGGCATTGAACTTCCTCTTCTGTGTTCAATCGTTAGCTGCTACTCCCTCCGTTCGGAATTACTTGTCGCAGAAATGGATGTATCTAGATGTATTTTAGTTCTGAATACATCCATTTCCGAGACAAATAATTCCGAACGGAGGGAGTACTTATGTACGTATATTAGCTTTACATTGATTTGATCAACAAACACTCTTGCTTTTTCTTGCTACAGGGACCAAAGTATAAACTTGATTTTATATTTGGTGTGGAGGAAAGCGACCATGGCCGGCATCCCATACGTGCAACCATGTGAACTTCATGGCAACTTGTGATGAGAATGTTTCGAGGACCCTATTTTACGCCGAGTTGTGGTGCTCACCCTCACGTAAGCCCAGGACAGAATTCTGCTGCCCTCTACCGTATGCATATGCGGGTAAGTCCTCCACTTTTCTGCCGCAGCACGGCTGATTAGCAAGTGACATCATTTGATTAGTTAGTACTCCCTCTGTAAATAAATATAAGACGTTTTGGATCATTGTTTTAGTGATCTAAAACATCTTATATTTGTTTACAGAGGAAGTACTTTGGGTCACGGCGATCTGCTTCTCATCATTCTTGCTTGCACCATTCATCATAAATCTGAATTAATTGTCTTACTGAATAATAATCACCGTCCGGTTTTGTTTTGTTAATAACAGGACGTTGCTACTATGACATGGATTGCGCAAGGAAGATCGTGTATCCAGATGATGCCAAGTACATCCCTGACGATATCACCCCTGAGGGATCCGGCAACGTGGATGGCGTGCTAGAGATGGATCTGGTGCACTTCAGCTCCGAGTTGGACGTGGAGCTCGCGCGGAAGTATTCTCAGTAGTATTAGTGAGTCTTGTCTCTCTCCGTGCCCACGGCTAGCTAGTGTGTCATGCTATCAGCTGTGAAGTGAGACCATATATATATGTTTGCTTCCTGCTGTGTGTGTTATCATGTCCTAATAAAAAAGGAGGAAGGTGATGTTTGTTGCGCGGCTCTGGTTGTCTGGCATGTTCCAATCTTTATGGCAACCTGTGGTGTGGTGTCTGCTGATTTTGTTCAGAGTAATATAAGGTATAAACTTATGCTTGTTGACATAAATTTTTAGTTGCCCATTTGGTTATATCTAAAACCTATATTGAAGCTTGTGGTTATTTGAAAGCTTCCGGTAACAGACGTGTTGGTAATTTGAGCGAACGCCCTCCCGGTGTTCATGTCCAATCCAGGAAAAGGGAATAAAGCGGAATTATTGGCTTCACCTTCAAGGAAAAACATAATCTTACATGTTTGTTTAGATCAAACTTAAACTCTTTATTCAATCCAAATGCAAAAACTTAAACAGATGTGGCAAAAACTTTGATAAACTCTTATCATATTTGAGGTGATGTTGATGCATCCTGCGGCGTCACTGCTTGGTAACGCTTCACCAAACGGCGCAGGTTGATGAACGCTGATCCGCCCTCTCGGACGGCCTCTCTCGCCGTCGTCGCGAGCGCCGCCGCCCTTCCCCGCCTCTCCACCGCCTCGTCTCCTCCGCCCATGATGCTCCTCACCGCCTTCTCCACCGCCCCTCTCTCCACCACCGCCACCTCCCCGTCCTCCTCCTTCAACCACTCCACCCCAACGCTCACGCCGGTCCCCATCGACTGCACGGCCAACATTTCGTTCAGGAACTGGTGCGCCATATGCGGCCATGTCGCCACCGGGAGCCCCGCCGCGACCGCCTCCATCATCGAGTTCCACCCGCAGTGCGTCACGATGCCGCCCACCGACGCGTGGGACAAGATCAGCTGCTGCGGTGCCCAGCCCTTGATCAGCAGGCCGCGGCCGGACAACCGGCCCTCCAGCTCCTCAAGGAACCTGCGGACCTCCTCGTCCTCGTCCTGCCCGGCGTTCTCCGGTGATACCACCCAGATGAACGGGTGCCCCGACGCCTCAAGGCCAAGCCCGGTCTCCACCACCTGCTCTGGGCGCGCGTGCACGACGCTGCTCCCGAAGCTGACGTAGACGACGGAGGACGGCTCCTTACCGTCGAGCCATCGGAGGCACTCGTCGGCGTCGACGGCGGGCGCGTTCCCTCTCGCCGCAAGCGCCGCCGAGTGCTGGTGCTCGTGCTGGTGGAACAGCGACACCGGACCGACGGCCCACACGTTGACGCTCCTGACCTCCCCGCTGTCCACGACCGTCCCCGGCTCCAGCTCGAGGAAGGTGTTGAGGAGGACGCCATCGACGTCGACGCACGCCCGCTCGACGGCGTATGCCAGCTTCTCGTACGCCAGCTTCTCAGACGCCGGCAGCCGCATGAACCCGGGGGCGTGGTGGGCACCTTCACCTCGAGAGGCTCCTCGGGCATGAGGTGCCAGTAGGGGTCCATGGCGGCGTAGGCGTTGTGCATGGCCGCCGCGTGGTGCTCAGTCTGCAGGCAGAGGAGGCAGTAGGCGGACATGCCGATGAAGCTGAGCCGCGGGACGCCGAGGCTTGAGGCGAGGCCGGCGGTCCACGGGTGACAGATGTCGGACACGACGCACGTGACAGGCGGCGCATGCGCGCGGAGGTGGCGCTCCAGCGGCCCGCGAAGGCGCGACGCGGCTAGGAGGTAGGCGGCCTCCTGGTCCAGCGGGATCCGGTCGACGTCGTCGGTCCCGCCGAGGTCGAGCGGGAGCTCCACGAGCCGGACCGGCAGGCCCGACGACTCGACCGCGGGGCGGAGGCGCGCGGCGTAGGTCGGCGTGACGACGATGCTGGAGAGCGCGCCGTGGGCGGCTAGCTGCATCGCCGCGTCCACCGCCGGGATCAGGTGGCCGTGGTGCATCAGCGGGACGAAGACGAAGTGCGCCGTCGTCGTGGCCTCCACGTCGTCGGAGTTTGCTCCCCGGCAGGCCATCCTACTCGTAGAGCGCGACGGCGAGGCAACGACGGCGTGCCGTGGGTGTTGGAATGGCGGTGTGCTGCTGGCCCGTCGTGGTAGAAGATGGCCGGGTTTGGGGTTGGGTTGCCACAGGTACATATACCTGCAGGCGGCGGCGGCGGCCATATCCTATTCCGATGTGATTCTGACCTGAGCTGCCTGACCTGACCTGAGTTCCCTGCTGTTATATGGCCCTAAAATGTTCAAGACTGTGACCAGGTCTTGCTTTGGATGACATGCTTGTCCAGTGTCCAGGCTAGGCAAACAGCGATGGTACCAAGGCCGGATCAGATCGATTGCTGGACGAAAACCAAGAAAACTACAACAGCACACGGTTGGTTGCCGGCTGTTAGACCAAGAGAAGAAGAACAAAGATGTGTCTAGTATCTTTTCTTACGAACAATCCAATTCGATGCCCAGGCTCATCTGCACCCGGTCAGAAAAAAATCAAAACAAATACTAAAAAAGTTCAAAAGAATTCAATTTTTTTTGTGTGATAGAAAATTGTATGCGCGAGGTTCGCTCCAAATTTCAACTTATTTGGACATCTGAGCAGATCTGCTCGCTCGCTCGCACATGGCGTCTGGATCCACTTGTTCCGGTGGCTCTCGGAGTCGGAGGGGGCTCATCTCGTGCTTGCACAGCCTCAACTGCCGCCACGAGTATGCCCCTCTTCCCCACGACAACGATTTGTGCCAAGCCACGCGCAAGCTCATCGTCGGTTTCTACGACGAGGCGTTCCGCCGGCTCCGGCTGCCCTGCAAGGCCATGCCCGACCTTTACGACCTCCTCAACACCGACGGCCTCTGCCTCGGTCCCCTCGACCCCGTCTCCAACATCATCCTCAACACCCTTGCCCTCCTCCCCACCACCACCCCCGACGTCGAGGCCAAGATGGCCTCAGCGAGGCACAAGCCTTCCGCTACCTCTAGAGGGCCAACGCCAATCTCAACCTCGCCGTCATGCTCGTCCAGCACGACCTCTACCATGCCGGGCCGGAGGCACTGGACCCTGAATCCGACAGGACCAAGGCCGCCCTCGAGTGGGCAGCCACCAAAGCAGGCAACCGTTCGCCCGCCACGCTTGGCTCAGGTCATGGCAATCCGGCTCAAACATGGCGACCTCCACCTCTTCACAAACTAAATGAAGGACTCCATTGAGAGTCAGCCTTATGGTACGACATCGATGTAATTTCTTACTACAAACCATCAAAAGTTCAAAACCATTCGGTTAATCTGTTATTAATAGGAAAAAAATATCTATCATTGTTGGAGAAAACAAAGGAAGTAAACCTATCGATCTTTCTTGGTGATAGAAACAAATCCACCCCAACATACACTACCTCTGTATGAAAATAAAGGGAAACGTTTGCATTCGGCGTGCCGGCGAATGTTGCGTGCCCCCCATGCGCGCCGTGAGATCATATGGAATCCAGTGTCCCGCGTTAGTACTTGCGCACGTTTGACCAGTCGCCCACACAACCTCCTCAACGCACGTTTGCCTGGGCCCGCCACGAACCCTTTCTTTTACTCTGGTTATCTTCTTCCTCTCGCCCTTTCCTTCTGTTTCCTGCGCATGAGCACGGGAGGCGACCACCGCTACCGCATTCAGTGTTGCAACCAGCGATGGTGTTTGTTGGAACCGCCTACACCAATTGTTGCCATGGCCGTCGCCTTGGAGCTGCCATGGCCGTCACCACAGATGGTCGCTTTGTGCTGCAACCAGCGATGGTGTTTGCTGGAACCGCCTACACCAATTGTCAGCGGCATCGTCAATTGCTGGGAACATGAGGTCGAAACCTGCCAAATCTGCATCCAGCAATTGCTTTGCTACATACGACGTCGCTTTTTGCTGGAAGCAACACGAGCATCGGCAGCTACAACCGGCGCATCAATGTGCTACTACCGACATTTTTATTTGCTGGAACCAGTCGAGTGTTGATGTAGCGGAGCTGCATCCGCCGACATAATTTGCTACATCCGGACATCGTTTTTGCTGGAACCAGCACGAGCTCGTCGGCGGCCGATGTTGCCATGAACACATTGGCAACACTCCGATGACCACGCGATGTTCGGGGCGGCAGCGTCTTCGTGCTGCATCAGGACGCGGCAGGCTTACTAACGATGACGGCTACCTGTTTGAAGGACACATCAGGGCTGCTTGCGATGGCGACCAGCTGGTGGCGATGACGGAGACCACGCGATGTTCGGGCCGGCGGCCAGGGCGACGAGCGCGGGTGGTGTCATTGGCCGGCAAGGTCCTTAGTCAAGGACGACTGTGGCCGGCGGCGCGCGGCATCCGCCATGGACAGAAGCTACATGTCAACGCGAGATGCGAGCGGGGTCCTTGGGGAATCAACGGCTGGAGGTTGCGTAATCCTACGGATGGGGCCGGCAGGCCGAACCGGCGCCAAGCAATCGCCAAATATAGCTTTTTTTGCATTGATCGCCAAATATAGCTTGCGTAGTTCAATTTGGACTAAAGAACAGTCTTATAGTATTTGGTAGGAAGGGGGTAGTTTTGACAGAAGTAGTACAATTTACCCCGGTAAACTTGTCTCCGATGGGAACATACCCCTCCTCTAATCCTTTTATTACAGATTCCGACTCGTTTACGGTGTGACTGCCTAGTAGAAAGAAAAAGAGGCAAGTCACGACCAAAAACCGACCTGATCCCAGTTCATATATCCGGGCCCTATCTCGTCTCCTCTCCTCTTCCCGCGTGTCGCCGCCACCTTTCGTCCGTCGTCCGTCGTCCCTGCTCGCAGATGGCGTCTGGATCCACTTGTTCCGGCGGCTCACGCTCTCGGAGGGGGCTCATCTCGTGCTTGCACAGCCTCAACTGCCGCCACGAGTATGCGCCTCTTCCCCACGACGACGACCTGCGCCAAGCCACGCGCGACCTCATCGTCGGCCTCTACGACGAGGCGTTCCGCCGGCTCCGGCTGCCCTGCAAGGCCATGCCCGACCTCTACGGCCTCCTCAGCACCGACGGCCTCTGCCTTGGCCCCCTCGACCCCGTCTCCAACATCATACTCAACACCCTCGCCCTCCTCCCCACCACCACCACCCTCGACGTCGTCGAGCCCAAGACGGAGTCCGATGAGACGGAGTCCGATGATGAGAGCACGAGGTCCGACAGACGAAAGAGACACAGACCCGGTTTCGACCCCTGGCACGAGGTTGCATGCAGGTCCACCCACAGCCTCATGGCTTTCCTTGTGGCATACTTCGGATGCCTCTGCGAGCCACAGGCCTTCCGCTACCTCTACAGGGCCAACGCCAATCTCCTCCTCGCCGTCATGCTCGTCCAGCACGATCTCTACCTTGTGGAGCCGGAGGCACTGGACCCTGAATCCGACAGGACCAAGGCCGCCCTCGAGTGGGCGGCCACCGAAGCAGGCAACCGTTCGCCCGCCACCTTGGCTCAGGTCATGGCAATCCGGCTCAAACATGGCGACCTCCACCTCTTCAACAAGCATCTATTTTCGGCCAATGGCACCCCTCTCACGATCGAGGATGCCCAGGAAATCCACCGTGTGCTGCACATGACCATGACTCCGATGTGTGTCGCCAGCATTAGCAACACCAAAGATGGGCTGGTCGTCCATGTCCGTCACAACCTCGACGACGGCGCTATCTCGTCCGAGACAAAGCCCCTTGTCGTCTCTAGTGCTGCAACAGCTGGCGCTAGGATCACCTCCACCGCCTTCCGCCTGGACGGGACCGCCATCTCGTCTCTGCACTCCGGACTGCCTGGCAAGCTGCAAGCTTGCCTCACGATAGCAGATTTCCAGAAACACTTTCTCAAGGCCTCGTGCGGTGGCGACGACTGCGATTACCTGCGCTCTCTCAAGATGTACCTCCATGGCATGATCCACCACATGTACGTCCAGGCCTTCAAGATGCTGCACGCACCCTCGGGCTCGCTCATGCGCAGCATCCTCATGGCCGGCCACTGCTATGGCCCCTGTGACCCTCTCTCCAACATCATCATTAACTCAGTCTGGCATGAGACCTGTGGCTCCGTTCTTCCGGCTTCTGACCGCATGATGTTGAAAGAGTACAATGACGTCATGGACCCCCTATCTCTGCTCCGCCTAGTTGTCCGTTCCCTCGAGGGGCTTGCGAACCTTGCCTTGTTCGCCGACCCCCAATCCTCAATTGCTTGTGCTCTAGAGAAACTCTGCAGTGCAAAATGCAACCTTGTTGACATGTTATCATCTGCGACAAAGAGGTCTGATAAGAACCCCTTCCACGAGGCGGCCATGGCTGCTAGACACCCGCTGCCCCTTCAGCTCGGTGAATTTCACCGGATGCTGTTGCTCGTGCCCAGTGCCCGAAGCAAGCTGGTCTCACATATAACCAATGCGCAAACTAGTGGCGGTGTGTTGTGCGTCGATGACATCAGATTTCTTATGTCCGCCTTGTGGTCCAAGTTCAAAGAAACGTCCAGGCCTCAAACTAGTGGCACCATGCAAGCTCCTGCTCCTGAACTTAGTGTAGAGGCCCTGAGGCGGGTATCAAGCCAGAGATCACAGTATGAGCATTGGAGGAGCTGGCTGCGTTCAAAGATTAAACAGGTGCTCAAGGACTACACGGACCAACATTTTTGGGTAGGCATTGGACTTCCTCTTTTTTTTTAATCATTAGCTGTTCTTATTTCGGCTGAATTCTTATACCGAAATGGATGTATCTCAACTAAAATACGCTCAGATACATCCATTTCTCGAGACAAGTAATTCGAATCTGAGTGAAAGATGCTACTAATAAGTACGCACGTATATTAGCTTTGGCTTGATTTGACCAACAAACACTCTTGCTTCTTAATTTCTTCCTTGCTGTAGGGACCAAAGTATGAACTTGATTTTATATTTGGTATGGAGCAAAGACGGGAAGGCTACGCCCCCTTCACTGATACGTGCTACCTAGTGAACTTCATGGCAACTTCGGATGAGAATGTTTCGAGGACCCTATTTTACGCCGAGTTGTGGGGCGTAACACGCAAGCCAAGGACAGCACCATTCTGCTGCCCTCTGCCCTATGCATATGCGGGTAAGTCCTCTACTTTTCTGCACTATTCATCATCATGAATCTGAATTGGCTTATTATCATCTTACTTACTGATTCGGAGGTTTTATTTTGTTATAATAACAGGACGTTGCTACCATGACATGATTTGCGCAAGGAAGATGGTGTATCCAGATGACGCCAAGTACATCGACGACGATATCACCCATAAGGGAACCCGCAGCGTGGATGGCATGCTGGAGATGGACCTCGTGCACTTGAGCTCCGAGTTGGATGTGGAGCTCGCGCGGAATTTGAACGTGTCGGATTCGCAGGAAGCGCCGTACGAGCCCAGTTCCAGTTCAGATTCATGGGCGGCGGATGAGTGCCGTCCAGATTCAGATTCAGAGGATGAGCCTGTGACTCTGGATTAGTGAGTCTTCTCTCCCTCCTCCGTGGCCACGGCTACCTAGATACGAGTGTGTACGTGATCCCATTGCATAGATAGATGCAGGCCAAAGTTAACCATACTGCTGAAACAGGGAAAGGGTTTCAAGTGTGATAACAGGGGATCGTATATGAACCGTACCGCCGGTCCGTACACCTTACAGTGAACAAGATGGTAGCTAGGTTTTCCGAGAACAATGCTGGACAATCCATTTCATGCCTGGATCGCATTCATCAGTTCGTTCTCCATCGTCTGCATCAAAATTTATTTTTCGGTTTATTTCACATAAAACAAGAGCAAAGTGTTGTAGTGTATTAGCATATAAATACGCATATGCTTTCGATGTACCTGCAACTCATCCACGGAAAATGCGTTATCCACCATCTGCAAGAGGCAACGCAGATCACAGATCACACCTTCACATAGATCAAGTGCATTTCCAGGTATGTGAAGAAAAATGTACCTCCGTGTCATCCATAAGCAAATAGCTCACCATCTAAATCATAGGTAAGATAGACTCAATTAGGAACAGGTGACGAACGATTTCCAAATTTTCAGTTGAATAAAAAGAGAATTTATACCTCCATTCCAGTCAGATCCATTGCTGCATCACTGTCCACCACCGTCTCGGCCTCAGATGTCCTGCACATCAGAACAAGTTACAGAACTTATGAACAAGCACAGTAATCAGTCAGTCAGTCAGTCAATTATAGAAAACAAGATAGAGAACACAAAGGCATGCAGATCCAACAATCTCACTACATCAAAGAACCATACACATTATCTCCTGCCTTGCTTGGTGATGCAGTGCCTAGGACATCCCGAGGAGGTCCGGCTCCTAAATTGCACTTCTCCCTGTATCTCTGGCACGGAAGAGCAAAGCCAAGTGTTGAGATCCTGCACGGCGGAACGAAAACCCTCAAAATTAACTGATGAAGAGCTGCAAGAGGGCAGGAGGTACTTGGAGGTGGCTTTTTATGTTCCAGATTGTCAGGCCTGTGACTCCCATAGCTTCCATTCTCTGCTTCACCGCAGTTGGCTTCGCCTCTAAGGAATTGGGACAGTGGAACAGCACAGCATCAGTTTCATCGAGAAATTTCCGATCCAAGGAACAAAGAATGAATTGTTTGACATTGTCTGCTCAAAGTTCAAGAAACCAAACCATAGGGGCCTCCTTGATACTCTACAGCTTCCACGAAGATCTTATGGAGATCGTCGGTCCAGCAAAGTAAACTCCTTGTCGGCTGCATTGCCCTGAGTAGGCAGCAGGCCAGTATGCCTGACATGTAAGAAGAATCGCTGTTTTCTGTCGGCTTGCCGTTGGACATCATTCTGCAAATCAAGCTCACCACGTGTCAGTAAAGATCAAAGAAATCAGAAAAGATTATATTGTGTAACTCTCTTTAGAAGCAAGGCATTGCAAACTGGCAAAAGGACAATACAGTATGGCTGTGTGCATCAGGATGATGCAGAAGCCGGGGTTATCCCCTTTCCGAAAAAAGAAGGATGCGTGCATCATGATGATGCAGTATGGCTGTGTGTTGAGATTCTGTAACTAAAAAGACAGAATCAATCGTAAAATTTGTATATTTCGTTAACGTGGGCATGTGCCCATATAGATACAGAAAATATTTCCAAATACAAAGTGGAGATCAAGCAGAACATCAATTCTCTGGCATCCTATATTAGAAAAAAGAATGCACTAAAATACCATAAGAGAAACTAAAACAAATTGTGATGCTCATACCAGTATGTGCGAGGAAGCAAAAGGAACCGGGAATGTATGTCATACCTTTAGCGAGAAGAGTGAGTGATAGTGTCCTCTATAAAGCCAGTCACCCTTTTATACAGTTCTTGTAAGAGACTAACATAACTCATCACAATTCACAGTTGCTTTCTATGGATGGAAAGGTTTGGCAGAGAAGTAAAGCTTTCTCAAAATGGTAAGGAAGCAACAAGGATGATTATCTAATATGAGCATACGCTGCCAAATCCACGAATCGTGCACATCACGTTAACTTATCAGGAATGTGATAGAGAAGTAAATAACCAGAATGATAATTTAGGTGCAGTAGTAAGTGTTGAGGTTGACTTATCAGGCAATCTGGATGTGTGAGATGTGATCAAAGTCCTATCCTATTACGCCAAACACCTAGCAGCAAGGTAGCAGCATGCCAGCATGAGCGCATGACCATGTCCTGTCGTTGCAATGCCATCCTGCATGCCTTTCAATGAGAAAAATGTTGTACAAACATAATAAATTGATCATAGGTGCTTAATTGCACGACGAACTCGCCCCAACAGATAAGTTAGGCAAGACTACACAAGTTATAGGAAGTAGCAAGGAAAAATGGCTTCAGCCTTAATGTGTAGGTGCATAGATGTATCATGGGCTCCTCTTGCATTGAAAATGCAACATGCAACTAGATCACAAGGTCCATAAATATCCAGTGAACTGTGAATGATTCAATCAATGACAATAAATTTGATGAGGTTTAATCAAATTACATGTATTGTATATATGAGGAGTACATTGTTGTGCTCTCAAGATGCCCTCAGTGATACATCCTATTTTTACAGGAAAAGAATGGACTTCTAAAATATGATAACAAGAATATCCCTAGGTTTCTTCTGGGTTGGAAGATGGCAGTAAGAAAACTAATCCTCGGCACATACTTGTTCCTACGAGCACCAAAAGCAATTCTCTGCAAATAAAATCAGGAAGAATGATTATCACAATAAATTTGACATTGGTTGGGGATGTCCAAGATTAATAAAAGACCCTCCCCAGGTTTCAGATAGTTCTTAGTGAAAATATTCTGGAGTAGGCTTCCAAGCCTGTGAGAAAGCGAATGTAAGTCGGCTTCATGGATTGCTTCGTAGGGATTTCTCTGATGTTTGGAACAAGGTAATCCGCAACCTATTTTAATAGTCAACATGATTATTATATTACCATATCACCAAACAGATAATATGATAAAAAAGTGTAAAATAACATTAAAGGCAGGTAAGCTGAATCATTAACAGATATCCAACGCAAATGAACCTAGAGGATACCGCTCATTTGCTGTACAAAGAAAACGTGTCTGTCATGGACAGACTAAGATTTTTAAGTGAAGTTATAAGTTTCGAAAGCTAACTTTATCAATTTATATTAGATGAACTATTTTTTTTGTTCAGAACTTCAGATCGACACATTTGATAACACATGTCTGCCTTGCAACATCATATGAAGAACTTGAAGTTACCATTTTTTAACTTTGTTAAAGCAAGCACAAAAGGTTAACAGCCCTTCAACAATGACCAAATCACAAATTTTAGGAACGTATAAACAAGTCTGGAGACCACGTTCAAGCTAAGTGGTCGGACTCTTCTACACATCAAATGGACACAGGCCTAACATAAGCTTTAGAGTTTAGAAGAAGAGTCAACATTGTTCTAGAGAAAAAGGACCAATGGCCCTGTAAAAAAACAGGAACAATGGCATAGCTCTCACCACATCAGGAGTTTCAGCTAATATATTGATGAAAAACTTTGCCTGCCATCAGTAAAATTTACAATTTAGTAACCATGAATTATCTTATCAACAATGGCAAAAAGAAAAAGAATGTCAGAAAGAAATTGTGTCTATCCCTTACTTGCTTTGTGGTAGCACCAGACATAAGAAGATCAGTCGTAACCATGCCAGGCTGCACAAATTAGTTATGTACTTACTGTTAGTGTGCGACTATCCTTTTCAGAGTTATAAACAGAACTTAGAAACAAAAGGCGATCATTTACTTATACGGATATTCCATGGACCAATGCAACCTTACACAAACTAGTTAGTTAAACCACATCAACTTCTAATTATCTTTATGCGAGAGAATAGTTAGGAACTCTAGAATATAAAAGATAACTAAAGAAAGGGTGGAGCCATATACCGATAAATTATGCACCACGACATTATTCACTTCATTCATCTGCAACTCAGCCTGCAATAAGAATCATGTTATCTTCTCCACACAGTTTCTAATAATGCTGCAAAGCTGTGACCTGCACCAGTATACTGCCTTGATTTATTTTGCTTGCTTGTACTTTATGTCTTCTCTTTTGGGTTCTCACAGTTTTTGTGGAGTTTCATCCCTAGCCTACCCCAATTTGCTTGGGACAAAAGGCTTTGTTGTTGTTGTGGAAATAAATGTAAACTTAATAAAAATTCATGCCACTGAGCCAAGTTCGAGCACACAGCAATAAATTGCCTATTATTTTCTCTATGGATGATTACAGCTTTACGATGTCCCAGATGTGAGTTTGTGGCAGTGATTAATGAGCAACTACTTGGGAATTTAACATGGCTCTAAATATTGATAAAACAGTAGTTATCTCATTGTACTGCTGAATGGTTGTGCTTCGAGGCTATCGGCAATTTCATAAGGTTACAATACAGCAAATAGTTCATTTTTTCAAAATGCTTCATTGGAACTGCTCAAACAGAAACTAATCATTTCAGGTTAAATCGTCACACATGTTATCTTTACCTGTAGAGACTTTGTAAGGTGCACCACACTTCTCTTCGTTGCACCATAAGCGGCAAACCTGGTGATTATAATAATAATTACTTGAAATTCAAGACTACTAGCTCACCAAAAGATGACTGAGTCTGTCTTCTTAGTATTTCGTTTTGTCACAACTTTCATTTAATACAAATAACTGATACTGCCATATGGCCATGCAAATTCAGTATGTCAAGTACAATACACACATGTGGACAAGAACAAAAGGAGATACTTATATCAGCGTCAAAAGAACAGGATATATTACACTATGTTCAATTCCACAGGTTCAAACTATATGAGCAGTTAAACGAAATCATGTGACAGCACACTCAGCTGAGTATCCAGAATTTACTACATATGAGAGAACAAACGGAAATGGTACCTTGGGGTTGGCCTTCCATCAGAGCCAGCACCATCAATGTTAAATATGTGACCACCTCGAGGTTGGTTCCACATCATATTTATTGCCTAAGATGGCAAGATGATGAGTGTTGGAATTCTTCAGCAGTCACCATGATATACGACAAATATCTAATATTGAGTGGAAAGCAATACCTCACGACAACATAGCATCAATCCAAGAGTGTTAGTGGTGATCACCTCACTGTTAAATCAAAGAAAAGGGTCAATGAATTATTGGCACTCGAGGTGCAACTGAATGAAGGTGTGCTTGTTCAAGCCTTGTCAATATAGAGATAGAGAATTACATTAGAGCCTCATCAGAGGTTTCCACCAAAGGTTTGTAACTATATGCATTTGATCCGGCATTGTTGATCTGCATCAATAGAAATAATTCATAAGAAATTCCAAAAAAGAATTATGACATAACAGAGCCCTTCAATTTAATGCATGAACTTTAAACAGTTAAGGAAAGCTGACTATCAATTTCCAAGCACAACAATGAGGATTGCACAGCACAGTTCCTACATCAAGCACTGAACTATCAAATATTTCAAATAAGGGTAAGTATGCAGTGAGCATCGATGTCATTTCATAGCGAATGGTTGTCATAGCTATACTAAAACAGAACGAACAGGAATGAAAGTGCATGTGCAATGCAAGTGTTTGGTGAGGGAGGGGTGACTATGTACCCAAATATCAATATACTCCAGCTTGTCACGCGCAAAATCCACGAGCGCCTTTACATCCTTGCCTTCTCTAACATCACAGACAGTCCCCTGTGATAGCACAAAAAGGCGACAACAGAACATATGCAATCAAAAGTGTTGCGCTGTACTATTTTGACGATTTTTATGAATAAAACTTGAATGGAAAATATAAGAGGCAAGTAGCTCAGTAGTAGGTACCCACACATGTTGCTCTCCGAATTCCTTTTTCAAGTCATTGGTTACAGATTCTACCCTTTCAGCTGTAGAGGATAGAGTAGACTGCATATCAAGGAAAGACTAAACTGGAATAAATTGGAAATTTGCATGTGTCCTTTTAATTCTTTCTGTAAGTTGCCTCGATAACATTGAATCATCTACTAATTTGTTTGTCATTTAGAAAAATCATGAAAAGCCTCTTTGAACAGATCAATGATCAAAAAGAGCTGGAACCTACCTACACTGAGTAGGTTCTGCCGCATATTGTTAGAACAAGTGCGGATCGATTTGGCATGCATCTTAAGAATCATTTTTTTATGGAACACCTAAAAAAAGGTAACCATTGGAAGCAGTTGTTTCTAACCTGATCTTGAGCATATTACAACATTGTCACCAGCCTTGAGGAACTTCCTTGCCAGCGCGTATCCTATACCTGTTGAAGAACGTGCATCCAGAGGTCACTGAGCAAGCAAGCAAGAGCTAACAGATGTTAACTGAAGCCAATCAACGTAATTTCCACGGGTGATGTGTTACGCCTCTATCATCCTCTACAATGTACGCCACGATTGAATCACAAATCAATCCTTGCCCCCAGTTTCAAGCTGATTGATTCAGCAAAAGTAAAATCTTGTTCAGAGAAACAAAAAATCGGTGCGAGACGAACATGGGCAGCAGCACCTTTGGTGGAGCCGGTGATGAGGACGTTGTAAGGAGGCGCCATGGGCTCCCTCCGCGGCGGTCCTCCTCCGCCGCCGCCGGAGAGAGCCTCCGCCCGGAACCACCCCGCGGGTTCCCGGGGCCGGCCCCTCGCCGCCAGCCCGCGGCGCCACGGGCGGCCCGGGAGGAAGGCTGCGTCGGAGGGTGGTGCGCGGGACGGCGCCGGGCCCGCGCGGGCGGCGGCCCGGAGCGGGAGCGAGGCGGCGACGGTGGCCATCCGGGATTCCGGAGGAGGCGAGCGGGCGGGCGACGCGTGTGCGCGCTGCGGTGCTCTGCTCGCCGAGATAACGAGACGGGGAGAGAGTGGCGTGCCCGACGGCGCGATGGCCCGCACGTCAGCGTCGGCGAGCGCTCCGTCGTCCGCGAACTCTCGGCTTCAGTTGTCGTCTTCCTCGTCTTCTTTTTTCTTCTCCGACGAACAAAGTTCTCAATTTTCTTTGTTATAAATAAATAAAATCGGCCGACCACGACGCAGACGATGCTTATCGAAAAATCAGTTTAAATTTGTGGAGTTTTAAGATTGACGAAACCATCACAGACCCTCGTTATCAATAAAAATGCCTCTTCTCACTGAATTAATAATCCGTATCAATGAAAACTCACGGCGTCAACTTTGTGATTTGATACTTAATGGATGGTGATAAGTGATACCATCCGCCTAATCATCCAACTACTGGTTGGTTAGTATCAGTTTGAAGTATTATCAGCACTATGTAAAACTTTTGCCCACGCAAAAATCTAGTATAAGAAAAAGTAGCTAAATTCTGAATTCGTTTTTGGTTTTAGCGGGTCGACATCGCAAGACCAGTGAAGGAGTTTTGCACGAAAAGGTTTGGTTTAATGGCCCGTAGTGTGGCGTGGTGTGTATTTGTCGCGTTCGAGTGCTGGGTCAGGTAGGTGTTACATGGGTTTGAGCAAAATAGTTCGATCGATCACGGCCACAAAATTCAGTTTAACAAGGTGAGTAGTCATCATCGATCAAAAGGATTAAAGAGAGCTCGTACGTAAGGGCACCAATTACTAGGGTTTTTCGTGCCTCCCAGTGGGGCCGCTGCTGGTCGGCCTCATCTCTCCTATGGCCTTAGGGTCATGGAGGTGCGGTGGATCCTGACCCTTGCCGGCGGGAGGGCTTCATTTAAAAAAAAATGTTAAAGTTTGTGTCCTCCCAATAAAAGTTAGGCGGCGGTAGCTCCTCGAAGATGGAATAAGGTTCTCCTCGCGTAGCTCCCGTTCCGAGTGTGCTTATAGCGTCGTCGTCGGGGGGCGTGGGGAGGTTTGTGTCCGACGGATCTTGCGGGATTCATTCAGCGTTTTGTTTTTGGTGGATCCATGTGGATTTGATCTTTGTTCGTTTGTCTTCGTGTGTATACAGATTGGATCGTTTTGATCTACCCTTCTCTTCATCAATCACGGTTGTTGTTCTGGTGCCCTGGTCCTATAGGGCTATAGTACGACAACTTCTCGATAACCTGCTATAACAAGATTTGTCCCGCTCAAATGAAGGAGAGGCGATGATGGCGACGCCGCTTCGGCCATTCTTGATGCTTGTAGTCGGCATTGGGTGGTCTACGACCTGAACGCAACTCTTACTTACGGTGTTCTTTGTACACCCTTGACAATTGATGTGACCGAGCGGGCGTGGTAATCAGAGGGAAGGGGGCGACGGTGCCGCAAGAGTTGATAAATGTGCTCTACTTATTGCACATCTAAGTGAGTGAATCAAGCATAAAGAGAAAAAGAAAAAGAAAAAAGGGAAATATTCGGACGAATCTCAACGTAAGATCAATGATGTAGGACTTAGATGTGCAATACTTATGGCACATCTAGATGTGCTTTAGCAAAACATGTATTTATTTTCCAAGGTTATTGATGACCCACAAGTATAGAGGATCTATCGTAGTCCTTTCGATAAGTAAGAGTGTCGAACCCAACGAGGAGCAGAAGGAAATGATAAGCGGTTTTCAGCAAGGTATTCTCTGCAAGTACTGAAATAAGTGGTAACAGATAGTTTTGTGATAAGGTAAATTGTAATGAGCAACAAGTAACAAAAGTAAATAAGGTGCAGCAAGGTGGCCCAATCCTTTTTGTAGCAAAGGAAAAGCCTGGACAAACTCTTATAATAGGAAAAGCGCTCCCGAGGACACATGGGAATATCATCAAGCTAGTTTTTATCGCGCTCATATGATTCGCGTTCGGTACTTTGATAATTTGATATGTGGGTGGACCGGTGCTTGGGTGCTGTTCTTACTTGAACAAACATCCCACTTATGATTAACCTCTATTGGAAGCATACGCAACTACAACAAAAGTATTAAGGTAAACCTAACCATAGCATGAAACATATGGATCCAAATCAGCCCCTTACGAAGCAACGCATAAACTAGGGTTTAAGCTTCGTCACTCTAGCAACCCATCATCTACTTATTACTTCCCAATGCCTTCCTCTAGGCCCAAATAATGGTGAAGTGTTATGTAGTCAACGCTCACATAACACCACTAGAGGTTAGGCAACATACATCTTATCAAAATATCGAATCTAATACCAAATTCACATGACTACTAATAGCAAGACTTCTCCCTTGTCCTCGTGAACAAACGTAACTACTCACAAAGCATATTCATGTTCATAATCAGAGGGGTAATAATATGCATATAGGATCTGAACATGTGATATTCCACCAAATAAACCAACTAGCATCAACTACAAAGAGTAATCAACACTACTAGCAACCTACTAGCACCAATCCGGACTTGGAGACAAGAATTGGATACAAGAGATGAACTAGGGTTTGGAGATGAGATGGTGCCGGTGAAGATGTTGATGGAGATTGCCCTCTCCCGATGAGAGGAGCGTTGGTGATGACGATGGTGATGATTTCCTCCCGAGGGAAGTGTCCCCGGCAGAAAAGCTCACGAGCCCTAGATTGGTTCCGCTTAGGTTCCGCTGTGGCGGCGGAGTCTCATCCCGAAAGGTTCTCTTCTATTTTTCTCATCGAAAGACTTCATATGGGAGAAGATGGACGTGAGAGCCACCAGGGGGCCCACGAGGTAGGGCGCGCCTGGGGGAGGGCGCGCCCACCCTCGTGAGCAGGTGCGCCTGGCCTTCATCTTTGGCAACAATTTTCTTTAATTATTCTAAGGTATTCCGTGGAGTTTCGTGACTTTTGGAGTTGCGCAGAATAGTCCTTCAATATTTGCTCTTTTCCAGCCCAGAATTCCAAATTTGCCGGCATTCTCCCTCTTCATGTAAACCTTGTAAAATAAGAGAGAATAGCCATAAGTATTGTGACATAACGTGAAATAACAGCCCGTAATGCAATAAATATTGACATAAAAGCATGATGCAAAATGGACGTATCAACTCCCCCAAGCTTAGACCTCGCTTGTCCTCAAGCTTAAAAGCCGATAACAATAAATATGTCCTCGTGTTTAGAGGTAGAGGCGCCGATAGAAACAAAATACTGACATGAAGGCATCATGATTATTTCATAACAGCAACATAAATAGATTTTGTCATATGATTACTCAAGTTCAAGTAATGACCCATTCACAAAGCCAAAGCATGAATCGTAAAACATTATTGGGCACTAACAATTATAATCTCAGCCATTGAAGCAATTGCAATTTGTCATAACATTGGAAAGAGTCTATGTCGAGCTTAAAAGCAAGTCCACATACTCAACTATCATTTAGTCCTTCATAATTGCTAGCACTCACGCCGATACTTGTGGCTACGGAGTTTTAATCGGACACAGAGAAAGATAGGGGCTTATAGTTTTGCCCCACAACCTTTTACTCAAGGGTAATGTCAATAATAACAATTCACGCCCCCACATCGAATTAGATATGTATATCATACTCTTTCCAACGTACGAGCTTGCCAAAGGATAAAATGAAAAGGAAGGGTGAAGATCACCGTGACTCTTGCAATAGGTAGAGGATAATAATAAAAGATAGGCCCTTTGCAAAGGGAAGCAGAGGTTGCCATGCGCTTTTATGGTTGGATGCACAAAATCTTAATGCAAAAGAACGTCACTTTATATTGCCCCATGTATGTGAACCTTTATTATGCAGTCCGTCGCTTTTATTGTGTCCACAACAAGTTCGTACAAAGCTTATTTCTCTCGCACTAATAAGTCATGCATATTTAGAGAGCAATTTTATTGCTTGCACCGATGACAACTTACTTGAAGGATCTTACTCAATCCATAGGTAGATATGGTGGACTCTCATGGCTAAACTAGTTTAAGGGTATTTGGAAGCACAAGTAGTATCTCTACTTGGTGCCGAGAATTTGGCTAGCATGAGGGGGAAAGGCAAGCTCAACATGTTAGAGGATCCATGACAACATACTTTATCTCAGATACAACAAAACATAACTCATTACGTTGTCTTTCTTGTCCAACATCAACTCTTTAGCATGTCATATTTTAATGAGTGCTCCCAATCATAAAAGATGTCAATGATAATATATCTATATGTGAAACCTCTCTCTCCTTATTACTTCCTATTAATTGCAACAATGACCAAAGCTATATTTGCCAACTCCCAACAATTTTTAATCATCATACTCTTTCTATGTGGAGTCATCACTTTCACTAAGATCAATATGAACTCTTTGATTCCTTTTATTCCTTTTCCACTAATCACCCAAGATCATGGCAAAATACTCAAGCCCTTGACTCAACACTAATCTTTATTATATAGCTCACGGACTCGATTACAAAGAAAGATCATAAAGCAAAACTCAAAACTAGATCATGCCACGACTTTATTCTACTAAATCAAGATACTACTAATAGGATTGAACTAAGAAAAACTGTAAAGATAGGAGTTGTGATGGTGATACGATACCAGGGCACCTCCCCCAAGCTTGCCAAGGGGAGTGCCCATACCCATGTGATTATGTCCTGGGAGGTGATGGAGGTGGTGATGATGACGGTGGATAATCGCACATCGAGCGTAAAAGGTCCTCCAACTTGCGGATAATGCCCTTGAGCCCAGCAATATGATCCTTCAACAAAATATTCTCACATGTAAGATACTTGTTACGTATGCGGGCTAACTCAATCATCTTGAATGCTTCTATCTCTGTTGGAGTGAAAAGGTTAGGTAAAGGTTGAGGGATGTCTTCTTCTTTCACCACCGGGGCCTGAACCTCCATGGCCTTCTTGATCCTTTCATCCTTATGGATCTCTTCTGGTTCCTCTCTTTTCAACTCGATCTTCAATAGCCAAGCATCCTTGTCTTCGTTGTTGTAGGAGGGAGAAGTCATGGTGCTCTAAATCTGCAAAGAAAATAGCTTGAAAGCAAAAACAGGGGATATTTGCGAGATACGGGAGTCAAAACCTTCGTGAGTATATATTATGAATTTGTACCGACCAAAATACGTATCGTGCAAGAAAACGGAGTCCGGAGGGCACACGAGGTGCTCACGAGGCAGGGGGGCGCGCCCAGGGGGGTAGGGCGCGCCCTCCACCCTCATGGAGGCCTCGTGTCCTCCCCGGACTGCTACTTATTTTTCTATTTTTCTAAATATTCCAAAACGGAGAAATATTGCCTTAAAAATTGTTTTGGAGTCGGTTTACTTACCGTACCACATACCTATTCCTTTTCGAGATGCAGGAACGTTACGGAAAGTGTCCTTTATGTACTCCTCCGGTCACGGTTTCAATAATATTAGTTTCAACATTTATAGGATTACGAGATATAGTGTTTGATCCTTTGACCGTTTACCACCTTCGGATTTGTGCCGGTGAAGTTGTTAATCTTTATGGCACCGGGCGATAGACCTCCTCGATAACGTAGGGACCTTCCCATTTAGAGAGAAGTTTTCCTGCAAAAATCTTAAACGAGAGTTGTATAGCAATACATAATCACCGACATTAAACTCACGCTTTTGTATCCTTTTGCCATGCCATCTTTTAACTTTTTCTTTAAACAACTTGGCATTTTCATAAGCTTGGGTTCTCCATTCATCAAGTGAGCTAATATCAAATAACCTCTTCTCACCAAAGAAGTTTGAAATCATAGTTGAGCTCTTTAATATCCCAATATGCCTTATGTTCTAGTTCGAGAGGTAAGTGACAAGCTTTTCCATAGACCATTTTGTAAGGAGACATACCCATAGGATTTTATAAGCGGTTCTATAGGCCCATAATGCATCATCAAGTTTCTTGGACCAATTCTTTCTAGACCTATTGGATCTTTTCTAAAATTAATTTGAGCTCCCTATTGCTCAATTCTACTTGACCACTAGACTGCGGGTGATAAGGAGATGCAATTCTATGATTAACGTCAGATTTAGCAAGCATCTTACGGAAAGCACCATGAATAAAGTGTGAACCACCATCAGTCATTAAGTATCTAGGGACTCCAAACCTCGGAAAAATAACTTCCTTAAGCATTTTAATAGAAGTGTTATGATCAGCACTACTAGTTGGAATAGCTTCCACCCACTTAGTAACGTAATCAACAGCAACTAGAATATGAGTGTAACCATTAGAGGCAGGAAAAGGTCCCATATAACAAAGCCCCAAACATCAAACGGCTCAATAACAAGTGAATAATTCATAGGCATTTCTTGGCGTCTCGATATTACCAATTCTTTGACATTCATCGCAAGACAAAACAAATTTACGGGCATCCTTGAAGAGAGTAGGCCAATAAAAACCGGATTGCAATACCTTATGTGCAGTTCTATCTCGGCGTGATGTCCTCCATAAGCTTCGGAGTGACACTTGCGTGAGGATCTGTTCTCGTTCATGCTCAGGTACACAACGTCTAATGACACCGTCTACTCCTTCTTTATAAAGATGTGGGTCATCCCAAAAGTAATGTCGCAAGTCATAGAAAAACTTTTTCTTTTGCTAGTATGTGAAGCTAGGTGGTATAAATTTAGCAACAACATAATTAGCATAATCAGCATACCAAGGAGTGCTACGAGAAGTACTTATGACATTTAATTGCTCATCAGGAAAGCTATCATCAATAGGTAGTGGGTCATCAAGAACATTCTCTAGCCTAGACAAGTTGTCTACAACGGGGTTCTCAGCCCCCTTTCTATCGACAATATGTAAATCGAATTCTTGAACCAGGAGAATCCATCTAATAAGTCTAGGTTTTGCATCCTTCTTTTCCATAAGATATTTAATAGCAGCATGATCGGTGTGAATAGTAACTTTGGAATCAACAATATAAGGTCTAAAGTTATATCTTGAAAAAACTAATGATATAAATTACTTTTCTGTAGTAGCATAATTTCTTTGAGCATTATCTAGAGTCTTACTAGCATAATGGATAACATTTAATTTCTTATCAACTCTCTGCCCTAGAACAGCACCTACAAAAGATAATTACTAGCATCACACATAATTTCAAAGGGTAAATTCCAATCGGTGGCTGAACAACAAAGTAGAGACTAGTGCGTTCTTAAGTATTTCAAATGCTTCTACACAATCATCATCAAAGACAAAGCGGTACATCTTTTGTAATAAATTAGTCGAGGTCGAGAGATTTTTGAGAAGTCCTTAATGAACCTCCTATAAAATCCGGGCGTGACCAAGGAAACTTCTTATACCTTTGATGTCCTTTTGACATGGCATCTTTTCAATAGCATCAACCTTGGCTTTATCAACTTCAATGCCTCTTCGTAAACTTTGTGCCCCAAGACAATACCTTCATTAACCATAAAGTGGCACTTTTCCCAATTCAAGACAAGATTAGTTTCTTCACATCTCCGCAAAACTTGATCAAGATTTCTTAAGCAATCATCAAAAGAGGAACCATAGACGGAAAAGTCGTCCATGAAAACCTCACAAATCTTTTCGCAGAAGTCGAGAATATAGCCATCATGCATCTTTGAAAGGTAGCGGTGCCTCACATAAACCAAAAAGGCATACGCCTATAAGCAAAGGTACCAAAAGGGCATGTAAAAGTAGTCTTTGATTGATCTTTAGCCGACCACGGTATTTGAGAGAAACCAGAATAACCATCTAGAAAGCAATAATGTGTATGTTTGCATAGTCTTTCTAGCATTTGATCAATAAAAGGTAAAGGGTAATGATCTTTCTTAGTAGCTTTATTTAATTTGCAGAAATCAATTACCATCCTATAACCTATGATAATTCTTTGCGGAATCAATTCATCTTTATCATTAGGGACAACGGTAATACCTCCCTTCTTAGGGACACAATGGACAGGACTTACCCACGACTATCAAAGAACGGGATAAATTATACCTGCCTCCGGGAGCTTGAGTATTTCTTTTCTTACAACTTCTTTCATTTTAGGATTCAAACGTCGTTGAGGATCACGAACTGGTTTGGCATCCGCTTCCAAATTTATTTTATGTTGACATAGAGTGGGACTAATGCCCTTAAGATCATTGAGAGTATATCCAATAGCAGCATGGTGCTTCTTTAGAGTTTTCAATAATCTTTCTTCTTCATGCTCTAAAAGGTTAGCACTAATAATACCAGGATATATTTTCTTTTCATCAAGATAAACATATTTAAGATTATCAGGCAACGGTTTAAGCTCAAACACGGGATCACCCTTGGCTGGAGGAGGACCCCCTAGGATTTCAACAGGCAAATTATGTTGCAGAATAGGTTCCTGTTTAAAGAATACTTCATCTATTTTCCTTCTTTCATTCATGAACATCTCATTTTCATGGTCTAGCAAATAGTGTTCCAAAGGATCACTAGGAGGTACGGCAATAGAAGCAAGACCAATAATTTCATCCTTACTAGGCAATTCTTCCTCACGATGTTGTTTACTAAATTTAGAGAAATTAAACTCATGAACCATATCATCCAAGCCAACAAAGAATAACATTCTTTTGGTACTATCGTAGCATTAATGTATTCAAGAAGGGTCTACCAAAAATAATGGGACAAAAGCTATCTTGTGGAGAACCAAGAACAATGAAATCAGCGGGATATTTGGTGTTCCCACACAAGACTTCAACATCTCTAACAATTCCCATTGCAGATATAGTATCTCTATTGGCAAGTTTAATTGTAACATCAATATCTTCTAACTCAAAGAGGTGCGATATCGTGCATAATTTCTTTATTTAAGTCAATGGATATAACACTAGCACTAGCACCCATATCACATAAGCCATGATAACAATGATCTCCTATTTTAACAGAAATAACAGGCACGCCTACCACAGGTCTATGTTTATCTTTAACACAAGGTTTAGCAATTCTAGCAGTTTCACCCTGGAATTGAATAACATGCCCATCGATATTATCAGACAAGAGATCTTTAACAATGGCAATATTAGGTTCTACTTTGACTTGTTCAGGAGGTGTATAAGTCCTAATATTGCTTTTACGAACAAAATTGAAGCTTTAGCATGATCCTTCATTCTAACAGGGTAAGGGGGTTTCTCAACATAAGAAGTAGGAACAATAGGATCATTATAAGTGACAATCTTTTCTTCAACTTTGATAGGTGCAGCTACTTTTATTTCTATGGGAGGATGATATTTAAACCACTTCTCCTTGGGGAGATCAACGTAAGTAGCAAAAGATTCACAGAAAGAAGCTACTATATCAGAGTCAAGTCCATATTTAGTGCTAAACTTACGGAAAATATCGGTATCCATAAAAGATTTAACACAATCAAACTTAGGTGTCATACGACTCCTTACCTTTGTCGAGGTCCCAATCTTGAGTTGCGTTTAATTCTATCCAATAAATTCCATCCAAATTCAATAGGCTTCATCATCAAAGAGCCAAAGACAAGAAGTATCGAGCATGGTGCGATTGTTATCGTAAAGTCGAGCATAAAAATTACGGAGAATTGTCAATTTTGAGAGCTCATGATTGGGGCATGAATATAACATTGATTTAAGCCTCCCCAAGCTTGAGCGATGCTTTCTCCTTCATGAGGCCAAAAATTATATATATAATTGCGATCACGATGAACAAGATGCATAGGGTAATACTTTTGATGAAATTCCAATTTCACTCTTTTATAGTTCCATGATCTCGTATCATCACATAGCCTATACCATGTCAATGCGTCTCCTCCAAAGATAAAGGAAAGCCTTCTTCTTAACAACATCATCGGGTATACCTGCAAGCTTAAATAGTCCACAAATATCATCCACAAAGCGTAGATGTTCGTCGGGATGCTTTGTTCCATCTCCTCGCGAAAGTGTTAGCTAGCAGTTTTTCCATCATACCGAAGGAATTCCAAAAGGAGTTTCATTTTCAATAGGTTCAGTAGGTTCGATGGGGTTGAGGAGCAACCCTTGGCTCAACCGGACGGGGTGAAGATACCCCTAACAAGCCCGTCAAACAATTACTTTCCATAGTAACAAGTGATGTAAAATTTCAGCACACTAAATAAATTTTTCATTACCAAATTCCACCTACCAAAGGCGCTTCACTCACGGCAACGGCGCCGTAAAAGAGTCTTGATGACCCACAAGTATAGGGGATCTATCGTAGTCCTTTCGATAAGTAAGAGTGTCGAACCCAACGAGGAGCGTATGAAATGATAAGCGGTTTTCAGCAAGGTATTCTCGCAAAATCTAAAATAAGTGGTAACAGATAGTTTTGTGATAAGGTAAATTGTAATGAGCAACAAGTAACAAAAGTAAATAAGGTGCAGCAAGGTGGCCCAATACTTTTTGTAGCAAAGGAAAAGCCTGGACAAACTCTTATAATAGGAAAAGCGCTCCCGAGGACACATGGGAATATCGTCAAGCTAGTTTTCATCGCGCTCATATGATTCGCGTTCGGTACTTTGATAATTTGATATGTGGGTGGAACGGTGCTTGGGTGCTGTTCTTACTTGAACAAGCATCCCACTTATGATTAACCTCTATTGCAAGCATAAGCAACTACAACAAAAGTATTAAGTTAAACCTAACCATAGCTTGAAACAAATTGATCCAAATCAGCCCTTTACGAGCAACGCATAAACTAGGGTTTAAGCTTACATCACTCTAGCAACCCATCATCTACTTATTACTTCCCAAGGCCGTCCTCTAGGCCCAAATAATGGTGAAGTGTTATGTAGTCGACGTTCACATAACACCACTAGAGGTTAGGCAACATACATCTTATCAAAATATCGAACGAATACCAAATTCACATGACTACTAATAGCAAGACTTCTCCCTTGTCCTCAGGAACAAACGTAACTACTCACAAAGCATATTCATGTTCATAATCAGAGGGGTAATAATATGCATATAGGATCTGAACATGTGATATTCCACCAAATAAACCAACTAGCATCAACTACAAAGAGTAATCAACACTACTAGCAACCTACTAGCACCAATCCCGGACTTGGAGACAAGAATTGGATACAAGAGATGAACTAGGGTTTGGAGATGAGATGGTGCTGGTGAAGATGTTGATGGAGATTGCCCTCTCCCGATGAGAGGAGCATTGGTGATGATGATGGTGATGAATTCCCCCTCCCAGAGAGAAGTGTCCCCGGCAGAAAAGCTCTGCCGGAGCCCTAGATTGGTTCCGCCAAGGTTCCGCCTCGTGGCGGCGGAGTCTCGTCCCGAAAGGTTCTCTTCTATTTTTTTCTCATCGAAAGACTTCATATGGGAGAAGATGGGCGTCGGAGAGCGCCAGGGGCCCACGAGGTAGGGGCGCGCCTGGGGAGGGCGCGCCCACCCTCGTGAGCAGGTGTGGGCCCCGGCCTTCATCTTTGGCGATTTATTTTCTTTATTTATTCTAAGGTATTCCGTGGAGTTTCAGGACTTTTGGAGTTGCGCAGAATAGTCCTTCAATATTTGCTCCTTTTCCAAATTCCATTCTTGGCATTCTCCCTCTTCATGTAAACCTTGTAAAATAAGAGAGAATAGCCATAAGTATTGTGACATAACGTGAAATAACAGCCCGTAATGCAATAAATATTGACATAAAAGCATGATGCAAAATGGACGCATCAGTTATATCTACACACCTGTTTGGTTAATAGCAAAAAAAGAAGAAAAAGGAGTAGATTGCTTTTCGTGAAAGTAAATTGGATTTTTTTAGAGGAGCCCGAGAGGAGGAGTATACACATCCGCTAGCTCTCCCCCCCCCCCGGCGCCCGATCTCGGGACAGAGATCAGGTGACATGCACGTTTGCATGGCACCGTGTGCTGTGAACATGCATGATTTTTTCAGTTTTTTTCGCAATGTTTAAATTTGAATTCCGGCCACAAGGCACACGGTGACATGCAAATCGTGCATGTCACCTGATCTCTGTCCCCGATCTCGTACTTGGAGCGGAGGAGACTCGAACCCTAATCCCCCAACCAAATCCTCGCCTTCCGCTTCGATCTCCCCCGCCGCAGGAGATCCCACGCATCCCTGGCTTGAATCCGTGACCCGACCCGAAGCTCTAGCTCCGCCGCGCCCCGCCGCCGTCGCCGCCGATGGATCTGAAGCTGGTGGAGGTGACGCAGCTGTTCGACCGCTTCAAGGCAGCCTCCAAGGCCAACAACCTCGACGTCGCCTCGACTCTCCTCTCGCAGCTCAAGGTGCGCCCCGCCCCCTCTCCCCCTCCCCTTCCGCCGGGCGGTCTCGAAAGTTCGGTTCTTTTCTACTCCGATCTTATTAGTTCCGGTTGGATCTTCACCGGTGGTTTCGCCGGGGAGGGAGAGATCGGTCTTTTGGTGAGTTGACGTGTGATGAAGCTTCCTCCTCTTGCAGGTCCTCCTCACCAAGTTCCCCAGCCTCCCCCCGCTGTTCCAGCAGACGCCCAACGCCGTGGAGGAGCTCAAGCTTGCGAGTAAGACAACTTTGCTTCTTCTTTTTTGTCCAGCAAATCGCCGTCTAGCATGTTGAATAATGCTTTCTGTCTGTGTGAGCCTGAGTGTGAATTTTTCTTGGTTGGTTACAATGTTACTACTATGGTGTATGTACTGTAGGTGTATGCGAAGATTGTGTTGGCGAGGGGAATTTTGGGTTCTGTACATAGGTTATTATTATCATTATGCTTTGTGTCCTATTGGTCTGTGTTTGGTTGATATGTGATGTTGGTCTGCGATTGAAGTCGTGTTTGATGTTGTTGCGATATGACTCTGTTCATGTGTGGTCTTTCTTCAAAAGTTGAACTGAAACTTGGTTTAGTTAACTGACATTCATGTGTGTTCTTTCTGTAAAAGTTGGTATGTTTAGTTGCTCGACGTAGCTGGCTCGAGGATGTGGTGGGGGATCTTTGCACGCCTAGCATTGATTTGTTTTGGTCATGGTTTCACTTTAGGAGTTTCAGTCAAATGGTAGCAGCCATATGATTTTATAGATGGCTTGAATGTGGTTCTATCCTAGGACTGACGCTAGGATATATTGTTGCCTGTTATCATAATCTGAATCTTGGGATAGCATTGCTCTTTTTCGACTTGACCTCTGATGCTGCATTGTATGTTTGTATTTGATGATAAGATTTGGTCATTCAGATAGTGTTATGTTATGGTTCATGAAGATAATCATTCATATGTTGTTGCCATGTGTTTTGGAGGAAAATGCGTGTCTATATATTGTTATGATCCAGCTATTTAGAAATATATATATGCATATATGCTTTGTTCTTCCGATTTATTCTTAACAGAGCAACTACTAAATCAAGTTGAAGGCTCTGGCGACGCTCACTTACGACCGGCTGGCTCGGCCACGCCTCAGCCCGTCCCCTCCCTCGGACCTGGCCTGGGTGCCCCGCCGCCCCGCCCGCTCCTCCGTCGACTCCCCCGCCGCCCGTCGCATGTGGTCCGGCGGACCTCGCCGAGGCCAACGACCTCGCCCGCAGGGCGCCCCGCCGCTTGTCAGCAACCGCTGTTTCCACAAGGCCCCTGCCAGACCGCCTGGTTTGATTCTCGGTGGCCTTACTCCTGTGGGTGGGAGTTCGGCCCGCTGGTCTGCCCGGCGCCGGCCGCCCTCGGGCGTGTTTGGTCGGCGGCGGCAAGGTGCTCCCTTGGGCTCGGGGTCTCGCCCTGGGCGCCCGCTTCCGTGAGTGGGCGTCGTTAGCGCGCCGACCGCGGCCTCGCGCGTTCTTCCTGGAGGGCCACTGCTCCGGCATCGTCCTCCCCTGCTCCGGCCTGCGCACCGACGACGTGCTCGGCGGAGCTCTCGTCGGTGGTTTTACGGCGGTCCCCCTTCCGCCCTTTCATCTCGGCTTTCGGCGCCGCCCGTCCCCCGCTACGGTGCCCGGTAGCCCGTCACAGCCTCGCCGCCCCGCGCCCCTGCCGGCCACCACTGTGGCGGCACTGGGAAAACCTCGCTGGTCTCCCGGGCTTGTCCCTACTGGCCGCGCTCGTCTCGGGCCGTCCCGTGGGCCGCCTCCTTGGCGCCTCCCCGCGGGCCTCGGCTTCTGGGCCGCCGCGTGATGTGCGGGCCGTTGGCCGCTATGTGGGGCCGGTCACAGACCGTCCCTCACCTCCGCTGGCCCGATCACGCCTGGGTGGGCCTTGGCCCGATCCGGCGCTCCATCTGGCCACCGCAAGGGTTCCCCCGCCAACCAGTCCCCAACCCGACGCCTCCCGCTCCCCCCGACGAAGTTCCTCCCGCCGCCCCTAGCTCCCCCCTGCTCGTCGGCACCACCGGTCCCCTCGCACCCTTCCCTCCTCCCTCGCCGGCCATGACCCGGGAGTAGGGCGACGGTGTGGGACACCCCAAGCGCAGGGCGGACGACCGCCGCGTCCCTCCTCGACCCTCTCCTGATGGTCTCCGGCGGGAGGCTGACCTCAGGCAGGAGCTCGACTCCCGCCCGGCTCGGCGCTCCCGACTGCGACGCCGCATGCCTTCCCCACCCAGCCCGCCCGGTCCTCGCTGGGGCGACCACCGCTCCCGGTCCCGGCGCGCCTTCGCCCCCTCGGCTGACTTCATGGGATCGCAGGCCGGTGTGCTGGGGGTCTCAGCAGTCCTCCCGTGGCGGTCCCCCTCCCGTCAGCGCCGGGACTGATCCCCATCTCCTCCCCGACATCAGTCCCTCACCACCGCCATCACCGCCCCGGCGGCCCGCCGCTACCAGCCCCCTCACTCCCAAGTTACGTTCCCGTCGTCCAATGGGGACAATGGGACCCGGGGGGCGCGAGGGCGCCAAGAAGAAGAAGAAGAAGGGTCCCCCTCGCCCCCCGGCCGTCGCCACCTCCGCCGGCGCGGCGGCTCCACCTCCGGGCTCCACCACCGCCTCTGACGGTCCGCCGTGCTTCAATTGCGGCCTGACCGGGCACTTCCAGGTGGCATGCCCCAACCCTCCGAGGTGCTACCTCTGCAAGGACGCCGGGCACTCCACGATTCACTGCCCGGACCGCCCGGTGACAGAGGAGATCATGATGTACGGCCACGGCATCGAGGACATGGGCTTCTTCCACATCGAGGTTCCAAAGATTCCCCCTCCCTCCCCCTCGCTCCTGGCTCTCGTGACTGTCGTGGGCGAGGGCGTCGCCACCCCGGAGCTGATCGAGGCCGAGTTCAACCACTTGTGCAAGCGCAAGTGGGACTGGCAGGTGACCTCCACCGCTGCCAACGCCTTCACGGTGATCTTCCCCAACGCTCTGAGCATGGGATTCTGTACCCGCAGCAACAACATCACCTTGGCCCTTAACGGGATTGTGGTGAACATCTCAGAGCCGAGGTGGGATCCCAAGGCCGTGGCTGTTCTGGACACTGCTTGGCTCCTCACCGCCGGCCTGCCTGATGTGGCCCGGTCTGAGCGAGTCATTCGCAGTATGTCCAAGATCCTGGGCAAGGTGGTGGTGGTTGATGACCCACAAGTATAGGGGATCGCAACAGTTTTCGAGGGTAGAATATTCAACCCAAATTTATTGATTCGACACAAGGGGAGCTAAAAAATATTCTCAAGTATTAGCAGCTGAGTTGTCAATTCAACCACACCTCGAAACTTAGTATCTCAGCAAAGAAGGTGTTTAGTAGCAAAGTAATATGATAGTGGTGGTAACGGTAACAAAAGTAAAGACAAGTAAAAGTAATGTTTTTGGTATTTTGTAATGATTGTAACAAGAGCAACGAAAAAAGTAAATAAGCGAGAACCATTATATGGAAAACTCAGAGGCACCGGATCAATGATGGATAATTATGCGAGATCTGGTTCGTCATGTATGATCATAACATAGGGTGACACGAACTAGCTCCAGTTCATCAATATAATGTAGGCATGTATTCGTATATAGTCATACGTGCTTATGGAAAAAGAACTTGCATGACATCTTTTGTCCTACCCTCCGTGGCAGCGGGTCCTATTGAAACTAAGGGATATTAAGGCCTCCTTTTAATAGAGAACCGGAACAAAGCATTAGCACATAGTGAATACATGAACTCCTCAAACAATGGTCATCACCGGAGTGGTCCCGATTATTGTCACTTAGGGTTGCGGATCATAACACATAGTAGGTGACTATAGACTTGCAAGATAGGATCTAGAACACACATATATTCATGAAAACATACACTACTAGGGAAAACCCTAGTAGTAGCGCCAGTTTTGAGGCTATCATTGCTGCACCCGCTACCAATAAGGCGCTTCTGACTAGCTTTGTTAGTAGTAGCGTTTATGCGCGTCCGCCGCTTACTACTATTGACTATATCGGCAGCGCGTTTCTGAACGCTACCGCTATTAGTTAGTCGTAGCGATTTCTGAGCCAGCCGCTATTATATATCTTCCACCATTTCCCCACTCCTTTAATAAACCGCAATTTCGGGATACTAGGTACTACTAGATATCAATTTCAGTAAAGCATTATAGGTACTAGGTAGTACTCCCTGGGTTCCAAATTACTCGTCGTGGTTTTAGTTCAAATTGGAACTAAAACCACGAATAATTTGGAACCGAGGGAGTACTAGATAACAATTTCATATATACTCAACATGCATCCTCAAAGCGGTACAAGGTGACATCGACGACGATCATCATATTTAGTTCTAGATGATATCGACGACGATCATCATATGTAGTTCTACATGATATCGACGACGATCATCATATGTAGTTCTAGATGATATTGCCACACACACATATGTAGTTCTAGATGATATCGACGATGATCATCATCCTCAAGCCTGGGCGGTGGGTGTTCCTGATAGTAATTAGGATGGCCTGTCCAACACGAAGATTCTTGCCAACGAGGAATCTCTTCCACCCAACCGAAGTTTAAGTGTAATGCGACGATACGTGTCCATGCAAGAAGTACAGGTGGTGACGGAGCCCCTTGTGGTAAGGCGTAGTCCAGCTGAGCCTTCTTCATCCAGCTCGATACCACAACTCACAGATAGGTTCTTTGGCAATTTCTGAATAAGAAAAACATATCAATTAATAAATAGCCTCACACATACTCTTGCAAATATATTTCTATTAAGTCTAGATTCCACACAACATATCATTGGACTCTACACTAAGCATATCATCGGATAATTTGCATTTGTAAGTATAACATACCATATCCCGTCGATCGACCATGGTACTTGTCGGTAGGTCACGAATGGCACCCGACAAAGTCAAAGACGTGGTGGAATTATGTCCCATAGGTTGCACACCTCCTCCTCGCTCAGCCTCATTCTTTGAGCTACGATGGCTTCATGAAGTGGGTCCTCATTATCTTCATCATCTTCTTCATCTGCATCATCTTCGTCATCTTCATCATCTTCGTCATCTTCATCATCTTCCACCAGGTTGAGATAAATGACAGCCAGCTTGGGTCTTTACGCTTTCTGAAGGAGAAGCTGATCAACTCACCACGATGAAGACGCATGCGCGAGCGAGGGAAGCAGGGCCCATCCATCTCCTCCAATCTGCGACATATTGCGTCCTTTCTCGACCTCCATAGTGTACGGCCCCCAGTGAGCCTCAAATGTCATGATGTCTCATGTCAGCTTGTTGAATGTCGACCTCACATTGCATGGGACGGTCTGTGTAAGAAAAGAAAAATGACACAATGCAGTAATGCCAACACTAAATAAAATAGTTGTTACATTTCATCTAATTTCTTACTGCCGCATGACAAAAACTTCGGTGGAAGTAGATGCCAAACAACTTGCTGGTTGCAAGGCTCTTTGGCGCACCTTGACTTGCACAGTCGACATAGTGGTGATGGTGGTGGCACCATTTTCCTAAAGCAATATGAGCAAAGGATTAATGATTCACTTCACGGGAAAGAAAAGCAGTAGCATGTGATATTTTCCTAAAGCAATATGAGCAAAGCATCCTAAATCAACTAAATCAACTAGCATACTAAATCCAAAGAGCATCCTAAATCAACTAAATAAACTAGCATACTAAATCCAGTAGCATACTAAATCAACTAAATCAAAATGTTCTAAATCAACTAAATCAACTAGCCTACTAAATCAACTAAATCAACTAGCCTACTAAATCAACTAGCCTACTAAATCAACTTAATCAACTAAATCAAAATGTAGCAGGGAGGAGGGAGAAGGAGGTGCGACTCGAGGAGGGAGAAGAGAGTAGGACGGAGGAGGAAGGCGGAGCGAGGAGGGGCTGGCCGGCGGCGAGTGGAGGGAGAATGGAGGAGGAAGGCGGAGCGAGGAGGGGCTGCCGGCGGCGAGTGGAGGGAGAATGGAGGACGAAGGGGGAGCGAGGAGGGTCGGCCCGGTGACCCGGTGGAGGGAGGAGACGGAGGAGGAGGTTTGCACGAGTCCAGCGAGGAGGATGAGGCGATGGCGGCGCAGATCGGAGGAGGGGCGACGAGGGGGAGATCGAGTGTGTGTGTGAGTGTGATCTGGATCGGATAGGCGAGGGGGGGAGAGGGAATGGCTTAGCAGTAGCGTGCTATAGCAAAGTGCGCTCTTGCTAAACGACTCTATCGATGGCGCCTTTGGCCGAGAACGCGCCATCGCTATGTTAGACATAGACATAAAAATACATTGATCATCAATTGTCTTTTTGTGTACAATCTGATTTGTCAATAGGAATCCTCGACGGTTGGTTTAGGAACAGTGAGGATTCCTATTGCGACCTGAATCCTACACATAGAGTTCAATGAAGACCAAGTGCTTGTGAAAGTTGTAGAAAGAACATATTTAAGGTGGTACAAACTCTCTTCACGGAGCGAGGTGGGACTAAATTTTTGTAGTAACCTTAGTAGTAGCGATTATAGCGTAAATGCGCTGCTGCTAGGATCCTTAGCAATAGCGCGCTTTGTTCCAACGCTGCTTTGCTATAATTGGCCTCGGCGTGGCGTCGTGGAAATTTTCGCGGCCGGTAGCGTCTGTTGTGAGCGCTCTTGATAAACTTGTACCAGCAATGCGGTTTTAAAGTGAGCGCTACTGCTAAGTAGCAGCAGCGCCTGATTTTAAAGCGCACTGCTGGTAAGATTCTGTGTATAGGCTTTTCCCTAGTAGTGATAATAGGTTCAGATCTGAAATCATGGCACTCGGGCCCTAGTGACAAGCATTAAGCATAGCAAAGTCATAGCAACATCAATCTCAGAACATAATGGATACTAGGGATCAAACCCTAACAAAACTAACTTTCGATTACATGATAAATCTCATCCAACCCATCACCGTCCAGCAAGCCTACGATGGAATTACTCACGCACGGCGGTGAGCATCATGAAATTGGTGATGGAGGATGGTTGATGATGACGACGGCGACGAATCCTCTCTCCCGAGCCCCGAACGGACTCGAGATCAGCCCTCGAGAGAGATTAGGGCTTGGCGACGGCTCAGTATCGTAAAAGCGGTTATTTCTTCTCTCTCGATTTTTTCTCCCGAAAGCCAATATATGGAGTTGGAGTTGGCATCGGAGGGTCTCGAGGGCCACGAGGTGAAGCGCGCCCCCCACCCTCGTGGACAGTCAATGGGCCCCTTGGTCTTCATGTTTAGCGAGGATTTTTATTGTTTTTCTAAGGTGTTCCGTGGAGTTTCGTGACATTCCGAGAATCTTTATTTTCTGCACAAAAAGCAACACCATGGCGATTCTGCTGAAAACAGCGTCGATCAGGTTAGTTCCATTCAAATCATACAAGTTAGAGTCCAAAACAAGGGCAAAAGTGTTTGTAAAAGTAGATACTGACGGAGACGTATCAACTCCCCAAGCTTAAACCCTTGCTTGTCCTCAAGCAATTCAGTTGACAAACCGAAAGAGAAAAAGAAAAACTTTTACAAACTCTGTTTGCTCTTGTTCTTGTAAACATGAAAAGCCCGACATTCAAGTTTCAGCAAATATTATGAACTAACCATACTCACAATAACACGTAGGTCTCATAATTACTCATATCAATAGCATAATCAGCTAGCGAGCCATAATAATAAAACTTCGGATGACAACACTTTCTAAAATAATCATAACATGATATAACAAAATGGTATCTCGCTAGCCCTTTACGAGACATAAAACATAAATGCAGAGCACCTTTAAAGATCAAGGACTGACTAAACACTGTAATTCATGGTAAAAGAGATCCGGTCAAGTCATACGAAATAAACCAATAATAATGAATGCAAACGATCGTGTGCTCTCCAAGGGGTGCTTTTTAATAAGAAGGGTGATGACTCAACATAAAAGTAAATAGATAGGCCCTTCACAGAGGGAAGCGAGGATTTGTAGAGGTGCGAGGCTTCGGTTTTGAAATAGAGATAAATTATATTTTGAGCGGCATACTTTCATTGTCAACATAACAACTAAAAGACGATTTATATCTTCCATGCTAAATAGATTATAGGCGGTTCCCAAACAGAATGGTAAAGTTTATACTCCCCTTCCTCCACAAGCATCAATCCATGGCTTGCTCGAAACAACGAGTGCCTCCAACATTCAACGGGTCCCAAGGGGAGTTTTGTTTGCAGTTATTTTGATTTAATTTGCATCCCGGATACCAGCCTTTTTGTCGTGAATGAGGAGCGGAGTCCACTCCTCTTGAGAATAACCCGCCTAACACGAAAGATAAGGGCAGCTCTATTTGACATATGAGCTATTCGAGCATGCAAAACAGCCTGTTTATTTCACGGTTTAGAGATTGGCACATACAAATTTACGTGGAACGGTGTAAATACCGCATATAGGTAGGTATAGTGGACTCATATGGAATAACTTTGGGGTTTAAGGAGTTTGGATGCACAAGCGGTATCCCGCTTAAATGCGGTGAAGGCTAGCAAAAGACTGGAAGCGACCAACTGAGAGAGCGACAACAGTCGTAAACATGCATTAAAATTAATTCACACCGAGTACAAGCATGAGTAGGATATAATCCACCATGAACATAAATTTCATGAAGGCTATGTTGATTGGATTCAACTACTTGCGCGAACATGTGCCAAGTCTAGTCACTCAATTCATTTAAAGGAGGATACCATCCCATCATACCACATCATAGCCATTCTAATAGCATGTTGGCACGCAAGGTAAACCATTATAACTCATAACTAATCAAGCATGGCACAAGCAACTATAATATCTAAATGTCATTGCAAATATGTTTACTTCATAATAGCTGAATCAAGAATGATGAATCATCATATTTACAAAAACAAGAGAGGTCGAGTTCATACCAGCTTTTCTCCCCTCAATAAGCCCATCATATATCATCATTATTGCCTTTCACTTGCACGAGCGAACGATGTGGATAATAATAAGAGTGCACGTGCATTGGACTAAGCTGGAATCTGCAAGCATTCAACTCAAGAGAGAAGACAAGTAATATGGGCTCTGAGTTTAAATAATCAATCATGCATATAAGAGCCACTAAGCATTTTCAATATAGTCTTCTCGACCCCCAAAAAAAAGAAACGAAACAAAAACTATTTACACGGGAAAGCTCCCAACAAGCAAAAGAAGAACGGGAAATATTTTTGAGTTTTCCCCTTTTTTTACTACTACAACAAAGAAATAAACTACTACTAAATTTTTTATTTTTCTCAAGGTTTATTAAACACACAAGAAGAAAGCAGGAAAAAGAAAATAAACTAGCATGGATATTACAGTGAAAGAGTATGAACACCGACATCTAGCAATGAGTGTGTGTGAACATGAATGTAATGTCTGGGAAATCGTACTTCCCAAGCTTAGGCTTTTGGCCTAAGTTGGTCTAATACCGAGGATGGCCTGGCGGATACCCGTAGGTGAAGCCGGGTCATCTTGTGATGCGTGACTATCGCCTCTGAGCTGCGGCGTGGCGTCGAGCAGCCTCCGCTCTCCTCTCGTACTCATCTGCCTCCTCTCTGGTAATGATATATCTCCCTTTTGCCTGAAAATGAAAGAAGGCAGGAGCAGGAAGAGCAATATGGACTACATGACGTTTGTTAAAGATTAGTCGATACTGGAGAGGTGGCTCTGTCCTCTCAACAAACCGGTGGGAAATCATAGAATCAAAATCTAAATAAGAAGGGGGTAACTCCGTATCACCCTCACGAATGTCTATCTCAAGAAAATTAGCTAAGCGGGTTGCATAAATTCCTCCAAAGAAGTCACCGCTATGTCTATTACGATGCAACTTTGTGAGCTACAATGGCTCCCATATGATAAGATTGGTCTCCTAACACGGCACTCCGAGAATGCTGAGGTCGAGGACACACATGTGACATGCTTCATCTTTAGCATTTATGCATCTACGTATAAAGAGAGCAAAATAATGTATAGCGAGGAAAGTGAATGCTCCTATAGTGGCTTGTGTTATATCTCTAGATTCCCCACGCTTATTCTAGCAAGAAAGTCTCTATATTCGGATTTAGGGGATCACGACATTACCCCAAGATTTAAGTTTGCAAGCAGAAGTAAAATCCTCTAAGTCCATGGTATAAGATTTATCATAAAGGTCAAACATGACTAAAGGAGAATTACGTGAAGATGAAAACTCAAACCTCCTCACAAATGAACTTGTGTGATCATGATACTGGGGGCATTTGTCAGCTTCAAAGTCCTCAAGACCGGCGTTACTCAAATATGCACTAAATTCTTCTTTGATTCCCACTTGATTCATAAAATTTTCCAAGGCCATTCACGAGGCCTCACAAGAGCGTCTCTTGGTGGTTCCTCGTCGACATCACGTATTGCAAGTCTCGAGACCTTGCTTCCTTGAAGAACCACCTTGGAACATCTTCCTAAACATATTGTTTTCTCTGAAAAATAATTCTGAAATTTTTAGTAACTTCAAATAAAAGTGAACCAACTTCAATAAAATTGATAGTAACAACTCCCACAAGTGCCTAGAGCCTATATAAAGCATTAGAACTACTTGGAACCATATAAATTTGACATGCAAGCTCAAGAACATGGTCACCTATGCAATACAAATTTGCAATGAATAAAGCACTAGAACAAAAACTAATTGGACCAATGGAGGAGTCACATACCAAGGAACAATCTCCCCGAGCAGTTTTGCGAGAGGTGCTTTGAGCAAGGAGATCAAAAATCACAGCAACGGGGGCTGGAACTCGTGCTTGAGTTGATTTTTTGTGTTTGTGTGAGATAGAGGAAGAAGATGGGTGCAGGAATAAGTGGAGGAGGGCCACCGTGGGCCCATGAGGCAGGGGGCGCGCCCAGGGGGTAGGGCGCCCTCCACCCTCGTGGCAGTGGCAACTCCCAGTGGTGATTTTTGCATAGTAAATTCTTAAATATTCCTAAAAAAATCATATTAAATTGGCATAGCATTACGAGGACTTTTATTTTTGGGATATTTTTATATTGAGCGGATAAGTCGAGGAGACGGAAAAAAAATACTATTTTACTTTATTTCTACTAAATAACAGAGAAAATATAAAGAGGGTACGTAAAGTTGTGCTTCTAGTTTCATCCATCTCGTGATCATCAAAATGAATCCACTAACAAGGTTGATCAAGTTTTGTTAACGAGCTCATTCCGATTAACACGGAACCGGAGAAATTTCGAATAGCACTAAGTTACCTCAACGGGATATGAAAATCCCCACCAATGAGTATATCATACTTTTTCTTGACAAGAGGGAGAGGAAATTCAAAACCTCCAAATATAATCGATGGAACTTTTCCAATAGAGTTGATACTATAGACTTGAGGTTGTTTCCTCGAGAAAGTGTACCGGTGTGCTCATTGCCATTAACATGAAAAGTGACATTGCCTTTGTTGCAATCAATAACAGCCCCTCGCAGTATTAAGGAAAGGTCTTCCAAGAATAATAGACATACTATCATCCTCGGGAATATCAAGAATAACAAAGTCCGTTAAAATAGTAACGCTTTGCAACCACAACAGGCACATCCTCACAAATACCGGCAATGGTATAGCAGTTGATTTATCAGCCATTTGCAAAGATATTTCAGTAGGTGTCAACTTATTCAAGTCAAGTTTACGATATAAAGAGAGAGGCATAACACTAACACCGGCTCCAAGATCACATAAAGCAGTTTTAACATAATTTCTCTTAATGGAGCATGGTATAGTAGGTACTCCGGGATCTCCAAGTTTCTTTGGTACCCCACCCTTAAAAGTATAATTAGCAAGCATGGTGGAAATTTCAGCTTGGTATCTTTCTTTTATTAGTAATAATATCCTTCATATACTTAGAGTAAGGATTTGTTTTGAGCACGTCCGTTAATCGCATACACAAAAAGATGGTCTAATCATTTCAGCAAAGCGCTCAAAATCCTCATCATCCTTTTTCTTGGATGGTTTCGGGGGAAAAGGCATGGGTTTTTGGACCCATGGCTCCCTTTCTTTACCATGTTTCCTAGCAACGAAGTCTCTTTTATCATAACGTTGATTCCTTGATTGTGGGTTATCAAGATCAACAGCAGGGTTCAACTTCTACATCATTATCATTACTAGGTTGAGCATCAACATGAACATTATCATTAACATTATCACTAGGTTCATGTTCATCACCGATTGTGTTTCGACATCGAAATAGAAATATCATTTGGATTCTCGTGGTTCGACAATAGGTTCACTAGAAGTTTGCAAAGTCCTATCATTTTTCTTTTCTTCCTCTTAGAAGAACTAGGTACATCAATATCATTTCTCTGAGAATCTTGCTCGATTCTCTTAGGGTGGCCTTCGAGGATACAAAGGTTCTGAGTCATTCTACCAGTTCTAGTAGCCACTCTAACAAAGATAATCATTTTTCTTACTATTCATTTCAAAGCAAGCACTTCTTTACGAGCTTTAAGTACTTGTTCTACTTGAGTGGTAACCATAGAAGCATGATTGCTAACAAGTTTAAGTTCACCTCTAATATCAGCCATATAATCACCCAAGCGTTTAATCATAAAGGTATTCTGTTTTAATTGTCTACCAAAATAAGCATTAAAGTCATCTTGCTTAATCATAAAGTCATCAAACTCATCCAAGCAATCGACTAGCAATTTTAGTAGGAGGGACTTCACTTTATCATATCTATAGAGAGAATTTACCTTTACTACGTGTCGGGATATCGGGAGGTTCTTCATTAAATAAGTAATTGAGATCATATACTTCTTCAACAAAGGTAAATTAAGACCATGTATTTCTTCAATAGGAGGTAAATTCTTAACATCTTGACTTTAATACCCTTTTCTTTCCTAGATTTCTTTGCCTCTTGCATATCTTGAGGACTGAGAAGCGTAACACCTCTCTTCTTCGGAGTTGGTTTAGGAATAGGCCCGAATGGTGGCTCAGAACTGGCTCAGAGGTAGCTCGAGGTGCCCAATTATTTTCATTAGCCAACATATTATTCAATAGAATTTCAGCATCATCGGTGTTCTTTCCTGAAAAGAGAACCAGCACAACTATCGGTAATCTCTGGAAGCATCAGTTAGTCCATTATAAAAGATATCAAATATTTCAGGTTTCTTAAGAGGATGATCAGGAAAAGCATTAAGTAACTTGAGAAGCCTCACCCAAGCTTGTGGGAGACACTCTTCTTCAATTTGCACAAAATTGTATATTTACCTCAAAGCAGATTGAATCTTATGAGCGGGCAAATATTTAGCGAGAAAGTAATAAATCATATCACGGGACTTTGCACACAACCAGGATCAAGAGAATTGTACCATATCTTAGCATCACCCTTTAACGAGAACGGTAATATCTTAAGTAAATAAAGGTAGCGCGATCTCTCATTATTAGTAAGCAGGGCAGCTATATCATTTAACTTAGTAAGATGTGCCACAACAGTTTGATTCATAGCCATAAAAAGGATCAGATTCAACCAAAGTAATTATATACGGATCAACAGAAAAATCATAATAATCCTTATAAGGAACACAAATAGGTGAAGTAGCAAAAAGCAGGTCGGGTCTCATTCTATCTCTAAGAGATTCTTTACTCCATTTAATTAGTAACCTCTTAAGTTCATATCTATCCTACTTAAGCAAAAATAGCGGCGGAAGATTACGCATCAAAAGATAACCTTAGGGAATAGAAGGCATAGGTTCATCGTCACTAACATCATTGTGTTCGGGTTCAATAATTTCTCTTTCTCTAGACCTAGCAATTTGTTCATCAAGATATTCACCAAGTGGCACGGTAGTATCAAGCATAGAAGTAGTTTCATCATAAGTATCATGCATAGCGAAGTGGCATCATCAATAACATGCGACATATCGTAATCAATAGCAGTAGTAGGTTTAGGTGTCGCAAACTTACTCATAATGAAGGTGAATCAAGTGCGAGCTATATGGCGTTCCTTACCTCCCTCGTAGTTGAGGGATAAATAGTTGTCTTAGCGTCTTTCAAGTTCTTCATAGTGTCCAAAGCAGATATAAATCCCAAGTGACTCAAAGAATAGATCTATGCTAAACAGCGGCGCTTGAAAAATAGTCTTGATGACCCACAAGTATAGGGGATCACAACAGTTTTTGAGGTGCGATATTCAACCCAAATTTATTGATTCGACACAAGGAGAGCCAAAGAATATTCTCAAGTATTAGCGGCTGAGTTGTCAATTCAACCACACCTAGAAACTTAGTATACGCAACAAAGGTGTTTAGTAGCAAAGTAATATGATAGTGGTGGTAACGGTAACAAAAGTAAAGACAAGAAAAGTAATGTTTTTGGTATTTTGTAATGATTATAGCAGTAACGAAAAAAGTAATTAAGCGAGAACCAAGATATGGAAAACTTCGTAGGCACCGGATCAATAATGGATAATTATGCGGATGTGGTTCGTCATGTAACAATCATAACATAGGGTGACACAGAACTAGCTCCAGTTCATCAATATAATGTAGGCATGTATTCCGTATATAGTCATACGTGCTTATGGAAAAAGAACTTGCATGACATCTTTTGTCCTACCCTCCCGTGGCAGCGGGTCCTATTGGAAACTAAGGGATATTAAGGCCTCCTTTTAATAGAGAACCGGAACAAAGCATTAGCACATAGTGAATACATGAACTCCTCAAACTATGGTCATCACCGAGTGGTCCCGATTATTATCACTGGGGTTGCTTGGATCATAACACATAGTAGGTGACTATAGACTTGCAAGATAGGATCTAGAACACACATATATTCATGAAAACATAATAGGTTCAGATCTGAAATCATGGCACTTTCGGGCCCTAGTGACAAGCATTAAGCATAGCAAAGTCATAGCAACATCAATCTCGAGAACATAATGGATACTAGGGATCAAATCCTAACAAAACTAACTCGATTACATGATAAATCTCATCCAACCCATCACCGCCCAAAGAAGCCTACGATGGAATTACTCACGCACGGCGGTGAGCATCATGAAATTGGTGATGGAGGATGGTTGATGATGACGACGGCGACGAATCCTCTCTCGAGCCCCGAGCGGACTCGAGATCAGCCCTCCCGAGAGAGATTAGGGCTTGGCGGCTCCGTGATCGTAAAACGCGATTATTTCTTCTCTCTGATTTTTTCTCCCGAAAGCCAATATATGGAGTTGGAGTTGGCGTCGGAGGGTCTCAGAGGGCCCTACGAGGTAGGGGCGCCTGTGGGAGGGCGCCCCCACCCTCGTGGACAGGTGTGGTCCCCCGGTCTTCATCTTTGGCGAGGATTTTTATTGTTTTTCTAAGGTCTTCCGTGGAGTTTCAGGACATTCCGAGAATCTTTATTTTCTGCACAAAAAGCAACACCATGGCGATTCTGCTTTGAAAACAGCGTCGATCAAGGGTTAGTTCCATTCAAATCATACAAGTTAGAGTCCAAAACAAGGGCAAAAGTGTTTGGAAAAGTAGATAGACGGAGACGTATCAGTGGTCGATGAGCTCTCCCTACGCAAGGAGGAGGAGGTCCGGGTCAAGGTGAAGTGCCTGGACTCCTCCAAGCTCCACGCCACGATTCGGGTCTTCTTCAACGACGATGGCTATGACCTCAAGATCTGCCCTGAGCCTCCGAACCACATCGGCCGCCCCCCGATTCTCTGATGACAGCCACCTGGGGGCGGCCCAACTGACGCCGACGACTCCCACCACCGGCGGTCCCGCCACTCCCGCCTCGATGACCCTGAGGATGACGAGGACTTGTTGGAGCACTCCCGCTCCCCGTCCCGCGAGCCCGTCAACCCACCTTATGGTCATGGCGGTTTCGGGGCGGGACGCACCCGAGTGTCGGCCACTGACCTCGCGGTGGCTCTCCGCCTGGCCACCCCGCCGGTCGCGCCCTCTCTGCCTCCGTCGGAGTCGGCCAGTGACATCTCCAGCGTGGGCCTGCTCGTCGTGCCACCTTCGTCGCCGCGCTCTCCCTCTGCCGACTCCGCCCTTCGCCCCTCGCCGTCGGGCCCGTCCCCCCTGGTTTGACCTCCCCGGTCCCCACGGGTGGCGGCGGGTGCGCTCCCATCGGCGCGCCTTCTCCGACCCTCCCACCCGCGGGGACACGGCCGGCGACATCCTGGAGCTCGTCGCCCCGCTCCCCTCGCCGGTGGCCTCCGACGTCCGCCTCGCACAGCCTGCTTCCCCGACCGCAGCGGTGGTCGTGGTCGTGACCACTCCGGCCTCCGCTCACCCTCCTCCGACGGTGGTGTACGCCAGGCGGCCCCGCTCCACCTCGACGCCGGTGACGGTGTTCCGCCGCAGCGCCCGCCTCGATGTGACCCGCCTGGCGGACTCCCCGGCTCCGTCCATCTCCGAGCGTGCGGAGCTTCGGGCGGCGGTCCGGAACCTCGAGTCAGGTGTGGATCCCGCCTTTCCCAGTTCTACCAGTTGTTCCTTTTCCGCGCTTGAGGCCGTTCCTCTTGGCCACCTCGCCAAGGTGGCCACTGACTCGGCCATCGTCTTTAGGGGGGAGGTTGGTCCCCCCTTAGAACAGATCGCGGCCATTAGGGCTCGTGAGATCTTAGATGGCAAGCTGGCTGAGACTCGGGCGCGCTTGCTTCGGCCTCCCGAGGAATCGACCGCTACCCCCGCGGGTCGGGTTCCTCCGGTGGCTGATGGGGTGATCTGCGGACGCACCCACTCTCGCACTGCTGCTCTCCGCGCGCAAAGCGCCTCCCGTGTCCTGGGGTCAAGCAGCCCCCCGATGAGGGCTTAGATGCGGGCCCTTTTCTGGAACATCCGCGGCTTCGGCCATGATGGCCGTCGCCGCCAACTCATTGAGTACATGCGAGACGAACACATTGACATCATTGCCATCCAGGAAACCATGCGCAATGAGTTCTCCCTCCACGAGCTCGAATGTCTTAGTTCCCACCTCTTCGCCTGGCATTGGCTCCCTTCTAGTGGGACCACAGGCCATTCTGGCGGCATCCTTTTAGGGGTAAAGGATGCCACCTTTGAGGTGGGTGGCATGGACCGGGGTGAATTCTTTGTTAGTATGGAGATCTTCGAGCGTGCTCTTAACTTCAAATGGGAGGTCGTGATTGTGTATGGACCGGCGGACCACCGCCGCTCCCCGGCCTTCCTGGCGGAGCTACATCTGAAGATCTCCAACTCCCTCCTCCCAGTTGTAGTGGGCGGAGACTTTAACCTCATCCGATCCCCGGATGAGAAGAATAATGACCGGATTAACCTCCCCCAGATGCAGTTCTTCAATGAATGGATCGCAGAGCTGGGTCTCCGTGAGCTTGATCGGACAGGTTCCAGGTTCACTTGGACAAACCGTCAAGTTGACTCGACGCAATCCGTCTTGGATCGCGTCCTAGTTTCCCCGGAGTGGGAATTATGTTGCCCCTGGCCTCTCTTCGTGCAATTTCCTGGATCGGGATTGACCATGTCCCTCTCCTCCTCTCCACCACTGACGAGCGCCCCCACCCGTCGTGTTTCCGTTCGAGCTCTTACGGCTTAATCGGGCGGCCGGGAGGTCAGTTGCCGCCGCTGGATCTCCGCTCGCTCTTCCCCTCATCGCGCCATGTCCGCAGTCGACTCGTGGCACTTCTGTGCCAAGCTCACCCGCCAATTCATGAAGGGTTGGGGTGCTAACCTTGGCCGGGACCTTAGATAGCGCAAAAAGGCCCTCCTGCTGGCTATCCAAGCCCTGGATGCCCGTGCCGACACGTCCGGGATCTTCCCGGATGAGTGGATGTTGCGATATGACTTTGAAGACCAGCTCTCAACCATTTACACGGATGAAGAGGCCTACTGGCGACTGCGTAGTACCCAACGGTGGGTGCTTCAGGGTAATGCCAACACTGCCTATTTCCAGGCGGTGGCGAACGGCCGGCGGTGGCGAAACTCCATCCACTTCCTGTGGGATGGAGACACGCCTATCGTTCACCCCTCGGCCATCCGTGCGCATGTAGACGGCTTCTATAAAGCCCTATTTACCCCCACCCCTCGGGGTGGGGCTAGTATCGCCCCGACATTTGGTCGGGTGATCAATTGGTCTCTGTTGAGGCCAATGCGGCATTAGTGGCCCCCTTCGCCGAGGACGAGGTCCTCGCGGCTATTAAAGGGATGAACCCCTCCTCGCCCCCGGGACCGGATGGCCTGCCCGTAACGTTCTTCAAAATGTTCTGGCCAACCATCAAGCCGGAGGTCATGGCCCTGTTTGAGGAATTCTACTCGGGCGCCATGGATCTTGGGCGTCTCAACTATGGTATCGTGACCCTCATCCCCAAGGTCCCTTGCGCCTCCGACATCCGCCAGTTTCATCCAATCACAGTGATTAATGTGATATTCCGGATCCTGGCCAAAGGTTACGCCAATAGGGTGACCCTGCTCGCTGGCGCGATTACCATCCGAACCAATCCGCCTTCACACAAGGCCGATTTATTCTGGATGGGGTGCTGGTATTCCAGGAGGTCCGGATGAAACGCCATCGGGCGGTCTTTCTGAAGCTAGACTTCCACAAAGCATATGACACGGTCCACTGGCACTTATTGCGGGAAGTGTTGCTTCGCAAGGGCTTTGACGACCGTTGGGTGACTCGCGTCATGCAGCCGTTCCTATGGCCGAACCGCTGTGAACATCAACAGTGACATTGGGCCCTACTTCCCCACCCTCTGTGGGGTCCGTCAGGGTGACCCGTTCTCGCCGTTCCTATTCAACATGGTGGTTGATGCCCTGGCATCCATCCTTGATAAGGCCAAGGATGCTAGCCATATTCGCAGCATCGTCCCCTGATGTCTACTACGCAACCTTCTCCTTGTAGACGTTGTTAGGCCTCCAAGTGCAGAGGTTTGTAGGACAGTAGCAAATTTCCCTCAAGTGGATGACCTAAGGTTTATCAATCAGTGGGAGGCATAGGATGAAGATGGTCTCTCTCAAGCAACCCCGCAACCAAATAACAAAGAGTCTCTTGTGTCCCCAACACACCCAATACAATGGTAAATTGTATAGGTGCACTAGTTAATGAAGAGATGGTGATACAAGTGCAATATGGATAGTAGATATAGGTTTTTGTAGTCTGAAAATATAAAAACAGCAAGGTAACTAATGATAAAAGTGAGCGTAAACGGTATAGCAATTCTAGGAAACAAGGCCTAGGGTTCATACTTTCACTAGTGCAAGTTCTCTCAACAATAATAACATAATTGGATCATATAACTATCCCTCAACATGCAAAAAAGAGTCACTCCAAAGTCACTAATAGTGGAGAACAAACAAAGAGATTATGGTAAGGTACGAAACCACCTCAAAGTTATTCTTTCCAATCAATCCGTTGGGCTATTCCTATAAGTGTCACAAACAGCCCTAGAGTTCATACTAGAATAACACCTTAAGACACAAATCAACCAAAACCCTAATGTCACCTAGATACTCCAATGCCACCTCAAGTATCCGTGGGTATGATTATACGATATGCATAACACAATCTCAGATTCATCTACTCAACCAACACATAGAACCTCAAAGAGTGCCCCAAAGTTTCTACCGGAGAATCAACACGAAAACGTGTGCCAACCCCTATGCATAGGTTCATGGGCGGAACCCGCAAGTTGATCACCAAAACATACATCAAGTGAATCACGTGATATCCCATTGTCACCACAGATACGCACGGCAAGACATACATCAAGTGTTCTCAAATCATTAAAGACTCAATCCGATAAGATTACTTCAAAGGGAAAACTCAATCCATTAAAAGAGAGTAGAGGGGGAGAAGCAACATAAGATCCAACTATAATAGCAAAGCTCGCGATACATCAAGATCGTGCCAAATCAAGAACACGAGAGAAGAGAGATCAAACACATAGCTATTGGTACATACGCTCAGCCCCGATGGTGAACTACTCCCTCCTAGTCATGGAGAGCGTCGGGATGATGAAGATGGCCACCGATGAGGGATCCCCCCTAGGGCAGGGTGCCGGAACAGGGTACCGATTGGTTTTGGGTGGCTATAGAGGCATGCGGCGGCGGAACTCCCGATCTATTCTGTTCCCCGAAGTTTTTAGGGTATATGGAGATATATAGGCGGAAGAAATACGTCAGGGAGCCACGATGGGCCCACGAGGGTGGAGGCGCGCCCGAGGGGTGGGCACGCCCCCACCTCGTGCCTCCTTGTTTCTTTCTTGGCGTGGACTCCAAGTCACCCGGGTTGCTTTCCTTCCAAAATAACTTCTCGAGAAGGTTTCATTCCGTTCGACTCCGTTTGATATTCCTTTTCTTGAAACACTCTTGAAACAAGGGGAAAACAGGAGGCTGCACTGGGCTCTGGGTTAATAGGTTAGTCCCAAAAATTATATAAAAGTGCATGATACAGCCCATAAGCATCCAAAACAGATAATATAATAGCATGGAACAATCAAAAATTATAGATATGTTGGAGACGTATCAGCATCCCCAAGCTTAATTCCTGCTCGTCCTCGAGTAGGTAAATGATAAAAACAGACTATATTTATCCATGTAATTCTCTTTATTGTGGCAAGAATATTCAGATCCATAAGATTCAAGACAAAAGTTTAATATTGACATGAAAACAATAATACTTCAAGCATACTAACAAAGCAATCATGTTTTCTCAAAATAACATGGCCAAAGCAAGCTATCCCTACAAAATCATATAGTGCGGCTATGCTCTATCTTCATCACACAAAATATTTAAATCATGCACAACCCGATGACAAGCCAAGCAATTGTTTCATACTTTTGATGTTCTCAAACTTTTTCAATCTTCACGCAATACATGGCGTGAGCCATGGACATAGCACTATAGGTGAAATATAATGGTGATTGTGGAGAAGACAAAAGGAGAAGATAGTCTCACATCAACTAGGCGTATCAACGGGCTATGGAGATGCCCATCAATAGATATCAATGTGAGTGAGTAGGGATTGCCATGCAACGGATGCACTAGAGCTATAAGTGTATGACAGCTCAACAAAAAGAAACTAAGTGGGTGTGCATCCAACTTGCTTGCTTAGAAGACCTAGGGCATTTTGAGGAAGCCCATCATTGGAATATACAAGCCAAGTTCTATAATGTAAAATTCCCACTAGTATATGAAAGTGACAAAATGAGAGACTCTCTATCATGAAGATCATGGTGCTACTTTGAAGCACAAGTGTGGTAAAAGGATAGTAACATTGTCCCTTCTCTCTTTTTCTCTCATCATTTTTTTATTTGGGCCTTTTCTTTTTTTATGGCCTCTTTTCTCTTTTTTTTCGTACGGAGTATCATCCCGACTTGTGGGGGAATCACAGTCTCCATCATCCTTTCCTCACTTGGGACAATGCTCTAAAAATGAAGATCATCACACTTTAATTTTCTTACAACTCAACAATTACAGCTCGATACTTAGAACAAAATATGACTCTATATGAATACCTCCGGCGGCGTACCGGGATATGCAATGAATCAAGAGTGACATGTATGAAAGAATTATGAACGATGGTTTTGCCACAAATACGATGTCAACTACATGATCATGCAAAGCAATATGACAATGATGGAGCGTGTCATAATAAACGGAACGGTGGATAGTTGCATGGCAATATATCTCGGAATGGCTATGGAAATGCCACGAAAGGTAGGTATGGTGGCTGTTTTGAGGAGGTATATGGTGGGTGTATGATACCGGCGAAAAGTGCGCGATATTAGAGAGGCTAGCAATGGTGGAAGGAAGAAGAGTGCGTATAATCCATGGACTCAACATTAGTCATAAAGAACTCATATACTTATTGCAAAAATCTACAAGTTATCAAAGCAAAGTATTACGCGCATGCTCCTAGGGGGATAGATTGGTAGGAAAAGACCATCGCTCGTCCACGACCGCCACTCATAAGGAAGACAATCAATAAATAAATTATGCTCCGACTTCATCACATAACGGTTCACCATAAGTGCATGCTACGGGAATCACAAACTTTAACACAAGTATCTCTCAAATTCACAACAAGTCAACTAGAATGACTCTAATATCACCATCTTCACATCTCAAAACAATCATAAGGAATCAAACTTCTCATAGTATTCAATGCACTTTATATGATTGTTTTTATTATATCCCTCTTGGATGCCCATCATATTAGGACTAAATTCATAAACAAAGCAAATTACCATGCTGTTCTAAAGACTCTCAAAATAATATAAGTGAATCATGAGAGTTCATATATTTCTTCAAAATAAAACCACCGCCGTGCTCTAAAAAGATATAAGTGAAGCACTAGAGCAAACAACAAACTACTCCGAAAGATATAAGTGAAGATCAATGAGTAGTTAGATAATTATGCAACTATGTGAAGACTCTCTAACATTTAAGAATTTCAGATCTTGGTATTTTATTCAAACATCAAGCAAAGCTAAAGAAAATAAAATGACGCTCCAAGCAAAACACATATCATGTGGTGAATAAAAATATAACTCCAACTAAAGTTACCGATGAACGAAGACTAAAGAGGGGATGCCTTCCGGGGCATCCCCAAGCTTAGGCTCTTGGTTGTCCTTGAATATTACCTTGGGGTGCCTTGGGAATCCCTAAGCTTAGGCTCTTTCCACTCCTTATTCCATAATCCATCAAATCTTTACCCAAAACTTGAAAACTTCACAACACAAAACTCAACAGAAAACTCGTAAGCTCCGTTAGCGAAAGAAAACAAAACACCACTTCAAGGTACTGTAATGAACTCATTCTAAATTCATGTTGGTGTAATATCTACTGTATTCCAAATTCTCTATGGTTCATACCCTCCGATACTACTCATAGATTCATCAAAATAAGCAAACAACACATAGAAAACAGAATCTGTCAAAAAAGAACAGTCTGTAGTAATCTGTATCAAACCTATACTTATGGAACTCCAAAAATTCTAAAAAAAATTGGTGAACCTGAGGAATTTTTCTAGTAATCATCTGCAAAAAGAATCAACTAAATAGCACTCTCCAGTAAAAAGTTGAAGCTAATCTCGTGAGCACTAAAGTTTCTGTTTTTTACAGCATGATCATAAAGACTTCACCCAAGTCTTCCCAAAGGTTCTACTTGGCACAAACACTAATTAAAATATAAAACCACATCTAACCATAGGCTAGATGGATTATTTAGTCCTAAACAGAACCAAAAAGCAAGAAACTAAAATAAAATTGGGTTGCCTCCCAACAAGCGCTATCGTTTAACGCCCCTAGCTAGGCATTATGATTTCAATGATGCTCACATAAAATATAAGAATTGAAACATAAAGAGAGCACCATGAAGAATAAGACTAGCACATTTAAGTCTAACCCACTTCCTATGCATAGGGATTTTGTGAGCAAACAACTTATGGGAACAAGAATAAACTTGCATAGGAAGGTAAAACAAGCATAACTTCAAAATTTTAAGCACATAGAGAGGAGACTTGATATTATTGCAATTCCTACAAGCATAGAAATTTTACTACTCTCCACATAAGCAAAATTCTTCTCATTCGGAATAGTGGGAGTATCATAAGAGACTTGAATACTATAAATTGTTTCCACATTAAAAGAGTAATGTTTAGAAAAAGGGTAATCATAATCATGACAAGTTTTATAAATATAATCATCACTACTTTTTATAGCATAAGTTTCATCACAAAATCATCATAAGTAGCAACTTTGTTCTCATCATAATCGATTGAAACCTCTTCTGAAATAGTGGATGCATCACTAAATATAGTCATGACCTCTCCAAATCCACTTCCATAAATATTATAAGATTCAACATCCTCCAAAATAGTGGGATCATTACTTCCTAAAGTTGACACTCTTCCAAACCCACTTTCATAAATATAATCGTCATAGGTAGAAGGCATGCTATCATCATAATAAATTTGCATATCTAAACTTGGGAGACTAAAAATATCATCTTCATTAAATGTAGCATCCCCAAGCTTGGGACAAACATTAATTGCAGCAAATATATTTTCAAAAACATCATCTTCATCAAACATAGCATCCCCAAGCTTGGGACTTTTCATATCATAATCATAATCACTCTCATCATTAATAGTATGGATAGCACCAATAGTATAGCAATTATCATATTCTTCCAAGCAAGTGCCAAAAAGATTTTCAAGATCATAAGAAGTATCATTATCTTCCCAATCATAATCATCACAACAAGCAATAGGCATAGCTAGATCATCATCAAGTGCATCATCTTCCACAATTATTTTTGATTTATTTTCATGAGGCACAACAATAATAGGAGCAACTTTATTTGGGAGAGATATCTTTTACCTCTCTTCCTTTTTTCTTTTCTTCTTCTTCACCACATCATGTGTGGGTTCAATCCTCTTTTTGGAGCTCCTTATTAATGAAATTGGTTGAATAGAAGGCTCCTCCTCGTTACCTGATTCATCATAAGAAATAATAGGAGGATATTGGGAAGCCTCTTCCCTTTCATTAGTATTCTTTTCATCTTCTATTCGTTTTCTTTTCTTTATGTGGCAATATAAGAATTTTCAATGCAACTCACCGCACAATACATATGAATTTCCTCTAGATCAAATTCAAGAAGTTTATAACGGGCAAATCCGGGGAGATAATTAGTCATACATTTCATTGTTGGAAATATGCCCTAGAGGCAATAATAAATTAGTTATTATTATTATATTTCCTTGTTCATGATAATCGTTTGTTATCCATGCTATAATTGTATTGAAAGGAAACTCAGATACATGTGTGGATACATAGACAACACCATGTCCCTAGTAAGCCTCTAGTTGACTAGCTCGTTGATCAATAGATGGTTACGGTTTCACGACCATGGACATTGGATGTCATTGATAACGGGATCACATCATTGGGAGAATGATGTGATGGACAAGACAATCCTAAGCCTAGCACAAAGATCGTAGTTAGAGTATGCTAAAGCTTTTCTAATGTCAAGTATCATTTCCTTAGACCATGAGATTGTGCAACTCCGGATACCGTAGGAGTGCTTTGGGTGTACCAAACGTCACAACGAATCGGGTGGCTATAAAGGTGCACTACGGTATCTCGAAAGTGTACATTGGGTTGGCACGAATCAAAGGCCCAGGATTTGTCACTCCGTGTGACGGAGAGGTATCTCTGGGCCCACTCGGTAGGACATCATCATAATGTGCACAATGTGACCAAGGGGTTGATCACGGGATGATGTGTTACGGAACGAGTAAAGAGACTTGCGTGGTAACGAGATTGAACAAGGTATCGGGATACCGGCGATCGAATCTCGGGCAAGATCTAATACCCCGCTAGACAAAGGGAATTGTATACGGGATTGATTGAGTCCTTAACATCTTGGTTCATCCGATGAGATCATCGTGGAACATGTAGAACCAACATCGGTATCCAGATCCGCTGTTGGTTATTAATGGGAGAAGCGTCTCGGTCATGTCTCAGATGGTTCCCAACCCGTAGGGTCTACATACACTTAAGGTCTGGCGACGCTTAGGGTTATAAAGGAAGTTTGTATGTGGTTACCGAATGTTGTTGAGTCCGGATGAGATCCCGGACATCACGAGGAGTTCCGGAATGGTCGGAGGTAAATATTTATATATGGGAAGTCTTGTTTTGGTCATGGGAAAAGTTTGGCGCATTATCGGTATTGTGCAGGGAGTGCCGAAGGGTCCGGGGTCCACCAGGGGTCCACCAGCCCGGGGCCACATGGGCTGTAGGGGTGTGCGCCTTGGCCTATATGGGCCAAGGGCACCAGCCCCAAGAGGCCCATGCGCCAAGAGATAAGGGAAAGGAGAGTCCTAAAGGGAAGGCACCTCCTAGGTGCCTTGGGAGGATGGACTCCTCCACGGCCGCACCCTTCCTTGGAGGAAGGGCCAGGCTGCGCCCCCCTTCTCCCTTGCCCCTATATATAGTGGAGGGAGGGAGGGCAGCCGCACACAAGCCACTGGCGCCTCCCTCCCTCCGTGACACCTCCTCCTCTCCGCAGGTGCTTGGCGAAGCCTGCAGGATTGCCGCTCCTCCACCACCACCACGCCGTTGTGCTGCTGCTGGATGGAGTCTTTCTCAACCTCTCCCTCTCTCCTTGCTGGATCAAGGCATGGGAGGCGCCACCGGGCTGTCACGTGTGTTGAGCGGAGGTGCCGTCCGTTCGGCACTAGGATCATCGGTGATTTGAATCACGGCAGTGCGACTCCATCAACCCGTTCTCTTGAACGCTTCCGGCTTAACAATCTACAAGGGTATGTAGATGCACTCTCCTTCCCCTCGTTGCTGGTTTCTCCATAGATAGATCTTGGTGACACGTGGGAAAATTTTGAATTTACGCTCGTTCCCCAAACAAAGATGGCATCATGAGCTAGGTCTATTGCGTGAATTATTTGCCTGAGTAGAACACAAAGTAGTTGTGGGCGTTGATTTTGTTCAATATCCTTACCGTTACTAGTCCAATCTTGTTTCGACGGTATTGTGGGATGAAGCGGCCCGGACCGACCTTACACGTACTCTTACGTGAGACAGGTTCCACCGACTGACATGCACTTGGTGCATAAGGTGGCTAAGCGGGTGCCGATCTCTCCCACTTTAATCGGAACGGATTCGATGAAAAGGACCTTATGAAGGGTAAATAGCAATTGGCATATCACGTTATGGTTTTGCGTAGGTAAGAAACGTTCTTGCTAGAAACCCATAGCAGCCACGTAAAACATGGAAACAACAATTAGAGGACGTCTAACTTGTTTTGCGAGGGTATGCTATGTGATGTGATATGGCCAAGAAGAATGTGATGAATGATATGTGATGTATGAGATTGATCATGTTCTTGTAATAGGAATCACGACTTGCATGTCGATGAGTATGACAACCGGCAGGAGCCATAGGAGTTGTCTTTATTTATTGTATGACCTGCGTGTCATTAAACAACGCCATGTAATTACTTTACTTTATTGCTAACCGGTAGCCATAGTAGTAGAAGTAATAGATGGTAGACAACTTCATGGAGACACGATGATGGAGATCATGGTGTCATGCCGGTGACGATGATGATCGTGGAGCCTCAAGATGGAGATCAAAAGGAGCAAAATGATATTGGCCATATCATGTCACTATTTGATTGCATGTGATGTTTATCATGTTTATGCATCTTATTTGCTTAGAACAACGGTAGTAAATAAGATGATCCCTCATTAAAATTTCAAGAAAGTGTTCCCCTAACTGCACCATTGCGAAAGTTAAATGCGTTTCGAAGCACCACGTGATGATCGGGTGTGATAGATTCTTACGTTCACATACAACGGGTGTAAGCCAAATTTACACACGCAGAACACTTAGGTTAGCTTGACGTGCCTAGCATGTACAGACATGGCCTCGGAACACAAGAGACCCGAAAGGTCGAGCATGAGTCGTATGGTAGATATGATCAACATGAAGATGTTCACTGATGATGACTAAGTCCGTCTCACGTGATGATCGGACACGGCCTAGTTGACTCGGATCATGTAATCACTTAGATGACTAGAGGGATGACTATCTGAGTGGGAGTTCATGAGATGAACTTAATTATCCTGAACATAGTCAAAAGATCTTTGCAAATTATGTCGTAAGCTCGCGCTTTAGTTTCATTGTTTAGATATGTTCCTAGAGAAAATATAGTTGAAAGTTGACAGTAGCGAATATGCGGACAGTAGAAAGCTTATGTCCTTAATGCACCGCTCGGTGTGCTGGACCTCCAACATGGTATGTGGATGTTGCGAACATCCGCACACGCTTTTGATAACTACGTGATAGTTCAAGAATGTTAAGCGGTTTAGAATTGAGGCACCAAAGACGATTTTGAAGCGTCATGGAACATATGAGATGTTACGAGGGCTGAAATTGGGATTTGAGCTCGTGCCCACGTCAAGAGGTATGAGACCTCCGACGAGTTTTCTAGCCAAAAAACTAAGGGAGAAGATCTCAATCGTTGAGCTTGTACTCAGATTATGCAGGTACAACAATCACTTGAATCGAGGGAGTTTATCTTCCGGATGAGATAGTGATGTTTCTCCAAAGACATTGCCACCAAGCTACTAGAGCTTCGTGATGAACTATAACATATCGTGGATAGATATGATGATCCTTGAAGTGTTCGCGATGTTTGACACCGCGAAAGTAGAAGTCAAGTAGGAGCATCAATTGTTGATGGTTGGTAAAATCACTAGTTTCAAGAAGGGCAAGGGCAACAAGGGATACTTCATGAAACGGCAAAACAGTTGCTGCTCTAGTGAAGAAACCCAAGGTTGAACCCAAACCCGAGACTAAGTGCTACGTAATGAGAGGAGCGGACATCCGGCGGAACCACCCTAGATACTTGGTAGATGAGAAAGCGGGCAAGGTCGATAGAAGTATATTGGTTATATATTATGTTAATGTGTACTTTACTAGTACTACTAGTAGCATCAGGGTATTAGATACCGGTTCGGTTGCTAAGTGTTAGTAACTCGAAATAAAAGCTACGGAATAAACGGAGACTAGCTAAAGATGAGCCGACGATATGTGTTGGAAGTGTTTCCAAGGTTGATGTGATCAAGCATCGCACGCTCCCTCTGCCATCAAGATTGGTGTTAAACCTAAATAATTGTTATTTGGTGTTTATGCGTTGAGCATAGACATGATTGGATTATGTCTATCGCATGCAGTTATTCATTTAAGGAGAATAATGGTTACTCTGTTTATTTGAATAATACCTTCAATGGTCCTGCACCTAAAATGAATGGTTTATTGAATCTCGGTCGTAGTGATACACATGTTCATGCCAAAAGATATAAGATAGTAATGATAGTACCACTTACTTGTGGCACTTCCATTTAAGTCATATTGGTATAAGCGCATGAAGAAGCTCCATGTTGATGGATCTTTGGACTCACTCGCTTTTGAAAAGTTTGAGACATGCGAACCATGTCTATTGGTGTATACGCATGAAGAAACTCCATGCAGATGGATCGTTTGGACTCACTTGATTTTGAATCACTTGAGATATGCAAATCATACCACATGGGCAAGATGGTGAAAAGCCTCGGTTTCAGAAGATGGAACAAGATAGCAACTTGTTGGAAGTAACACATTTTGATGTATGCAGTCCAATAAGTCTTTGAGGCATGCAAAGGAATATCGTTATGTTCTTACTTCACGGATGATTTAAGTAGATACTAAATGTATTTACTTGATGAAACACAAGTCTGAATTATTGAATGGTTCAAGTAATTTCAGAGTGAAGTTAAAGATCATCGTGACAAGAGGATAAAATGTCTATGATACGATCATAGAGATGAGTATCTGAGTTAGGAGCTTTGGCACGCTATTAAGACATTGTGGAAATTGTTTCACAATTAATACCGCCTGGAACACCATAGTGTGATGGTGTGTCCGAACATCATAGTTGCACCCTATTGAATATCGTGCGTACCATGATGTCTCTTATCGAATTACCACTATCGTTCATGGGTTAGGGATTAGAGACAACCGCACTCACTTTAATAGGGCACCACGTAATTCCATTGAGACGACACTGTTTGAACAATGGTTTGGAGAAACCTAAGTTGTCGTTTCTTAAAAGGTTTGGGGCTGCGATGCTTATGTGAAAAAGTTTCATCGTGATAAGCTCGAACCCGAAACGGATAAATACATCTTCATAGGACACCCAAAACAGTTGGGTATACCTCCTATCTCAAGATCCGGAAGCAAAAGTAATTGTTTCTAGAAACGGGTTCTTTCTCGAGGAAAAGTTTCTCTCGAAAGAATTGAGTGGGAGAATGGTGGAGACTTGATGAGGTTATTGAACCATCACTTCAACTAGTGTGTAGCAGGGCACGAGGAAGTTGTTCTGTGGCGCCTACACAAATTGAAGTAGAAGCTTATGATAGTGATCATGAAGTTTGGATCAAGTCACTACCGTACCTCGTAGGGGTGACAAGGATGCGTACTACTTCAGAGTGGTACAGTAATCCTGTCTTGAAGGTCATATTGCTAGATGAACCTACGAGCTATGGAGAAGCGATGGTGGGCCCATATTCCGACAAATGGTTAGAAGCCATGAAATCCAAGATAGGATCCATGTATTAGAACAAAGCATGGACTTTGGTGGACTTGCCCGATAGGCAAGCTATTGAGATAAATGGATCTTTAAGAAGAAGATGGACGTGGAGGTCACCGTCTATGAAGCTCGACTTGTGGTGAAGAGTTTTTCACAAGTTCAAGGAGTTGACTACGATGAGATTTTCTCATCCGTAGCGATGCTTAAGTCCGTCGGAATCATGTTAGCATTAGCTGCATTTATGAAATCTGGCAGATGGATGTCAAAACGAGTTTCCTTACCGGTCTTCGTAAGGAAAGGTTGTATGTGATACAATCGAGAAAGTTTTTGTCGATCCTAAGGATGCTAAAGGTATCTTTGGCTCCAAATGATCCTTCTAAGGACTGGTGTAAGCATCTCGGAGTTGGAATGTGCGCTTTGATGAGATGATCAGAGATTTTGGGTTTATACAAAGTTTATGAGAAACTTGTATTTCCAAAGAAGTGATTGGGAGCACTATAGATTTTCTGATGAGTATATGTTGTTGACATATTGTTGATCGAGAAATGATGTAGAATTCTGGAAAGCATATAGGGTTGTTTGAAAAGTGTTTTTCAATGGAAAACCTGGATTAGGCTACTTGAACATTGAGCATCAAGATCTATGAGGATAGATCAAAACGCTAAATGATACTTTCAAATGAGCACATATTTTGACATGATCTTGAAGGTGTTCAAGATGGATCGATCAAAGAAGGAGTTCTTGCTCGAGCTGTAAGGTATGAAGTTAAGAGTTAAAGCTCGACCACGGGAGAAGAGAGAGAAAAGGGCGAAGATCGCCCCTATGCTTCAGACGTAGGCTCTATAGTATGCTATGTTGTGTACCGCTTCAAGTGTGCCTTGCCATGAGTCACCAAGGGTACAAGAATAATCCAGAATGGGTCATTGGACAGCGGTCAAAATTGTCCTTGGAGTAAATAAAGGGCATGTTTCTCGCTTATGGAGGTGATAAAGAGTTCGCGTAAAGGGTTACGTCGATGCAAGCTTTAACACCTATCCGAATGACTCGAGTAGCAAACCGGATACGTATAGTGGAGCAACCATTTGGAATAGCTTCAAGTGGAGCGTGGAAGCAGCATTTACAATATGACATAGATAATTGCGAAGTACATACGGATCTGAATATTACAGACCCGTTGACTAAGACCTCTCTCACAAGCAAAACATGATCAAACCCCAGAACTCATTGAGACTTAATCACATGGTGATGTGAACTAGTTTGAGACACTAGTAAACTCTTGGATGTTGGTCACATGGCGATGTGACCTATCAATGTTAATCACATGGCGATGTGAACTAGATTATTGACTCTAGTGCAAGTGGGAGACTGTTGGAAATATGCCCTAGAGGCAATAATAAATTAGTTATTATTATTATATTTCCTTGTTCATGATAATCGTTTGTTATCCATGCTATAATTGTATTGAAAGGAAACTCTGTTACATGTGTGGATACATAGACAACACCATGTCCCTAGTAAGCCTCTAGTTGACTAGCTCGTTGATCAATAGATGGTTACGGTTTCCTGACCATGGACATTGGATGTCATTGATAACGGGATCACATCATTGGGAGAATGATGTGATGGACAAGACCCAATCCTAAGCCTAGCACACAAAGATCGTAGTTCGTATGCTAAAGCTTTTCTAATGTCAAGTATCATTTCCTTAGACCATGAGATTGTGAAACTCCCAGATACCGTAGGAGTGCTTTGGGTGTACCAAACGTCACAACGTAACTGGGTGGCTATAAAGGTGCACTACAGGTATCTCCGAAAGTGTCTGTTGGGTAGGCACGAATCGAGACAGGGATTTGTCACTCCGGGTGACGGAGAGGTATCTCTGGGCCCACTCGGTAGGACATCATCATAATGTGCACAATGTGACCAAGGGGTTGATTGGGATGATGTGTTACGGAACGAGTAAAGAGACTTGCCGGTAACGAGATTGAACAAGGTATCGGGATACCGACGATCGAATCTCGCAAGTACAATACCGCTAGACAAAGGGAATTGTATACGGGATTGATTGAGTCCTTGACATCGTGGTTCATCCGATGAGATCATCGTGGAACATGTGGGAGCCAACATGGGTATCCAGATCCCGCTGTTGGTTATTGATCGGAGAACGTCTCGGTCATGTCTGCATGGTTGCCGAACCCGTAGGGTCTACACACTTAAGGTTCGATGACGCTAGGGTTATAAAGGAAGTTTGTATGTGGTTACCGAATGTTGTTCGGAGTCCCGGACGAGGAGTTCCGGAATGGTCCGGAGGTAAAGATTTATATATGGGAAGTCTTGTTTTGGTCGCCGGAAAAGTTTCGCGACATCGGTATTGTACCGGAGTGCCGAAGGGGTCCGGGAGTCCACCAGGGGTCCACCAGCTCGGGGGCCACATGGGCTGTAGGGTGTGCCTTGGCATATATGGGCCAAGGGCACCAGCCTCAAGAGGCCCATGCGCCAAGAGATAAGGAAAAGGGAGAGTCCTAAAGGGGGAAGGCACCTCCTAGGTGCCTTGGGGAGGATGGACTCCTCCCTGGCCGCACCCTTCCTTGGAGGAAGGTGTTGGGGAACGTAGTAATTTCAAAAAAATTCCTACGCACACGCAAGATCATGGTGATGCATAGCAACGATAGGGGAGAGTGTTGTTCACGTACTCAGAGACCAAGCGGAAGCGATCACAACGTAGAGGAAGTAGTCAGACGTTCTCCTCGCGATCCAACTGATCCAAGCGCCGTTACTCGGCGCCTCCCGAGTTCTTGGCACACGACTCGGTGACGCTCCTCGGGCTCCGATCCAGCAAAGCTCCGGGAGAGAGAGTTCGTCACAAGACGACGGCGTGGTGACGATCTTGATGTTGTACCAACGCAGGCTTCACCGAGCACCGCTAATGATTTGACCGAGGTGGAATATGGTGGAGGGGGCACCGCACACGGCTAAGGAACGATCTCAAGGATCAACTTGTGTGTCTAGGGTGCCCCCTGCCTCGTGAGATATAAAGGAGCAAGGGGAGGGCCGGCCGCCCTAGGAGGCGGCCAAGGAGGGGGAGTCCTCCTCCTAGTGGGAGTAGGACTCCCTTTCCTAGTCCAACTAGGAAGAAGGAAGGGGAAGGAAAGAGAGGAGAGGGAGAGGGAAAGGGGCCGCGCCCTCCTTGTCCACCGGACTCCCCCATGGGGGGCGCCACACCTCCCCGGTGCAGCCCTCTCTCTCCCCTCTTGGCCCAATAAGGCCCATTACTTCCCCGGGGGTTCCGTAACCCCTCCGCACTCCAGTTTTCTCCGAAACTTCCGGAACCTTTCCGGTGTCCGAATATAGCCGCCCAATATATCAATCTTTATGTCTCGATCATTTCGAGACTCCTCGTCACGTCGTGATCACATCCGGACTCGAACTCCTTCGGTACATCAAAATACACAAACTCATAATATAACCGTCATCGAAAACTTTAAGCGCATGCGGACCCTTACGGTTCGAGAACAATGTAGACATGACCGAGACACGTCTCCGTCAATAACCAATAGCGGGACCTGGATGCCCATATTGGTTCCTACATATTCTACTTAAGATCTTTATCTGCCGATCAAGATAACAACATACGTTGTTCCCTTTGTCATCGGTATGTTACATTTGCCCGAGATTCGATCGTCGGTATCCAATACCTAGTTCAATCTCACATCGGCAAGTCTCTTTACTAGTTCCAGAATACACCATCTCACAGCTAACTCATTAGTTGTAATGCTTGCAAGGCTTAGTGATGTGTATTACCGAAGGCCCAGAGATACCTCTCCGAGCAATCGGAGTGACAAATCCTAATCTCGAAATATGCCAACCCAACATCCGCCTTTGGAGACACTGTAGTACTCCTTTATAATCACCCAGATTACGTTGTGACGCTTTGGTAGTACCCAAAGTGTTCCTCCGGTAAACGGAGTTGCATAATCTCATAGTTATAGGAACATGTATAAGTCATGGATAAAAGCAATAGCAACATACTAAACGATCGGGTGCTAAGCTAATGGAATGGGTCATGTCAATCAGATCATTCAACCAATGATGTGACCTTGTTAATCAAATGACAACTCCTTTGTCTATGGTTAGGAAACTTAACCATCTTTGATTAACAAGCTAGTCTAGTAGAGGCATACTAGTGACACTGTTTGTCTATGTATTCACACATGTATTATGTTTCCGTTAATACATTTCTAGCATGAACAATAAACATTTATCATGATATAAGGAAATAAATAATAACTTTATTATTGCCTCTAGGGCATATTTCCTTCAGCCTCCCACTTGCACTAGAGTCAATAATCTAGATTACATAGTAATGATTCTAACACCCATGGAGTCTTGGTGTCGATCATGTTTTGCTCGTGGAAGAGGCTTAGTCAACGGGTCCGCTACATTCAGATCCGTATGTATCTTGCAAATCTCTATGTCTCCCACGGACTAAGTCCCGGATGGAATTGAAGCGCCTCTTGATGTGTTTGGTTCTCTTGTGAAATCTGGATTCCTTTGCCAAAGCAATTGCTCCAAAGATTGTCACAAAAGATTTTCATTGGACCCGATGCACTAGGTATGACACCTAGATCGGATATGAACTCCTTCATCCAGACTCCTTCATTAGCCGCTTCCAAGCTGCTATGTATTCCGCTTCACATGTAGATCCCGCCTGACGCTTTGTTTAGAACCGCACCAACCGACAGCTCCTCCGCTTAGTGTAACACGTATCCGTTTGGCGATTTAGAATCGTCGGATCGGTGTCAAAGCTTGCATCAACGTAACTGCTTACGATGAGCTCTTTGTCACCTCCATATACGAGAAACATATCCTTAGTCCTTTTCGTGTACTTCAGGATGTTCTTGACCGCTGTCCAAAGGATCCACTCTGGATTACTCTGGTACCTCCTCGCTAAGCTTATAGCAAGGCACACATCAGGTCTGGTACACAAGATTGCATACATGATAGAGCCTATGGTCGAGGCATAGGGAACATCTTTCATTTTCTCTCTATCTTCTGCAGTGGTCGGGCATTGAGTCTTACTCAACTTCACACCTTGTAACATAGGCAAGAACCCTTTCTTTGCTTGATCCATTTTGAACTTCTTCAAAATCTTGTCAAGGTATGTGCTTTGTGAAAGTCCAATTAAGCGTATTGATCTATCTCTATAGATTTTGATGCCCAATATGTAAGCAGCTTCACCGAGGTCCTTCATCGAAAAAACTCTTGTTCAAGTATCCCTTTATGCTATCCAGAAATTCTATATCATTTCCGATTAGTAATATGTCATCTACATATAATATCGAAATGCTACAGAGCTCCCACTCACTTTCTTGTAAATACAAAGCTTCTCCAAAAGTCTGTATAAACCCAAATGCTTTGATCACACTATCAAAGCGCTTATTCCAACTCCGAGATGCTTGCACCAGTCCATAAATGGATCGCTGGAGCTTGCACACTTTGTTAGCTCCCTTTGGATCGATAAAACCTTCTCGTTGCATCATATACAACTCTTCTTCCGTAAATCCATTCAGAATGCAGTCTTTACATCCATTTGCCAAATTTCATAATCATAAAATGCGGCAATCGCTAACATGATTCGGACAGACTTAAGCATCGCCACGGGTGAGAAGGTCTCATCGTAGTCAATCCCTTGAACTTGTCGAAACCCTTTATGCGATAAGTCGAGCTTTGTAGAGCAAAGAATATTACCGCTGGCCGTCGGTCTTCTTCTTGAAGATCCACTTGTTTTCTATTGCTTGCCGACCCTCGGGCAAGTCAACCAAAGTCCACACTTTGTTTTCATACATGGATCCCATCTCAGATTTCATCGCCTCAAGCCATTTTATGCGGAATACGGGCTCACCATCGCTTCTTCATAGTTCGTAGGTTCATCATGATCTAGTAGCATGACTTCCGACAGGATTACCGTACCACTGCAGTGCGGATCTTATTCTGGTTGATCTACGAGGTTCTATAGTAACTTGATCTGAAGTTTCATGATCAACATCATCAACTTCCTCACTATTTGGTGTAGATGTCGCAGAAACCGTTTACGTGATAAACTACTTTCAAATAAGGGAGAAGGTACAGTTACCTCATCAAGTTCTACTTTCCTCCCACTCACTTCTTTCGAGAGAAACTCCTTCTCTAGAAAGGATCCATTCTTAGCAACAAATGTCTTGCCTTCGGATCTGTGATAGAAGGTGTACCCAACTGTCTCCCTTTGGGTATCCTATGAAGACACATTTCTCCGATTTAGGTTCGAGCTTATCAGGTTGAAGCTTTTTCACATAAGCATCGCATCCCCAAACTTTAAGAAACGACAACTTTGGTTTCTTGCTAAACCATAGTTCATAAGGTGTCGTCTCAACGGATTTTGACGGTGTTCTATTCAGCGTGAATGCGGCCGTCTCAAGAGCATAACCCCCAAAACGATAGCGGTAAATCAGAAGAGACATCATAGATCGCACCATATCTAGTAAAGTGCGATTATGACGCTCGGACACACCATTGCGCTGTGGTGTTCCGAATTGGCGTGAGTTGCAAACTATTCCGCATTGTTTCAAATGTAGACCAAACTCAGAATCTCAAATATTCGCTTCCACGATCAGATCAGAGAAACTTTATTTTCTTATTACGATGATTTTCAACTTCACTCTGAAATTCTTTGAACTTTTCAAATGTTTCAGACTTATGTTTCATTAAGTAGATATACCCATATCTCGCTTAAATCATCTGTGGAAGGTGAGAAAATAACGATATCTCGCCACGAGCCTCAACATTCATTGGACCACATACATCTGTATGTATGATTTCCAACAAATGCTGTTGCTCTCTCCATAGTACCGGAGAACGGGTTTTAGTCATCTTGCCCATGAGGCACGGTTCGTAAGTGCCAAGTGATTCATAATCAAGTGACTCCAAAAGTCCATCAAGATGGAGTTTCTTCATGCGCTTTTATACCGATATGACCTAAACGGCAGTGCCACAAATAAGTCGCACTATCATTATCAACTCGTGCATCTTTTGGTTTCAACATTATGAATATGTGTATCACTACTATCGAGATTCATTAAGAATAGACCACTCTTCAAGGGTGCATGACCATAAAAGATATTATTCATATAAATAGAACAACCATTATTCTCTGATTTAAATGAATAACCGTCTCGCATCAAACAAGATCCAGATATAATGTTCATGCTTAACGCCGCACCAAATAACAATTATTTAGGTCTAAAACTAATCCCGAAGGTAGATGTAGAGGTAGCGTGCGACCGCGATCACATCGACTTTGGAACCATTTCCCACGCCGCATCGTCACCTCGCCCTTTGCCAAGCGTTCGCTAATCCGTAGTCCCTGTTTCGAGTTGCAAATATTAGCAATGTAACCAGTATCAAATACCCAGTGCTAATGCGAGCTCTAGTAAGGTACACATCAATAACATGTATATCACATATACCTTTGTTCACCTTTGCCATCCTTCTTATCCGCCAAATACTTGGGGCAGTTCCGCTTTCTAGTGACCAGTCTGCTTGCGAGAAGCACTGAGTTTGTGGTTTAGGTCCAGACTTGGGTTTCTTCTCCCGAGCAAAGAACTTGTTTGCTGTTCTTCTTGAAGTTCCCTTCTTCTTCCCTTTGCCTTTCTTCTTGAAACTAGTGGTCTTATTGACCATCAACACTTGATGCTCCTTCTTGATTTCTACCTCCGCAGCCTTTAGCATTGTGAAGAGCTCAGTGCATAGTCTTTACTAACCCTTGCATATTATAGTTCATCACGAAGCCTTTGTAGCTTGGTGGCGTTGATTGAAGAATTTCACAATGACACAATCATCCGGAAGATCAACTCCCGCTTGAGTCAAGTGATTGTAATACCTGTACATTCCGAGTATGTGCTCACCGATTGCACTCCATTCTCCTCCATCTTGCAGCTATAGAACTTATTGGAGACTTCATATCTCTCAATCCGGCATTCTGTTGGAATATCAACTTCAACTCCTGGAACATCTCATATGCTCCATGACTTTCAAAACGCCGTTGAAGACCCGGTTCTAAGCCGTAAAGCATGGCACATCGAACTATAGAGTAGTCATCAGCTTTGCTCGCCAGACGTTCTTAACGCCGCCATTGCATCGGCCAGTAGTCCTGGCACCTAGCGGTGCATCCAGACGTAACTCTTCAGGCAGCAATGAGGATAATCCTCAGGTTACGGACCCAGTCCGTAATTGCTACCATCATCTTTCAACTTTGCTTTCTCAAGGAACGCATTAAAATTCAACGGAACAACAAAGACGAGCCATCTATCTATAAGTAAACATAGACAAGCAAGATACTATCGGTACTAAGTTCATGATAAATTTAAGTTCAATTAATCATATTACTTAAGAACTCCCACTTAGACAGACATCTCTAGTCATCTAAGTGATTATGTGATCCAAATCAACTAAACCATAACCGATCATCACGTGAGATGGAGTAGTTTTCAATGGTGAACATCACTATGTTGATCATATCTACTATATGATTCACGCCGACCTTTCGCCTCCGTGTTCCGAGGCCATATCTCGCATATGCTAGGCTCGCCAAGTTTAACTCGAGTATTCTGCGTGCAAAACTGGCTTGCACCTGCTGTAGATGGACGAGAGCTTATCACACCCGATCATCACGTGGTGTCTCGGCACGACGAACTTTGGCAACGGTGCATACTCGTGGAGAACACGCCTTGATAATTTTAGTGAGAGATCATCTTAAAATGCTACCGTCAATCAAAGCAAGATAAGATGCATAAAGGATAAACATCACATGCAATCAATATAAGTGATATGATATGGCCATCATCATCTTGTGCTTGTGATCTCCATCTCAAGCAATCAGTCATGATCACCATCGCCACCGGGCGCGACACCTTGATCTCCATCGTAGCATCGTTGTCGCCTCGCCAACTATTGCTTCTACGACTATCGCTACCGCTTAGTGATAAAGTAAAGCAATTACATGGCGCTTTGCATTTCATACAATAAAGCGACAACCATATGGCTCCTGCCGATTGCCGATAACTTCGGTTACAAAACATGATCATCTCATACAATAAAATATAGCATCAGGTCTTGACCATATCACATCACAACATGCCCTCGCAAAAACAAGTTAGACGTCCTCTACTTTGTTGTTGCAAGTTTTACGTGGCTGCTACGGGCTGAGCAAGAACCGTTCTTACCTACGCATCAAAACCACATCGATAGGTTCGTCAAGTTGGTGCTGTTTTAACCTTCGCAAGGACCGGGCGAGCCACACTCGGTTCAACTAAAGTGAGAGAGAGACACCCACCAGTCACCTTTAAGCAACGATCGCCGCAGCGGTGAAACTAGTCTCGCGTAAGCGTGACGCGTAATGTCGGTCCGGCCGCTTCATCTCACAATACCGCCAACCAAAGTATGACATGCTGGTAAGCAAGATGACTTATATCGCCCACAACTCACTTGTGTTCTACTCGTGCATATGACATCAACGCATAAAACCTGGCTCGGATGCCACTGTTGGGGAACGAGTAATTTCAAAAATTCCTACGCACACGCAAGATCATGGTGATGCATAGCAACGATAGGGAGAGTGTTGTCTACGCATACCCTCGTGAGACCGGGCGGAAGCGATCACAACGTAGAGGAAGTAGTCGTACATTCTCTCGCGATCCAACCGATCCAAGCGCCGTTACTCGGCGCCTCGAGTTCTTGGCACACGACAGCTCGGGTGACGCTCCTCGGCTCCGATCCAGCAAAGCTCCGGGAGAGAGAGTTCCACAAGACGACGGGCGTGCAGGACGATCTTGATGTTCTATCGACGCAGGCTTCGCCTAAGCACCGCCACGATTTGACCGAGGTGGAATATGATGGAGGGGGCACCAGACACTGCTAAGGAACGATCTCAAGGATCAACTTGTGTGTCCTAGGGTGCCCCCCTGCCCCGTGATATAAAGGGAGCAAGGGGAGGCCGGCCGCCCTAGGAGGCGTGCCAAGGGAGGGGGAGTCCTCCTCCCAGTGGGAGTAGGACTCCCTTCCTAGTCCAACTAGGAAGAAGGAAGGGGAAGGAAAGAGAGGGAGAGGAGAGGGGGCGCGCCCCCTCCTTGTCCAATTCGGACTCCCATGGGGGCGCGCGCCACCTCCTGGTGCAGCCCTCTCTCTCCCTCTTGGCCCAATAAGGCCCATTACTTCCCCGGGGTTCGGTAACCTCCCAGGCACTCCGGGTTTTCTCCGAAACTTCCGAACCTTTCCGTGTCCGAATATAGCCGCCCAATATATCAATCTTTATGTCTCGATTATTTTCGAGACTCCTCGCCACGTCCGTGATCACATCCGGGACTCAACTCCTTCGGTACATCAAAATACACAAACTCATAATATAACCGCTATCGAAAACTTTAAGCGCAAGGGACCCTACGGTTCGAGAACAATGTAGACATGACCGAGACACGTCTCCGATCAATAACCAATAGCGGGACCTGGATGCCCATATTGGTTCCTACATATTCTACGAAGATCTTTATCGGTCAGACCGCATAACAACATACGTTGTTCTCTTTGTCATCGGTATGTTACTTGCCCGAGATTCGATCGTCGGTATCCAATACCTAGTTCAATCTCAAGCATCGGCAAGTCTCTTTACTAGTTCCGTAGAATACACCATCTCACAGCTAACTCATTAGTTGTAATGCTTGCAAGGCTTAGTGATGTGTATTACCGAGAAGGCCCAGAGATACCTCTCCCACAATCGGAGTGACAAATCCTAATCTCGAAATATGCCAACCCAACATCCGCCTTTGGAGACACTGTAGTACTCCTTTATAATCACCCGATTACGCCAGTGACGCTTGGTAGTACCTAAAGTGTTCCTCCGGTAAACGGAGTTGCATAATCTCATAGTTATAGGAACATGTATAAGTCATGGATAAAAGCAATAGCAACATACTAAACGCATCGGGTGCTAAGCTAATGGAATGGGTCATGTCAATCGATCATTCAACCAATGATGTGACCTTGTTAATCAAATGACAACTCCTTTGTCTATGGTTAGGAAACTTAACCATCTTTGATTAATAAGCTAGTCTAGTAGAGGCATACTAGTGACACTGCTGTTTGTCTATGTATTCACACATGTATTATGTTTCCGGTTAATACATTTCTAGCATGAACAATAAACATTTATCATGATATAAGGAAATAAATAATAACTTTATTATTGCCTCTAGGGCATATTTCCTTCAGAAGGGCCAAGGCTGCGCCCCCCCCCCCTTCTCCCTTGCCCCTATATATAGTGGAGGGGAGGGAGGGCAGCCGCACCTAAAGCCCTGGCGCCTTCCTCCCTCCCGTGACACCTCCTCCTCCCCGCAGTGCTTGGCGAAGCCTGCGCAGGATTGCCACGCCCTCCACCACCACCACGCCTGCCAGTTTGCGCATCGGATGGAGTCTTCCTCAACCTCTCCCTCTCTCCTTGCTGGATCAAGGCATGGGAGACGTCACCGGGTTGTACGTGTGTTGAACGCGGAGGTGCCGTCTGCTCGGCACTAGGATCATCGGTGATTTGAATCACGACCAGTACGACTCCATCAACCCTGCTTCTCTTGAACGCTTCCGCTTAGCGATCTACAAGGGTATGTAGATGCACTCTCCTTCCCTCGTTGCTGGTTTCTCCATAGATAGATCTTGGTGACACGTGAGGAAAATTTTGAATTTCTGCTACGCTCCCCAACATTCATTTCTTCGTAGCCCATAAGCAAACTAAGTTCATTATAATGTGCAAGGGAAATCAAGTCATCACAATTTTTGGACACGATACGATCATGAAACAATTTGCATTGGGTACTGAAATGATCACGTTCATTGCAAAGTTCACAAGTATGGCTAAGAAATTTTAAATTTTCAGCACACGATCTAGCCTTTCTTGCAACCATTTAGTTTCTAAATACTTATGCCTCTTGCAATATCTATCTTCCTATTTGGTGTGTATTGCAAACCCAATGCACTCCACAAAATTGACATGTTTATAGGAGACATTTTCATCATAACTAGTGCAATCATCATTAGTACTATGGATATTCAAGGAGTTCATACTAACAACATTGCAATCATGCTCATCATTCAAAGATTTAGTGCCAAACATTTTAATACATTCTTCTTCTAACACTTTGGCACAATTTTCCTTTCCATCATACTCACGAAAGATATTAAAAAGATGAAGCATATGAGACAAACTCAATTCCATTTTTTGTAGTTTTCTTTTATAGACTAAACTAGTGATAAAACAAGAAACAAAAAGATTGGATTGCAAGATCTAAAGATATACCTTCAAGCACTCACCTCCCCGGCAATGGCGCCAGAAAAGAGCTTGATGTCTACTACGCAACCTTCTCCTTGTAGACGTTGTTGGGCCTGCAAGTGCAGAGAGGTTTGTAGGACAAGAGCAAATTTCCCTCAAGTGGGTGACCTAAGGTTTATCAATCCGTGGGAGGCGAGGGATGAAGATGGTCTCTCTCAAGCAACCCTGCAACCAAATAACAAAGAGTCTCTTGTGTCCCTAACACACCCAATACAATGGTAAATTGTATAGGTTCACTAGTTCAAATAAGAGATGGTGATACAAGTGCAATATGGATAGTAGATATAGGTTTTTGTAATCTAAAAATATAAAAACAGCAAGGTAACTAATGATAAAAGTGAGCGTAAACGGTATTGCAATGCTAGGAAACAAGGCCTAGGGTTCATACTTTCACTAGTGCAAGTTCTCTCAACAATAATAACATAATTGGATCATATAACTATCCCTCAACATGCAACAAAGAGTCACTCCAAAGTCACTAATAGTGGAGAACAAACGAAGAGATTATGGTAGGGTATGAAACCACCTCAAAGTTATTCTTTCCAATCAATCCGTTGGGCTAATATTCCTATAAGTGTCACAAACAGCCCTAGAGTTCGTACTAGAATAACACCTTAAGACACAAATCAACCAAAACCCTAATGTCACCTAGATACTCCAATGTCACCTCAAGTATCCGTGGGTATGATTATACGATATGCATCACACAATCGCAGATTCATCTATTCAACCAACACATAGAACCTCAAAGAGTGCCCCAAAGTTTCTACCGGAGAATCAAGACGACAACGCAGCCAACCCCTAAGCATAGGTTCATGGGCGAACCCGCAAGTTGATCACCAAAACATACATCAAGTGAATCACGTGATATCCCATTGTCACCACAGACACGCACGGCAAGACATACATCAAGTGTTCTCAAATCATTAAAGACTCAATCCGATAAGATTACTTCAAAGGGAAAACTTCGATCCATTACAAGAGAATAGAGGGGGAGAAGCAACATAAGATCGAACTATAATAGCAAAGCTCATGATACATCAAGATCGTGCCAAATCAAGAACACGAGAGAGAGAGAGAGAGAGATCAAACACATAGCTACTGGTACATACCCTCAGCCCCGAGGGTGAACTACTCCCTCCTCGTCATGGAGAGCGCAGGGATGATGAAGATGGCCACCGATGAGGGATCCCCCCTCCGGCAGGGTGCCGGAACAGGGTCCCGATTGGTTTTTGGTGGCTACAGAGGCTTGCGGCGGCGGAACTCCCGATCTATTCTGTTATTTTCGAAGGTTTTAGGGTATATGGGGATATATAGGCGAAAGAACACGCTGGGAGCCATTTAGGAGGCCCACGAGGGTGGAGGGCGCGCCTGTGGGGGGTGGGCGTGCCCCCTGCCTCGCAAGGCCTCCTCGCTTTTTTCTTGACGTGGACTCCAAGTCACCCGGTTGCTTTCCTTCCAAAAATAACTTCTCCGTAGGGTTTCATTCCGCTTCAATTCGCTTGATATTCCTTTTCTTAGATACACCGAAACAAGGGAAAAAACAGAACTGGCCTTTGGGCTCGGGTTAATAGGTTAGTCCCAAAATAATTTAGAAGTGCATGATAAAGCCCATAAGCATCCAAAACAGATAATATAATAGCATGGAACAATCAAAAATTATAGATACGTTGGAGACGTATCATCCCCCACCTAGTCGGAGGGGGAGGGGTCTCCCTCCTTCAATATGCGGATGATACCATAATAATGGTGGAGGGCTCCGTCCAAGACATTGCTAACCTGAAGTTCCTCCTCCTGTGCTTCCAACAGATGTCGGGCCTAACCATCAACTTCGATAAGAGCGAAGTGATGGTTCTCGGGTTCCCCTCGGAGGAAGCACGGGCTATTGCGGAGCGGCTAAATTGTCGGTTGGGTTCTTTCCCCACGACCTACCTGGGGATCCCCATTAGTGATTCGCGCCTCACCGTGGCGGATCTTCGCCCCACGGTGACTCGTATGCAACACCACGTTGAGCCCTGGAAAGGGCGCTGGTTGTGGAAGGCTGCTTGCGTGATCCTTATCAACTCTTCGCTTGCCAGCCTTCTTTGGTTCCTCATGAGCTTCTATAGCCTCCATGAGACCCTTCATCGGGAGATCGCCAAATGCCAATCCAGATTCTTCTGGGCTGGGGAGGGGGATAAGCAGAAGTACCATATGGTAAGCTGGCCCGATATCTGCAAACCCAAGGACTAGGGCGGTCTTGGGATCTTGTCCTCCCGATGCATGAACATTGCCCTCCTGACCCGTTGGCTCTGGCGCATTGCCAATGGCGATGGAGGTCTTTGGCTCACCATCATCCAGAACAAGTACCTTCGAGGACAGCCACTTGCATTCTGTCAGCCGTGGCGGCTCCTGGGCTTTGGCAGCCGTCATTCACCAAGCTACATGCTTCGCATTGGCACATCCATCTCGGTTGGTACCGGGTCCTCGACCTGCTCTAGTTTGATCGGTGGATTGGCGACACCCCCGGCCGCTGATTTCGGAGCTCTTCGCCATTGCAGGCTGACCCTCGTGTCTCCGCCGAGACGACCTTATTGACTTAGGGCGCCTCGCCACGCCTTTGGCCCACCTGAAGTTGCCGCTTGGGATGCCCTCCTTCAGGACATCGCCTCCTCCCTATGGACGGCGCCACACCCCGACTCCATCTCTTGGCGTCCTCGAACCTTCCTACCGCTTCTCCACCAAATCCCTCTACGCGGCCATCGCCCCCTCGACGGCCCTCGAGCCCTTTAGTTTGATTTGGGACATCCGCCTGCCCCTGAAGATCAAGATCTTCCTGTGGCAATGGATCCGAGGCCGCCTCCCGTCCGGCGTGGAGGTCCTTAAGCGTAATGGACCTGGGGATGAGATGTGCCCCATGTGCGGCACGTGGAGGATGCTAACCACATCTTCTTCTCGTGCTCCACGGCTTAGTTCCTTTGGTCCTGTTTCCTCGAGACGGTTGGGGGCCAGTGGTGCAACACCAACTTCCCTGACCTGCTTGCGGAAATTCACGCCTCCCCCTCGCTACCGCCATATTAGATGGCTTTGCATTGGGGTCCTTGCCTGGACGCTTTGGACCGTTCGCAATAAGCTTGTCATACAGAAGGTGCCTCTTCGACGCAAGCATCGACGCCATCTTTAAAATGTGTGGATACTTGCAGCTGGCGGCCACTTAGCCGCCTCAGGATCGGACGCCATCAACAACCTCCTCGCCGACCTTCGATCGATGGCCTTCCGCTTGGCGCCTGGCCCTCGAGCCCGACTAGATGCTTTCGCCACTCGCTGCAGCGTGCTTTTTTGTTTCTTCAGGGCTTGTTGAGCTGTGCCCTCAGCATTAACTCTTTGACTCTTGTATGTACTAGACCTTTGTGTGTGTGTGTGTCTGTGAACCTTGTTGAATGTTTGGCTTGGGCAGTTGCTTTATAATATAAAGCGGGGCGAAAGCCTTTTTTGGTAATCAAGCTGAAACTTTTCAGGGAACATTTATGAGCAGGCAGTTTATTTGAGTGTGAAAATGGAAGACCAAGATGCATTTGAAAGGGACTTCTGCCAGCTCAAGCCTTATTACATGGACACATGGTTAGTTCCTTTTCTTTACCACTTTGCAGTTGTTGTTTTTTTCCGAGGAATACCACTTTGCAGTTGTTTTCTGTGTTTATGCATCGTGTGGGCTGTCATTTAATACAGGGAAATACTTGTATCCGGCGCGCGGGCCGAACTTTCGACCGTCGCTGGCCTCGCCACGCGACAAAGACAATCGGCTGCAGAAGGCCTCACGCACACCACGTGGTCATGGGTCCCACGCGCAATACCTAGGCACCCACGTCCTTATCCCCTCGCTTCTGCCTCTGGCTCGCGCCGCCGCATCCTTGCTCCGGCGAGCCCACCACCACCTGCCCGCGCTGCTCCGGCGAGCGGCCACTATCCACCCGGCTCACGCCGATACGGCGAGCGGCTGCCCATCTATCAGCGCAAGCGTGCGGCAACCAGCGCTTTGTTGCCATGGCCGACCTCAGCTGGTTGTGCTCCTCTCCATGGCCGCCGCAGCAGGATTTGCTACAAGCATGTTTTTTTTGCTGCAACCAGCCCATGTATTTGCTACCACCCACCCATCAAAATCCTGCTACCATGTTAATTTTGTTGGAACCAGCGTACCATTTTGCTACAACCATTTTTGGTTTTTGTTACTGCTGGTGTTTTGCGGATTTGTGCTACATCTATCTCCATGACATCACCTATTTTTTCAGTCGATTTTTTGCTACAACCATGTTATGATTTTATTGGAATCGAAGATAAATTTTGCTACATCCACCCATGGCGGTGTTTGTTCACGGTGGCAATGGCTTTCTTCTTCGATGAGATCGGCAAGCAATTTTTGATACAATCGGCGAGCAGTTTTGCTTCAACCAATGCCCTTTTTTGCTGGAACCTTTGGATTTTTTGCTATAGCCTATGTTTTTCAGAGATGCAAAGCAATTTTTGATACAACCGGGGAGAAATTTGCTTCAACCAGTATCTAATTTTGCTGGAACCAGCAATTCCAAAGCTGCAACAGCCGAAGCTTTTTTTTTGAGCCGTGACAGGTCACCGCGGCGAACTGCGACGGCCACAGCGGCGAGGCGCGCTGCAAGGTCGCCGGGGCTGCTCGAACAGCGGTCGGTGGGAGGGGGGAGGAGGAGATTTGACGCAGCACAGTAGCGAGGGCGGCGACCCGGTTGGCGACCGACGAGAAACGTATGGGAGGCGCTGACCACCGGTGAGAACGGCGACCGGCGGCGGGGCGGCAAATTACGGCGGACGTCGATGGGCACTCGCGCAGCGCCTCTTGCTGCTGTGTGCGGCGCTGCAATTTTTCAGGAAGACGATGGAGAAAAGGAACGAAGCGAGAAGAAATATCTAACGGCTAGCAGTCATTGCATCGTACGGTCCTAGGGCGACCGGCCGAATCGTTTGGGCCGGTGCGCCGTCGGCGCAGAGTAGCGCCCTTTAATACATGCATTGTTCCCTGTTCTCTTTCATCTTCTACTGGGTTATATCATTCGGTAAAGTCAAAACAAATGAGTATTACTGGTTTTCTTTGGCCTAAGTTGGTAAATGAGTTAAACCAAAATAGCCTTTTGGGTTAGTCTTGCATGAGTTATGTAGTTGCCTCGGTTCAGTTGGGCAGTCGAATATGGAACAGGGGCTGCGTTGGAAATTCATGTTTGCATGCAAGCCACACAAGTTAGACATGTAGATTGGGTTTGTATGGGACTCTCAGGTTTCTGGCCTGCTGATGTTCTCGCCGGCCAGACTGGCAAATGTTCATGTGTTTTAATATTTTAGCAGAGTTGCTTATGCATCTTTATTCGGAGTTAGATGTTTGCTTTATCAAGTTGAGAGCATGTTGCAAAATGTCTGGACATGTTGATGGATATTTCATCTAAGAAGATGTAGAATTTCCTGTTTTGCATGTATATATCATGGTAATGATACTAAATCATGTTGATGCTTGCAGCGGCATAATTCCTCCGTCACCGGAGGATTACCCAATCATGGGGGCTAACCTTCGGAGGCTGTTGGTCCAGAATAGAATTGCGGAGTTCCACACTGAGCTGGAGCTGGAGCTGGAGAGCTGGAGAGTTGGTCCAGAATCATGTTGATCGTTTGTTTCACCCACTGTTTCCAAAGATACACAACTGTGAAATGCCGGCTTAAAATGGCAAAAGAAACAACGTTTGTTATGTTAGTCAATCTAAACACAAAATGAAGGAAAGAATGCCCTACATGTTTGCAGCAAACAGGGCATGAATGCAATATATTGACAGGGAATCATGCCAAATGTAAAACCAGAAACACAAAATGTACAAACCGATCATAGAGCGCACGTACAAAAAGGAAGAAAAAAGTGCCAGCTACGGTACAATAATCATTTGCCCAGTTTGCATGTGTTCTTCCAGCACAATCATTTAGCATATCATACAAAAAAAAAGATATAAGAATCTAATGGAGGAGTACATGGTATTCAAGAAGACAGGTTACAGAATTCTGAAAGCACAATAAGAACCTAAACACCGTTTATCCGACAGAAAACTGCAGAAGCGCAAACTAAAACAGGACGAAAGAGAGGTCATGAACAGCAGCATTAGCATACTTTTTGCATACAAGATGTGCACGCCCACGACTGCATTTTTTTTTACAACAGAAATGTCATGGTAACGAAACAGGCCACTGCACTGTTCATACAGAAGAATACATCTGATCTGAGGGTTGTCAACATCTTTCCATAATCGCTATACACACAGTATATATGATAGTAATACAAAGAAGAGAGATCGGTAACCGGGCAGAGTTGTGCCTACTACACAAGGAAGGACCAGAGATAGCAAACTTTAAACCGAACAAGAACCCCCTTCCTTAATCCCTCGCGCACTGGTGTTCCCACCTCTAGAGAACATTTGAAACTAGTGCGTCCATCGCCAAAACGCAACCATCAGCACGACGGTGATGATCATGCCGCCGTACGCAATCCGCTTGTCGACCCGGTGCCGCTTTTCGATGAGCTTCAAGACCGAGTTTGACAGGCCAACGGTGTTCAGGACATCTAGGGCCTTCCTTTGCGCGCTCTGCAATCAAGTGCAAGAAGAAATTGTTACTACTACTACTAGGAGGCAGGCAGGCAGACACATTCTTTCACCATGCCAACAAAGGCCAGCAAGATTCATTCATATCTTCTGGGTGCTGTGCAAAATGAACTGTTTCGTTTACCTTCAGTCGATCCCTCTGGTCAGAGTACTTGTGGAGGATGGCCACTCCTGTCTCAAAGGCTTCGTCAAGCATTCGAGAGGAGCTGCGGGCCGATTGCATTGCCTGGGCTTCGTCGTCGAATATTTGTAGGACATGCGACGACTCACCATTCTGCAACAGTAATTTCCAGTTCATTAATGCTGCAACGAAATTATCATGCAGGAGAAACAACTGCTCATGCTTTGTTTGCTTCAAGACTACTCACAGCTCTCTCAAATAGCTCCGCCCTTTCCTTGGCTTCCAAAATCCGCTTTCGTTGCCGCAATGAGTGCTTGTCGAGGGTTTCCTTCAATGACTCGACCTCTTCAGATAGCTGCTCCACTTTTCTGCCAGGGCAGCATCAAACAATGTTAAAAACTTGGAACACCAACCTACATAACTCCTATTCAGCTCTTCATTTCAATTGTGCACACTGTCAAAATTATATATGCAACAGGGGAAAAAATAACAACAGAGTGCATACCCTAGAGCAATTCTCGGGAGTTGCTCTAGCAGCCACAAATATCACTTTTATACATAACTCCATTTCCACAAAACAGATAAAGGAAACATAGATAGCATCCTCAAACAACAGGATGAACCAAGCATGGGCGTCTAACTATCTCAGGTTGACACATGGCCTAAAATTCCAAATTGACCACACATGTAGAGTGACACGAGCTTCAGATCTAAGCTGGTGAATTCCAGAGAAAGATTAACACGAGAAGAAAATACGTGTATTTAGTAGTTTAGTACTTCTGCAACTAAGTAGTCCTTACAATAAAGGGAAGGGAATTAGAGAAAATGCCATCTTAAGAGCAAGAAAACAACCCAATCTAATGTGTATCTCGTACAGATTAAAGCAACGTAGGTAAAGCACTCCCTCTCACATGCATTTGAAGGTAGCACTATTTGGTACAAGCTGAGGACAAGATCAAGGTTCAAAGATGTACTGCCCTAATACCTGGCTGTAGGATTTCTACTGCACCCAGAAGGTGGATGGGTAAATCAATTAACCAAGAACTACTAATAAGTTATATTAGAAGCAATGAATGACAAATGAGATTATAACTTTCTGTATGCTATGTTGGTAATGCCAATTCCTCTGAAGAAAGGCTAGTTTTCAAAATGAACTATCAAGTTCCTACATCAAAACATTCCTGCTTGCTGACTAAATTATGAAGTGCAATGATACACAAAGTTATGTATTGCTTGTTTATGGTGCGTAATTGAATTAAAACACTATGACCCTGGTTAAGTCTACAAAGATTTGTATATGCCAACCTACATACAAAGCATAACTAACATCATGAAAAGCTGAATAAGGAATTCTTATAATTGAGGGTGCACTGAACAACCTAATGAGAGGCCAAGGGAAGATACGGCATGGCAAGAAAACCGATAGTGGTCGAGCTAAATAAGATCAAACCGGCATACTGAACAACCCAACTTCAATTTCCTCAAAGCATAACTGAGGCCTACCATACCAAGTTGGGCACATTGAACAACCTAACCTCCATATCCTCAATAGCATAACTAAAGGAAGCCTACCAAGTTGGCACGTCGAACAACCAAACTTACAGCTCCTGAAAAGCATAATGGAGGTTGGAGGCCTACAAGTACCAAGTTGAAAACACAGCACAGATTACACATGCTCCTCAGTCCTCACCATTGACGCCGAATCCACGCTCAAGTAACAATAACGGCAGAATGCAATACACTAAAGCTGTGATCTACGCCCGCCGCGCCGGCAACTCGTCGGCGCTTGGAGATCTCTCCCCGCCTCGTCGCCGATTCGCGCGGCACGCAGGAGGAACTCGTGACGGAGCAGCTGAACGGGGCTAAGTAAGGCCCTAAGAAGAGGAGGGAGAGGAGGAGGAGGAGTGCCGCTCACCTCTTCCAGAGGTCGCGCTGGCCCTTGGCCGGGATGGAGCGCCAGAGGCGGTCCATCTGCGCGCAGAGGCCCTGGATCTGCGCCACCTCCCTGCGCACGGCCTCGGCGCCCGCCGGGTCCGGCGCGCCGACGAGCGGCGCCGAGGCGGAGTAGGAGGTGGCGGCGGGCGCCGAGGCGAGCCGCTCGACGCGGGCCACGCCGTCGCGGGCCGACAGCAGCAGCCGCCGCGCGCTCTGGTACAACTCCGACAGCGTCGCGCCGCCGCCCCCGCCCCCACCGGCGAAATCCATCGCCGCCGCCGCCGCCGCCGCGGTCGAGATCGATCGATCGAGGGTTGTCTCCGGTGTCTCGGATCGGCTCGGGAGGGCCGCGATCTCCTTCGGGACGAGAGGGAGACGCTGTGACGTGGCTGGTGGCGGGTGCTGGCCGCTTGATTGGGCACGGACGGCGCGATCGATGCCGCGTGGGCCCTCGCCGTGCAGCCTACCTTCCTTCTACGCCAAGGCTCCACACGAGTTGGCTTAAACACACCATCTCTTCTCTTCCCCGGGGGAATAGTGAGTTTTATTTCAGAGTGTCAAAAGACGTCTTATATTTTGATACGTTCAGAACGATCAAACTTGGTTAGATCGTGAGCAACGTTATTTCGATTGTGCTCGGTTCTTAAGAAATTAAGAGCATCTCCACCGCTGGCCCCCAGACGCATAAGAATGCGCACAGAAGCGGCCCTTGATACAATCGGTGCTGGGACGGTTTTGCGCCCAGTCGTCGCCTCCAGGCGCCGATATTGGCCTACTTTTCAGCCCTCTTTCGGCGAATAAAAGGCCCATATGGGCGAGAATAGGCCCATATTCGGCGTGGTTCGCCGTGGCTCGGCGTTCAATTATCAACAAAAATATTTTTTTATCACATATTTCATCACAGAAAAATCAAATACTTCATCAAAATAGTACAACAACAAGTAGTTCAATACAAATTATATAGTTCAACAAATAAAAACTCATATTTCATCACATCGTCATACCTTGGCCGCCTCTTTGAGCCTCCATAGGTGCTCCACTTTGAGATCATGATGCAAATTGATGATGCACCGGTGGGTCTCGGATCTCCCTGACGATAATCTTTGAGGTAGGCGATCCCAAAGTTGCCGGTAGTCGGTGATCAACTTCGCTAGAGGACCCCGCTGTAATATGGTTCGATGAAAAACACCGGATCTTCTTGCTCGCTCTCGATGATCATGTTGTGCAAAATGACATGACAAGTCATGATCTCCCACATTTGATCTTTCGACTGTGTCCGAAAGGGGTACTGCATAACAAAGAATCGAGATTGGAGCACACCAAATGCCCGGCCGACATCCTTCCCAAGCAAGCCTTCCCGAATCTTCGCCAAACCAGCGTTCTTGCCTCCTCGGCACAAGGTTTGAGATCGTCTTCACAAATGTCGACCATCTCGGATAGATGCCATCGCCTAGATAGTACCCCTTGTTGTAGTGCCGCCCATTGATCTCGAAGTTCATCGGAGGAGAATGACCTTCAACAAGCTTGGCAAAGACAGGAGAGCACCGCAAAGACGTTGATGTCATTGTGAATTCCTCGCATACCAAAGAAGGAGTGCCAAATCCAGAGGTCCTGTGGCCACCGCCTCAAGTACCATTAATCGCAACCGCTTTTGGCGCCTTTTGTACATCCTCGCCAAGCAAATGGGCAATTCTTCCATTTCCAATGCATGTAGTTGATGCTTCCAAGCATCCCAGAAATCCTCTTCTTTGCATTCGTGCTAGGATCCGAGTAGTGTCTTCGTGATTGGGTGTTCTCAAGTATTGCGGTCCAAACACCGCCACCACCGCCTCGATGTAACTTGTACAAACACTCTATGCCGGGTGGACTCGGTCATGCGCCCATAGTCGCCGAAAGTGAATCACCGGAGCTCTGTATGCAAGCATCCTCATCGCTGTCGTGCACCGGATCGAGGTGAATCCAAGTTTGCCGGTGCAATCCATCTTGCACTTGAAGTAGTCATTTAACTCCGGATGGAATTCACAATCTCGAGGAAGAGATTTCGCTCATCCGATAACGGGCGCCGAAATATTTTTGTCGCCGTGAAGTGGAGCATCGGTAAGTAGTCGGAGTAGAGCACGTAGTAGCCTTGAGACGATACCGGTTCTTGCTTTCACCGCCCGGCCGAGCCACCTCGGCCGCTGACTTTTCATTGCTCGCCAAAGAATCGGGCGAGGGCGACGAGCACCATGAGATGCTCTTCTTCACGGACGCCGGCCTCGGCTTCCTCCTCCAAATAGCTGGGCGAACGCTTCTCGTCATCCGGAGTCCATCGCCGAGGCGTGCAAATCGCCGAACACCTTGCGCCCGGTGGCGTGCACCATGCATCGCCTTCGCTAAGGAAGCACGGACCGGAACGCATCAAGCCGTCATTGGAGAGGCCGCCGCGATTTAACCTCTCGCTATTTTTCCGGGCGGGAATGGCTATCTAGCGGTGAAGGGCGGCGGCGGCGCCGGATATAGCTAGTGGCGGCCGAGGGCGCGGGGTGGGAGGCGATCGGGAAGAAAATCTTGACTTTTCACCGACAGCGGTGTGGGCTACCGCTTTTCCCTTTGCGCCGAGCCCCGATCGCCCAGCATCGGGTTATTCGCGGGTCACGGACGGAAAAAAGGGCCGAACCGACGCTTTTCGTCGTCCTGGGGGCACGACTAGGGCATTTTTTTGATGTCGGCGCCGAAAAAGTGGCCTGAGGGGCCTGTTGGGAGCGCGGCTGGAGATGCTCTAACTCTGGCACTCCAACGAATATCTTAACCTCGTTGCTCATATGTCTATAAAATGAACGATCGAGCGATTGGTTTGACGGGGCATTGATCACCATGCAACTATCGGATTGCACCACGATGGGTAGGTTGGACCATCTGATGGTGTAATCTAGAAATTCGGCCAGGTCGGTCTCATGGCCCAACACGCCAAGGCATAGTCTGGGGCCTTTATCTCGCGAGCCCGCCTTCTAGAAGATCACCATCTTGACGTACAAGTTAGGGACGCCCCAGGGCTCTATGCTGATTAGTAAACTGTGTAACCTTGGGTCTCGCCCCCTTTGTAAGGCGGGACATAGGGACTAGTGACTATTTCTGGTATCGCCATCTAGCTCGTTGCCCACTCCGGTGATGTTCTTCGTGGCGAGACGATAAGCTGGGAGCTGCCTCTTCCGACCGACCAGTTCTATCGGGGCGGATACGTGTTACGAGGTTGGCTCAGTGAGGTGCCCAACCAATGGATTCTGTCCTCCCGGTTCGCCTCTGTCTCGGTGATGTTTCATCCAGCGCACCTCCAGGCCCGAGGAGGTTTGTACATGAGTGGATCGTCCTGCGCGGTGCCACCCTGTGCGGTGACGACATCATGTGTCGATGTATGCTGGTATTCCAAGATCAAAGGATGCTGTATTAAAAGTGGTGGATCTAGTGTTCTGCATCGACTTTGTCAATGGCAAACGTGGAGTCTGGGTCTAGAAAGGTACGTGGACGAACCCCGGTCGACGCGCCACCTTGATAATGGCACCAAGGACTATGTTGTCATATCCTTTCTATTCATTGTACATCCTAGTAATGTGTCTGATATCGTTTCAAATGTGAGTAGATACGAAGTTAAGAAATTGTATTATATTTGTACCGCCGGGGAGACATTAATATGGAGTTGAGCTAACACAAACACATTTGTTTACTCGTTGGCAGAAGACATGTACTGCTTTGCTAGTAAGAGAAAGGTGAAATCCTCTGGGACCGACAGTCGAGTGATCCTTTTGTGTGCAAGTCATTTTTTCTGGGCCGTTAGATCTTCATCCAACGGTCATGATCACATCGCCAATGTTCATATTGCTCCTCCCGCGCTGCCTCACAACCCAGCCCCGTCCGCCGACCACCGCACTCCCCTCGAGCTCCCTCTACCGCCGCCCAAGGCCATCCCTCTAAGCCCTCCTCCCCAACTTCATGTTCCGGCACAAGCAATCACCACATCCCCATCCCACATCTGTCAACCCGCCTCCTCATCCCCGCTTGAGATGACGCCACAGCTCCGCCGTTCGCGGTCTCGTCCCCGTCTCCGAAGAGGTCATGGCTCGGCCTTTGCCGTCACCGTCTCAGCTCGGTGCCGCTCGCGGCGTCATCGCCCGGCTCTGGCCTCGAGCTCCGCCATGTCCTCCTTCCTTCCTTCACAGGCGAAATCGACTTACACAAAAAAAATTAAAAATTCAAATGACTTACATATAGCCCATGCGAAATTGTTTCAAAGTGTAGGGGCATTTCGGGACACATCTTGGGCCCCAAAATAAAGCTGCAAACACCAAAGCGACGGGGGAACGGTGTGCTGCTCTGCTCTCCTCCTCATCGTCCTCTCCTCTCCTCTCCCCTGCCGCCGCCGCGCCCCGCAAACCCTACCCCTCCTCCTCGCCCCCCGGCCCGCCGCCCGCCGCCGCGTCGCCATGAGGTACCCCTCCATCCTCCTCCACCCCCTCTGCCCGAATCACGCGCCGGTGGTTTCCCCCCTTTCGACGTCGCCCCCGCGCAATGCGGGGCGGGGCGGTTCGTTTCGCTCCGGCAGCTTCCGTCTTTGGCCCCAAATCGGACCGGACGGAATCCGACCGCCTCCTGGCCCGTCAAATTCGCGCCGAATCCCCTTGGAGTCACGGGCTGTAGGGCGTTCACGATATTCTGGGGGCTTGGTTGATCGTGTGCATACATGCAGAGTAGATCGATCGGGTGTTGGAAGTGGCCGTCCATGGGTTCCTCCGCCAGCGCTAGGTGTTGTCTGGGGGGCGTCATATTCAGCGAGCATTGGTCGTGGAAGCGCCTGAACGGATTCAGCACACACCCAGTTCTCTTGTGTGCTATGGCCACTGCACTGTTTAGTTTAGTCGTTTCAGTGCAAAAAAAAAAAAGCTGTTTCATCGATGTTGGAAAGGATGCCGGTTGTCTGTTGCTGCACACTGTTACATTGAAATGGTTGCCGGTTTTAGTGTAGCATGTGGGCGGGCGTCTGTTGAACACGCCGGAGGTGCGCCTAGGATATCAATCTGGTCCTTTGTTAATTAGTTTCATCGCCTTTCGCTTGCAGTCCCACTGCGTTGCTCATCTTTTCCAGTGACGCGGGGGAAGGAAATGTTTAGACTAGGCGTGCATTGTGTCACATGGCGTACCTTGATGATTTGACTACAGCACTATTTAAGCCTTACATGTTTGTACGAGTTGGATTTTCAATTATGCTCTTGTTACACTGGTACACCTTGTTGTGACAGCCAACCTGTTATTTCTGACTAAGAAATGTTCAGCCAGATTACCTCTTTATAATATAATTACGCTTCCTGGGGGGCGTCATATTCGGCATTGGTCGGGGAAGCACCTGAAACGTGTTCCCGACTGCTCAAATAGGACCCGCATTGCCTTGCTAGATCGCTTGCCCAGCGTCTCTTGTGCTCTGGTCACTGCACTGTTTAGTTGTTTCAGCACAAAAACATGCCGATTCATCGATGTTGAAGTAGTTGCCTGTGCCAGTCTACTGCTGCACACTGTTACATTGGAATACTCGCCAGTTTTAGTGTTGGATGTGGGCGCGTCTGTTGAACACGCCGGGGTGTGCCTAGGATATTAATCGGTTATTTGTTGAGTAGTTTGATCTCCATTCATTTGCGGTCCCACAGCGTTCCTCATCTTTTCCAGTGACGCGGGGGAAGGAAATGTGTAGACTTGGCGTGCATTATATCACATGGCATACCTTAATGATTTGACTATGCCAATATTTGAGCCTTCATTGTTACTAGTATGAGTGACATTTTCAGATAAGTTCTTGTTAGACTGATGCAATTTGTTGTGACGGCCTTTCTGACTAAGAAATGTTCAGCCAAATCACCTCTTTAGAATATATTACACTGAAGTATGCAAAAAAGAAGATAGTACGCCTCCCATGATACTTATTCTAGGGCTTTTTTTTAATGTTCTTCTGTTGCAAGTAAGTGACTAGGTGCACACTTTTTTTTGGATGCTGTGGCACAACCTGATGCATTTTCTATGGCATGCAGTCGTCAACCTGAGGTGCTCTGGGCTCAACGCGCGGAAAAGGTTTACCTAACTATCTCAGTCCCAGACGCAGAAGATGTTGTGATCAAGACTGAACCTCAGGGCATCTTTAGCTTCTCAGCTGTTGCTCATGGGGAATCTTTTAGCTTGGCCTTGGAGCTATTCGATTCCGTACTGCCTGAGGTAAGTATTTGTGGTCATCAGTTCTACATCGTAATACAGCGCTGGTTTCAGTTGATGTTAATTTCGGTTCAGTTTTTACCTCTGGGTTCTTGCTTGGATACATGTTAGAAAGCTACTGAATGGACATATATAATACTTAGAATGTTGTCGTCATTGCCTTTCAGTCTTTGGTAACAGAGCCACTTAATCATAGGAGCTTGAATCCACATATAGATGATCTACTTCGTAATACAGGGCTTGTTTCAGTTGATATTAACTTCGGTTCAGTTTTCACTTCTGGGTTCTGGCCTGGATACATGTTGAAAGCTACCAAATGGACATATATAATACTTAGATTGTTGTCGCTCGTCTTTCAGTCCTTGGTAACAGAGCCACTTAATCATAGGAACTTGAATCCACATATAGACGATCTACTTCGTAATACTTATATACATGCCATACCCTGTTTGAAGGAACTATCCGATGTATGTTGTAAAGTGTAACCTGTGGCATCAACAAATTACCATTGAAGTGGAGCTTTATATTTTGAGCTACTAGCTGCTGAATAATTTCCTATGCAATGTTGATGAGGACGATCATCACATTATTTTGTGAACTGTTAGTGAAATAACCCCTTTTTTAACTTGTCTGTAGGGAAGCAAAACAAAGACAAAGGTGGGTTCGCGAAACATAATCTGTTCGATCCAGAAAGATAAGAAATGTTGGTGGAAGCGCTTGCTGAAGTCAGAGGCAAAACATCCATACATCAAAGTTGACTGGAACAAATGGTGCGATGAGGATGAAGAGTCTGGTATGTGCTCATGATAATATGCTATAAATGAACAACATAGACATTTTTCCTGTCCCAACTCGTGGAGTTCATCATAGAAAACGGATTTGGAAAGAAAGTGAGATATAATTAAGTAGATCACATTTGGTTTTTGTCTGCGTCAAGTATTATGCTTTACAAAAAATCAGGGTCAACTACATTTGTCATTATGGGTGGGGTGGGACATACCATTCTTCCTGAAGGTCACATGTATGCCATTCCCAGTTTCCTCAGATTGCAATGTATTATGTGACAAGCAATTTGCTGATATGCTAACTAAGTTTATACTCTTTCGAAGTTGGTTTAATGATCATAAGTACTCTGGCTATCTAATCTGTGATCCCATCATGTAGCTGCTATGAAGCTCTACTTTCTTCACTTTTATCTGCATTTTAGTTCATTATGCATTATGCTTCGGTCAATCTAACACATAATGCCTTCCAGAGAATTCGGGTTCAGACGACGACTTTGATGGTGGTGAGGTATGAACCATGATCAACCTTCTGTGCCCCCTCATTTTCTTGCTTGGTTTATGTTTAATCCTCAGTGTGGAGTTACTTATTGTTATCCTCACGTCGTTGCAGGAAAATGACGAAAGCGATGCTGATGATGGAATGCTGTGTGAGTGGCCATCTTGTACTTTGAATCCCACATACGCCTGGCCTTTACGTTATGCTGCTTCTAACGATCAAATTTGAACCTGATTAATTTACCAATATGGACATAACTTTCTGTACACAAACCTGTATATATGGTTTGGAGCATGAGCTAATCTGTATTTGTGTAGCATCATGATAGGGTTAGTTTCTGCCGACAGTCAAAATTCATCATATGCGTAAACTAAGTAGTGGGTTCTGACATCCCCTCAACAAGGAGTCGTAAAAAAAAGTCACAAGCAGAGGACATTTCTGCTGCTTGTAACTAACCCGGGGGCTTTGTTTGGTTGCAGATCTCCCTGACCTTGAGAAGCTGAGAGGGAAATGAGCAGACAGGTTGGACTGGATATATGAAGGAAGTAGGTTGTGCCGCTGTAGCAAGTAACCGTTAACGCTAAAAACCTGGGATTGTGGTACCCCTCCAGACTTGTAACATGGTGCCATGTCTTTTAATCTACCGACCGTTACTCTTTTGTCGTCGCTGAGCTAGGGTTTGGAATGTAGCTAGTGGGTCGCGTTTCGTTACCGACTTGGCTATCGTTGTTATGCAGTCAAGATGCCGGACATGTATGCAGAGCACCTTGTGGTTTCTCTTTGGCATGATGTGTTAATAGAGTTTCAATGGCAGGATCATATTCATGGGCATTTCAAGCATTAGTATTATTGTTCTATAACGGTGATTTTTTTTAGGTTTGTGTAGGATAGATGCTGCAACGGATTGCCTGATGGAAACATGATATTTTGATGTTTTTTACATTAAGTTTGCAGTTTGTGGAAGGTGCGAAGTACAGCAGGGCAGATCGTTGGGTCTCAGGTGCCAATGCACCCAAATTGAGGAAAATAGTTTAGAAATTTAAAAGTCAGTAATTCCTGATTCTTTTGGAAACAAACATGATCAATTGTTACACTCGCGGGAAAGTTTCGATGATTTTTGTGGTATTCTAGGCGAAAGAACGCAAATCGGCATGATATAAAAGTTGTTCATGCATGCCTTTTTTACTCACAAAGTCACAATGAGTCGTTCCTTCATGAAACTTTTTACACGAGTGTAGCACTAGATCATGTTTGTTTAAAGAAGTTTCAAGTATTCGTCACTTTTCATTACAAATTTTAAATTATTTCACTGGGACCTGAGATTCACTGGGTAGACGCTGTAGCAAACTTTTTCTGAGCAGAGGTTTCGGGGGCTTGCGGCTGTGGACGAGTGCTTTTCATCGTGCGCGCATGTCGACATGGAATCCGATTCGATTCTATTCCCCAGTAATAATTGTCTCAAAACGAATCTGAGAAAACGAAACGAAGGGAAACGACAGGAGAAAATAGGTAGGGAATATGGAGTGCCCAATTTGCATCTCGCTGAGTTTGCACGGGGACGACGATGATAGGATGGGAGCATCATGGGCGTGGCCTCTGCTCGGCCACACGGTGATCATCACTTTACCTATTGTGTAGGAGCATCTTCAACGGCACACACACACACAAGAAAATGCATCCATTCGGTAAAAAACTGATCTTTTTTGAGTACCCTGTGAAAAACTGGTCACCGCCGTCGCCCTGAGCCCCGCGGCAACCCCGATGACCGTTGCCGAGCTCTCGCGCGCCGTCGCCCAGTTTCGGCACTCCACCACCGGATACGCCCACACCGCCATCACCGAGCTCCCGCCGTTCATGAAATTGCCCATCGCATGATTCCACCGTCACTGCCACTATGCCCGCCGAGCTCGTCCTCGCCGTCGGATCCGCCTCCCGACCTCCCCGCCGCGGCGCTAAATATCTCCAAACGATGCACACGTTGCTGGATTTAATGCTACGTATTTTTGTTTTAAGGTTGAATTTTGTTGTCCCTCACGAACTCATACTAACTGGCTTCTAGGACGCAAAAACTGAGAAGGAAACAAACACCATACATAAATGCATGCATAAATGGATAAGGACTAGGCAATGGTTGACTAACATTCAGGCCACACCCGAGGAAAATATATATGCTTGCACGTCCAATAAAGTAATACAAAATAAATTATCTCCGGCCGTTGTTGATTCTGGTTCATATGAGTGCATGATAAACCATCGACACTTAAAAAATATAGGCATTTACGACATCGCCCCACCAAAACCATCATGGCCTCCCCTGGTGCAAGAACAGATTCAGGGCAGTGGTGACATGCCGCCATCATGGCCACCAATTCAAATGGGGGAAATGGCCTTGAGGTTGCCACACAACTTCTGCTTGCCACCATCACAAATTTTACCTTACTCAGAGTGGTGTCATGGCAATAGAGTCTTTAGTTTATCTCAATTGTGATGGAAAATCCTGCATATATCGCAACAGAACAGGAATTTAGAACATTTATACAACAAGGACTTCATGGTTAGCACACACGATAAATGCATACACAGAAGCATGCATGCTTGGATGCCGAACGAAGTATAGCACATTTTTATGAGTAAATTGCAAAAAGCCATCACAATTGGGTGAAGTTTTCAATGCTTCAGAAAAAACCACCGGAAAACATGCATTTTGGTGGGTGTTTGATGACATTTGCACAATTGTGGTGTTTTTTTTTTCAATTTACTCCATTTTTATTGTCTGAAGTCGGTAACTCAAAATAAGCACCGTGTGTACGATATTTCTATTATCAGTATGATAATCTAAAGGTAAGGTTGTTCACGCGCGATTAGTTCACTAGGATTCACGCATCATAAGTTTCAAACTAGCGCCCTAAAAAAGTGACATGTTTCACTGTAATTAGGCTGGCACGTAGAGGATATGTTTGATGATGAAAAAAATGATGATTAATTAACAGTAAGAATTTTTGCTAGTATATATAATCTACGCTACCTCCTCGCCTATGCAAATTGGGCATGCGTTCTTCAATCGCAGCCACTTCTGAACGCAATGAGGGTGGTAGTAGTGCTCGCAGTCGAGGAGCGTAAGGGTCTCGCCCTCGACGAAGTCCTCCAAACAGATCTCACAATCGTGCCTGCCGGGCTGCCCCTGCTCCAGGTTCGACGCTGTGCAGTTCATGGTCCTCAGCGATGCGATCTTCTCTGCATCCGCACCCTGCGCCGACGGTGGGCGCTCGATCTGCTGTTGCTGCGCACGCCTCGCTGCCTAGCGCCGCCGTATGTAGAAAAAGACGATGATTGCTAAAACTATCCCTACGACTACCCAGAGCATGTCGCCCACCGACGCTCCTCCCGCCCGTTGGGAAGAGGGACCGGGGACGACGTCAATATCCCTCGCCATAATGCATGCAAAAAGTCTCCTATGGAGGGACCGCTATGTTGAGGCTTTGGAGAGAAGTCTGAAGAATTTTTTTACGGGCCTGGATGAGAGGGAAAATAGTGTTTTGCCTCCTAGATCTTTGTCATTTACCTTTGGTCCCCCAATGGTTTTTGGCTACCTAAAACTTCCTCCCTTGGCAGCCAAAGTTGTTTTTAGGTAGCCAAAATTTTGGTCTACTACTGTTGAAGATGCTCTAATCTGGGCTAGTATATGTGTTTGTGAATGTGAATGCTCTAATCTGATGGCTGGACACGTCGGTGAAGCTGGTCCAATAGAGAGTGAGACAAGTAGATGAACAACAAGGACGGGCGGACGGTGACCAGTTGCTGCCTGCACGATGCAGAACGTGGCCGGTGCGCCCTACCCTACTGTCCGGCCGGCACGCAGCACGACTCCCGAACTAGCCCAGGCAACCTGTTGTGCCGACAACGCCGTCCAAGTTTACTACTCTATACTACTCCTACATGGAGCTATCCAGCTGCCGAGTGCCGACATAACCGACCTCCCCTCTCCTCCTGTCCGTGTATCATCACATCCAAGATAGACAGGGATACTGCCACTTGGACCGCGCAAAAGGCTAGGCGTACCCCAGACGCTACTCACTCGCGCATGCAGTTCTTGGATTTCCACGAATAGTAAAAAATGGGACTTTTTTCCGAGGGAATGCCATCATGGCTGCCTACTTTATCGCATTGGTAATACTGTTACATCGTTTTCAGGGGCCCCCTACTAGGAAATCTTCGGGGCTCATCAACCCAATCACAAAGAAGAATTATTATCAAAGGCAAATTTAGCTGAAAGACGGGCTGCTCCATCCGCTCCGTGAAAACAACGAATAAAATGAACGCCGCCAGTCATCCGAGCCATGATAAAGCAATGGATGCCAATTTGCCTCGCTGCGGCAACCAGAGCCGATTGTCACGAGGTATTCCCATCAAACTACTAATACCATGGCCCATCGCAGTCAAAATTAGCACCATTTTCCCTCAAGTGAAGTGGCACGAGTCCTGACGGTTCCTCGTTGCGTTGCTCGCCTCAGCTTTCATGTCAATTGACTCGTACGTTCATCCACCTCTGTGCGAGAATCTCGGTTGACTGAGCTTGGAGAAAAGCATCATCTTATGTTGTTTGACACACAGGGGCATGGTTAGTTCCCGAGGCCTCTCATTTCAAGATTGTGTGATCTATTGGATAGAGCATTGGATGACGAGATGACAACGGAAGAGATGACATATCCTTCAAAACTAGCTAGTCGTGCAGTTGAAGCAGATGGTGTTATATATCCATGAAGTATGCATTACACACCTAGACGAGAGTGTAGAAAATTGACTCAAATCAGGAGATATAGCTAATATTGGGACAATAAATACATATCGTTTGATTCTTTCCATTTTGCAAAAAGATATACATAATTACCAGAAGTGATTGAAAGATGATCCGGTGAGAGCCTCTCTCTTTTTATTACTCCCTCGGTCTTTTACATTCATTACTTGATCATTTCCGCATTCTTTTCACCCCAAAGAAGGGGTTTTGTAAGCCGTTTTGCAGATTTTTTTTCAAACTATGATGATTTTTATAACAAATTCAGAAACTATACACCCTAATGGAGAAAAATCAAAAGTATCAATTGTCGTTGGCCAAAAAGGACTTTTCGTTAACGTTTATTAAAAAGGACTTCTCGGCCAACAGTTGGCCAAAAGGTACTTTTTGGCCAACCGTTGGCCAAAGAGTCCCTCTTCGGCCAACACCTGCTCTACTGTTTTAAAAAATTCATATCAATTAGGATTTTTGGTATTTTAATTTGATTCTTTTTGCATTAGATTAGAAATTTCATGAAGTTTTTGTAGATATCAAGTTTGACTAGATTTGAAAGTTTGAATTTGAATTTTTCATGAATTTGCTCAAATAACTAGATTGCCTATAATTTGAGCTAGGAGTATTTTTTTAAGATGATTCTTTTTGCTACTGGTTCTTTGTGAATTTTTTTATCAGTAGTAATTAATTGGCAAATTTTATAATTATTTAAAATTAGGTTTTTATGAAAACAGTTATGTTTTAGCGTTTGTTAGGTTTTATGCTATTTCTTTTAATTTTAATTGCTTTAAATTTTTTTCTTTACTTTTTTGATATATTCTTTTTGTTTCTGTTTAGTTATCAGTAGCTATTTTATTTGTAGTATTTTTGTATTTTATTTCTTTTATCCTACTAGAAAACTTGTTTTGAGCTTCATAGGAGTTTATATTTAAAAGTGCCTTGTAAATCCTGTACAACCATTGTCGTTTTATACATGAAAAAAATACTTTCCCGCAATGTTTTTCCCTCCATTTTCTTTCCCGCCATTCTCTCCCGCCACACTAAGGAGTGCTGCATCGACGGAGGATGACGATGATGCCTTCATGTGCAGTGTGAAACACTGTGTGAGAGAAGTCATAAGTGTGAAACACTCTCCGATGATGATGACGAAGCTGCAAACACTTATGACTTCTCTCAGACAGTGTTTCACACTCCACAAGCAACACCGACGCAGGAGACATAGACCGTGTCAGACGATGTTATCTACGATCGTGGACACCACGAGGCTCGTTTTATAAGTTTAGAAGTGAAGATGGCGAGAAAGAAGATGGCGGAAAGAAGATGGCGGAGAGAATGGCGGAAAGAAAATGGAGGGAGAGAATGGCGGAAATAAAATGACTCGGAGAAAATGGAGGGAGAGAATGGCGAAAAACCTAATTTTAAATAATCCTAAAATTCACCAATTAATTACTACTGATAAACAAAGTCACAAAAACCAGTAGCAAAAAGAATCATCTAAAAAGAATACTCCTAGCTCAAATTATAGGCAATCTAGTGATTTGAGAAAATTCATGAAAATTGAATTCAAACTTTCAAATCTAGTCAAACTTGATATCTACAGAAACTTCATAAAATTTCTAATCTAATGCAAAAAGAATCAAATTAAAATACTAAAACTCCTATTTGATATGAATTTTCTAAAAGTAGAGCAGGTGTTGGTCAAGAGGGACTCTTAATAACGGTTGGTCGAAAAGTCCTTTTTGGCCAACGGTTGGCCGAAAAGTCCCTCTTCGGTCAACAGGAGGCCGAAAAGTCCCTTTTCGGCCAACAGGAGGCCGACGGGGTGATACTTTTGATTTTTCTCTGTTAGGGTGTATAGTTTCCGAATTTACTATAAAAATCATCATAGTTTCAAAAAAAAATAATCCGTTTTGCATGCATGAAAGTGACCAAAAATAGCCAAGGTCAGCAAAGATTCATTTACCATTTCAAAAAGTCAAAATGTTATGTAGCTAATACTATATATGTCTAATTCACATTGTATTTTTACCGCTCGCTTTGCATTGATGGGAGTTTCAAAATTAGATCTCACTTTGATATGTTTCACCAAAATAATCAAGATCAAAAGTGACAAACATTAAGGTGTGAGTTATTAGACAATATTTTCACATATTCACTAACTCTTTATCGGCTTCAACAATCAATCTCATTTCAGTTTGTTAGAGCATCTCTAACAGACTCAGATATCAGCGGGCCTTATACGCCGGATACACGGGCCGAGAATTAGAGGTTTGAGGGCGAAATCGGCTGCGTCCGAACAGAGCCCTCAATTGAAATCGTAAATTTTGAAAAAAAAAACATTCACAGGCGAAATGAAGAACACACACTACATACATAGTTTGGTCATTGCTACATTTCAAAAGTTATTTTACATCGGAGCTATCCTAAACTTGCCGCAGCTAAACACATACATAGTTCGATGCCGCCCTACCCTAAACTTGCAAAATCAGAGCTCTCCAAAGCGGCCGCTATGGCGCGCCACTGCCATCGAAGGAGGAGACAAGATCGATGTACTTTCTTGGCTTGCTCCTCGGCTTACGGCGCCATCCCGCCTGCTTGGCGTCAAACACGCACAGCGGCGAAGCGCCGTCAAGAGGAGGTCATTGAGCCCCACGCCCCGCCGGCGACGCGCTGCCCTTCCTCCTTCGCTCGCGCCAGCGCCAACGAGTGCTGCTTTGAAGGCGTCCCGTGACGGGCCCGACTCGGTAGTCCTCTCGAGCCGATGACGCCATGCCGGCGGCGCTTCCTTCCCCGACTCTCTTGACGACGCGGAGTGGAGGAAGCTCGTCGAGCTCCTCTTCACCGAAGTAGCGGCGCATCGGAAGAGCTCCCCGCGCCGGTTGCCGCGCATGGCGGTGGTCATACTCCTCTATCTCGCGGTGAAGGAGGGACGCCGGCACCGGGAGCCCGTAGTTAGTGTACCGTTTGGCCGAGCGCTTGAGTGTTGCATCGACGATGCCGCAACACTCACGCTCCGGGTCTTCGCCGCCACCGCGCTGGCCAGAGCTTCACATCATCGCAGATCGGTGGGCGGGTGATACGTCCATTTTGCATCATGTTTTCCTACTGTTATTTATGATGTTTTATTGTATAAGAATGCTTTTTGGAGTAATTATAATGCCTTTTCTCTCATAATATGCAAGGTATGCACAAAGGGGGAGAATTCCGGTACATGGAAATCTGGACCTGAAAAAGCTACGTCAAGCTACCTATTATGCACAACTCCAAATGAGCTGAAACTTCCGGAGGATTTTTTATGGAATATTTCATAAATATTGGAGCAAATAAGTACCACAGGGGGGCCACCAGGTGGGCACAACCCACCTGGGCGCGCCCTGGTCGGTGCTGCCCTCCTCGGCCCACCTCCGGTGCCCATCTTCTGGTATATAAGTCATTTTGACCTAGAAAAAAAATCATAGGAGGACTTTCGGGACCAAGCGCCGCCGCCTTGAGGCGGAACTTGGGCAGGAGCACTTTTGCCCTCCAAATGAGCGATTCCACGGGGAACTTCCTCCTGAGGGGGAAATCATCATTGTCATCATCACCAACAACTCTCCCATCTTGGGGAGGGCTATCTTCATCAACATCTTCACAACACCAACTCCCCTCAAACCCTAGTTCATCTCTTGTGCTCAATGTTTGTATCAAAACTATAGATTGGTGCTTGTGGGTGACTTGTAGTGTTGATTACATCTTGTAGTTGATTACTATATAGTTTATTTGGTGGAAGATTATACGCTCAGATCCATTATGCTATTTAATACCTCCGATCTTGAGCATGTTTATCATTTGTGAGTAGTTACTTTCTTTCTTGAGGTCACGGGAGAAATCATGTTGCAAATAATCATGTGAACTTGATATGTGTTTGATATTTTGATGATATGTGTGTTATCGTTCTCTTAGTGGTGTCATGTGAACGTCGACTACATGACACTTGACCATATTCGGGCCTAAGGGAATGCATTGTGGAGTAGTTATTAGATGGTGGGTTATGAGAGTGACAAGCTTAAACCCCAGCTTTATGCTCTATTCCGTAAGGGACCGATTGGATCCAAAAGTTTAATGATATGGCTAGAATTTATTCTTAATACTTTTCTCGTAGTTGCGGATGCTTGCGAGAGGGTTAATCATAAGTAGGAGGCTTGTTCAAGTAAAAACAACGCCTAAGCACCGGTCCACCCACATATCAAATTATCAAAGTACCGAACACGAATTAAACCAACATGATGAAAATGACTAGATGAAATTCCCGTGTACCCTCAAGAACACTTTGCTTATCATAAGAGACCGTTTTGGCCTGTCCTTTGCCTCAGAAGGATTGGGCTACCTTGCTGCACTTCTGTTACTACTATAGTTACTTGCTCGTTACAAATTATCTTGCTATCAAACTATCCCGCTACTTACAATTTTAGCACTTGCAGACATTACCTTGCTGAAAACCACTTGTCATTTCCTTCTGCTCCTCGTTGGGTTCGATACTCTTATCGAAAATGCTACAATTGACCCCATATACTTGTGGGTCATCAAGGCTATTTTCTGGCGCCGTTGCCAGGGAGTGAAGCGCTCTTGGTAAGCAGAAATTGGTAAGGAAACATTATTACTACGTGCTGGAATTTATTGTCACTTGCTACTATGGAAAACAATCCTTTGTGGGGTTTTTTCGGGGTATCTTCACCTCGACCGGAACCACAATTAGTTGCCCCTCAACCTACTGCACCTACTCAAAATGTTGAATATGAAATTCTTCGGGTATGCTAGAACAACTGCTAGCTAATTCTTATGCAGGAGATGGAACCGAACATGCTGATATGCTGATATGTGGATGAAATTTGAGGATTGTTTAAGCTTGTAGGTTTGTCCGGAGATGAAGCTAAGAATAAGGTTTTCCCTTTATCTTTGGGAGGAAAAGCATTGACATGGTATAGGCTATGCGATGATATTGGATCTTGGAACTGGAACCGTTTGAAATTGGAATTTCATCAAAAAAATTATCCTATGCATCTAGTTCATTGGGATCGGAATTATATATATATAATTTTTGGCCTCGTGAAGGAGAAAGTATCGCTCTAGCTTGAGGGAGGCTTAAGTCATTGTTATGTTCATGCCCCAATCATGAGCTCTCAAGAGAAATTATTATTCAGAATTTTTATGCTCGGCTTTCTCGTAATGATCAATCCATGCTCGATACTTCTTGTACTGGTTCTTTTATGAAGAAGACTATTGAATTGCGGTGGGATATTTTAGAAAGAATTAAACGCAACTCTGAAGATTGGGAACTCGACAAAGGTAAAGAGTCGGGTATTGAGCCTAAGTTTGATTGTGTTAAATCTTTTATGAATACCGATGCTTTTCAAAAGTTTGGCACTAAATATGGACTTGACTCTGAGATAGTAGCTTCCTTCTGTGAATCCTTTGCCACTCATGTTGATCTCCCTAAGGAGAAGTGGTTTAAATATCATCCACCAATTAAAGAATAAATTAAAGAACCGGTAAAAGCTAAAGAAGAAACTATCATTTACAATGTTGATCCATTGTTCCCACTGCTTATATTGAAAAACCACTTTTCCTTGTTAGGATGAAGGAACATGCTAAAGCTTCAACTGTGGTTAACAAAAGTTATGTTAGAACACCCAAACCATTTGAACAAATCAGAGTTGAACCTAGTTTTGCTATGGTTAAAGATCTCTTAGTCGATAATATTGATGGGCATGTTATTTACTTCTGTGATGAAGCTTCTAGAATTGCCAAACCTGAAGGAATAGATAAACATAGACCAGTTGTTGGCATGCCTATTGTCTCAGTTAAGATAGGAGATCACCGTTATCATGGGTTATGTGACCTAGGTGCCAGTGTGAGTGCTAATCCTTTCTCCTTATATCAAGAAATTAAAGATGAAATAGCACCTGCTGAAATAGAAGGCATAGATGTCACTATTAAACTTGCTAATAGAGATACTATATCACCAATTGGGATTCTTAGAGATGTTGAAGTATTGTGTGGGATAATAAAATACCCTAATGATTTTCTTGTTCTTAGCTCCCCACAAGATGACTTTTGTCCCATTATTTTTGGTAGGCCTTTCTTGAACACCGTCAATGCCAAAATAGATTGTGAGAAACAAACTGTCGGTGTTAGCTTTGTTGATGAATCTCATGAATTTAATTTTTCCAAGTTTAGTAAACAACCTCATAAGTAAGATTTGCCTAGTAAGGATGATATTATTGGTCTTGCTTCTATTGCTGTGCCTCCTACAGATCCTTTGGAACAATATTTGCTAGACCATGAAAATGATTTGCATATGCGTGAAAGAAATGAAATAGATAGAATCTTTTTCGAACAACAACCTCTGCTTAAACACAATTTTCCTATTTAAACTCTAGGAGGTCCTCCTCCACCTAAAGGTGATCCTGTGTTTGAATTAAAACAATTGCCAGACACTTTGAAATATGCTTATCTTGATGAGAAAAAGACATATCCTGTTATTATTAGTGCTAACCTTTCAGAACATGAAGAAGAAAGATTATTGAAAGTTCTAAGGAAGCACAGAGCTGCTATTGGATATACTCTTGATGATCTTAAGGACATTAGTCCCACTCTATGTCAGCACAAGATTAATATGGAATTTGATGCTAAACCCGTTGTTGATCACCAACGTTGGTTAAATCTGAAGATGAAAGAAGTAGTAAGAATGGAAATATTGAAAATTCTGGAAGGAGGTATAATCTATCCTATAGCTGATAGTAGATGGGTAAGTCCTGTTCATTGTTTCCCTAAGAAAGGAGGTATCACTGTTGTTCCTAATGATAAGAATGAGCTTATTCCACAAAGAATTGTCACAGACTATAGGATGGTAATTGATTATAGAAAATTAAATAAAGCTACTAGAAAAGATCATTACCCTCTGCATTTTATTGATCAAATGTTAGAAAGATTATCTAAGCACACACATTTTTGCTTCCTTGATGGATACTCTGGCTTTTCACAAATATCTATTTTACAATCTGATCAAGAAAAGACCACTTTTACTTGTCCTTTTCGAACATTTGCTTATAAGCGTATGCCTTTCGGTTTATGTAATGCACCTGCTACCTTTCAAGATGTATGACTGCTATATTCTCTGATTTTTGTGAAAAGATTGTTGAGGTTTGCATGGATCACTTTTCTGTTTATGGGATGTCTTTTGATGACTGTTTAAGCAATCTTGATCGAGTCTTACAGAGATGTGAACAAACAAATCTCGTCTTGAATTGGAGAAGTGCCACTTTATGGTTAACGGAGGTATTGTCTTGGGCCATAAAATTTCTGAAAGAGGCTTTGAGGTGGACAAAGCCAAGGTTGATGCAATTGAGAAAATGCCATGTCCTAAAGATATTAAAGGTATTCGTAGTATCCTTGGTCATGCTGGTTTCTATAGGAGGTTTATCAAAGACATTTCTAAAATTTCTAGGCCTCTTACGAATCTTTTGCAAAAGGATATTCCCCTTGTTTTTGATGATGATTGTATGGAAGCGTTTGAAACACTAAAGAAAGCCTCAATTACTGCACCTGTTGTTCAACCACCTGATTGGAACTTGCCTTTTGAGATTATGTGTGATGCTAGTGATTATGATGTTGGTGCTGTTCTATGACAAAGTGTTGATAAAAAACTAAATGTTATTCATTATTCTAGTAAAACTCTAGACAGTGCTCAATGAAACTATGCTACTACTGAAAAAGAATTCTTAGCAGTGGTGTTTGCTTGTGATAAATTCAGATCTTACATTGTTGATTCTAAAGTAATTGTTCACATCGATCATGCTGCTATAAATATCGTATGGAAAAGAAAGATGCTAAACCTAGACTCATTAGGTGGGTTCTTCTGCTACAAGAATTTGATTTGCATATCACTAATAGGAAAGGAGCAGAGAACCCCGCAGCTGATAACTTGTCTAGGCTTGAAAATATTCTTGATGACCAACAACCTATAAATGATAGCTTCCCTGATGAACAACTAGCTGCAATAAATGTTTCTCATAGTACACCTTGGTATGTTGACTATGCTAATTATATTGTTGCTAAATACATACCACCTAGCTTCACATACCAACAAAAGAAAAAATTCTTCTATGATTTAAGACATTATTTTTGGGATGACCCACATCTTTATAAAGAAGGAGTAGATGGTATTATTAGACGTTGTGTACCTGAGCATGAACAGGAACAAATCCTACGGAAATGTCACTCTGAAGCTTATGGAGGACATCACGCGGGAGACAGAACCGCTCATAAGGTATTGCAATCTGGTTTCTATTGGCCTACTCTCTTCAAAGATGCCCATAAGTTTGTCTCATCCTGTGATGAACGTCAAAGAATAGGTAATATCGGTAAGCGTCAAGAAATGCCTATAAATTATTCACTTGCTGTTGAACCATTTGATGTCTCGGGATTTGATTTCATGGGAAATTTTCCTTCCTCGAATGGGTATACCATATTTTGGTTGCTGTTGATTATGTTATTAAGTGGGTAGAAGCTATTCCAACCAGTAGTGCTGATCACAACACCTCTATTAAAATTCTTAAGGAAGTTATTTTCCCAAGATTTGGAGTCCCTAGATATTTAATGATTGATGGTAGTTCACACTTTATTCATGGTGCTTTCCGTAAAATGCTTGCTAAGTACGATGTTAACCATAGATTGCATCACTTTATCATCCCCAGTCTAGTGGTCAAGTTGAACTTAGCAATAGAGAAATAAAACTAATCTTACAAAAGACTGTCAATAGGTCCCGGAAGAATTGGTCTAAGAAATTAGATGATGCACTTTGGGCCTATAGAACAACATGTAAAAATCCTATGGGTATGTCTCCATATAAAATGGTTTATGGAAAAGTTTGGCATTTGCCTCTGGAGTTAGAACACAAAGCATTCTGGGCAATAATAGAACTCAATTATGATTTCAAACTTGCTGGGGAAAAGAGGTTATTTGATATTAGCTCATTAGATGAATGGAGAACCTAGGCTTATGAAAATGCTAAGTTATTCAAAGAAAAAGTTAAATGATGGCACGACAAAAGAATCCAAAAGCTTGAGTTCAAAGTCGGAGAATATGTTCTTTTGTACAACTCTCGTTTCAGATTCTTTACAAGAAAACTCCTCTCCAAATGGGAAGGACCCTATGTCATCGAGGAGGTCTATCGACCCGGAGCTATCAAAATAAATAATGCTGAAGGGACTAACCCGAAGGTTGTCAATGGGCAACGAATAAAACACTATATCTCAAGTATGCCCATTAATTTTGAAAGCAATGTTATCCAAACTTTGACACCGGGAGAACACATAAAGGAAACCTTCCGGAACACTCCAGAATCATGAAAAAAAGGAGGTACATGATACGGTAAGTAAACGGACTCCGAAAAATCCACAAAAATATTTTTTGACAGTTTTGGAATATTTAGAAAATTAGGAGAATAAGAAACTTCCAAGAAAGTGACCCTGGTGGGCACGATACACCAGGGCGCGCCAGGCATGGTTGTGCCCACCTCGGGTACTTTCCGGACTCAGTTTTTCTTCCGTTCTGCTTGTTCCCCAAGATAAAAAAATCCACATATACCTCCCTAACCTGTTAACCTTCGTATCGGGGAGAAATCTCCTGTTTTATTTTCTTGCTATTTTCTACCAGATCCAATCCACCATGGCTGCTTCAAGCTCCTCCAAGGACAAGTTCTTCGACAACGTCATCAACCCATATCCGCGGGGGGTGATGCAACACCCTCAAGCTATCCAGACAAGTGCTGATGGAGCATCGCACATCCGCGATGTGCAAGGACCCCAGGGAACTGGATCCATGGAGGCCAGGCTTGAAGCTATGGAGCATGACATCTTCAAGTGCAAGGAGATGGTGGAGCATGGACTCAATGCCAATCACCTCATGATCGCAGACTATACCCGTCATCTCAAGGTGGATGGCAAGACCATAAAAGTACATCATCTTCTCCCTCAACGAGCAAATCAACTTCCTCCATAGCCAGACCCACGACCTTCAAAGCCAAGTCTTTGAATATGAGGCAAGGTTTAAAGGTAGGAGTTTGGCTGCCAGTTGCAGGTTCCGGGAGACTCACTCCCCCTCTTATGATGGTGAGCCTCTGTCATGGAAACCCGAGGACAAGAAACCTTCTACTTCATCACCACCATCTTCTTCTACACCAACAAAAGAAAACTAAGTATTGGGTATGGGCACTCCCCTTGGCTTTCACCAAGCTTGGGGGAGGTGCCCCGGTATCGTATCATCTCCACTACCTTTTGCCTTTACTTTCTGAGTTCGATCCATGGTTATCTTTTGCTATTAGATGAATAAAAGTTCATTTTGATCCTTTCTTTTTTGTGAGTTTGCTTAGTGATCAATCCTTGTAATCGTGTGCGAGATATAATAAAGTTTAGTTTGAGTTTTGCCTTCTTTACTTTTCTTGTTTCAATAAAAAAGAAAGTAAATAAAAGAAAAAGATCATATGCTAATCTTATGGTAAGTGATGACATTACACAAGGAAAAGTATAAGTAGAAAATTTTATTGTAGATTGACAAACATAGCATTGGTCAATGATGCAACTCATGAAAGAATTAATAAGGGAAGAGAAGATTCACATATAAATATACTATCATGGAAATCTTTTATGATTGTGAGCACCCGTCAAAATATTATATGCCAAAATTGTTGACGTTGGACAAGGAAGACAACTTAATGATTTATGCTTGTTCATATTCACATAGAAGTTATATTGTCATAGATCCTTCAACATGTGGTGCTTGCCCCTATCTTTGCTAGCCAAAAACTCCGCACTAAGTAGAGATACTACTTGTGCATCCAAAACCCTTAAACCCAAATCTCGTTTGAGTGTCCACCATACCTACCTATGAATTGAGTAAGATCCTTCAAGTAAGTTGTCATCGGTGCAAAAAGGGCAATAAAAATTGCTTCTAAAAGTGTGAGATCATTTAGTGTAAGGGAAAATTGAGCGTTGTACGAACTTGTGATGGTGAAGAATAAAAGCGACAGACTGCATAATAAAGTTTACCATCACAAGGGGCAATATGACGTTCTCTTGCACTAAGGAGTTGCGCATACAAACAAAAAGTGCATGGCAGCCTCTGCTTTCCTCTGCGAATGGCCTATCTTTTACTTTCATGTATTTACTTTTATGCAAGAGTCAAAGTTTTTCTCTCTATTCCTTTTATTTTTTTCCTTTGGCAAGCATCATGTGGTGAGGAAAGATCTAGGCACATATGTCCTGTTGAATATGGGTGGCATAAGTTATTATTGTTGACATCACCCTTGAGGTGAGTGTGTTGGGAGGCGAAACTAGAAGCCCCTATCTTTCTTTGTGTCCGGTTGAAACGTTTTGCTCATGTGTACGCTGTGAGTGCTAGCAATCATAGAAGACTAATTGATGGTTGAGTATGTGGACTTGCCTAAAGGCTCTGATACGTGACCCTTCCTGGAAATATGATGAATTGTAGTTGCAAAGTTGACTAAGAACATAGTTTGTCGGTTTCCAATAGGGTTTATGCTTTAAACTTCGATGTTGTGATGAATTGTCACTTGTTCATGAGAAGTCTATGATAAAAGTTTTATATTAAAGTTTGTTGCTGTTATAATAAGTCACATGATGCTGCTATGTCCGTATTTTTGTTTTTATCGACACCTCTCTCTCTAAGCATGTGGACATGTTTTTCGATTTCGGTTTTCGCTTGAGGACAAGCGAGGTCTAAGCTTGGGGGAGTTGATATGTCCATTTTGCATCATGTTTTCCTACTATTATTTATGATGTTTTATTGTATAATAATGCCTTTTGGAGTAGTTCTAATGCCTTTTCTCTCATAATATGCAAGGTATGCACAAAGGGGGAGAATTCCAGCAGCTGGAAATCTGGACCTGAAAAAGCTACGTCAAGCTACCTATTCTGCACAACTCGAAATGAGCTGAAACTTCCCGAGGATTTTTATGGAATATTTAATAAATATTAGAGCAAATAAGTAACAGAGGGGGGTCACCAGGTGGGCACAACCCACTTGGGCGCTTAGGAGGCCTGGGCGCTGGGCGTGGTGCCGCCTCCTTGCCCACCTCCAGTGCCCATCTTCCGGTATATAAGTTATTTTGACCTAGAAAAAAAAAATCAGAGGAGGACATTCGGGACGGTTACCGCCGCCTCAAGGCGGAACTTGGGCAGGAGCACTTTGCCCTCCGGTGAGCGATTCCACGGGGAACCTCCCTCCCGGAGGGGGAAATCATCGTCATCATCATCACCAACAACTCTCCCATCTTGGGGAGGGCTATCTCATCAACATCTTCACAGCACCAACTCCTCTCAAACCCTAGTTCATATCTTGTGTTCAATCTTTGTATCAAAACTATAGATTCGTGCTTGTGGGTGACTAGTAGTGTTGATTACATCTTGTAGTTGATTACTATATGGTTTATTTGGTGGAAGATTATATGTTCAGATCCATTATGCTATTTAATACCCCTCGATCTTGAGCATGTTTATCATTTGTGAGTAGTTACTTTCGTTCTTGAGGTACGGGAGAAACCATGTTGCAAGTAATCATGTGAACTTGATATGTGTTTGATATTTTGATGATATGTATGTTGTCATTCTCTTAGTGGTGTCATGTGAACGTCGACTACATGACACTTCACCATATTTGGGCCTAAGGGAATGCATTGTGGAGTAGTTATTAGATGGTGGGTTGCGAGAGTGATGTAAGCTTAAACCCCAGCTTTATGCGCTTATTCCGTAAGGGACCAATTGGATCCAAAAGTTTAATGCTATGGTTAGAATTTATTCCTAATACTTTTCTCGTAGTTGCGGATGCTTGCAAGAGGGTTAATCATAAGTAGGTGGCTTGTTCAAGTAAGAACAACACCTAAGCACCGGTCCACCCACATATCAAATTATCAAAGTACCGAACACGAATTAAGCCAACATGATGAAAGTGACTAGATGAAATTCCCGTGTACCCTCAAGAACACTTTGCTTATCATAAGAGACCGTTTTGGCCTGTCCTTTTCCTCAAAAAGATTGGGCTACCTTGCTGAACTTTTGTTACTACTATCGTTACTTGCTGGTTATAAATTATCTTGCTATCAAACTACTCCGCTACTTACAATTTTAGCACTTGCAGACATTACCTTGCTAAAAACCACTTGGCGTTTCCTTCTGCTCCTCGTTGGGTTCCACACTCTTACTTATCGAAAAGGCTACAATTGACCCCATATACTTGTGGGTCATTAGCGGGGAAGGCGGATTTAGCTCACCGGTGGCGAGAAATCATAGAGGGTATTGGGGAATCGTGGTGGTGGGGGGATAGGGTTTCACCCCGTATACGGGGGTGGGGGGGGGTTGCGGGCCACCGTATTATATATTCGTGAGAGTAGAGGCTCAATTATTCCACGAAGATATGTATGCAGTGTCATGAAGTCCGCAGATCACACGTGAGTGTTGAAAACGAACTCAAATCATGAAAGACAACTAATGTTGGGACAATAAATGACATATCGTTCGATCCATTCCATTTTATGGAAGATATACATAATCATCGAAAGTGATTAATAAGATGATCTGGGAATAACGTGGCCTGGACGAGAACGTGACTGGTGGCACCCTACCCTGGCGGTCGGCACGTGGCACGACTCCGGAACTAGCGGAGGCAACATGTTGTGCCAACAATGCCATCCAAGTTTACTAACGGCGGGCCGCGACTTGGCCGGTCCGGCCAGAGGCCGATTGCCGACATGACCTCCCTTCGTCCCCTCTCTTCCCATCCCCGTTGCATCACGTCCAAGATAGAGAGAGATACTGCTACTTGGACCGTGCAAAATGCTAGGCGTTCCCCAAGCGCTACCCGCTCGTCGCATGCCATTCTTTGGTTTCTACTAATGTAAAAAGAATTGAAAAAAGATTACTTGTCAAAACGAGAGCCAGTGATCACATGGTATTCCCGTCAGATTACTAATATCGTGGTCCATCACATTTAAATTGGTACCATTTTTTCTCAAGAAAGGTGCCACATATCCTGACTGTTCCTTGATACGATGTTCATCTCAGCACTCATGCTAATTGACTCGAATATCTCTCCATTGAAGCGCAACACTCTCGCATGGCTAAGCGTGATGCCAAACACCATTTTATGTTGTTTGACACATAAAGGAATGGTTAGTACCCGAGGCCTCACATTTCAAGGTATTGTGATGCATTGGATTGAGCGTTGAACAATGAGATGACAGCGAAAGAGATAGCATGTCCTTCAAAGCTAGCTAGTACTGTAGTTGAAGCAGATGAAGGAGAAGCACATGATGTCCTTGAGAGTAAAGTCTTATTCTACAAATTTATGTATGTAGTGTCGAATTGAATGTGGTGGGTGAAATTGCGATCCCATGTCTATGAAGTCTACAGAACACAGTTGAAAAATGAAATCAGATCAAGAAAGATACCATAGCCTGGTCCGTCACATCTAAAATTGACACCATTTCTCCTAAAGAGAAGTTGCATGTATCCTGATGTTCTTCGAAACACACCTCGTCTCAATATGCATGCCAGTTTACCTAGATATCCTTCCACTGAAGTGTGACATACTTGTCTTACTGAGCTATTAGGTAAGCAAGGTCTTGTGTTGTGTGACAAACAAGGGCATGCTTAGTTTACGAGGCCTCTCATTTCAAGATAGTGTAATCCATTGGATAGATCATTGGACAGCGAGATGACAACATAAGAGATGGCATATCCTACAAAGCTAGCTAGTCGTATAGTTGAAGTAGATGAAAGAGGCGAATGATATTATATATTCATGAGAGTAGAGGATTATTCCATGAAGATATGTATGCAGCGTTGAACTGAATATGGTGGGTGAAATTGTGATCATGTATCTATGAAGTCTGCACATCGCACGTGAGTGTTCAAAAACAAACTCAAATCATGAAAGATGACTAATGTTGGGACAATAAATGACACATCGTTTGATCCGTTCCATTTTATGGAGATATGCATAATCATCGAAAGTGATTGATAAGATGATCTGGCGAGAACACCCCTCTCCTTTTATTACTCTGTTGATCTTTTGCATTCATTAGGTGATCATTTATACATAACTTGTTCAGTGTTCACAACAAGAGCCAATGATCACATGGAAATCCCATCAAATTACTAATACCGCGGTCCATCAGATTTAAAATTGGCATCATTTTTCCTCAAGAAAAATGGCAGGTATCTTGTCTGTTCTTCGATGAGTTGCTCATCTATATATTCATGCCAATTGACTAAGGCATGCCTGCATTGCAGTGCAACACACTTTTCTGGTTGAGCTATTTGCAAAGCAACATCATCTTATGTTGTTTGACACATAAGGGCTTCGTTTGTTCCTGAGGCCTCTCATCTCAAGACAATGTAAATGCATTAGACTGAGCATTGGACAACGAGATGACAACGGAAGAGAGATATTATATCCTTCAAAGCTTGCTAGTCATGTAGTTGAAGCAAACTGAGGAGAGGCAGGTGATATTATATATATACACCGTCCTAGTAGAGGCTTATTCTGTGGGTTGACCATTGGACGACGAGATGACAACGAAAGAGAGATATCACATCCTTCAAAGCTAGCTAGTTGTGTAGTTGAGGCAGATGAAGGAGAGGCAGATGCTATTATATATCCATGAGAGTAGAAGCTTGCTCCATGAAGATATGTATGTAGTGTCGAATTAAATGTGGTGGGTGAAATTGTGATCACATATCTATGAAGTATGCACAACAAATCAGAGTGTTGAAAAATGAACCCAGATCAAGAAAGATAGCTAATGTTGGGACAATAAATACATATAGTTTGATTCCTTCCATTTTGTAGAGGATAAATATAATCATCCGACAGTGATTAAAAAGATGATCCAGCGAAAACCCTCTCTCCTTTTGTTGATTCGGTCTTTTGCAGTCGTTAGCTAAGCATGTCTACCGAACATCTTCAATGCATCTCCACTCCCCATTCTTGTCTGCATTCTTTCCAGCTCGCCGAAGGGGTTGCGTAGGAAGTTTTGCATGCATGAAAGTAATCCAAAATAGCCAAGGTCAGCAAAGATACATCTACTATTCGAAAACTCAAAATGTTATGTAGCTAACAATATATGCCCGATTCACATTGTATCTTATCGTTCGTTTTGTACAAACAAGGGTTTCAAAATTAGATTCCACTTGGTATATGGCTTGGCAAAAGAATCAAGATCAAAAGTTACCAACATTAATATGTGAATCATCACACAATATATTAACATATTCACAGAGTATTTATCATCTTAACTACTATATCTCACTTCACTATGTTAGGAGCCAACAATTCATGAGTTGCAAGTAGTCATCCACTTTACAACCAGACCACTTGAACAACCACTTACCTATGTCGGTGTCATGGTAAAAACTATAACATCGACTGTCGGGTGTCTGTATAGTGCCATCGTGGTATCTAGTAACTTGAACCTAAAAATTTGGCAATTAACTACCCCCTAACTCGAAAACCAAGGTGTAGTTTGACCATTCAAATTCATGCTTTGACAGTAAATCTCTTGTACAATATTTAGTCGATGGTTACAAAATCATAATCTTGCGGAAGTGCTTTTGAGGATGAATTTAATGATTCATGAGGTTATCTACCATCATGTAGGCCCATGGTGACCTGAAACCCAATAGAGGCCATGGATGTCCATGCCCACGTCCAACATGTATCAAGATAACATCAACACATAGGGTTTTAGTCACTCGATATGGGTTACTCGCGTGGAGATTCCGTCACTCGGCTCAGATTGAAAAGGGAGTATCCTCACTCGGATGGACCTCACCCGAATCAAAGCAACCCATTGGCTAGAAGCATTAATTTAGAGCTACCGCTGCTTGGACCATGAACGCTAGGCATCCCCCATACGCTACTCGCTCAGGCATGCGATTCTTTGGTTTGTACTAATAGTAAAAAAGGAGGTTTACTTGTTGATAACCCGCAAGTATACGGAATAATTGTAACCTCTTTCAATAAGTAAGGGTGTCGAACCCAATGAGGAGCTAAAGGTAGAACAAATACTCTCTCAAGTCCTATCGGCCACTGATATGACTCTACGCACGCTTGACGTTCGCTTTACCTAGAACAAGTATGAAACTAGAAGTACTTTGTAGGTGTTGTTGGATAGGTTTGCAAGATAATAAAGAGCACGTAAATATAAACTAGGGGCTGTGTCGGTGTCAAAACCGGCGGATCTCGGGTAGGGGGTCCCGAACTGTGCGTCTAGGCGGATGGTAACAGGAGACAAGGGACACGATGTTTTTACCCAGGTTCGGGCCCTCTCGATGGAGGTAAAACCCTACTCCTGATTGATTAATATTGATGATATGGGTAGTACAAGAGTAGATCTACCACAAGATCAGAGAGGCTAAACCCTAGAAGCTAGCCTATGGTATGAATGTTGTTCGTCCTACGGACTAAAACCCTCCGGTTTATATAGTCACCGGAGAGGGCTAGGGTTACACAGAGTCAGTTATAATGGGAGGAGATCTACATATCCGTATCACCAAGCTTGCCTTCCACACCAAGGAAAGTCCCATCCGGACACGGGACGAAGTCTTCAATCTTGTATCTTCATAGTCCAGGAGTCCGGCCAAAGGTTATAGTCCGGCTATCCAGACACCCCCTAATCCAGGACTCCCTCAGTAGCCCCTGAACCAGGCTTCAATGACGACGAGTCCGGCGCGCAGATTGTCTTCGGCATTGCAAGGCTGGTTCCTCCTCCGAATACTTCATAGAAGATTTTGAACACAAGGGTAGTGTCCGGCTCTGCAAAATAAGTTCCACATACCACCGTAGAGAGAATAATATCTACACAAATCCATCCTGCTGACGTATTCCGCAGCGTGACATCACACCACGGCCAAGCCTTTATTCAAATCGCTTTTCTTGTCCCACCTCAAATAAGACTTAGCAAGGCGGTTTCCATGGTATGTCTTGTTGAAGCAGAGATCGTGTCCCCTTATTCCGGGATTCTCATCAATACGGGCGTGGGTAACCCAACCGCACCATTAATTATGGCGTTTGGGAGATAAGCGAGTTTTACCAGGCTGGTGGGGGCACATAGTTTCGTCCGCCCATATAAGGATAAGGATCCACCTTTTCATCTACGCCTTCCTCCTCCTTCGCTTATCCATTTCACAAGACTGAGCTCCAGCGCCCAAGTCCAAGACTTCACACCTCAAACTTCTCCAGCCATGTCCGAGGCGGGAGGCGGTGGATGGCCTCCTCCGTCACGGAGGGGCACATCAAAAAGTTGAGGAAAGTTGGATACTTGTCCAAAGACATTGCGCATCGGCTTCAGGCGAGGGCAGCTCATTCCCACCCCTGTGCCCCATGAAAGGGTGGTGTTCCTCCCCATTTCCTCCGCTGGATTGGGCTTCCCACTCCACCCATTTGTCCTGGGGCTCATGTTCTACTACGGCTTGGATTTCCATGATCCGCCCCAAACTTCATCCTCAACATCTCGGCGTTTATCGTCAGGTGCGAGGCCTTCCTCCGCATCAAGCCCCACTTTGGCTTATGGCTGAAGACCTTCAATGTCAAGCCGACGGTAGTGGGCGGCCAGCAAGCGGAGTGCGGAGGCGCCATGGTGGGCAAGATGCCCAACGTTATATGGCTCAGGGGCTCCTTCGTGGAACCCATCAAAGGGTGGCACTCGGGGTGGTTCTACATCACCGAGCCGTGTGACCACTGAGTGGGCAGCGGCCCGAATTCAATCTGCATCCCCACACGGCTCACCTCCCGGAAAGAGACGGGCCCGCTGTGGGGTAATTCGGGAGAGCTGACGGACTCCAAACTGGTCCAAAACCTGGTGGACAAGAAGGTTAAACTTGTCAACATAGTCCAGGTCATGCTCATCCGCCGGATCCTCCCGTGTCAACGACAGGCTTTTAACTTGTGGGAGTTCGACCCGGCCCAGCACCAAACTTTGACTAGGCTCTTTGACGCAACGCACGAGGATGCCTGGAAGGTGCTATTCAAGGGTGCTGAGGTTCCCCCTCCCATTACCGAGGATCGCGGATTCTGCGCGAAGCGCCAAGCCAGCGTAGTAAGCTTGTTCTACCCTTTACGGGATACTTGTTTTTCATAGTTTGACTCTATGCGGGATCTAAGTTCCCGTTCCTTTCGACAGTATGGCAGAAGAAAACCGGACAGATCGACTGTCCGGTTCCTTTGCCCGAAGGCCCAGCAGATGCCCGCCTAGCGAAGCTGCTGGTCCCGGCACCTTACGTGGTGCCGGAGAAGAAAGCCAAGAAGAAAGCCACGGGGACTCGAAAGAGTTCCCGGCGCCTGGTGGTGTCGGACTCATCGTCCGATGACTCCAAGGCGGACTCCTCCCATGAAGACGAGGAGGAAGAGAGGTCTCTCCAATGGGGAGAGAAGAAAAGGAAGGCCGCCCCAACTGGGAGGGCGGGGGGGCGAAAGGTCCAAGAAGGGAAGGACCCTTCCTACGGACTACTCCACCAACGCCGACGGCGGCGAAGAGGAGTGGCCAACCAGGGCCAAGCCCCTGGCCAAATCGTAAGTATCCGGATACCAGAATAACTCATGGCGTTCCTTTATTGCACAATATCTTCTGACGCCGAATATAATCATGCAGTCTGCCCCGAGCCTAGGTCGGCGTGTCGTCGAGCGGCTCCTTAAGCTCGTCGGATGTGAATAACACTTCACTTCCGGCCGCCTCCTCCCCTCGCCCTGCGGATGATGCCGAGGGGGAGTCCCAAAAGGGTCCAAGCCAGGAGGAGGTGGTCTGGAGGCGCCCAAGGCAACCTCCCGGACTCCGGCGAAGCGACAAAACCCCAAGGGCTCCAAGTCCGGCCGGGCCGGACTCAGACCGAACCTTTCAGTTCCGAGTCCCAGCGGCCCCCTAGTAAGAAGGGCAAGCCTACGACGCGGTGACCTCTGTCCAACCGAGGCACCGGATAATTTGTCGGAGGTGCTTAACGGCGCCTCCATCGACGAGGAGCACCGTACTATTATGAGTGCGGTGATCCAGAAGGTTCGGGTCCGCCAGAGCGGGCCGATCGAAGTTCGTGCTGCCTTTCTAACAGGCTTTGAGGTATGTATTTAAAATATGTAAAAATATTACCGCATAGACGGTAGCCTGATGCTCGGTTTGGTGTTGGAAAGAAAAGCCGAACCGAGGATCTAAAAGATATCTGTGAGAGTCTAACATAAGTATGTCAATATGGGAATGCAGGCTGCGCTGCCGACCTCTGCCGCGACCGATCATGGAGGTCGATGCATTGAAGCGAGCCTCGGCGGTGCGAGAACGAGCTCGGCCTTGCCAAGAAGCAGCTCGAGGACAAGGAAGGTAAGTAATACCTTATGTAAGTATATAAAAAAGATGTGGTTGCAAAAAATGACAGGACCAACGTGAGTATTACAGGGGCCACAACCGAGGTGGCGACCCTGAAGGAAATGCTGTCCAAGGCCGAAGACAATGCGGCCGTGGAGCGCACCGAGCGAGAAAAGCAGGAGGCGCGGGTGGCGGAGGTGCAGCAAGAGCTCTGTGCTCGTGGAAAAACACGAGTTTGGAGCTTGACTCAACGACTCGAGAGTCCGAGCTCGCCTCGGCCCTTGAGAGCGCCAAATTTGCCAAGGCCGAAGCCCAAAAAGCCCTCCAGGACATTGAGGCGATGAAGAAGATAGCGGCGGGTAAGGCATTCTTTATGCAAAGCAAGCATGTGAAAGTGAATTACTTGTTACTTACCCGAGTCCGGAGGTCTCCAGTGGCATTCGCAGATCTTCCCCAGCATGTGTCCGATTGCCGCATTCTACCGAGCCGAGGAGGGAGCTCGACGGAGAAGGTGTTCTGGTCCCAAAGATGTTGAGGCCGGACACCGGTGCCCTTGAGCGACCAGGTGAAGTAGCTGGTCGAGCTCCATAAGGTGGCCGAACAGGCCATGAAGGGCCTTCTAGTCCGGCTATGGCCTGGGGAGGTCATGCCTGGGAGCTACTTTGGGCTGTTGAGGCGGCTGGTGGATGCCTGTCCACAGCTTGAAGTCATCAAGCGCTCCGTATGCATCGAAGGCGCCCGTAGGGCCCTTGCCCATGTTAAAGTGCACTGGGGCAAGGTGGATGCTGAGAAGCTGGTGACAGATGGGCCACCGCAGGGCAAGGAGCATCGCAAGCCCGAGATGTATTATGAGGGCATCCTGAAGGGTGCCCGCCTTTTTGAGTAAACTCGCTCGTGTTATCCTTTGCGCTGAAAACTTGTTCATATGCGCTAAGCAACGCTTTTTGGAATTTAAAATATTACCTTCTGTGCGGCCGTTTATTAAATCTGAGAGATGGCTAGTCGTCGGCTTCTGCCCCCATGCCACGAGTGCTGGGGTGTTCGGGATAAACCTGAGCGCTCTTGTTCCCATTCTTGGGTCCTTCGAGGGAGGCGCCAAGACAACGTAACAAGGCAATCGGACTATAATGCTTTATCACTCTCACTTAGCCATAGAATTCTATAATTTTAAATTTCGTGAAGCCCCTAGTATTCGAAGACCGAGTTCGGGGCGCTATCCACGCCTAGGCCAGACAAAGCCGGCTCCTCGCTCTAAGCGGCATAAGTCTTTAGGGACTCGAAACCTCTCGAACAGCGACCAGCTCTCGCACTATCATGACGGTCAGTTTTAGCTTTCTCTACTGAGGTGCTTAACCCAGCTCAACCGGGGCACAATCGCAGTAGTTCTCCCAGCGCTACCTTAGCCGATATAACGGAACGTAAGGTAGCAAAACATGGGAGCCCGGCAAACCCAACTATTGACCCAAGACATGATTCGGAGCCGATGCATATAATGCTATAAGTTCGGGGTGCCGCACTCGTGAGAGTGTTCGGACTTCTCACTCCATATTCTGGGGTACTTAAGCCCCTGGTGTATTGGCCGTACCAAAGCATACGGCTGCGTAATGTCATAACTGAAAATATTTGCATAAAAAAAGGAATGCAATAATAGACAAAAGCTATGTATTGTTTATTTGAAAAGGCTGTGGTAAAAGCAGAACGATACAAATAGTGCGATAAGCAAGAGATGGGACTATTTGACATGTCCCCCTCCTGGGGCGAGCTGCGGGATAGTATGTAAGACAGGTATTGTTGGGGAACGTTGCAGAAAATAAAAAATTTCCTACGGTTTCACCAAGATCTATCTATGAGTTCATCTAGCAACGAGAGAAAGGAGTGCATCTACATACCCTTGTAGATCGCGAGCGGAAGCGTTCAAGAGAACGGGGATGATGGAGTCGTACTCGCCGTGATCCAAATCACCGATGACCAAGTGCCGAACGGACAGCACCTCCGTGTTTAACACACGTACGGAGTGGATGACGTCTCCCGCGCCTTGATCCAGCAAGGAGGAGGGAGAGGTTGAGGAAGAAGGCTCCAACAGCAGCACGATGGCGTGGTGGTGATGGAGTGGCAGTTCTCTGGCAGGGCTTCGCCAAGCTCACGCGGAGGAGGAGAGGTGTTGGGGAGGGGCTGCGCCTTGGATGTTGTGTGCAGCCCTCCCCTCGCCCCTCTATTTATAGGGGAAGGGGGAAGGGGGGCCGACCCCCTCTAGATGAGATCTAGAGGGGGGGGGCGGCCAAGGGGAGGGGGCTTGCCCCCCAAGCAAGGGGGGCGCCCCCACTAGGGTTTCCCCCCAACCCTAGGCGCATGGGCCCAAGGGGGGGATGCGCCCAGCCCTCCAGGGGCTGGTTCCCTGCCCACTACGGCCCATGAGGCCCTCCGAGAGAGGTGGCCCCTCCCGGTGGCCCCGGTACAATACCGATATGCCCCCGAACCTTTCCGGTGACCGTATGACAACTTCCCATATATAAATCTTCACCTCCGGACCATTCCGGAACTCCTCATGACGTCCGGGATCTCATCCGGGACTCAACAACATTCAATAATCACATACAAGTCTTCCCAATAACCATAGCGCCACCGAACCTTTATGTGTAGACCCTACGGGTTCGGAGACATGCGCATATGACCGAGACACCTCTCCGGTCAATAACCAACAGCGGGATCTGGATACCCATGTTGGCTCCCACATGCTCCTCGATGATCTCATCGGATGAACCACGATGTCGAGGATTCAATCAACCCCGTGATACAATTCCCTTTGTCAATCGCAGACGTTACTTGCCCGAGACTCGATCGTCGGTATCCCAATACCTCGTTTAATCTTCGTTACCGGCAAGTCACTTTACTGCATACCGTAATGCATGATCCCGTGACCGGACACTTGGTCACATTGAGCTCATTATGATGATGCATTACCGAGTGGGCCCAGAGATACCTCTCCGTCACACGGAGTGACAAATCCGGTCTCGATTCGTGCCAACCCAACAGACACTTTCGGAGATACCCGTAGTGTACCTTTATAGTCACCCACTTACGTTGTGACATTTGGCACACCCAAAGCACTCCTACGGTATCCAGGAGTTGCACAATCTCATGGTCTAAGGAAATGATACTTGACATTTGGAAAAGCTCTAGCTAAACGAACTACACGATCTTTGAGCTATGCTTAGGATTGGGTCTTGTCCATCACATCATTCTCCTAATGATGTGATCCCGTTATCAATGACATCCAATGCCCATAGTCAGAAACCATGACTATCTGTTGATCAACGAGCTAGTCAACTAGAGGCTTACTAGGGACATGTTGTGGTCTATGTATTCACACGTGTATTACGATTTCCGGATAACACGCTTATAGCATGAATAATAGACAATTATCATGAACAAACAAATATAATAATAACCATTTTATTATTGCCTCTAGGGCATATTTCCAACAGTCTCCCACTTGCACTAGAGTTAATATTCTAGTTACATCGTGATGAATCGAACACCCATAGCATTCTGGTGTTGATCATGTTTTGCTCTAGGGTGAGAGTTTAGTCAACGGATCAGCCACATTCAGATCCGTATGTACTTTACAAATATCTATGTCTCCATCTTGAACATTTTCACGTATGGAGTTGAAGCGACGCTTGATGTGCCTGGTCTTCTTGTGAAACCTGGGCTCCTTGGCAAGTGCAATAGCTCCGGTGTTGTCACAGAAGAGTGCGATCGGCCCCGACGCATTGGGTATGACTCCTAGGTCGGTGATGAACTCCTTCACCCAGATTGCTTCATGCGCGGCCTCCGAGGCTGCCATGTACTCCGCTTCACATGTAGATCCCGCCACCACGCCTCGCTTGCAATCGCACTACCATCGCCCCACCATTCAAAATATACACGTATCCGGTTTGTGACTTAGAGTCATCCAGATCGTTGTCGAAGCTAAGCGTCGACGTAACCCTTCTGACGAGCTCTTCATCACCTCCATAAGCGAAACATATCCTTAGTCCTTTTCGTGTACTTCAGGATGTTCTTGACCATTGTCAGATGTTCCTTGCGGGATTACTTTTGGTACCTTCCTACCAAACTTACGGCAAGGTTTATATCAGGTCCGGTACACGCATGGCATACATAATAGACCCTATGGCTGAGGCATAGGGGATGACACTCATCTCTTCTTTATCTTACGCGTGGTCGGGCATTGAGCCGAGCTCAATCTCACACCTTGCAACATGAGGCAGAACCCTTTCTTGGACTGATCCATATTGAACTTCTTCAATATCTTATCAAGGTATGTGCTTTGTGAAAGACCTATGAGGCGTCTCGATCTATCCCTATAGATCTTGATGCCTAATATGTAAGCAGCTTCTCCAAGGTCCTTCATTGAAAAACACTTATTCAAGTAGGCCTTAATGCTGTCCAAAAGTTCTATATCATTTCCCATCAAAAGTATGTCATCTACATATAATATGAGAAATGCTACTGAGCTCCCACTCACTTTCTTGTAAACGCAGGCTTCTCCATAAGTCTGCGTAAACCCAAACGCTTTGATCATCTCATCAAAGAGAATGTTCCAACTCGAGATGCTTGCACCAGCCCATAAATGGATCGCTGGAGCTTGCATACCTTGTTAGCATTCTCAGGGTCGACAAAACCTTCCGGCTGCATCATATACTATTCTTCCTTAAGATGGCCATTAAGGAATGCCGTTTTGACATCCATTTGCCATATCTCATAATCATAGTATGCGGCAATTGCTAACATGATTCGGACGGACTTCAGCTTCGCTACGGGAGAGAAAGTCTCATCGTAGTCAATCCCTTGAACTTGTCGATAACCCTTAGCGACAAGTCGAGCTTTGTATATGGTAACATTACCATCCGCGTCCGTCTTCTTCTTAAAGATCCATTTGTTTTCTATTGCTCGCCGATCATCGGGCAAGTCTGTCAAAGTCCATACTTTGTTTTCATACATGGATCCTATCTCGGATTGCATGGCTTCAAGCCATTTGTTGGAATCTGGGCCCACCATCGCTTCTTCATAGTTCGAAGGTTCACCGTTGTCTAACAACATGATTTCTAAGACAGGGTTGCCGTACCACTCTGGTGCGGAACGTGTCCTTGTGGACCTTCGAAGTTCAGTAGGAGCTTGATTTGAAGTATCTTGATCATCATCATTAACCTCCTCTCTTGTCGGTGCAGGCACCAGAGGAACATTTTCCTGAGTTGCGCTACTTACCGTTTCAAGAGGTAGTACTTCATCAAGTTCTACTTTCCTCCCACTTAATTCTTTCGAGAGAAACTCTTTCTCCAGAAAGGACCCGTTCTTGGCAACAAAGATCTTGCCTTCGGATCTCAAGTAGAAGGTATACCCAATGGTTTCCTTAGGGTATCCTATGAAGACGCATTTTTCCGACTTGGGTTCGAGCTTTTCAGGTTGAAGTTTCTTGACATAAGCATCGCATCCCCAAATTTTTAGAAACAGCAACTTAGGTTTCTTCCCAAACCATAATTCATACGGTGTCGTCTCAACGGATTTAGATGGTGCCCTATTTAAAGTGAATGCAGCTGTCTCTAGAGCGTATCCCCAAAATGATAGCGGTAAATCGGTAAGAGATATCATAGATCGCACCATATCTAATAAAGTGCGATTACGACGTTCGGACACACCGTTACGCTGAGGTGTTCGGTAGCGTGAGTTGTGAAAAGATTCCACATTTCCTTAAGTGCGTACCAAATTCGTGACTTAAATATTCTCCCCCATGATCTGATCGTAAGAACTTTATCTTTCTGGTCACGTTGATTCTCTCATTCTGAAATTCCTTGAACTTTTCAAAGGTTTCAGAATTATGTTTCATCAAGTAGACATACCCATATCTACTCAAATCATCAGTGAGAGTGAGAACATAATGATATCCTCCGCGAGCCTCAACTCTCATTGGACCGCACACATCAGTATGTATGATTTCCAATAAGTTGGTTGCTCGCTCCATTGTTCCGGAGAACGGACTCTTGGTCATTTTGCCCATGAGGCATGGTTCGCATGTGTCAAATGATTCATAATCGAGAGAGTCTAAAAGTCCAGCAGCAAGGAGCTTCTTCATGCGCTTGACACCAATGTGACCAAAGGCGGCAAAGTGCCACAAGTATGTGGGACTATCGTTATCAACTTTACATCTTTTGGTATTCACACTATGAATATGTGTAACATCACGCTCGAGATTCATTAAGAATAAACCATTGACCATCGGGGCATGACCATAAAACATATCTCTCATATAAATAGAACAACCATTATTCTCGGATTTAAATGAGTAGCCATCTCGAATTAAACGAGATCCTCGATACAATGTTCATGCTCAAAGCTGGTACTAAATAACAATTATTGAGGTTTAAAACTAATCCCATAGGTAAATGTAGAGGTAAGCGTCGACGGTGATCACATCGACCTTGGAACCATTCCCCACGCGCATCGTCACCTCGTCGCCTTCGCCGGTCTACGCTTATTCCGCAGCTCCCGCTTTGAGTTACAAATATGAGCAACCGCTTGCGGTATCAAATACCCAAGAGCTACTACGAGTCTTGGTAAGGTACACATCAATTACATGTATATCACATATACCTTTGGTTTTGCGGCCTTCTTGTCCGCTAAGTACTTGGGGCAGTTCCGCTTCCAGTGACCACTTCCCTTGCAATAAAAGCACTCAGTCTCAGGCTTGGGTCCATTGCCTGACTTCTTCACGGCAATCGGCTTACGGTAGCGGCAACTTCCTTGCCGTCCTTCTTGAAGTTCTTCTTACCCTTGCCCTTCTTGAACTTAGTGGTTTTATTCACCATCAACACTTGATGTTCCTTTTGATCTCCACCTCCGCTGATTTCAGCATTGAATATACCTCAGTGAATGGTCTTTCCATCCCCTGCATATTGAAGTTCATCACAAAGCTCTTGTAGCTTGGTGGAAGCGGCCGAGGATTACATCAATGACCGCGTCATCAGGAGATTGACTCCTAGCTGAGTCAAGCGGTTGTGTAACCCAGACATCTTGAGTATGTGCTCCTTGTGAACCATTTTCCTCCATCTTACAATTTGAAGAACTTGTTGGAGACTTCATATCTCTCGACCCGGGCATGAGCTTGGAAAACCATTTTCAGCTCCTCGAACATCTCATATGCTCCGTGTTGCTCAAAACGCTTTTCGAGCCCCGGTTCTAAGCTGTAAAGCATGCCGCACTGAACGAGGGAGTAATCATCGACGAGAGACTGCCAAGCGTTCATAACGCCTTGGTTCTCTGGGATTGGTGCTTCACCTAGCGGTGCTTCTATGACTTATTCTTTCTTTGCAGCTATGAGGATGATCCTCAGGTTCCGGACTCAGTCCGTATAGTTGCTGCCATCATCTTTCAGCTTGGTTTTCTCTAGGAACGCGTTGAAGTTGAGGGTAACGTGGGCCATTTGATCTATAAGACATATTGCAAAGATTTTAGACTAAGTTCATGATAATTAAGTTCATCTAATCAAATTATTTAATGAACTCCCACTCAAATTAGACATCCCTCTAGTCATCTAAGTGAAACATGATCCGAGTTAACTAGGCCGTGTCCGATCATCACGTGAGACAGACTAGTCAACGTCGGTGACCATCATCATGTTGATCGTATCTTCTATACGACTCATGCTCGACCTTTCGGTCTTCCGTGTTCCGAGGCCATGTCTGTACATGCTAGGCTCGTCAGGTCAACCTAAGTGTATTGCATGTGTAAATCTGGCTTACACCCGTTGTACTCGAACGTTAGGATCTATCACACCCGATCATCACGTGGTGCTTCGAAACAACGAACCTTCGCAACGGTGCACAGTTAGGGGGAACACTTTTCTTGAAATTATTATGAGGGATCATCTTATTTACTACCATCGTTCTAAGTAAACAAGATGCAAAACATGATAAACATCACATGCAATCAAATAGTAGTGACATGATATGGCCAATATCATACAGCTCCTTTGATCTCCATCTTGAGGCTCCATGATCATCTTTGTCACCGGCATGACACCATGATCTCCATCATCATGATCTCCATCATCGTGTCTCCATGAAGTTGCTTCGCCAACTATTACTTCTACTACTATGGCTAACACGTTTAGCAATAAAGTAAAGTAATTTACATGGCGTTCTCAATGACACGCAGGTCATACAAAAATAAAGACAACTCCTATGGCTCCTGCCGGTTGTCATACTCATCGACATGCAAGTCGTGATTCCTATTACAAGAACATGATCTCATACATCACATATATATCATTCATCATTCATCACAACTTTGGCCATATCACATCACAAAACACTTGCTGCAAAAACAAGTTAGACGTCCTCTAATTGTTGTTGCAAGTTTTACGTGGCTGCAATAGGGTTCTAGCAAGAACGTTTTCTTACCTACGTGAAAGCCACAACGTGATTTGTCAACTTCTATTTACCCTTCATAAGGACCCTTTTCATCAAATCCGCTCCAACTAAAGTGGGAGAGACAGACACCCGCTAGCCACCTTATGCAACTAGTGCATGTCGGTCGGTGGAACCTGTCTCACGTAGGTGTAAGGTCGGTCCGGGCCACTTCATCCCACAATACCGCTGAAGCAAGATAAGACTAGTAGCGGCAAGAAAGTTGACAACATCTACGCCCACAACAAATTTGTGTTCTACTCGTGCAAAGAGAACTACGTATAGACCTAGCTCATGATGCCACTTTGTTGGGGAACGTTGCGAGAAAATAAAAATTTCCTACGGCTTCACCAAGATCTATCTATGAGTTCATCTAGCAACGAGAGAAAGGAGTGCATCTACATACCCTTGTAGATCATGAGCGGAAGCGTTCAAGAGAACAGGGGATGATGGAGTCGTACTCGCCGTGATCCAAATCACCGATGACCAAGTGCCGAACAGACAAAGACACCTCCGCGTTAACACACGTGACGGAGTGGATGGCGTCTCCAGCGCCTTGATCCAGCAAGGAGGAGGGAGAGGTTGAGGAAGAAGGCTCCAACAGCAAGACGATGGCGTGGTGGTGATGGAGTGGCGATTCTGGGCGAGGATTCGCCAAGCTCACGCGGAGGAGAGGAGTTGGGGAGGGGAGGGGCTGCGCCTTGGATGTTGTGTGCAGCCCTCCCCTCGCCCCTCTATTTATAGGGGAAGGGGAGGGGCACCCCTCTAGATGAGATCTAGAGGGGAGGGCGGCGTCAAGGGAGGGCTTGCCCCCAAGCAAGGGCGCCCCCACTGGGGTTTCCCCAACCCCTAGGCGCATGGGCCCACGGGGGAATGCGCCCAGCCCTCTAGGGGCTGGTTCCCCGCCCACCACGGCCCATGAGGCCCTCCGAGAGGTGGCCCCTCCGGTGGACCCGGAACCCCTCCGGTGGCCCGGTACAATACCGATATGACCCGAAACTTTACGGTGACCGTATGACAACTTCCCATATATAAATCTTCACCTCCGGACCATTCGGAACTCCTCGTGACGTCCGTGATCTTATCCAGGACTCGAACAACATTCAGTAATCACATACAAGTCTTCCCAATAACCATAGCGTCACCGAACCTTAAGTGTGTAGACCCTACGGGTTCGGGAGACATGCAGACATGACCGAGACACCTCTCCGGTCAATAACCAACAGCGGGATCTGGATACCCATGTTGGCTCCTACATGCTCCTCGATGATCTCATCGGATGAACCACGATGTCGAGGATTCAAGCAACCCGTGATACAATTCCCTTTGTCAATCGATGACGTTACTTGCCCGAGACTCGATCGTCGGTATCCCAATACCTCGTTTAATCTCGTTACGGCAAGTCACTTTACTCAAATACCGTAATGCATGATCCCGTGACGGACACTTGGTCACATTGAGCTCATTATGATGATGCATTACCGAGTGGGCCCAGAGATACCTTTCCATCATACGGAGTGACAAATCCAGTCTCGATTCGTGCCAACCCAATGCAGACACTTTCGGAGATACCCGTAGTGTACCTTTATAGTCACCCACTTACGTTGTGACATTTGGCACACCCAAAGCACTCCTACGGTATCCAGGAGTTGCACAATCTCATGGTCTAAGGAAATGATACTTGACATTTGGAAAAGCTCTAGCTAAACGAACTACACGATCTTTGAGCTATGCTTAGGATTGGGTCTTGTCCATCACATCATTCTCCTAATGATGTGATCCCGTTATCAATGACATCCAATGCCCATAGTCGAAACCATGACTATCTGTTGATCAACGAGCTAGTCAACTAGAGGCTTACTAGGGACATGTTGTGGTCTATGTATTCACACGTGTATTACGATTTCCGGATAACACGCTTATAGCATGAATAATAGACAATTATCATGAACAAAGAAATATAATAATAACCATTTTATTATTGCCTCTAGGGCATATTTCCAACAGTCTCCCACTTGCACTAGAGTCAATATTCTAGTTACATCGTGATGAATCGAACACCCATAGCATTCTGGTGTTGATCATGTTTTGCTCTAGGGTGAGGTTTAGTCAACGGATCTGCCACATTCAGATCCGTATGTACTTTACAAATATCTATGTCTCCATCTTGAACATTTTCACGTATGGAGTTGAAGCGACGCTTGATGTGCCTGGTCTTCTTGTGAAACCTGGGCTCCTTGGCAAGTGCAATAGCTCCAGTTGTGTCACAGAAGAGTGCGACGGCCCCGACGCATTGGGTATGACTCCTAGGTCGGTGATGAACTCCTTCACCCAGATTGCTTCATGCGCGGCCTCCGAGGCTGCCATGTACTCCGCTTCACATGTAGATCCCGCCACCACGCCCGCTTTGCAAATCGCACCAGCTTACTGCCCCACCATTCAAAATATACACGTATCCGGTTTGTGACTTAGAGTCATCCAGATCGGTGTCGAAGCTAGCGCCGACGTAACCCTTTACTGACGAGCTCTTCATCACCTCCATAAGCGAGAAACATATCCTTAGTCCTTTTCGTGTACTTCAGGATGTTCTTGATCATTGTCCGGTGTTCCTTGCGGGATTACTTTGGTACCTTCCTACCAAACTTACGGCAAGGTTTATATCAGTGCAGTACACAGCATGGCATACATAATAGACCCTATGGCTGAGGCATAGGGGATGACACTCATCTCTTCTTTATCTTACGCGTGGTCGGGCATTGAGCCGAGCTCAATCTCACACCTTGCAATACAGGCCGTAACCCTTTCTTGGACTGATCCATATTGAACTTCTTCAATATCTTATCAAGGTATGTGCTTTGTGAAAGACCTATGAGGCGTCTCGATCTATCCCTATAGATCTTGATGCCTAATATGTAAGCAGCTTCTCCAAGGTCCTTCATTGAAAAACACTTATTCAAGTAGGCCTTAATGCTGTCCAAAAGTTCTATATCATTTCCCATCAAAAGTATGTCATCTACATATAATATGAGAAATGCTACAGAGCTCCCACTCACTTTCTTGTAAACGCAGGCTTCTCCATAAGTCTGCGTAAACCCAAACGCTTTGATCATCTCATCAAAGAGAATGTTCCAACTCCGAGATGCTTGCACCAGCCCATAAATGGATCGCTGGAGCTTGCATACCTTGTTAGCATTCTCAGGGTCGACAAAACCTTCCGGCTGCATCATATACTATTCTTCCTTAAGATGGCCATTAAGGAATGCCGTTTTGACGTCCATTTGCCATATCTCATAATCATAGTATGCGGCAATTGCTAACATGATTCGGACGGACTTCAGCTTCGCTACTGGAGAGAAAGTCTCATCGTAGTCAATCCCTTGAACTTGTCGATAACCCTTAGCGACAAGTCGAGCTTTGTATATGGTAACATTACCATCCGCGTCCGTCTTCTTCTTAAAGATCCATTTGTTTTCTATTGCTCGCCGATCATCGGGCAAGTCTGTCCAAAGTCCATACTTTGTTTTCATACATGGATCCTATCTCGGATTGCATGGCTTCAAGCCATTTGTTGGAATCTGGGCCCGCCATCGCTTCTTCATAGTTCAAGGTTCACCGTTGTCTAACAACATGATTTCTAAGACAGGGTTGCCGTACCACTGCAGTGCGGAACGTGTCCTTGTGGACCTTCAAGTTCAAGGGTAGGAGCTTGATTTGAAGTATCTTGATCATCATCATTAACCTCCTCTCTTGTCGGTGCAGGTACCAGAGGAACATTTTCCTGAGTTGCACTACTTACCGTTTCAAGAGGTAGTACTTCTTCAAGTTCTACTTTCCTCCCACTTAATTCTTTCGAGAGAAACTCTTTCTCCAGAAAGGACCCGTTCTTGGCAACAAAGATCTTGCCTTCGGATCTCAAGTAGAAGGTATACCCAATGGTTTCCTTAGGGTATCCTATGAAGACGCATTTTTCCGACTTGGGTTCGAGCTTTTCAGGTTGAAGTTTCTTGACATAAGCATCGCATCCCCAAATTTTTAGAAACGACAGCTTAGGTTTCTTCCCAAACCATAATTCATACGGTGTCGTCTCAACGGATTTAGATGGTGCCCTATTTAAAGTGAATGCAGCTGTCTCTAGAGCGTATCCCCAAAATGATAGCGGTAAATCGGTAAGAGACATCATAGATCGCACCATATCTAATAAAGTGCGATTACGACGTTCGGACACACCGTTACGCTGAGGTGTTCCAGGCGGCGTGAGTTGTGAAAAGATTCCACATTTCCTTAAGTGCGTACCAAATCCGGAGAGTGGAGTCCTGAAAGTAAGAGAAAAGAATGACAAAGTCGGGAGCCCCTAGTGCGGTTGAGCCGCATTTTGGGCATGCCGTGGTCGTTCCCCTCCCCCTATGCCCATGGTATTTCCAGAGCGTAATTATGTAATGCGTAGTAATCGGTTCGCAATTTCGCGAGGGCTGGGGTTGGGGCCGCATTGCTACGCTTGCTCGGAACGTGCCGGCGGTCTTGTTGTAGGTTACTCCGGGCAGCAGCGGTGTCCGGGGCGTTAATAGCCGGACTGGAGAATTGCCTTGGGAGGCTACTTTGTACTTCCGCCATGAGGGTTGCCGTATGCTCCTCCGCTCGGAGAGAGCGTTCGGTGTTTCCATTGACCGTAATGACTCCTCGAGGGCCCGCATCTTGAGCTTGAGATATGCGTACGCGGCACCGCATTGAACTTTGCAAATGCGGTTCGTCCAGAAGCGATGCGTGATAGCCACTTCATGAACGGGACTATGTCGAAGATTAACTCCTCGCTTGAAATTATCCGGGGATCCAAAGACCACCTCAAGTGTAATCGAGCCTGCATGCAGTTGGCCTCTACACCTGGTATGACGCCTTTAAAGGTCGTCTATGTGGGTTTAATCCTTGAGGGATCTATGCCCATTTTCGCACTGTATCCTAATAAAGCAGGTTCAGGCTGCCGCCGTCCATAAGGACTCTAGTGAGGTGAAATCCGTCAATGATTGGGTCTAGAACCAATGCGGCGAATCCGCCATGGCGGATGCTAGTGGGGTGGTCCCTTCGATCAAAAGTGATTGGGCAGGAGGACCACGGGTTGAACTTTGGGGCGACTGGCTCCAACGCATATCGTCCCTGAGTGCACGCTTCCGCTCCCTTTTGGGGATGTGGGTTGCGTATATCATGTTCACCGTCCGCACTTGTGGGGCAAGCCCTTACATCCCCTATTGTTCGGGCGGTCGGGCTCCTCCTCGTCATCGCTATATGCAGCCCCTTGTCGCTATTTTCGGCATTTAACTTGCTCGCTGCTTGAACACCCAACAATCCCTGTTGGTGTGATTGGCTGGTTTTCTGGGAAGTGCCGTGTATCCGCAAGAGCGATCGAGTATTCGGTCCAAACTGGACGGGCCCGGAGTATTTCTTTTAAATGCCTTTTTCCGCTGACCGGGTTTAGAGCCTCTGAATCCGGCATTAACTGTCGTATCCTCAGCATTGTTGCCGTTAATGGGGCGCTTGTGCTTGTTGCGACGCGACCTGCCATTGCTGTCCTTGGTGTCCGAATTACCAGGGCTCTTGATCTTGTTATTACCACGAGCTAGCCAGCTGTCTTCTCCCACGCAAAAGCGGGTCATGGGTGTTGTGAGGGCTGCCATGGATTTCGGCATTTCCTGTCCTAGGTGCCGGGCAAGCCACTCGTCACGGATGTTATGTTTGAAGGCTGCAAGGGCCTCTGCGTCCGGACAGTCGACTATTTAATTTTTCTTGGTTAGGAACCGTGTCCAGAATTGTCTGGCCGATTCCTCTGGCTGCTGAATTATGTGGCTTAGGTCATCGGCGTCTGGTGGTTGCACATAGGTGCCCTGGAAATTGTCGAGGAATGCGGCTTCCAGGTCCTCCCAACAACCAATTGACTCTGCTGGCAAGCTGTTAAGCCAATGCCGAGCTGGTCCTTTAAGCTTGAGTGGGAGGTATTTGATGGCGTGTAGATCATCACCGCGGGCCATGTGGATATGAAGGAGATAATCCTCGATCCATACCGCAGGATCTGTTGTGCCATCGTATGATTCGATGTTTACGGGTATGAAACCCCGGGATTTGATGATCCATTACTTCATCTGTGAAGCATAGTGGGTGTGCTTGGCGCCTGCATCTTGGGCTATATCACGGCGTAGCTCAAATGAGCTTTGCCTCTTGTGTTCGCCCGGCCGGATTTGCCATATCCGGCGTGGCGGTTATAAATCACGTGTCGTAAGAAGCCCGCAGCGATCCATAGATCGATCTTGTTTGCCTTGCCTTGTCCTCCAATATATCTCGCAGGTCCGCGCATTTCCCATGCCTTGGTATTTTTTGAGCGTATTTGAGGTGCGGCTTGAGTGGAGGGCCGAGAGGCCTCTTCACACGGGCCACGAGGTGGCCGGTCGGCCGCGTCGTGCGCTGGTGATGTAGGTTTAGGTGCTTCCTCCTCTAATCGGGGTAGCAGCCTGCGCTTTGGGTAGCTCTTGGAGGGGCGTTCGAGTCCGCACTCTTCGGCCACAAGGACTTCAGTCCATCTGTCGGCTAGCAAGTCTTGGTCAGCTCTAAGCTGTTGCTGTTTTTTCTTGAGGCTGCTCGGCCGTGGCTATAAGCCTGCGTTTGAAACGCTCTTGTTCGACGGGATCCTCGAGCACGACAAATTAAGTAAATCGTCGAGGCTTGCCTCGTCTTCGGAGGGAGGCATGTAATTATCGTCCTCTACCTCTTTGTTCCGCCGCTCTCTCATGAGGGCTGGCTTCTCCATCCTCTGTGCTGAATTCCGCCGAGGGGGTTGTCTTGACCTTTGTCCGGGTGTTATTATCTCTGTGCCGGAATCGCCGCTTTTGCTTTGGCGGGATTTAGAGCGGCGCCGCTGAGCCGGTGCTTAGGCTGCTTCTTGGAGGGGTCATCCTCCGTTGTTCCATCGCCGTTCCCTTCTTTTGGGGTGTCCACCATGTATATGTCATACGACGAGGTGGCCTTCCATACCGTCGATGTCTTCGGAGTCGAAGTCGAGCATGTCAGTTAAATCATTGACAGTGGCTACGAAGTGGGTGGTGGGTGGGCTTTGAGTTTCTTCGTCGTCCGCATCCCAACCTTGCGACCATAGTCCGCCAGGCTCTCCGATAAAGAGAGAGACTTTATCAATTCGTAATGTCGCCAAAGGGCGAGTGCTGAAAGATGTCCGCGACGGTGAACTCCATGATCGGCGCCCAATCGGATTCGATTGGCAGGGGCGCGGAGGGTTCGGAGTCCGGAGAGGAGTCCGGCACCTTGGAGTCACGGGCTTCGCAGAGGACAAGGCTGGTGTTCGGCTCGATCACCGTAGAGATTGGAGCCCTCGAGGCGGTGTCCAGCCACCCGTCCTCGATCGGCGCAGTCGGCTCCGAGCTAAGGGTCGGAGCGGACATGGGTGCGGCCTCGTGCCACTGCTCGGGCGGCGAGCTAGATCATGCCCATCGTAATAAAGGCGGCGCTTCGGCGTTGTGGCTCGAACCCGTCGAAGATCAAGTCTCCGCGACGTCGGCCGTGTAGTTCAAACTTCCAAATCGGCGTGATGGCCAGGCGTAGCTTCGATCTGCTCGGATGGCTGCGAATTGCCCTGATGCAAAGCCGCCGAATACGAAGATCTGTCCGGGAGAAAAGTCTCACCACTGGACTGCATCGTTGTTGATGATCGAGGAGCCATCGGGCCTAAAGATGGCGACACGGAGGAACTCTCAATGAAAGCACCAATGTCGGTGTCAAAACCGGCGGATCTCGGGTAGGGGTCCCGACTGTGTGTCTAGGCGGATGGTAACAGAGGAGACAAGGGACACGATGTTTATACTGAGTTCGGGCCCTCTCGATGGAGGTAAAACCCTACTCCTGCTTGATTAATATTGATGATATGGGTAGTACAAGAGTAGATCTACCACGAGATCGAGAGGCTAAACCCTAGAAGCTAGCCTATGGTATGATTGTTGTTAGATCCTCTGGACTAAAACCCTCGGTTTATATAGTCACCGGAGAGGGCTAGGGTTACTAAGTCGGTTACAATGGGAGGAGATCTACATATCCGTATCGCCAAGCTTGCCTTCCACGCCAAGGAAAGTCCCATCCGGACACGGGACGAAGTCTTCAATCTTGTATCTTCATAGTCCAGGAGTCCGGCTATCCGGACACCCCCTAATCCAGGACTCCCTCAGGCTGTTTAGATAAAGAAGGAAAAAAGTAAATGTAGCGAGTGTGGAAAAGTGGTGGTAGGAGTTGTGGAATTGTCCCTAAGCAATTGACTACGTTACTAGACAGGTAATCTATATTGCAATTCTATTTGAGGGAGAGGCATAAGCTAACATACTTTCTCTTCTTGGATCATATGCACTTACGATTGGAACTCTAGCAAGCATCCGCAACTACTAAAGATCATTAAGGTAAAACCCAACGATAGCATTAAAGTATCAGGTTCCCTTTATCCCATACGCAAACAACCTACTTACTCGGGTATGTGCTTACATCACTCACGCCACCCACCATAAGCAAATCATAAACATATTGCAAACCCTACAGCGGAATCCCTCACGCATGCGACACGGAGAGCACCATAGGACAGCACCAATAATAAAACATGCAACTCAAACTAATCATAGCAATTCATCAATCACCGATAGGACAACAAAAATCTACTCAGACATCATAGGATGGCAACACATCATTGGATAATAATATGAAGCATAAAGCACCATGTTCAAGTAGAGGGTACAGCGGGTTGCGGGAGAGTGGACCGCTGAATATAGATGGGGGAAGGTGATGGAGATGTTGGTGAAGATGGCGGAGGTGTTGGTGAAGATCGCGGTGATGATGATGGCCCCCGGCGGCGTTCCGGCGCCACCGGAAGCAAGGGGGAGAGAGCCCCCCTTCTTCTTCTTCTTCCTTGACCTTCTCCCTAGATGGGAGAAGGGTTTCCCCTCTGGTCCTTGGCTCCCATGGCGTGGGAGGGGCGAGAGCCCCTCCGAGATTGGATCTATCTCTCTGTCTCTCTCTGTTTCTGCGTTCTCAGATTCTGCCCCTTCACCGTTTCTTTTATATCCGGAGATCCGTAACTCCGATTGGGGTGAATCTTTTGCCCAGATTTTTCTCATAAAATTAGCTTTCATGCGGCAAAAGAAGAGCGTCAACTACCTTACGGGTGGCCCACGAGGGTGCCAGGCGCGCCAAGGGGGGAGGGCGCGCCCCCTGTCTCGTGGCCACCTCGGGCACCGTTTCGCGTTGATTATTCCTCTGGAAAATCCCAAATATTCTAAAATAATTCTCCGTCCGTTTTTATCCCGTTTGGACTCCGGTTGATATTGGGTTTCTGCGAAACATAAAACATGCAATAAACAAGGCGGCCTTTGGGCCTTTGGATCAATATGTTAGTCCCAAAAATAGTATAAAAAGTTGCCAAAAGTATATGAAAGTTGAAGAATATTGGCATGGAACAATCAAAAATTATAGATCTGACGGAGACGTATCAGCATCCCCAAGCTTAATTCCTGCTCGTCCTCGCGTAGGTAAATGATAAAAAGATAATTTTGATGTGGAATGCTACCTAGCATAATCTTGATCATATGTCTAATCATGGCATGAATATTAAGACACGAGTGATTCAAAGCAATAGTCTATCATTTGACATAAAAAACAATAATACTTCGAGTGTACCAATAAAGGAATCATGTATTTTCAAAACAACATGTCCAAAGAAAGTTATCCCTACAAAATCATATGGTCTGGCTGTTGCTCTATCTTCATCCCACAAAATATTTAATCATGCACAACCCCGATGACAAGCCAAGCAATTGTTTCATACTTTAGTAATCTCAAACTTTTTCAACTTTCATGCAATACATGAGCGTGAGCCATGGATATAACACTATGGGTGGAATAGAATATGATGGTGGAGGTTATGTGGAGAAGACAAAAAGGGAGAAAGTCTCACATCAACGCGGCTAATCAACGGGCTATGGAGATGCCCATCAATTGATGTCAAAGCGAGGAGTAGGGATTGCCATGCAACGGATGCACTAGAGCTATAAGTGTATGAAGCTCAACAAAAGAAACTAAGTGGGTGTGCATCCAACTTGCTTGCTCATGAAGACCTCGGGCATTTGAGGAAGCCCATCATTGGAATATACAAGCCAAGTTCTATAATGAAAATTCCCACTAGTATATGAAAGTGATAACTCAAGAGACTCTCTCTATGAAGAACATGGTGCTACTTTGAAGCACAAGTATGGTAAAAGGATAGTAACATTTCCCCTTCTCTCTTTTTCTCTCATTTTTTTTATTTTATCCCTTTTTTTTGAATAGGCTTCTTTGGCCTCTCTCTTTTTTTCTCTTTTTTTATTTAGGCTTCGTTGGCCTCTCTCTTTTTTCTATTAAGACCGGAGTCTCATCCCGACTTGTGGGGGAATCATAGTCTCCATCATCCTTTCCTCACTGGGGCAATGCTCTAATAATGATGATCATCACGCTTTTATTTACTTACAACTCAATATTACAACTTGATATCTAGAACAAAGATATGACTCTATATGAATGCCTCCGTGATGTACCGGGATGTGCAATGATCTAGCGTAGCAATGACATCAAAAAACGGACAAGCCATGAAAGCATCATGCTAGCTATCTTACGATCATGCAAAGCAATATGACAATGAATGCTCAAGTCATGTATATGATGATGATGTAAGTTGCATGGCAATATATCTCAGAATGGTTATGGAAATGTCATGATAGGTAGGTATGGTGGCTGTTTTGAGGAAGATATAAGGAGGCTTATGTGTGATAGAGCGTATCATATCACGGGGTTTGGATGCACCGGCGAAGTTTGCACCAACTCTCGAGGTGAGAAAGGGCAATGCACGGCAATCAAGAGGCTAGCAATGATGGAAGGGTGAGAGTGCGTATAATCCATGGACTCAACATTAGTCATAAAGAACTCATATACTTATTGCAAAAATCTACAAGCCATTGAAAAGAAAGTACTATGCGCATGCTCCTAGGGGGATAGATTGGTAGGAAAAGACCATCGCTCGTCCCCGACCGCCACTCATAAGGAAGACAATCAATAAATAAAATTGTGCTCCAACCTGATCACAAAGCGGTTCACCATACGTGCATGCTTCGGGAATCACAAACCTCAACACAAGTATTTCTACTAATCCACAATCACCCACTATCATAACTCTAATATCACCACCTTTATATCGCAAAACTATTGCAAGGAATCAAACATATCATATTCAGCGATCTACAAGTTTATGTAGGATTTTATGACTAACCATGTGAATGACCAATTCCTGTTATCTCTCTAAATTGATATAAGTGAAGCAAGAGAGTTTAATTCTTTCTACAAAAGATATTCCCATGCTCTAACAAATATAAGTGAAGCAAAAGAGCATTCTACAAATGGCGGTTTTTTATGTGAAGAGACACAGGCAATCCAAACTTCAAATGATGTAAGTGAAGCACATGAAGCATTCTATAAAGCCATACTCAAAAGATTTAAGTGAAGTGCAATGAGCATTCAATAAATCAACCAAGGACTATCTCATACCAGCATGGTGCATAAAATAAAAGTGAAAACTAAATGCAAAAGACGCTCCAAGATCTGCACATATCGCATGAACGGAACGAGTACGAAAACATACCGATACTTATTGAAGAAATAGGGGATGCCTTCCGGGGCATCCCCAAGCTTAGACGCTTGAGTCTCCTTGAATATTTACTTGGGATGTCTTGGGCATCCCCAAGCTTGAGCTCTTGCCTCTTTTCCTTTTCCTCATATCGAGACCTCCTCGATCAAACACTTCATCCACACAAAACTTCAACAGAAAACTCGGTAAGATCCGTTAGTATAAAAAAGCAAATCACTACTCTAAGTACTGTAGCAAACCAATTCATATTTTGTTTCTGCATTGTTTATACTTTAATATAGCTTTTCCATGGCTTAATCCACTGATATAAATTGATAGATTCATCAAAACAAGCAAACTATGCATCAAAAACAGAATCTGTCAGAAACAGAACACTCTGTAGAAATCTGAACATTCACCATACTTCTGGTACCCCAAAAATTCTACCAAAATTAGAAAAAATAAAAAATTTGTACAGCAAGACAGTGCACAACGAATCAGAACCATTTGACGTTCCAGCAAAAAATGTAAAATCTCGCACTACAGCCAAAGTTTCTGTCCTGCACCGTACAAACCAACAAGCATTGTAAACATCCTAAAGGCAAACCTTGGCACATTATTTTTATAGTACAATGGAATTGTACAAGGGGATAATTATTTTTGATGAAAAGTTTTTGTAATTAAGATTCACAAAGTTTCCGTGAGCATGAACAAAGTTCAAGGAGCTCTCCCACTTCAACAATGCTTGTCTTTCTCACTTTCACTTTCCTTTTTGAAAAATTTTAGGTTCCCCTCTTTATTTTTTTTGTTTTTAGACTATATAAAAGCACTCAACAGAAATAAATGACTCTCTAAAACTTCCGGGTTGTCTCCCTGGCAGCGCTTTCTTTAAAGCCATTAAGCTAGGCATATAGTGCTCAAGTAATGGATCCACCCGGATCCCAAGGTATATCAAAGCCAATTTTAATTAACAATGATTTGTGATTTAGTAGTGAGCACAAAGTAACATATATCATGCAGCAACAAAGTCTAACTCTCTTCCTATGTATCGCCATGTCATAAAAGAACAATTTATGCACACCGAGTAAAGGCCAATGCATAGTATAAGTAGTTTCTTGCAATTCTATCATGTTGGAAACATAAAGAGGCGGAGATGTAGTTCCTCCCTCATAATAATTGCAAGTAGGAGGAGCAAGCACATGCATATTATATTCATCAAAATCATCATGTGCAATGGTAAAAGGCAACCCATCAATATAATCCTTAGTAAGCACAAACTTCTCCGATATAGTGTAGTTGGGAGAATTCAAAAAGATAATAGAACTATCATGCGTGGGTGCAATAGCAACAATTTCATGTTTAACATAAGGAACTATAGCAAGTTCATCTCCATAAGCATAATTCATATTGGCATCTTGGCCACAAGCATAGCAAGCATCATCAAAAGGGACATTTCAAGAGAATCAGCGGGATCATAACAATCATCATAGCAATCATCCTTCGGTAAGCACGAAGGGAATTAAACAATGTATGAGTTGAAGAGTTACTCTCATTAGAAGGTGGGCACGGGTAGCTAATCTGCTCTTCCTCCTTTTGTTCTTCGCTCTCCTCATCATTTTTTTCATCCAATGAGCTCACAGTTTCATCAATTTCTTCTTCCATAGTTTCCTGCAAAATATTAGTCTCTTCTTGGACAGCGGAGACTTTCTCAATAAATGCATCAATATTGTAATTGTATTCATAATTCTTATAACAATATTTAAGTATAGCAAAATTTTCAGGTCTATAAACTAAATCATCAAAATCATCAAACTCTTTAAACATAGATTCAATCTCATAAGCACCCATAAAAGCAACAAATTCTTCTATTTGTTCCACATCATAGTAATCATATCTACCATTAGCATAAGAAGCTAAGGTTTTATCATCATTAAATTTGCATGAAAAGGGAAGGTGTGGAGCCTTCATTCTAGAGCAACAAGTATAATCATAACTCAAGCATAGTTGCCTAGCATACCAACGCAACATAGAAATTTGATCACATAATAGTTTCCCTTTTTGTGTCAAGCGATAATCCCTAAAGGATCCGCGTTGATCCAACGTGTCTCCCGTAACAAAGTTGAATGGGGTTTTCTCAGGATTATCAAAGTAGTACATAATTTCTGTCACATAACGAGCATCGAGGGTTTTAGGAGGTTCCCCATCTCCATGAGTAGCAAGTACACCTAATTATTTTGGTATTTCGTGTTCCATATCCATAACTAAAGATAGAGAACAACTTTAGAACAGCAAATAAAAATTACTTAGTGATAAAGCAAATAAGCACACACGAAAATATTCACCCCACGCTATGACTCCCCGGCAACGGCGCCAGAAAAAGGTCTTGATAACCCGCAAGTATACTGAATAATTGTATCCTCTTTCGATAAGTAAGAGTGTCAAACCCAACGAGGAGCTAAAGGTAGAAAAAATACTATCTCAAGTCCTATCGGATACTGATACGACTCTACGCACGCTTGACGTTCGCTTTACCTAGAACAAGTATGAAACTAGAAGTACTTTGTAGGTGTTGTTGGATAGGTTTGCAAGATAATAAAGAGCACGTATATATAAACTAGGGGCTGTTTAGATAAAGAAGCAATAAAGTAAATATAGAGAGTGTGGAAAAGTGGTGGTAGGATTTGTGGAATTGTCCCTAAGCAATTGACTACGTTACTAGACAGGTAATCACTATTGCAATTCTATTTGAGGGAGAGGCATAAGAGAACATACTTTCTCTTCTTGGATCATATGCACTTATGATTGGAACTCTAGCAAGCATCCACAACTACTAAAGATCATTAAGTTAAAACCCAACCATAGCATTAAAGTATCAAGTCCCCTTTATCCTATCGCATAAACAACCTACTTACTAAGTCTGTAGCTTCACACTCACGCCACCCACCATAAGCAAATCATAAACATATTGCAAACCCTACAGCAGGAATCCCTCACGCTTGCGCGACACGGAGAGCACCATAGGATAGCACCAATAATAAAACATGCAACTCAAACCAATCATAGCAATTCATCAATCACCGATAGGACAATGAAAATCTACGCAGACATCATAGGATGGCAACACATCATTGGATAATAATATGAAGCATAAAGCACCATGTTCAAGTAGAGGGTACAGCGGGTTGCGGGAGAGTGGAGCGCTGAATATAGATGGGGGAAGGTGATGGAGATGTTGGTGAAGATGGCAGAGGTGTTGGTGAAGATCATGTGATGATGATGGCCCCGTGACATTCGGGCATTCCGCCACGGAAGCAAGGGGAGAGGCCCCCTTCTTCTTCTTCTTCCTTGACCTTCTCCTAGATGAGAGAAGGGTTTCCCCTCTGGTCCTTGGCTCCCATAGCGTGGGAGGGGTGAAACCCCTCCGAGATTGGATCTATCTCTCTATCTCTCTACATTTACTGCGTTCTCGGTTTACGCCCTTCACCGTTTCTTTTATATCCGGAGATCGGTAACTCCGATTGGGGTGAATCTTTCACCCAGATTTTTCTCATAAAATTAGCTTTCTTGCGGCAAAAGAAGAGCGTCAACCGCCTTAGGGGTGGCTCAGAAGGGTGCCAGGCGCGCCCCCCTGTCTCGTGGCCACCTCGGGCACCGTTTCACGTTGATTCTTCCTCCGGAAAATCCCAAATATTCCAAAATAATTCTTCGTCTGTTTTTATCCCGTTTGGACTCCGTTTGATATTGGATTTGGCGAAACATAAAACATGCAACAAACAGGAACTGACACTGGGCACTGGATCAATATGTTAGTCCCAAAAATAGTATAAAACGTTGCCAAAAGTATATGAAAGTTGAAGAATATTGGCATGGAACAATCAAAAATTATAGATACGACGGAGACGTATCACTTGTCACAACAAGAGCCAATGATCACATGGTATTCCCATCAAATTACTAATAACATGGCTCGTCACAATTAAAAGTGGCACCGTTTTCCCTCAAGAAAAGTACCCGGTGTCCTTGCTGTACGTCGATACATTATTCTTATCATTATTCATATTAATTGACCCATGCATTCTTTTGTCACAGTGCAACCCTCTCGTCCGAGTGAGCATAGTGCAAAGTATCATCTTACGTTGTATTACACACAAGGGCATGGTTAGTTCCCGATGCCTCTCATTTCAAGATGGTGTGACGTGTTGAACACCGGACGACTGAGATGGCAGAGGAAGAGATATCATATCCTTCAAAGCTAGCTCGTTGTGTAGTTGAAGCAGATGGAGGAGAGACTAATGATATTATATACTGATGGGAGTAGAGGCTTATTCCATGAAGATATGTATGTAGTGTCGAATTGAATGTGGTGGGTGAAACTGTGATCCCATATCTATAAAGTCTGCACAACACATAGAGTGTTAAAAATGAACTCAAATCAAGAAATATAGCTAATGTTGGGACAACAAATACATGTTGTTTGATTCCTTCCATTTTCGAGAAGATATATTTAATCATTTGAACTGATTGAAAAGATGATCTGACGAGAAATCTATCTCTTTTTGTTACTTTGTCAGTCTTTCGTATTCATTAGTTGATCATTTCTACCGAACATCTCCAATGTATGTCCATTCCCCATTCCTTTCTGCATTCTTTTCACCCGACCGAAGGGGTTGTGTAGGACGTTTTGCACGCATGAAAGTAATCCAAATAGAGAAGGTCGGCAAAGATACATCTGCTATTTCGAAAACTCAAAATGTTAAGTAGCTAATAATATACGTGTTGGGGAACGTAGCAGAAATTCAAAATTTTCCTACGTGTCACCAAGATCTATCTATGGAGAAACCAGCAATGAGGGGAAGGAGAGTGAATCTACATACCCTTGTAGATCGCTAAGCGGAAGCGTTCAAGTGAGCAGGGGTTGATGGAGTCATTACTAAATCGTGATTCAAATCACCGATGATCCTAGTGCCGAACGGACGGCACCTCCGCGTTCAACACACGTACAGCCCGGTGACGTCTCCCATGCCTTGATCTAGCAAGGAGAGAGGGAGAGGTTGAGGAAGACTTCATCCAGCAGCAAGACAACGGCGTGGTGGTGGTGGAGGAGCGTGGCAATCCTGCAGGGCTTCGCCAAGCACTTGCGGGAGAGGAGGAGGTGTCACGGGAGGGAGGGAGGTGCCAGGGACTCATGTGTGTCTTCCCCTCCCTCCCCTCCCTTTATATAGGTGCAAGAGAGGGGGGGAGGGCGCAGCCTTGCCCCTTCCTCCAAGGAAGGGGTGCGGCCAAGAGGGGGGGAGGAGTCCATCCTCCCAAGGCACCCTGAGGTGCCTTCCCCCTTGGACTCTTCCCTCCCCAAGTCTCCTTGGCGCATGGGCCTCTTGGGGCTGGTTCCCTTGGCCCATATGGGCCAAGGCGCACCCTACAGCCCATGTGGCCCCGAGCAGGTGGACCCCTCGGTGGACCCAGGACCCCTTCGGCACTCCCGGTACAATACCGATAATGCGCGAAACTTTTCCGGCGACCAAAATAAGACTTCCTATATATAAATCTTTACCTCCGGACCATTCCGGAACTCCTCGTGACGTCCGGGATCTCATCCGGGACTCCGAACAACATTTGGTAACCACATACAAACTTCCTTTATAACCCTAGCGTCATCGAACCTTAAGTGTGTAGACCCTACGGGTTCGGGAACCATCTGCAGACATGACCAGGGCGTTCTCCGGTCAATAACCAACAGCGGGATCTGGATACCCATGTTGACTCCCACATGTTCCACGATGATCTCATCGAATGAACCACGATGTCAAGGACTCAATCGACCACGTATACAATTCCCTTTGTCTAGCGGCATTGTACTTGCCCGAGATTCGATCGTCGGTATCCCGATACCTTGTTCAATCTCGTTACCGGCAAGTCTCTTTACTCGTCCTGTAACACATCATCCCGTGATCAACCCCTTGGTCACATTGTGCACATTCTGATGATGTTCTACCGAGTGGGCCAGAGATACCTCTCCGTCACACGGAGTGACAAATCCAGTCTCGATTCGTGCCAACCCAACAGACACTTTCGGAGATACTGTAATGCACCTTTATAGCCACCCGATTCACGTTGTGGCGTTTGGTACACCCAAAGCATTCCCTACGGTATCCGGGAGTTGCACAATCTCATGGTCTAAGGAAATGATACTTGACATTTAGAAAAGCTTTAGCATATGAACTACACGATCTGTGCTAGGCTTAGGATTGGGTCTTGTCCATCACATCATCCTCCTAATGATGTGATCCCGTTATCAATGACATCCAATGTCCATGGTCAGGAAACCGTAACCATCTATTGATTAACGAGCTAGTCAACTAGAGGCTTACTAGGGACATGGTGTTGTCTATGTACCCACACATGTATCCGAGTTTCCTATCAATACAATTATAGCATGGATAATAAGCGATTATCATGAACAAGGAAATATAATAATAACTAATTTATTATTGCCTCTAGGGCATATTTCCAACAGTCTCCCACTTGCACTAGAGTCAATAATCTAGTTCACATCGCCATGTGTTTAACACTCACAGGTCACGTCGCCATGTGACCAACATCCAAAGAGTTTACTAGTTCACATCATCATGTGATAAAGACTCAATGAGTTCTGGGGTTTGATCATGTTTTGCTTGTGAGAGAGGTTTTAGTCAACGGATCTGAACCTTTCAGATCCGTGTGTGCTTCTACAAATTTGTAGGTCATATTATAAATGTTGCTTCCACGCTCCATTTGAAACTATTCCAAATGGTTGCTCCACTATCGTGATCCGGTTTGCTATTGAGTCATTCGGATAGGTGTCAAAGCTTGTATCAACGTAACTCTTTACGTCGAACTCTTTATCACCTCCATAATCGAGAAACATGTCCTTATTTACTCCAAGGAAAATTTTGACCGCTGTCCAATGATCCCCATTCCTGGATCATTCTTGTACCCCTTAGTGACTCATGGCAAGGCACACTTCGATGCGGTACCTGACATAGCATACTATAGAGCCTACGTCTAAAGCATAGGGGCGACCTTCGTCCTTTCTCTTTTCTGCCGTGGTCGAGCTTTAAGTCTTAACTTCATACCTTACATCTCGTGCAAGAACTCCTTCTTTGGTCGATCCATCTTGAACACCTTCAAGATCATGTCAAGGTATGTGCTCATTTGAAAGTATTATTTAAGCGTTTTCGATCTGTTCTCATAGATCTTGATGCTCAATGTTTAAGCGGTTAATCCAGGTTTTCACTTGAAAAACACTTTTCAAATAACCCTATATGCTTTCTGAGAAAATTCTTCATCATTTACGATCATCAATATGTCAACGACATATACTCATCGAAATTCTATAGTGCTCCCACTCACTTCTTTGGAAATACAAGTTTCTCACAAACTTTGTATAAACCCAAAATCTTTGATCATTTTATCAAAGCGTATATTCCAACTCCGAGATGCTTACTCCGGTCCTTAGAAGGATCATTGAGCCAGCATACCTTTTAGCATCCTTAGGATCGACAAAACTTTACGATTGTATCACATACAACCTTTCCTTACAAAACTGGTAAGGAAACTCGTTTTGACATCCATCCGCTGATTTCATAAATGCAGCTAATGCTAACATGATTCCGACGGACTTAAGCATCGCTACGGATGAGAAGATCTCATCGTAGTCAACTCCTTGAACTTGTGAAAAACTCTTCGCCACAAGTCGAGCTTCATAGACGGGTGACATTACCGTCCCACGTCCGTCTTCTTCTTAAAGATCCATTTATCTCAATGGCTTGCCGATCAACGGGCAAGTCCACCAAAGTCCATGCTTTGTTACGATACATGGATCCTATCTCGGATTTCATGGCTTCTAACCATTTGTTGGAATATGGGCCCACCATTGCTTCTCCATAGCTCGCGGGTTCATTGTTGTCTAGCAACATGACATTCAAGACAGGATCACCGTACCACTTCAAGGCGATCTGGCGTCCTTGTCGCCCCACGAGGTTCGGTAGTGACTTGATCTGAAGCTTCATGATCACTATCATAAGCTTCTACTTCAATTGATGTAGGTGCCACAGGGAACTTCACGTGCCCTGCTACACCGGGTTGAAGTGATGGTTCAATAACCTCATCAAGTCTCCACCATCCTCCCACTCAATTCTTTCGAGAGAAACTTTTCCTCGAGAAAGGACCCGTTTCTAGAAACAATCCCTATTGCTTTCGGATCTGAATTAGGAGGTATACTCAACCGTTTTGGGTGTCCTATGAAGATGCATTTTATCCGCTTTGGGTTCGAGCTTATCACGATGAAACTTTTTCACATAAGCGTCGCAGCCCCAAACCTTTAAGAAACGACAACTTAGGTTTCTCCAAACTATAGTTCAAGCGGTGTCGTCTCAATGGAATTACGTTGGTGCCCTATTAAAGTGAGTGCGGTTGTCTCTAATGCCTAACCCATGAGCGATAGTGGTAATTGCAAGAGACATCATAGTACGCACCATATCCAATAGGGTGCAACTATGATGTTCGGACACACCATCACACTATGGTGTTCCAGGCGGTATTAATTGTGAAACAATTTCCTCGGTGTCTTAATTGCGTGCCAAAGCTCGTAACTCAGATACTCATCTCTATGATCATATCATAGAAATTTTATCCTCTTGTCACAATGATCTTTAACTTCACTGCAAATTACTTGAACCATTCAATAATTCAGACTTTGTGTTTCATCAAGTAAATATACTCAACATCTACTCGAATCATACGTGAAGTAAGAACATAACGATATTCCTTTGCATGCCTCGGCACTCATTGGAATGCACACATCAAAATGTGTTTACTTCCAACAGGTTGCTACCTTGTTCCATCTTCTTTGAAACCGAGGCTTTTGGTCATCTTGCCCATGTGGTATGATTTGCATATCTCAAGTGATTCAAAATCAAGTGAGTCCAAACGATCCATCTGCATGGAGTTTCTTCATGCGTATACACCAATAGACATGGTTTGCATGTCTCAAACTTTTCAAAAACGAGTGAGTCCAAAGATCCATCAACATGGAGCTTCTTCATGCGTTTTATACCAATATGACTTACATGGCAGTGCCACAAGTACATGGTACTATCATTACTATCTTATATCTTTTGGCATGAAAATGTGTATCACTACGATCGAGATTCAATAAACCATTCCTTTTAGGTGCTAGACCATTGAAGGTATTATTCAAATTAACAGAGTAACCATTATTCTCCTTAAATGAATAACCGTATTACGGCAGCACATAATCCAATCATGTCTATGCTCAATGCAAACACCAAATAACAATTATTTAGGTTTTAACACCAATCTCGATGGTAGAGGGAGCGTGCGATGCTTGATCATATCAACCTTGGAAACACTTCCAACACGTATCGCTTGACTCACCTTTAGTTAGTCTCCGTTTATTCCGTAGCTTTTTGTTTCGAGTTACTAACACTTAACAAGCGAACCGGTATCTAATACCCTGGTGCTACTAGGAGTACTAGTAAAGTACATATTAACATAATGTATATCCAATATACTTCTATCGACCTTGCCGACCTTCTTATCTACCAAGTATCTAGGGTAATTCTGCTCCAAAGTGGCTGTTCCCCTTATTACGAAGCACTTAGTCTCGGGTTTGGGTTCAACCTTGGGTTTCTTCCTTTGGAGCAACAACTGATTTGCCGTTTCATGAAGTGTCCCTTCTTGCCCTTGCCCTTCTTGAAACTAGTGGTTTCACCAACCATCAACAATTGATGCTCCTTCTTGATTTCTACTTTCGCGGTGTCAAACATCGTGAATACCTCAAGGATCATCATATCTATCCACGACATGTTATAGTTCATCACGAAGCTCTAGCAGCTTGGTAGCAATGACTTTGGAGAAACATCACTATCTCATCACGGAAGATCAACTCCCACTCGATTCAAGTGATTGTTGCACTCGAGACAATCGAGCACAAGCTCAATGATTGAGCTTTTCTCCCTTAGTTTGCAGGCTAAGAAAATGCGTCCGGAGGTCTTATACCTCTTGGCGTGGGCAAGGAGCCTGAAATCCCAATTTCAGCCCTCGAAACATCTCATATGTTCCGTGGCGTTTTGAAAACGTCTTTGGTGCCCTCAACTCTAAACCGTTTAAGCGAACTATCACGTAGTTATCAAAAGCGTGTATGTCCGATGTTCGTAACATCCACAAACGACGTTTGGGGTTCAAAGACCTGGCGGTGCATTAAGGACATAAGCTTTCTACTCTCCGCATAATCGGTCTTGTCAACTTTCAACTATATTTTTCTAGGAACATATCTAAACAGTGGAACTAAAAGCGCGAGCTTACGACATAATTTGCAAAGATCTTTTGACTATGTTTAGGATAATTAAGTTCATCTCATGAACTCCCACTCGAGATAGACATCCCTCTAGTCATCTAAGTGATTACATGATCCGAGTCAACTAGGCCGTGTCCGATCATCACGTGAGACGGACTAGTCATCATCGGTGAACATCTTCATGTTGATCGTTTCTACTATACGACTCATGCTCGACCTTTCGGTCTCTTGTGTTCCGAGGCCATGTCTGTACATGCTAGGCTCGTCAAGCTAACCTAAGTGTTCTGCGTGTGTAAATCTGGCTTACACCCGTTGTATGTGAACGTAAGAATCTATCACACCCGATCATCACGTGGTGCTTGAAGCAGCGAACTTTATAGCAATTACTGCGCTTAGGGGGAACACCTTCTTGAAATTTTAATGAGGGATCATCTTATTTACTACCGTCGTTCTAAGCAAATAAGATGCATAAACATGATAAACATCACATGCAATCAAATAGTGACATGATATGGCCAATATCATTTTGCTCCTTTTGATCTCCATCTTGGGGCTCCATGATCATCATCGTCACCGGCATGACACCATGATCTCCATCATCGTGTCTTCATGAAGTTGTCTCGCCAACTATTACTTCTACTACTATGGCTACCGGTTAGCAATAAAGTAAAGTAATTACATGGCGTTGTATAATGACACGCAGGTCATACAATAAATAAAGACAACTCCTATGGCTCCGCCGGTTGTCATACTCATCAACATGCAAGTCGTGATTCCTATTACAAGAACATGATCAATCTCATAAATCACATATCATTCATAATATTCTTTTTGGCCATATCACATCACATAGCATACCCTGCAAAAACAAGTTAGACGTCCTCTAATTGTTGTTTGCATGTTTTACGTGGCTGCTATGGGTCTCTAGCAAGAACGTTTCTTACCTCATAAAACCACAACGTGATATGTCAATTGCTATTTACCCTTCATAAGGACCCTTTTCATCGCATCCGATCCGACTAAAGTGGGAGGCGGCACCCGCTAGCCACCTTATGCACCAAGTGCATGTCGGTCGGTGGAACCTGTCTCACGTGGAAATGCGTGTAAGGTCGGTCCGGGCCGCTTCATCAAACAATACCGTCAAATCAAGATTGGACTAGTAACGGATAGCACATTGTACAAAATCTACGCCCACAACTACTTTGTGTTCTACTCTTGCAAAGAATCTACGCAATAGACCTAGCTCATGATGCCACTTTGTTGGGGAGCGTGGCGAAATTCAAAATTTTCCTACGTGTCACCAAGATCTATCTATGGAGAAACCAGCAACGAGGGAAGGAGAGTGCATCTACATACCCTTGTAGATCGCTAAGCGGAGCGTTCAAGTGAGCAGGGTTGATGGAGTCGTACTCGTCGTGATTCAAATCACCGATGATCCTAGTGCCGAGCGGATGGCACCTCCGCGTTCAACACACGTACAGCCGGTGGCGTCTCCCATGCCTTGATCCAGCAAGGAGAGAGGGAGAGGTTGAGGAAGACTTCATCCAGCAGCAGCACAATGGCGTGGTGGTGGTGGAGGAGCATGGCAATCCTGCAGGGCCGCCAAGCACTGCGGGAGAGGAGGAGGTGTCACGGGAGGGAGGGAGGTGCAGGGACTCAGGTGTGGCTTCCCTCCCTCCCTCCCTTTATATAGGTGCAAGAGAGGGGGCGCAGCCTTGCCCCTTCCTCCAAGGAAGGGGTGCGGCCAAGAGGGGGGGAGGAGTCCATCCTCCCCAAGGCACCTCGGAGGTGCCTTCCCCCCTTTGGACTCTTCCCTCCCCAAGTCTCCTTGGCGCATGGGCCTCTTGGGGCTGGTTCCCTTGGCCCATATGGGCCAAGGCGCACCCCCTACAGCCCATGTGGCCCCCCGGAGCAGGTGGACCCCCGGACCCCTTTCGGCACTCCCGGTACAATACCGATAATGTCTGTGAAACTTTTCGGCGACCAAAATAAGACTTCCTATATAAATCTTTACCTCCGGACCATTCCGGAACTCCTCGTGACGTCCGGGATCTCATCAGGACTCCGAACAACATTTGGTAACCACATACAAACTTCCTTTATAACCCTAAGCGCCATCGAACCTTAAGTGTGTAGACCCTACGGGTTCGGGAACCATCTTGAGACATGACCAAGACGTTCTCCGGTCAATAACCAACAGCGGGATCTAGATACCCATGTTGACTCCCACATGTTCCACGATGATCTCATCGGATGAACCACGATGTCAAGGACTCAATCGACCACGTATACAATTCCCTTTGTCTAGCGGCATTGTACTTGCCCGAGATTCGATCGTCGGTATCCCGATACCTTGTTCAATCTCGTTACCGGCAAGTCTCTTTACTCGATCCCGTAACACATCATCCCGTGATCAACCCCTTGGTCACATTGTGCACATTATGATGATGTTCTACCGAGTGGGCCCAGAGATACCTCTCCGTCACACGGGTGACAAATCCAGTCTCGATTCGTGCCAACCCGCAGACACTTTCGGAGATACATAATGCACCTTTATAGCCACCCGATTACGTTGTGACGTTTGGTACACCCAAAGCATTCCTACGGTATCCGGAGTTGCACAATCTCATGGTCTAAGGAAATGATACTTGACATTTAGAAAAGCTTTAGCATCTGAACTACACGATCCGTGCTAGGCTTAGGATTGGGTCTTGTCCATCACATCATTCTCCTAATGATGTGATCCCGTTATCAATGACATCCAATGTCCATGGTCAGGAAACCGTAACCATCTATTGATTAACGAGCTAGTCAACTAGAGGCTTACTAGGGACATGGTGTTGTCTATGTACCCACACATGTATCTGAGTTTCCTATCAATACAATTATAGCATGGATAATAAACGATTATCATGAACAAGGAAATATAATAATAACTAATTTATTATTGCCTCTAGGGCATATTTCCAACAATACGCCCCCTTATTCACATTGTATTTTTACCATTCGTTTTGAATAGATTATACCCCACTTTGTATGTTTTGGCAAAAGAATCAAGATCAAAAGTTACCAACATTAATGTGTGAGTTATCAGACAGTATATTTAGATATTCACGAAGTATTTATCATCTTAAACATTACACTCACTTCAGTATGTTCTGAGCCAACAATTTGCGAGTTACTAAGTTGTCCACAAGTAGGGTGCATAGGACATCTGCCACCTACTATTCATGTGCACACATGCACTAAACCTATGGAACCGTCTTTGGGTGATTCAGATTGTTGATAAAGCATTCAAGCTCTGCCTGTAGACTGATTGGGTTCGGAAATCTTCGAACACATCCTCTCTCTTCTAGATGAACATCTGGTTATACACCCAAGGTTGAATTTCAAGCAAGTGATAGCAGCCGGAGGCTGGCACTTGTGGTGGATCGAGAGACAAATTACTCACAATGGTTCGATCCCGCCAGGAGACGAAGGGTTCGATCCCGCCAGGAGACGAAGGGGCCGCGACTTGGCCGGTCCGCCCATCCGCCGGCTGTCGACGTGTGACCTCCCTCCCCCTATCTCAGCACTATGGTTGATGTCTCCGGCCAGGGTTCAACGTCCCACTCTCGGAGTTTCCTCCTATAAAGCGAAGCGGGGGCGGTGGCTTCTAATTCCCCTCCCCGTCTTGTTATTTTCTTCCCATCCCCGTCGCATCACATCCAAGATAGAGAGTGATACTGCCAAGACCGCGCAAAACGCTAGGCGTCCCCCAAACGCTACTCGCTTGCGCATGTAATTCTTTGGTTTCTACTAAACTAATAGTAAAAAAAGGAAAACATTTTTTGAGGGAATGCCATCATGGCTACTATATTGAGTTATTATCAAAAGAAAATTCAGCTAAAAGATGAGCTACTCCATTCGTTCCATGAAAACGGTGCATAAAATGAACACCACGAATCATGCCAGTCTTGATGAAGCAGTACTGATTGTACTCAGCAGGCTATAGACACGGTCGCAACAACAATCAATGGTCACATGGTATCCTCGTCAAATTACTAATAGCATGGTCCACCATAATAAAAATTGGCACCATTTCTCGTCAAGAGAAGTGACATTTATATTGACTGTTCCTTGATATGTTGCTCGTCTTGATTTTCATGGCAATTGACTCATAAATTCTTCCATCACTGCGCAAGAATCTCGTCCGACTAAGCTTGCTGCACAGTATCATCTTATGTTTTTTGACAAACAATTGCATGGCTAGTTCCCGAGGCCTCTCATTTCAAGACAGTGTAAATGCATTGGATTAAGCATTTGACAACAAGATGACAACGGGAGAGAGATATCATCATGTCCTTCAACGCTAGCTAGTCATGCAATTGAAGCAGATGAAGGAGAGGCGGATGATATTATATATCCATGAGAGTAGCGGCTTATTCCGCAAAGATATATATGTAGTGTCGAACTGAATGTGGTGGGTGAAATTGTGATCAGGTATCTATGAAGTCTGTGGAACACGCAGAGTGTTGAAAAACAAACTCAAATCGGCTACTGTTGGGACAATAAATGACATGATACCTTCCATTTTATAGAAGATATACATAATAATCGACAGTGATTGAGAAGATGATCTGGTGAGAACTCTCTCTCTCTTTTTATTGCTCTCCCGGTCTTTTGCAGTCATTAACTGAGCATGTCTACCAAACATCTCCAATGTATGTATGCCCCCAATTCCTTTCCACATTCTTTTAGTTGAAGGGGTTGTGTAGGACGTTTTGCATGAATGAAAGTGATCCGAAAGTAGCCAAGGTCAGCAAAGATTCATCTACTATTTCAAAAATTCAAAACGTTATGTAGCTAATAATATATGCCTTATTCACATTATCTTTTTACCGTTCGTTTTGTATAGATGAGGGTTTCAAATTAGACCCCACTTTGCTATGTTTTGGCAAAATTATCAAGATCAAAATTTACCAACATTACTATGCGATTCGTCAAACAGTATGTTCACAAAATATTTATCAAGTTCAACAATATATCTCACTTCAATATGTTAGGAGCCAATAATTCACGAGCTACTAGGTTATCCACAAGTAGTCATCAATTTTACAACTAGACAATATTTTTTAAAGCGAGTACCTATCTCGGCATTGTGGTAAAATTATAACATGGATGGTGGGGTGAGGGAGTCCTGGATTAGGGGGTGTCCGGATGGCCGGACTATGACCTTTGGCCGGACTCTTGGACTATGAAGATACAAGATTGAAGACTTCGTCCCGTGTCCGGATGGGACTTTCCTTGGCGTGGAAGGCAAGCTTGGCGATATGGATATGTAGATCTCCTACCATTGTAACCGACTTTGTGTAACCCTAACCCTCTTCGGTGTCTATACAAACCGGAGGGTTTTAGTCCGTAGGACAAACAACAATCATACCATAGGCTAGCTTCTAGGGTTTAGCCTACGTGATCTCGTGGTAGATCTACTCTTGTACTACCCATATCATCAATATTAATCAAGCGGGAGTAGGGTTTTACCTCCATCGAGAGGGCCCGAACCTGGGTAAAAACATCATGTCCCTTGTCTCATGTTACCATCCGCCTAGGCATACGGTTCGGGACCCCCTAACCGAGATCCGCGGTTTTGACACCGACATTGGTGCTTTCATTGAGAGTTCCTACGTATGTCGTCATCTTTAGGCCCGATGGCTCCTCCGATCATCAACAACGATGCGCTCGGGGTGAGACTTTTCTCCCGGACAGATCTTAAATTCGGCGGCTTTGCCTTTGCGGGCCAATTAAACAGCCATCTGGAGCAGATTGAAAGCTATGCCCCGGCCATCAGGTCAGATTTGGAAGTTTGAACTACGGCCAACGTCCGGCGAGACTTGATCTTCGATGGGTTCGACCCACGGCCAGCGCGCCACTGCATTCACGATGGGCATGATCTAGCTACTGCCGCGAAACGGTGTCACGGAGGCCGCGCCCGATGTCGCTCCGACCCTTAGCTTCCGGAGCCGATTGCGCTTCTCGATGTGGTGGTGGCTGGGCGCCGCCTCGGGGGCTGCAATCTATACTCGGCGATCGAGCGAACACCATACCTATCGCTGCTGGCTTCGTGACTCTAAGGTGCGGGACTCCTCTCCGGACTCCGAGCCTTCAGCGCCCGCCAATCGAATCCGATTGAGGCGCCGATCATGGAATTCACGCAGCGGACATCTTTCGGCACTTTCGCCCTTTGGCGACATCCTGAATTCACTAAAGTCTCTCTCTTTATTAGGAGAGCCTGGCGGATTATGGTCGGGAAGGTTGGGATGCAGACGACGAAGAAATTCAAAGCCCACCCACCACCCACTTCGTAGCCCGCTGCGATGATTTAACCGACATGCTCGACTTGACTCGAAGACATCGGCGGTATGGACGATGATGCGAGAGGCGACCAAGCAGCGCCCGCAGATGGCCTCGGAAGGCCACCTCGTCATACGACATATACATGGTGAACATCCCAAAAGATGGGAATGGCGATGGAACAACGGAGGATGACCCTCCAAGAAACAGCCTAAGCGCCCGGCGTCGTGGCGCCGCTCTAAATCCCGCCCACGGCAAAAGCGGTGATTCCGCACGGGAGACAATAACACCCGGAAAGTGTCGAAGACAACCCTCCAGCGAGGATTCAAAGCACGGGAGGATGGAGAAGCCAGCCCTCATGAGAGAGCGGCAGAAGAGAGGTAGAGGGCGATACTTACATGCCTCCCTCCGAAGATGGCGCAAGCCTCGACGATTTATTTAATTTGTCGTGCCTGAGGATCCCGTCGAACAAGAGCGTTTCAAGCGCAGGCTTATGGCCACGGCAAGCAGCCTCAAGAAAAAGCAGCAGCAGCTTAGAGCTAACCAAGACTTGCTAGCTGACAGATGGACTGAAGTCCTTGCAGCCGAAGAGTACGAACTCGGCGCCCTTCAAAAGCTACCCAAAATGCGGGCTGCTACCCGATTAGGCGGAAGCGCCCAAACCAACATCACCAGCGCATGATATGGCTGACCGGCCACCTCGTGGCCGCGACAGAGAGGCTTCTCGGCCCTCAACTCAAGCCGCACCCCGGCGCCGCTCAAAAAATACCAAGGCGCGGGGAAATGCGCGGACTGCGAGATATATTGGAGGACAAGGCAAGGCAAACAAGATCGATCTACGGATCGGCGTGGGCGCCCATGACCGCGTGGCGATAACAATCACGCGCCGGATATAACAACTCCGGCGGGCGAGCGATGAACAAAACTCATTCGAGCTACGTGCATTGATATAGCCCAATACTGAGGCGCCGCACACCCACTATGCTTCACGGATGAAGTGATGGATCATCAAATCCACGAGGGTTTCAAACCCGTAAACATTGAATCATACGATGGCACAACAGATCCTGCGGTTTGGATCGAGGACTATCTCCTTCACATCCACATGGCCCTTGGTGATGATCTACACGCCATCAAATACCTCCCACTCAAGCTTAAAGGACCAGCCCGGCGGTGGCTTAACAGCTTGCCCGGTGAGTCAATTGGTTGTTGGGAAGACACGGAAGCCGCATTCCTCAACAATTTCCGGGGCACATATGTGCGACCACCAGATGCCGATGACCTAAGCCACATAATTCAGCAGCGGAGGAATCGGCCGGACAATTACGGACACGGTTCCTAACCAAGAAAAAATCAAATCATCATTGTCCGGATGCAGAGGCCCTCGCAGCCTTCAAACACAACATCATGACGAGTGGCTTGCCCGGCAACAAGGACAAGAAAAGCGAAATCCATGGCAGCCCTCACAACACTCATGACCCGCTTTTGCGGCGGGAGAGGACAATAGCTGGCTTCGTAGTAACAACATGACCAAGAGCCACGGTAATTCGGATACCAAGGACAACAATGGCAGGTCACGTCGCAACAAGCACAAAGCGCCGCGTGCTGGCGATAATGCTGATAATCGGCGATCAATGCGGATTCAGAGCTCTAAACCCGGTCAGCGGAAAAAGCCATTTAAAAGAAATACTCCGGGCCCGTCCAATTTGGACCGAATACTCGATCGCTCGTGCCAGATACACGACACCCCCAAAAAACCAGCCAACCGCACCAACAGGGATTGTTGGGTGTTCAGCGAGCGAGCAAGTTAAATGCGAAAACAATGACAAGGGGCTGCATAGCGATGGCGAGGAGGGCGCCCGGCCGCCGAACAATAGAGGACATAAGGGCTTCCCCCACAAGTGCGCAGACGGTGAACATGATATACGCAACCCACATACCCAAAAGGAGCGGAAGCGTGCACTAAAGGGACGTATCTGCGATGGAGCGATCGCCCCAAAGTTCAACCCGTGGTCTTCCTGCCCGATCACTTTTGATCGAAGGGACCACTCCACTAGCATCCGCCATGGCGGATTCGCCGCATTGGTTCTAGACCCAATCATTGTGGATTTCACCTCACTAGAGTCCTAATGGACGGCGGCGGCCTTTGAACCTGCTTTATCGGGATACGATGTGCAAAATGGGCATAGACCCATCAAGGATTAAACCCATGAAAAGCGACCTTTAAAGGCGTCATACCGGTGTAGAGGCCAAGCTATGCAGGCTCGGTTACACTTGAAGTGGTCTTGGATCCCGGATAACTTCGAAGTGAGGAGTTAATCTTGACATAGTCCCGTTCGCGGTGGCTATCACGCCCTGCCGGACAAACCGCATTCGCAAAAGTTCAATGCGGTGCCGCACTTTCGCATACCTCAAGCTCAAGGCGTCGGGCCCTCGAGGAGTTATTACGATCAATGGAAACACCGAACGCTCTCTCCGGACGGAGGAGCATACGGTGGCCCTCGCGGCGGAAGTACAAAGCAGCCTGTCAAGGCAATTCTCCAGTCCGGCCATTAAACGTCCGGACACCGTCAAGCGCGCCCGGAGTAACCCACAACCGGACCACCTAGCATGTTTCGAGCACGCGTAGCAATGCGGCCCTGACCCCAGCCCTCGCGAAATTGCGAAACCAGTATTGCGCGTACATAATTACACTCTGGAAATACCATGGGCATAGGGTGAGGGGCACGACCACGGCATGCCCAGAATGCGGCTCAACCGCACCAGGGGCTCCCGATTGTGTCATTCTTTTCTTCATCTTTTTTTACTTTCAGGACTCCGTTATCACGAAGACCTGCCCGACAGTAGAATCGCCGAACACACGATGCAATAGCCAGGGAAGCAGAAAGCTTCGTCGAGTGTCCAGGTGGTCTCTATTATGAGCAGTATACCTGTTTTACACACTATCCCGCAGCTTACCTGGAGGGGACATGTTAAAGTCCGTCCCTTGCTTATCGCACTATTTGTATCGTTCGCTCTTACTGCAGCCCTTTTAAATAAACAATACATAGCTTACGCCTATTATTGAATTCCTTATATATATATATATATATATATATATATATATATATATATATATATATATATATATATATGTTCAGATTATGACATGGTGCAACCGTACATCTTGGTACGGCAATACACCGAGGGCTTAAGTACCCCACAATATGGTGTGATAAGTCCGAACACTTTCACAAGTGCGGCACCCGAACTTATAGCATTATATGCATCGGCTCCGAATCATGTCTTGGGTCAATAGTTGGGTTTGCCCGGCTCCCATGTTTTGGTACCTTATGTTCCGTTATATCGGCTAAGGTAGCTTTGGGAGAACCTTCGCGATTGTGCCCGGTTGAGCTGGGTTAAGCACCTCGGTGGAGAAAGCTAAAACTGACCGTCATGATAGAGGCGAGAGCCGATCGCTGTTCGAGAAGGTTTTCGAGTCCCTAAAGACTTATGCCGCTTAGGCGAGGAGTCGGCATTGTCCGGCCTAGGCGTGGATAGCGCCCGAACTCGGTCTTCCGAATACGGGGGCTTCAGCGAAATTTAAAATTATAGAATTCTATGGCTAAGTGAGAGTGTTCAAGCATTATAGTCCGGTTGCCTTGTTTCCGTTGCGTTGAGCGCCTCCCTCGAAGGACCCAAGAATGGGAACAAGGCGCTCAAGTTTATCCCAACACCCAAAGACTCGTGGCATGGGGGCTGAAGCCAACGACTCACCATCTCTCAAATTTAATAAGCAGTCGCACAAAAGGTAATATTTTAAATTCAAAAGTGTTGCTTAGCACATATGAACAAGTTTTCAGCATACAGGGATAACAAATGCGAGTCTACTCAAAAATTACATCTTTGGAGCATTCACCGCTATAAAGGCGGGCACCCTTGAGACGCCATCATAATACATTTCAGGCTTGCTATGCTCCTTGCCCGGTGGTGGTCCGTCCTTCACAAGCTTCTCAGCGTCCATCTTGCCCCAGTGCACCTTAGCACGGGCAAGGGCCCTATGGGCACCTTCGATGCAGACAAAGCGCTTGACGACTTCAACCCATGGACAGGCGTCCACCAGCCGCCTCACCAGCCCGAAGTAGCTCCCAGGCATGGCTTCCTTAGGCCACAGCCGAACTATGAGGCCCTTCATGGCCTGTTCGGCCACCTTATGGAGCTCGACCAGCTGCTTCAGCTGGTCGCTCAAGGGCGCCGGGTGTCCGGCCTCAGATCTTGAGACGAGAACACCTTCTCCGTCGAGCTTCCTCCTCATTTCGATAGAATCTGGCAGCATCGGACACCTTCTTGAGGGAAGATCTGCGAATGCTCCTGGAGAGCTCCGGATTCAGGTAAGTAACAGATAACTCACTTTCACATGCTTGCTTTGCATAAAGAATGCCTTACCCGCCGCTATATTCTTCATCGCCTCAATTTCCAGGAGGGCTTTTTGGGCTTCGGCCTTAGCGGCTTTGGCGCTCTCAAGGGCCGAGGCGAGCTCGGACTCTCGAGTCTTTGAGTCACGCTCCAAACTCTCGTGTGTGTCCACGAGAGCACAGAGCTCTTGCCACACCTCTGCCACCCGCCTCTGCTTCTCTCGCTCGGTCCGCTCCAGCCCCATTGCTTCGGCCTTGACGCCGCTTCCTTCAGGTCGCCACCTCGTTCGTGGCCCCTGCAGTATTCACGTTATTCCTGTCACTTTTTGCAACCACATCTTTCACATACTCCCATAAGGTATTACTTACCTTCCTTATCCTCGAGCTGCTTTTTGGCAAGGCCGAGCTCGTTCTCGGACCGCTCGAGGCTCTGCTTCAATGCATCAACCTCCCGGTCCCGGTCGAAGGTGACGGCGCGGCTTTGCATTCCATATTGACATACTTATGTTCGACTCCTGCGTATATATTTTAGATCCTCGGTTCGGCTTTTCTTTCGAACACCAAAGCTGAGCATCAGGGCTCACTTGTCTGTCACGGTAATATTTTCACATATCTTAAATACATACCTCAAAGCATGTTAGAAGGCTGGCATAGGCTTGATCAGCCCGCTCTTGGCGGATCGAACTTCTGGATCACCACACTCATAATATGCGGTGCTCCTCGTCGATGGAAGCGCCATTAAGCGCCTCCATCAAATTATCCGGTGCCTCCGGTTGGGCCGGAGGTCACCGGTGTCGCGATCTTGCCCTTCTTACGAAGGGTGCTTTGCCGGACTCCGGAACCACTGAAGCTTAGGGCGGAGTCCCACGCAGGCAGAACTTAAAGCCCTTCGGGGTTTTATCCCCTTTGCGCCCGAAGTCTGGGAGGTTGCCTTGCGGCGCCTCCACGGCCACCTCCTCCTGGCTGGGCCCCTTTTGGGACTCCACCTCGGCATCGTCCGCGGCGGGAGGAGACGAGGCGGTCGGAAGTGAGGTGCTATTCACATCCGAGGAATCCAGGGAGCCGCTCGTCGAAACGCCGAGGTCGTCCCTGGGCGGGCTGCATGGTTCTATTCGGCCATGAGTTATTCTGGTGTCCGGACACTTACGATTTTGCCAGGGGCTTGGTCCTCGGTGGCCACTCCTTTTCGCCGTCGTCGGCGTTGGTGGTGTAGTCCGGAGGAAGGGTCCTACCCTTCTTGGACCCTCCCGCCTCCCGGTTAGGCGGCCTTCCTTTTCTTCTCTCGCCACCGGGAGCGAGGCCTCTTTTCCTCCTCCCGTCTTCACGGGAGGAGTCCGCTATGGAGTCATCGGACGGTGAGTCCGACAGCGCTGGCGTCTGGAACTCTTCGAGTTCCCGTGGCCTGCTTCTTGGTCTTCTTCTCGGCACCACGTAAGGTGCCGGGGCCATTAACCCGTCAAGTGGGCATCCGCTGGGTCTTCCGGCAAGGAGCCGGACAGCTAATCTGTCCGGCCGTCTTCGCCAATCTGTCAAAGGTAAGGGAGTTTAGATCCCGCATAGAGTCAAACTATGAAAGAAGAGTCCCACAAAGGGTAAAATAGCTTACCTCGCTGGCTTGATGCTGCGAGCTGAATCGCGATCTTGAGCGGATGCGGGAACCTCGGCGCCCTTGAACAGCACCTTCCGGGCATCTTCGTGCGTAGTGTGAAGAGCCCGGCTCAGACCGGTGCTTGTGCGGATCAAACTCCCACAAGTTGAAGGCCCGTTCTTTGGCGGGAGGATCCGTGGATGAGCATAACTCGGACTACGTTGTGAGCTTGAGCTTCTTGTCCACGGGTTTGGGGCCTTGCAGTTTGGAGTCGGTCGGCTCTTCCGAATTACCCCACGTCGGGCCCGTCTCTTTCCATGAGGTGAGCCGTGTAGGGAAGCCAGATCGAATTCGGGGGCGCTGCCCATTCAGAGTCGCGGCTCGGTGATATAGAACCACCCGATTGCCACCTTTATGGTCTCCACGAAGGAGCCCTCGAGCCATAGGGCGTTGGCCATCTTGCCCACCATGGCACCTCCGCACTCCGGCTTGGCGGCCGCCCACTACCTTGGCTTCACATTGAAGGTCTTGACCATAAGCGAAGTGGGGCTGGATCTTGAGAGGAATGCCTCGCACCTGACGATGAACACCGAGATGTTGAGGATGAAATTGGGGCCAGATCGAGGAAATCTAGGCCGTAGTAGAACATGAGCCCCGGACAAATGGGTGAAGTGGAAAACCTAGTCCATGGAGGAAGTGGGGAGGAACACCACCCTCTCATGGGGCACAGGGGTGGGGATGAGCTGCCCTTTCTCGGGGAGCCGGTACTTTCGATGTCATTAGACAAATATCCGGCCTTCCTCAGCTTCTTGATGTGTCCCTCCGTGACGGAGGAGGCCATCCACTTGCCTCCCGCTCCGGACATAGTTGGAGAAGGTTGAGGTGGGATGTGTGGACTTGGGTCTTTGGAGCTCAAGTCTTGTGAAATGGATAAGCAAAGGAGGAAGAAAGGCGTGCGTGAAAAAGTGGATCCTTATCCCTTATATGGGCCGGACAAAGCTATGCATCCCCACCGGCCTGATAAAACTCGCTTATCTCCCAAGCGCCGTAATCAATGGCGGCGGTTGGGTTACCTACGCCCGTATTGATGAGAATCCGGAATAAGGGGACACGATCTACGCTTTGACAAGGCGTGCCAAGAAACCGCCTCGCTAAGCCTTATTTGAGGTGGGACAGTGAAAACGATTCGAATAAAGGCTTGGCCGTGGTGTGATGTCACGCTGCAGAATTCGTCAACAAATTGAGTTTGTGTAAATAGTATTCTCTCTATGGTGGTATGTGCAACTTATTTTGCAGAGCCGGACACTATCCTTGTGTTCAAAATGTTCTATGAAGAATTCGGAGGAGGAACCCGACTTGCAATGCCGAAGACAATATGCGCGCCGGACTCGTCGTCAATAAAGCCTGGTTCGAGGGAGCTCTTGAGGGAGTCTGGATTAGGGGTGTCGGATGGCGGACTCTGGACTATGAAGATACAAGATTGAAGACTTCGTCCCGTATGCGGATGGGACTTTCCTTGGCGTGGAAGGCAAGTTTGGCGTCTGGATATGTAGATCTCCTACCATTGTAACCGACTACGTGTAACCCTAACCCTCTTTCTTGTCTATATAAACAGACGGTTTTAGTCCGTGGGACGAACAACAATCATACCATAGGCTAGCTTCTAGGCTTTAGCCTCTCTGATCTCGTGGTAGATCTACTCTTGTACTACCCATATCATCAATATTAATCAAGCGGGGTAGGGTTTTACCTCCATCGAGAGGGCCCGAACCTGGGTAAAAACATCGTGTCCCTTGTCTCCTGTTACCATCCGCCTAGACGCACAGTTCGGGACCCCCTACCCGAGATCCGCCGGTTTTGACACCGACATGGGGTGTCTGTATCAATGCCATGTTGGTAACTAGTAACTTGAACCTAAATGATTAGGTGATCTTAACTACCCCGTCTGACTCCAAAAAGAAGATGCAGTTTGAGTATTCAAATTCATGATTTGACCATTCAAATTCATGATTTGACTGTACTTAGGTAACTGACTGACTACACAATTCTTTGGTTTCTAGTAACAATAACGGTTTCTTCGTATCCTAAAGGTTGTGTATATACCTAGTCTTTGTATGTAAAGTAGGATCTAGTATATTGTCCTTGTACACGTATTTGTATACGTATGTAATTGTAATTGTGATCATCTATATATTGAGACGTGAGGCTAGATGTCAACCACCCATGCAAAACCCTAAACCCTGTGTTTCAACTTGGTATCAGCCAGGTCGGGCCGCCGCCGCAAATCCCTCGCGCTGCCGCCCGATCTTCTCCCCGCGTAGCCGCCGCTTCCGATCGCTGCTTCACGTATGAGAGAAATCCATCCAGAGGAATCCATCCAGCTGCTTGCTAGCTAGCTAGCTAGCTTTGCCTGTACGTTGCCGTCGCTTCTGATCGCTGCTGCCGCGCGTGCCATCTTCCGCGCCGCCGCCGCGTCTTGCTCCGCCGCCGCCACGTGCTGCTTCATCCGCGCCGCTGCTGCGATGTCATCGTCCGCTATGTCCGTCGGCCAGACTGCCGGCGCCCTCGTCTCTTCCCCCGTAGCCACGATCCCCGTCGCGCTCGCCGTCCCGACGATCTCCGTCCGCCTCGGTCGCCACAACTTCATACTCCGGGGGGACATCACCAGCACCGTTCTTTCCGGTGCCAACCTCCACGGACACCTCGATGGCACCAAGGCGGCACCGGCCAAAACACTTTCGTTAGCCGGCACGGCGATCTTTGCCACTACCGTCACCAACCCCGAGTACCACCAATGGTGGGTTCAAGATCAACGCGTCAAGGGGCTTCTTCTCACCGCCATGGATGAGGATATTGCATGCAAACTCATTGGCTGCGAAGTCGGTAGCATGCGGTGTGGACAGCCGTCGCCGCCATGTTCGGCGCCGAGCAGCGCCAATATACGCCACATCCGGCGGCAACGGTCGGCCGAGGAAGGGCGGTTACGCCCGCCACGGAATACATGCACAAGATGAAGGCCACGGCCGACACTATAGCGCCGCCCGGCTCTCGATCCGCGATAATGAGCTTATCAATCACATCCTCACGGCCTTGACTACGCCTACAACTCCATCGCGCCTCCTTGGGCGTGAGTAACGCACCCATGCCCTACTCCGGTTTTTACTCATTGGTTCTGTCGCCTTCGAGGCTGCGGGCACAACTGTAGTGCGGTGGAGGGGTGGTCTCCCTCCGCGAACGCCGTGACCCATTCGGGTTCGTACTGCTTCAGAGTGGTACGGTAATCCTGTCTTAGAGGTCATGTTGCTAGACAACAATGAATCTACGAGCTATGGAGAAGCGATGGTGAGCCCGGATTCCGACAAATGGCTAAGAGGCCATAAAATCCGAGAGAGGATCCATGTATGAGAACAAGGTGTGGACTTTGGAAGAACTACTTGATGGTCGTAAGGCTGTTGGAGTGCAGATGGATTTTAAAGGAAGGCGGACAATGATGGTAAGGGTCACCATTAAGAAAGCTCGACTTGTCATTTGAGATGTTTTCCGACAAGTTCAAGGAGTTGACTTCTGATGAGACTTTCTCACTTTCGTAGCGATGCTAAGAGTGCATTGGAATTATATTAGCGATTCTTGCATTATTTATGAAATCTTGCGAGATAGGATGTCAAAACATTGTTTCCTCGGCGATTTTCTTGAGGAAAGGTTGTATGTGATACAACCAGAAAGTTTTGTCAATCCTGAAAGATGCTAACAAGTATGCAAAGCTCCAGCAATCCTTCTAAGGATTGTAGTAAGCATCTCTGAATTGGAATATACACTTTGATAAGACGATCAAAGATTTTTGGTTTATACAAAGTTTATGAGAAACTTGTATTTACAAAGAAGTGAGTGGGAGCACTATAGAATTTCTGATGAGTATATGCTGTTGACATATTGTTGATCGGAAATGATGTAGAATTTCTGGAAAGCATATAGGTGTTGGAGAACGTAGCAGAAATTCAAAATTTTCCTACGTGTCACCAAGATCTGTCTATGGAGAAACTAGCAACGAGGGAGGGAGAGTGCATCTACATACCCTTGTAGATCGCTAAGCGGAAGCGTTCATGAGAACGGGGTTGAAGGAGTCGTACTCATCGTGATCGAAATCACCAGAGATCCTAGTGCCGAATGGACGGCACCTCCGCGTTCAACACACGTACAGCCCGGTGACGTCTCCCACGCCTTGATCCAGCAAGGAGAGAGGGAGAGGTTGAGGAAGACTCCATCCAGCAGCAGCACAGGCGTGGTGGTGATGGAGGAGCGTGGCAATCTGCAGGCCGCCAAGCACCACAGGAGAAGAGGAGGAGGAAGAAGAGATGCAGGGCTGCACCAACGAGAGGAGAAGTTCTCATGTCTTATGGGCAGCCCCAGGCCTCTATTTATATAGGGGAGAGGGAGGAGGGTGCGCCCCCTCTAGGGTTCCCACACCTAGAGGGGCGGCAGCCTAGATGGGGAATCAAGGGAGGCGGCCAAGAGGGGAGAGAGGGGAGGCGCCCACTAGGTGGGCCTTAAGGCCCATCCGGACCTAGGGTTTCCCCTTCTCCCTTTTTTCCTCTTAGCTGCCCCTTGGGCCCTTGTGGGGCGCACCAGCCCACTTAGGGGCTGGTCCCTCACCACACTTGGCCCATGCAAGCCTCCGGGGTTGGTGGCCCCACTTGGTGGACCCCCGGGACCCTCCCGGTGGTCCCGGTACATTACCGATATCGCCCGAAACTTTTCCGGTTACCAAAACAGAACTTCCCATATATAAATCTTTACCTCCGGACCATTCCGGAACTCCTCGTGACGTCCGGGATCTCATCCGGGACTCCAAACAACATTCGGTAACCACATACAAGCTTCCTTTATAACCCTAGCGTCACCGAACCTTAAGTGTGTAGACCCTACGGGTTCGGGAGACATGAGACATGACCGAGACGTTCTCCGGTCAATAACCAACAACGGGATCTGGATACCCATGTTGGCTCCCACATGTTCCACGATGATCTCATCGGATGAACCACGATGTCAAGGACTCATTCGATCCGTATACAATTCCCTTTGTCTAGCGGTATTGTACTTGCCCGAGATTCGATCGTCGGTATCCCGATACCTTGTTCAATCTCGTTTCCGGCAAGTCTCTTTACTCGTTCCGTAACACATCATCCCGTGATCAACTCCTTGGTCACATTGTGCACATTATGATGATGTCCTACCGAGTGGGCCCAGAGATACCTCTCGGTCACGGAGTGACAAATCGATCTCGATTCGTGCCAACCGCCAGACACTTTTCGGAGATACACCGTAATGCACCTTTATAGCCACCCGATTCACGTTGTGACGTTTGGTACACCAAAGCATTCCCTACGGTATCCGGGAGTTGCACAATCTCATGGTCTAAGGAAAAGATACTTGACATTAGAAAAGCTTTAGCATCACGAACTACGATCTTTGTGCTAGGCTTAGGATTGGGTCTTGTCCATCACATCATTCTGCCAATGATGTGATCCCGTTATCAACGACATCCAATGTCCATGGTTAGGAAACCGTAACCATCTATTGATTAACGAGCTAGTCAACTAGAGGCGTACTAGGGACATGGTGTTGTCTATGTACCCACACATGTATCCGAAGTTTCCTATCAATACAATTATAGCATGGATAATAAGCGATTATCATGAACAAGGAAATATAATAATAACTAATTTATTATTGCCTCTAGGGCATATTTCCAACAGTCTCCCACTTGCACTAGAGTCAATAATCTAGTTCACATCGTCATGTGATTAGCGGCGATAGGTCACATCGCCATGTGACCAACATCTAAAGAGTTTACTAGTGTCCGTAAACTAGTTCACATCATCTTGTGATTAAGACTCAATGAGTTCTCTGGTTTGATCATGTTTTGCTTGTGAGAGAGGTTTTTAGTCAACGGGTCTGAACCTTTCAGATCCGTGTGTGCTTTGCAAATTTCTAGGTCATAATGTAAATGTTGCTTGCACGCTCCACTTAAAGCTTATTCCAAATGGTTGCTCCACTATACGTATCCGGTTTGCTACTCAAAGTCACTCGGATAGGTGTTAAAGCTTGCATCGACGTAACCCTTTACGCCGAACTCTTTATCACCTCCATAATCAAGAAACATGTCCTTATTCCTCTAAGGATAATTTTTACCGATATCTGGTGATCCACCTTGATCACCTTTGTACTCTCTTGCGGATATGTAGCAAGGCACACATCGGTGCGGTACACAAGATAGCATCTTGTGAGAGCCTACGTCTATAGCATAGGGGCGACCTTCGTCCTTACTCTCTTTTCCGCCGTGGTAATTAGGAGCTTTAAGTCTTAACTTCATACCTTACAACTCAGCCAAGAACTCCTTCTTTGGTCGATCCATCTTGAACACCTTCAAGATCATGTCAAGAGTATATGCTCATTTGAAAGTATTATTAAGCATTTTGATCTATCCTTATAGATCTCGATGCTCAATGTTCAAGTAGCTTAATCCAGGTTTTCTATTGAAAAACATCTTTCAAATAACCCTATATGCTTTCGAGAAATTCTACATCATTTCGATCATCAATATGTCAACAACATATACTCATCAGAAATTCTACAGTGCTCCCACTCACTTCTTTGGAAATACAAGTTTCTCATAAACTTTGTATAAACCCAAAATCTTTGATCATCCTATCAAAGTGCATATTCCAACTCCGAGATGCTTACTCCAGTCCTTAGAAGGATTCTGGAGCTAGCATACCTTTTAACATCCTTAGGATCGACAAAAACTTTACGATTGTATCACATACAACTTTTCCTTACGAAGACCGGTAAGGAAACTTCGTTTTGACATCCATCTGCCAGATTTCATAAATGCAGCTAATGCTAACATGATTCCGACGGACTTAAGCATCGCTACGGATGAGAAAATCTCACCGTAGTCAACTCCTTGAACTTGTGAAAAAAAAACTCTTCGCCACAAGTCGAGCTTCATAGACGGTAACATTACCGTCTACGTCCGTCTTTTCTTAAAGATCCATTTATCTCAATGGCTTGCCGATCATCGGGCAAGTCCACCAAAGTCCATGCTTTGTTCTAATACATGGATCCTATCTCGGATTTCATGGCTTCTAACCATTTGTCGGAATATTGGCCCACCATCGCTTCTCCATAGCTCGTAGGTTCATTGTTGTCTAGCAACATGACCTTCAAGACAGGATTCTTGTACCACTCACCGGTAGTACGCATCCTTGTCACCCTACGAGGCACGGTAGTGACTTGATCCGAAACTTAATGATCACTATCATAAGCTTCTACTTCAATTGGTGTAGGCGCCACAGGAACAACTTCCTGTGCCTGTTGCACACTAGTTGAAGTGATGGTTCAATAACCTCATCAAGTCTCCACCATCCTCCCATTCAACTTTTCGAGACGAACTTTTCCTCGAGAAAGGACCCGATTCAAGAAACAATCCCTATTGCTTCCGGGATCTGAATTAGGAGGTATACCCAACTGTTTTGGGTGTCCTATGAAGATGCATTTGTATGCTTTGGGTTCGAGCTTATCAACCTTGAAACTTTTTCCACATAAGCGTCCTTGAGACCAAACTTTTAAGAAAGCGACAACTTAGGTTTCTCCAAACCATAGTTCAAGCAAAGTGCCGTCTCAGCGAATTACGTGGTGCCCTATTAAAGTGAGTGCGGTTGTCTCTAATGCCTAACCCATGAACGATAGTGGTAATTCGATAAGAGACATCATGGTGCGCACCATATCCAATAGGGTGCAACTATGATGTTCGAACACACCATCACACTATGGTGTTCCAGGCGGTATTAATTGCGAAACAATTTGCACAATGTCTTAACTGAGTGCCAAAACTCTTAACTCAGATATTCATCTCTATGATCATATCATAGACATTCTATCCTCTTGTCACGAAGATCTTAAACTTCACTCTGAAATTACTTGAACCATTCAATAATTCAGACTTGTGTTTCATCAAGTAAATATACTCAACATCTACTCGAATCATCATGAAGTCGAGAACATAACGACATTCCTTTGCATGCCTCGGCACTCATTGGACTGCACACATCAAAATGTGTTACTTCCAACAGGTTGCTACCTTGTTCCATCTTACTGAAACCGAGGCTTTTCAGTCATCTTGCCCATGTGGTTTGACTTTGCATATCTCAAGTGATTCAAAATCAAGTGAGTCCAAACGATCCATCTGCATGGAGTTTCTTCATGCGTATACACCAATAGACATGGTTCGCATGTCTCAAACTTTTCAAAAGCAGGTGAGTCCAAAGATCCATCAACATGGAATTCCTTCATCGTTTTATACCAATATGACTTACATGGCAGTGCCACAAGTAAGTGGTACTATCATTACTATCTTATACTTTTGGCATGAAAATGTGTATCACTACGATCGAGATTCAATAAACCATTTATTTAGGTGCAAGACCATTGAAGGTTTTATTCAAATTAACAGAGTAACCATTATTCTCCTTAAATGAATAACCGTATTGTGATAGACATAATCCAATCATGTCTATGCTCAACGCAAACACCAAATAACAATTATTTAGGTTTAACACTAATCTCGATGCTAGAGGAGCGTGCGATGCTTGATCATATCAACCTTGGAAACACTTCCAACACGTATCGTCAGCTCACCTTTAGTTAGTCTCCGTTTATTCCGTAGCTTTTGTTTCGAAGTTACTAACACTTAGCAACCTAACGGTATCTAATACCACAATTGCTACTAGGAGTACTAGTAAAGTACACATTAACATAATGTATATCCAATATACTTCTATCGACCTTGCCACCTTCTTATCTACCAAGTATCTAGGGTAAATCCGCTCCGATGGTTGTTCCCCTTATCACGAAGCACTTAGTCTCGGGTTTGGGTTCAACCTTGGGTTTCTTCAACTGAGCAAAGCAACTGATTTGCCGTTTCATGAAGTGTCCCTTCTTGCCCTTGCCCTTCTTGAAACTAGTGGTTTCACCAACCATCAACAATTGATGCTCCTTCTTGATTTCTACTTTCGCGGTGTCAAACATCGTGAATACCTCAAGGATCATCATATCTATCCACGACATGTTATAGTTCATCACGAAGCTCTAGCAGCTGGTGGCAATGACTTTGGAGAAACATCACTATCTCATCTGGAAGATCAACTCCCACTCGATTCAAGTGATTGTTGTACTCAGACAATCTGAGCACAAGCTCAACGATTGAGCTTTTCTCCCTTAGTTTGCAGGCTAGGAAAATCGTCGGAGGTCTTATACCCCTTGACGTGGGCACGAGCCTGAAATCCTAATTTCAGCCCTCGAAACATCTCATATGTTCCGCGACATTTCGGCGTCTTCGTGCCTCAACTCTAAACCGTTTAATCGAACTATCATGTAGTTATCAAAAGCGTGTATGTCCGATGTTAGCAACATCCACAAGCGATGTTTGGGGTTCAGCACTGTGGCGGTGCATTAAGGACACAAGCTTTCTACTGTCCGCATAATCGCTACTTTCAACTTTCAACTATATTTTCTCTAGGAACATATCTAAACAGTGGAACTAAAGCGCGAGCTTACGACATAATTGCAAAGATCTTTTGACTATGTTCAGGATAATTAAGTTCATCTTATGAACTCCCACTCACATAGACATCCTCTGGTCATCTAAGTGATTACATGATCCGAGTCAAACTAGGCCGTGTCCAGATCATCACGTGAGACGGACTAGTCATCATCGGTGAACATCTTCATGTTGATCGTATCTACCATACGACTCATGCTCGACCTTCGGTCTCCGTGTTCGAGGCCATATGCGTACATGCTAGGCTCGTCAAGTTAACCCTAAGTGTATTGCGTGTGTTTGAGGCCGTATGCATACATGCTAGGCCTCACAACACCCGTTGTATGTGAACGTAAGAATCCATCACACCCGATCATCACGTGGTGCTTAGAAGCGATTTAACCGTAGCAACGGTGCACAGTTAGGGGAGAACACTTCTTGAAATTGTTGCAAGGGATCATCTTATTTACTACCGTCGTTCTAAGTAAACAAGATGCATAAACATAATAAACATCACATGCAATTATATATTAGTGACATGATATGGCCAATATCATATAGCTCCATTGATATCCATCTTCGGGGCTCCATGATCATCATCGTCACCGGCATGACACCATGATCTCCATCATCATGATCTCCATCATCGTGTCTTCATGAAGTTGTCTCGCCAACTATTACTTCTACTACTATGGCTACCGGTTAGCAATAAAGTAAAGTAATTACATGGCGTTGTTTAATGACACGCAGGTCATACAATAAATAAAGACAACTCCTATGGCTCCTGCCGGTTGTCATACTCATCGACATGCAAGTCGTGAATCCTATTACAAGAACATGATCAATCTCATACATCACATATCATTCATCACATTCTTCTTGGCCATATCACATCACATAGCATTCCTGCAAAAACAAGTTAGGCGTCCTCTAATTGTTGTTTGCATGTTTTACGATAGCTGCTATGGGTTTCTAGCAAGAACGTTTCTTATCTCATAAAACCACAACGTGATATGCCAATTGCTATTTACCCTTCATAAGGACCCTTTTCATCGAATCCGTTCCGACTAAAGTGGGAGGCGGCACCCGCTAGCCACCTTATGCACCAAGTGCATGTCGGTCGGTGGAACTGTCTCACGTAAAGACGTGTAAGGTCGGTCCGGCCGCTTCATCCCACAATACCGTCGAAACAAGATTGGACTAGTAACGGTAAGCATATTGAACATCATCAACGCCCACAACTACTTTGTGTTCTACTTGTGCAAAGAATCTACTTAATAGACCTAGCTCATGATGCCCTTTGTTGGGGAGCGTGGCAGAAATTCAAAATTTTCCTACGTGTCACCAAGATCTATCTATGGAGAAACTAGCAACGAGGGAGGAGAGTGCATCTACATACCCTTGTAGATCGCTAAGCGGAAGCGTTCATGAGAACGGGGTTGAAGGAGTCGTGATTGCCGTGATCCAAATCACCGGAGATCCTAGTGCCGAGCAGACGGCACCTCCGCGTTCAACACACGTACAGCCGGTGGCGTCTCCCACGCCTTGATCCAGCAAGGAGAGAGGAGAGGTTGAGGAAGACTCCATCCAGCAGCAACAACGGCGTGGTGGTGATGGAGGCGTGGCAATCCTGCAGGGGCTTCGCCAAGCACCACGGAGAAGAGGAGGAGGAAGAAGAGATGCAGGCTGCACCAGCGAGAGGAGAAGCTCTCATGTCTTATGGGCAGCCCCAGGCCTCTATTTATATGGGGAGGGAGGAGGGTGCGCCCCTCTGGGGTTCCCACCCCTAGAGGGGCGGCAGCCCTAGATGGGAATCAAGGAGGCGGCCAGAGGGGAGAGGGGGAGGCGCCCACAATGTGGGCCTTAAGGCCCATCTGGACCTAGGGTTTCCCCTTCTCCCCTTTTTTTCCCTCTTAGCTGCCCCTTGGGCCCTTGTGGGAGGCGCACCAGCCCACTTAGGGGCTGGTCCTTCACCACACTTGGCCCATGCAAGCCTCCGGGGTTGGTGGCCCCACTTGGTGGACCCCCGGGACCCTCCCGGTGGTCCCGGTACATTACCGATATCGCCTGAAACTTTTCCGGTTACCAAAACAGAACTTCCCATATATAAATCTTTACCTCCGGACCATTCCGGAACTCCTCGTGACGTCCGGGATCTCATCCGAGACTCCGAACAAAATTACGTAACCACATACAAGCTTCCTTTATAACCCTAAGCGTCACCGAACCTTAAGTGTGTAGACCCTACGGGTTCGGGAGACATGCGGACATGGCCAAGGCGTTCTCGGTCAATAACCAACAGCGGGATCTGGATACCCATGTTGGCTCCCACATGTTCCACGATGATCTCATCGGATGAACCACGATGTCAAGGACTCAATCGATCCCGTATACAATTCCCTTTGTCTAGCGGTATTCTACTTGCCCGAGATTCGATCGTCGGTATCCCGATACCTTGTTCAATCTCGTTTCCGGCAAGTCTCTTTACTCGTTCCGAAACACATCATCCCGTGATCAACTCCTTGATCACATTGTGCACATTATGATGATGTCCTACGAGTGGGCCCAGAGATACCTCTCCGTCACACGGAGTGACAAATCGATCTCGATTCGTGCCAACCCAATGACACTTTCGGAGATACGTAATGCACCTTTATAGCCACCCGATTCACGTTGTGACGTTTGGTACACCCAAAGCATTCCTACGGTGTCCGGAGTTGCACAATCTCATGGTCTAAGGAAAAGATACTTGACATTAGAAAAGCTTTAGCATACTGAACTACGATCTTTGTGCTAGGCTTAGGATTGGGTCTTGTCCATCACATCATTCTCCTAATGATGTGATCCCGTTATCAACGACATCCAATGTCCATGGTCAGGAAACCGTAACCATCTATTGATTAACGAGCTAGTCAACTAGAGGCTTACTAGGGACATGGTGTTGTCTATGTACCCACACATGTATCTGAGTTTCCTATCAATACAATTATAGCATGGATAATAAACGATTATCATGAACAAGGAAATATAATAATAACTAATTTATTATTGCCTCTAGGGCATATTTCCAACAATAGGGTTATTTGAAAAGTGGTTTTCAATGGAAAACCTGGATTAAGCTACTTGAACATTGAGCATCAAGATCTATAAGGATAGATCAAAATCGCTTAATAGTACTTTCAAATGAATACACACCGTGACAAGATTTTGAAGGAGTTCAAAATAGATCGACAAAGAAGGAGTTCTTGGGTGTGTTATAAGGTGTGAGTATTGAGTAAGACTCAAGACCTGACCACGGCAGAAAAGAGAGAAAGGATGAAGGTCGTCCCTATGCTTTTAGACGTAGGCTCTACAAGATGCTATCTTTGTGTACCGCACCTAAAGTGTGCCTTGCCATGAGTCGGTCAAAGGGGTACAAGTGTGATCCAGAATGGATCACAGGACAACGTCAAGGTTATCCTTAGTAGCTAGTGGACTAAGGAATTTTCTCGATTATGGAGGTGGTAAAAGAGTTCGTAAAGGGTTACGCCGATGCAAACTTTGACACTAATCTAGATGACTCTGAGTAGTAGACCGGATTCGTATAGTAGAGCAGTTATTTGGAACAGCTCCAAGTAGCGCGTGGTAGCTGCATTTAGAAGATGACATAGAGATTTGTAAAGCACACACGGATCTGAAAGGTTCAGACCTATTGACTAATAAACCTCTCTCACAAGCGAGATATGATCAAACCCAATGGGTGTTGGATTCATTACAATCACATAGGGATGTGAACTAGATTATTGACTCTAGTGCAAGTGGGAGACTGTTGGAAATATGCCCTAGAGGCAATAATAAAATGGTTATTATTATATTTCCTTGGTCATGATAATTGTCTATTGTTCATGCTATAATTGTATTAACTGGAAACCGTAATACATGTGTGAATACATAGACCACAACATGTCCCTAGTGAGCCTCTAGTTGACTAGCTCGTTGATCAATAGATGGTTATGGTTTCCTGACCATGGACATTTGATGTCATTGATAACGGGATCACATCATTAGGAGAATGATGTGATGGACAAGACCCAATCCTAAGCATAGGACAAGATAGTGTAGTTCGTTTGCTAAAGCTTTTCTAATGTCAAGTATCATTTCCTTAGACCATGAGATTGTGTAACTCCCGGATACCGTAGGAGTGCTTTGGGTGTACCAAACGTCCTGGCAATGGCGGGTGACTATAAAGGTGCACTACAGGTATCTCCGAAAGTGTTTGTTGGGTTGGCACAAATCGAGTCTGGGATTTGTCACTCCGTATGGCGGAGAGGTATCTCTGGGCCCACTCGGTAATGCATCATCATAATGAGCTCAATGTGACTAAGTAGTTAGTCATGGGATAATGCATTACGGAACGAGTAAAGTGACTTGCGGTAGCAGATTGAGCGAGGTATTGGGAAACCGACGATCGAATCTCGGGCAAGTAACGTACCGATTGACAAAGGGAATTGTATACGGGATTGCTTGAATCCTTGACATCGTGGTTCATCCGATGAGATCATCGTGGAACATGTGGGAGCCAACATGGGTATCCAGATCCCGCTGTTGGTTATTGGCCAGAGAACTGTCTCGGTCATGTTCGCATGATTCCCGAACCCGTGAGGGTCTACACACTTAAGGTTCGGTGACGCTTAGAGTTGTTATGGGAATTAGTGTGCAGTTGCGAATGTTGTTCGAGTCCCGGATGAGATACGGACGTCACGAGGAGTTCGGAATGGTCTGGAGGTAAAGATTTATATATGGGAAGTCCTATTTTGGCCACCGGAAAATGTTTGGGATTTTTCAGGTATTGTACCGGGAAGGTTCTAGAAGGTTCGGAGTGGGGCCCACCTGCATGGGGGACCCACATGAACGTGGGTAGTGGGGGCAAGGCCCCACACCCCTGGTCAAGGCGCACCAAGATCCCCCTTAGAAGGAATAAGATCATATCGAAGGGATAAGATCAAGGGGATAACAATCGGTGGGGAAGGAAATGATGGGATTTCTTTCCTCCCACCTTTATAACGCCCCAATGGACTTGGAGGGCAAGAAACCAGCCCCCTCCACCCCTATATATAGTGGGGAGGCACATGGGAGCTTCACCCTTCCCCTGGCGCAGCCCTCTCCCTCCCCAACACCTCCTCCTCCGTAGTAGTGCTTGGCGAAGCTCTGCCGGAGAACTACAAGCTCCACCACCACGCCGTCGTGCTGCCGGAGCTCTCCCTCAACTTCTCCTCTCCCCTTGTTGGATCAATAAGGAGGAGACGTCCCCGGGCTGTACGTGTGTTGAACGCGGAGGCACCGTTGTTCGGTGCATAGATCGGATTCGGCCGCGATCTGAATAAACAGTGAACGACTCCACCGACCAGCGTTCTTGCAACGCTTCTGCATCGCGATCTTCAAGGGTATGAAGATGCACTCCCTCTCTTGTTGCTAGTTACTCCATAGGTTGATCTTGGTGATGCGCAGAGAAAATTTTGAATTTACTTTCGTTCCCTAACCGGTGGCATCATGAGCCGTGTTTATTGCGTAGATTCTATGCACGAGTAGAACACAAGTAGTTGTGGGCGTTGGTTTGTTCAATTTGCTTACCGTTACTAGTCCTATCTTGATTCGGGCGGCATCGTGGGATGAAGCGGCCCGGACCGCCTTACACGTGCGCTTACGTGAGGCGAGGTTCCACCGAATCGACATGCATTTGTTGCATAAAGGTGGCTAGCGGATGTCAGTCTCTCCCACTTTAGTCGGATCGGATTCGATGAAAAGGGTCCTTATGAAGGGTAAATAGCAATTGGCATATTACCGTTGTGGCTTTTGCGTAGGTAAGAAACGTTCTTGCTAGAAACCCATAGCAGCCACGTAAAACATGCAACAACAATTAGAGGGGCGTCTAACTTGTTTTTGCAGGGTATGCTATGTAATGTGATATGGCCAAAAGAATGTGATGAATGATATATGTGATGTATGAGATTGATCATGTTCTTGTAATAGGAATCACGACTTGCATGTCGATGAGTATGACAACCGGCAGGAGCCATAGGAGTTGTCTTAATTTATTGTATGACCTGCGTGTCATTGAAAACTCCATGTAATTACTTTACTTTATGGCTAAACCGTTATCCATAGTAGTAGAAGTAATAGTTGGCGAGACAACTTCATGAAGACACGATGATGGAGATCATGATGATGGAGATCATGGTGTCATGCCGGTGACGAAGGTGATCATGTCGTGCCTCAATATGGAGATCAAAGGCGCAAGATGATATTGGCCATATCATGTCACTTTATGATTTGCATGTGATGTTTGTCATGTTTACATCTTATTTGCTTAGAACGACGGTAGCATAAATAAGATGATCCCACATTATAATTTCAGGAAAGTGTTCCCCCTAACTGTGCACCGTTGCGAAAGTTCGTTGTTTCGAAGCACCACGTGATGATCGGGTGTGATAGATTCTAACGTTCACATACAACGGGTGTAAGCCAGATTTACACACGCGAAACACTTAGGTTGACTTGACGAGCCTAGCATGTCCAGACATGGCCCGGAACACAAGAGACCAAAGCGTCGAACATGAGTCGATAGTGGATACGATCAACATGAAGATGTTCACCGATGATGACTAGTCCGTCTCACGTGATGATCGGACCACGGCCTAGTTGACTTCGGATCATGTATCACTTAGATGACTAGAGGGATGTCTATCGAGTGGGAGTTCATGAGATGAACTTAATTATCCCGAACATAGTCAAAGGTTTTTGCAAATTATGTCGTAGCTCGCGCTTTAGTTCTACTGTTTTAAGATATGTTCCTAGAGAAAATTTTAGTTGAAAGTTGATAGTAGCAATTATGCGGACTGGGTCCAGATATCGAGGATTGTCCTCATTCTTTGCACAGAAGGCTTATGTCCTTAATGCACTGCTCGGTGTGCTGAACCTCGAGCATCATTTGTGGATGTTGCGAACATCTGACATACACGTTTTGATGACTATGTGATAGTTCAGTGCGTAATGTTAAACGGTTTAGAATTGAGGCACCGAAGACATTTTTTTGAAACGACGCAGAACATATGAGATGTTCCAAGAGCTGAAATTAGGATTTCAGGCTCGTGCCCACGTCAAGAGGTATGAGACCTCCGACAAGTTTCTTAACCTGCAAACTAAGGGAGAAAAGCTCAATCGTTGAGCTTGTGCTCAGATTGTCTGAGTACAACAATCACTTGAATCAAGTGGGAGTTAATCTTCCAGATGAGATAGTGATGTTTCTCAAAAGTCATTGCCACCAAGCTGCTAGAGCTTCATGATGAACTATAACATATCAGGGATACATATGATGATCCTTGAAATATTCGCGATGTTTGACGCCGCAAAAGTAGAAATCAAGAAGGAGCATCAATTGTTGATGGTTAGTGAAACCACTAGTTTCAAGAAGGGCAAGGGCAAGAAGGGATAATTCATGAAATGGCAAATCAGTTGCTGCTCTAGTGAAGAAACCCAAGGTTGAAACCAAACCCGAGACTAAGTGCTTCTGTAATGAGGGGAACGGTCACTGAAGCGGGACTACCCTAGATACTTGGTAGATGAGAAGGCCGGCAAGGTCGATAGAAGTATATTGGATATACATTATATTAATGTATACTTTACTAGTACTCCTAGTAGCACCAGGGTATTAGATACCGGTTCGGTTGCTAAGTGTTGGTAACTCGAAATAAAAGTTGCGGAATAAACGGTGACTAGCTAAAGGTGAGATGACGATATGTGTTGGAAGTGTTTCCAAGCTTGATGTGATCAAGCATCGCATACTCCCTCTACCATCGAGATTGGTGTTAAACCTAAATAATTGTTATTTGGTGTTTGCGTTGAGCATAGACATGATTGGATTATGTCTATCACAATACGGTCATTCATTTAAGGAGAATAATAGTTGCTCTGTTTATTTGAATAATACCTTCAATGGTCTTGCACCTAAAATGAATGGTTTATTGAATCTCGATCGTAGTGATAGACATGTTCATGCCAAAAGATATAAGATAGTGATGATAGTACCACATACTTGTGGCACTGCCATTTGAGTCATATTGGTATAAAATGCATGAAGAAGCAACTCACTCGTTTTTGAAAAGATTGAGACATGCAAACCATGTCTATTGGTGTATACGCATGAAGAAACTCCATGCAGATGGATCGTTTGGACTCACTTGATTTTGAATCACTTGATACATGCAAATCATACCACATGTGCAAGATGGTGAAAAGCCTCGGTTTCGTGAGATGGAACAAGAAAAGCAACTTGTTGGAAGTAATACATTTTGATGTGTGCGATCTAATGAGTGCTGAGGCACGCAGTGGATATCGTTATGTTCTTACTTCACAGATGATTTGAGTAGATTCTGAGTATATTGACTTGATGAAACACAAATCTGAATTATTGAAAGGTTCAAGTAATTTCAGAGTGAAGTTGAAGATCGTCGTGACAAGAGGATAAAAATGTCTATGATATGATCAGAGAGATGAATATCTGAGTTACAAGTTTGGCACACAATTAAGACATTGTGGAAATTGTTTCACAATTAATACCGCCTGGAACACCATAGTGTGATGGTGTGTCCGAACATCATAACTGCACCCTATTACATACGGTGCATACCATGATGTCTCTTATTGAATTACCACTATCGTTTATAGGTTAGGCTTTGGAGACAACCGCATTCACTTTAAATAGGGTAGCACGCAATTCCGTTGAGACGACACCGTATGAACTATGGTTTGGAGAAACCTAAGTTGTCGTTTCTTAAAAGTTTGGGGCTCTGACGCTTATGTGCAAAAAGTTTCAGGTGATAAGCTCGAACCCAAAGCGGATAAATGCATCTTCATAGGACACCCAAAAACAGTTGGGTATACCTCCTATCTCAGATCCGGAAGCAAAAGGGATTGTTTATAGAATCAGGTCCTTTCTCGAGGAAAAGTTTCTCTCAAAAGAATTGAGTGGGAGGATGGTGGAGACTTGATGAGGTTACTGAACCATCACTTCAACCAGTGTCTAGCAGGGCACAGGAAGTTGTTCCTTTGGCACCTACACCAATTGAAGTGGAAGCTGATGATAGTGATCATGAAGCTTCGGATCAAGTCACTACCGAACCTCGTAGGATGACAAGGACGCGTACTGCTTCAGAGTGGTACTGTAATCCTGTCTTGGAGGTCATGTTGCTAGACAACAATGAATCTACGAGCTATGGAGAAGCGATGGTGGGCCCGGATTCCGACAAATGGCTAAGAGGCCATAAAATCCGAGAGAGGATCCATGTATGAGAACAAAGTGTGGACTTTGGAAGAACTACTTGATGGTCGTAAGGCTGTTGGGTACAGATGGATTTTAAAAGGAAGACGGACAATGATGGTAAGGGTCACCATTAAGAAAGCTCGACTTGTCGCTGAGATGTTTTCCGACAAGTTCAAGGAGTTGACTACGATGAGACTTTCTCACTCGTAGCGATGCTAAGAGTCTGTTGGAATTATATTAGCGATTCTTGCATTATTTATGAAATCTTGCGAATAGGATGTCAAAACATGTTTCCTCGGCGATTTTCTTGAGGAAAGGTTGTATGTGATACAACCAGAAAGTTTTGTCAATCTGAAAGATGCTAACAAGTATGCAAAGCTCCAGCAATCCTTCTAAGGATTGGAGTAAGCATCTCGAATTGGAATATACACTTTGATGAGGCGATCAAAGATTTTGGGTTTATACAAAGTTTATGAGAAACTTGTATTTACAAAGAAGTGAGTGGGAGCACTATAGAATTTCTGATGAGTATATGCTGTTGACATATTGTTGATCGGAAATGATGTAGAATTTCTGGAAAGCATATAGGGTTATTTGAAAAGTGGTTTTCAATGGAAAACCTGGATTAAGCTACTTGAACATTGAGCATCAAGATCTATAAGGATAGATAAAAATCGCTTAATAGTACTTTCAAATGAATACACACCGTGACAAGATTTTGAAGGAGTTCAAAATAGGTCGACAAAGAAGGAGTTCTTGGGTGTGTTATAAGGTGTGAGTATTGAGTAAGACTCAAGACACGACCCACGGCAGAAGAGAGAGAAAGGATGAAGGTCGTCCCCTATGCTTTAGACATAGGCTCTACAGTATGCTATGCTGTGTACCGCACCTAAAGTGTGCCTTGCCATGAGTCAGTCAAGGGGTACAAGTGTGATCCAGGAATGGATCACAGGACAGCGGTCAAGGTTATCCTTAGTAGCTAGTGGACTAAGGAATTTTCTCGATTATGGAGGTGGTAAAAGAGTTCGCGTAAAGGGTTACGCCGATGCAATCTTTGACACTAATCTAGATGACTCTGAGTAGTAGACCGGATTCGTATAGTAGAGCAGTTATTTGGAACAGCTCCAAGTAGCGTGTGGTAGCTGCATTTAGAAGATGACATGGAGATTTGTAAAGCACACACGGATCTGAAAGGTTCAGACCCATTGACTAATAAACCTCTCTCACAAGCGAGATATGATCAAACCCAATGGGTGTTGGATTCATTACAATCACATAGGGATGTGAACTAGATTATTGACTCTAGTGCAAGTGGGAGACTGTTGGAAATATGCCCTAGAGGCAATAATAAAATGGTTATTATTATATTTCCTTGTTCATGATAATTGTCTATTGTTCATGCTATAATTGTATTAATTGGAAACCGTAATACATGTGTGAATACATAGACCACAACATGTCCCTAGTGAGCCTCTAGTTGACTAGCTCGTTGATCAATAGATGGTTATGGTTTCCTGACCATGGACATTGGATGTCATTGATAACGGGATCACATCATTAGGAGAATGATGTGATGGATAAGACCCAATCCTAAGCATAGCACAAGATCGTGTAGTTCGTTTGCTAAAGCTTTTCTAATGTCAAGTATCATTTCCTTAGACCATGAGATTGTGTAACTCCCTGATACCGTAGGAGTGCTTTGGGTGTACCAAAGTCACAACGTGGCGGGTGACTATAAAGGTGCACTATAGGTATCTCCGAAAGTGTCTGTTGGGTTGGCACGAATCGAGATCGATTTGTCACTCCGTGTGACGGAGAGGTATCTCTGGGCCCACTCGGTAATGCATCATCATAATGAGCTCAATGTAACTAAGTAGTTAGTCATGGGATCATGCATTACGGAACGAGTCAAGTGACTTGCCGGTAACGAGATTGAACGAGGTATTGGGATACCGACGATCGAATCTCGGGCAAGTAACGTACCGATTGACAAAGGGAATTGTATACGGGATTGCTTGAATCCTTGACATCATGGTTCATCCGATGAGATCATCGTGGAACATGTGGGAGCCAACATGGGTATCCAGATCCTGCTGTTGGTTATTGGCCAGAGCTGTCTTGGTCATGTCTGCATGATTCTCGAACCCGTAGGGTCTACACACTTAAGGTTCGGTGACGCTAGAGTTGTTATGGGAATTAGTGTGCAGTTACCGAATATTGTTCGGAGTCCCGGATGAGATCCCGGACGTCACGAGGAGTTCCGGAATGGTCCGGAGGTAAAGATTTATATATGGGAAGTCCTATTTTGGCCACCGGAAAATGTTCGGGATTTTTCGGTGTTGTACCGGGAAGGTTCTAGAAGGTTCCGGAGTGGGGCCCACCTGCATGGGAGACCCACATGAACGTGGGTAGTGGGGGCAAGGCCCCACACCCCTGGTCAAGGCGCACCAAGATCCCCCCTTAGAAGGAATAAGATCATATCCCGTAGGGATAAGATCAAGGGGGATAACAATCGGTGGGGAAGGAAATGATGGGATTTCTTTCCTCCCACCTTTGCCAACGCCCCAATGGACTTGGAGGGCAAGAAACCAGCCCCCTCCACCCCTATATATAGTGGGGAGGCGCATGGGAGCTTCACCCTTCCCCTGGCGCAGCCCTCTCCCTCCCCAACACCTCCTCCGTAGTAGTAGTGCTTGGCGAAGCTCCGCCGGAGAACTACAAGCTCCACCACCACGCCGTCGTGCTGCCGGAGCTCTCCCTCAACTTCTCCTCTCCCCTTGATGGATCAAGAAGGAGGAGACGTCCCCGGGCTGTACGTGTGTTGAACGCGGAGTCACCGTTGTTCGGTGCTTAGATCGGATTCGGCCGATCTGAATCGCTTAGTGAACGACTCCACCGACCGCGTTCTTGCAACGCTTCCGCATCGCAATCTTCAAGGGTATGAAGATGCACTCCCCTCTCTCTCGTTGCTAGTTACTCCATAGATTGATCTTGGTGATGCGCAGAAAATTTTGAATTTCTGCTACGTTCCCCAACAGCAAGCGCTATGATCAGGATCACAACTCCCGCTCCGCCAACTCGGCCTCCACCAACACCGTCGACTTTCCTTGGGTGCTGGATACCGGGGCTACAGATCACTTGACTAATGATCTTGAGCGCCTCTAGGTTCACGAGCGCTATGACGGCAATGATTAGGTTCAGGTGGCCAATGGTGAAGGTTTGTCTATTTCCCACATTGGTCATTCGCGTCTATCCAGTTCATCTCTTAAACTGCGTAACATCCTTCATGTTCCACACATCAACTAGCATCTTCTCTCTGTTTATCGTCTTCTTTGTGATAATGACGTGTTTGGTTAATTTCACCGTCGTTTTTTCCTTGTTAAGGACAAAGAAACCATGCGCATCATCCTTCACGGTAGAAGTTACAGGGGTCTATCCGGTCCCCTTAAACAAATGCGTCATCTTCATCGTCTCGCCGTGCCTCCTCCGGTGTTCGCGTTTCGCCGTCGCAATGGCATCAACGTCTTGGTCATCCTAGAAATAATGTCATCACTTCCATTGTTCGGAGTCATGAACTTCTGTGTTCTAGTTCAAATAATTCGTCGTTAGTTTGTGATGTCTGTCAGCGTGCTAAGAGTCATCAACTACCTTATTCTACTTCGTTTCATATCACTACTGTACCTCTTGAATTAATACATTCAGATGTTTGGGGTCCCGCTCTAGCTTCCTCGGGAGGGTACAAGTATTATGTTAGTTTTATTGATGACTACACGCGCTTCACCTGGATTTATTTGCTTAAACACAAGTCTGATGTTGAGCAAGTTTTCTACAACTTTCAGGCTCATGCCGAACCCCTTCTGGATTATAAAATCAAGGTCGTTCAGTCCGACTGGGGTGGTGAATACCACAAACTCCATCGCTACTTTCAACGCACGGGCATCTCTCACCGAGTGTCATGTCCACATACCTCTCAGCGGAACGGTATTGCCGAGGGCAAACACCGACATCTGGTCGAGACCGGCCTTGCCTTGCTTGCGCACTCCTCTCTTCCACTTTGGTTTTGGGATGAGGCTTTTCTTACGACATGTTACCTCATCAACCGTATGCCCACTCCGGTTCTCAACAAGGACACACCTCTGTTCCGTCTATTTCATGTTCAGCCCAACTACTCCTTCCTTCGGATTTTTGGGTGTGCTTGCCGCCTAGTCTCATAAGTACAATGCTCACAAGCTTGAGTTCCATTCCAAGATGTGTGTCTTCCTTGGCTATAGTCCTTTGCATAAGGGCTATAAGTGTCTTGACCATACCTCCGGTCGGATATACATCTCTCGTGATGTTGTTTTCGACGAGACTATGTTTCCTTACTCCCAACCTGGCGTCTCGGTTGATCCTGCTTCTCTTGAACATGCCCTCACTTTTCCTTCTGATGAACCGGTTCCGGATGTCCATGTGCGTAAATATGACTTGTCCTATTTGTCACCTAACTTGTCCTCTGCAGGTGATATTGCTTTGAGTTCCCCTCAGGTACATGTTGCTGCTCCGCCGCCTCTGATGAGCCCGACGTGCATGCTCAGGACGTGCCTGTCCTGCCGCCCGAGGCAGGCGCGACTGCCTCGCCAGATGGCGCGACCGCGGACGTGGCTGGGTCGCCACCCTCACCCGGAGCGGCTGGGTCGCCACTCTCGCTCGGTGCGTGGCCCGGGCCGCCACCTTCGCCCAGACCGGTCCAGCCCACCATCGTCTCTTGGCCCGTGTCGCCTCTTGCTGAGGTCTCCTCAGCCGCGACACCCTCGGCCGAGCCCTCGTCGCCGCCGCCTTCTCCCACCGGCGATGCAGCTCCGACGCATGCTATGGTTACATGCCATCGTGATCATACGCGCAAGGAGAAGTCTTACACTGATGGCACGGTTCGATATGACTCTCGCCACTGTGCCTTCTTCGCCGCGCCAGTTTCCCATCGTGATGCTCTGGGTGAACCTGCCTAGCGTGCCGCCATGTCCGAGGAGTTTGCTGCTCTCCGTCACGCTAACACCTGGGTGTTGGTGCCTCGGCCACCTGGTGTTAATATTGTGAGCTGCAAGTGGATTTTCAAAACCAAGCATCGTCCAAATGGGTCTGTTGATAAGCACAAAGGTATGCTCGTTTGAGTCAGCGCCTTTTGCAGCTCGGTTTTGTTGCCTCCCGATCAGACGCATCTTTTGTTCATCTTCTCTCAGGGTGCTATACATCTTCTCTCAGGGTACTATACAGATATAGATCTTTGGTGTACGTTGATGATATTGTGATTGCTGGCTCTACCCCGCCGTGGTGGATTGTCTTGTCTTGATCGTTGTTCCGCTAGCTTTCCCATCAAAGGTTTGGAGTCGCCTCGAGTACTTTCTTGGTTTGGAAGCGTCCTTTCATTCAGGGGCATGACCTTGACATGTAAAAAGTATGCTTTGGACCTTCTTCATTGCGTCAACATGGAGAATTGCAAGGCCACTTCCACTCCGCTTGCTACATCCGAGAGTCTCTCACGTCATAGTGGTGCACTACTGGGTAGAGATGACTCCTTCCGGTATCACAAGGTGTGGTTGGAGCACTTGATTATTTGACCCTCACTCGTCCTAATATCTCCTTCGCAGTGAACAAAGTGTGTCAGTTCCTGTCTCAGCCAACGGAGGATCATTGGGAAGCAGTCAAGCATATTCTGAGATATGTCAAAGGTATGCTAGACATGGGACTACAGATACGTAAGTCCAGATTTACTGGAGTGAGTATATTCACCGTTGATGATAGGCGCTCTACTGGTGGTTTTGCTATATTTGTTGGACCCAATCTTGTATCTTGGAGCTCGAAGGAGCAACCCATAGTCTCGAGGTCAAGCACCGAGGCATCGTATAAGGCATTGGCCAATGGCGCGGCTGAAGCCATTTGGATAGACTCAGTTCTCACAGAACTTGGAGTCCCACAGCAGCGCACTCCTATATTGTGGTGTGATAATTAAGGGGCAACTTACCTAACGGCGAATCCAGTGTTTCATGCTCGGGCTAAACACATTGAGATTGATTTCTATTTTGTGAGAGAACGAGTAGCTGCTTGTGAACTGGAAGTCAGGTTTATTTCTACAGATGATCAGTTAGCGGATGTATTTACTAAACCCGCTACTAGACAAATGCTAGACCGCTTTAGAACCAATCTGAATCTTGTATGTAGTTCAGATTGTGGGGGCATGTAAAGTAGGATCTAGTATGTTGTTCTTGTACACGCATTTGTATACATATGTAATTGTAATTGTGATCATCCATATATTGAGACGTGAGGCTGGATGTCAACCACCCACGCAAAATCCTAAACCTTGTGTTTCAATTTTGTAAAACTCCAAATTTTGCACTCACATACTGTGATTGTTTTCTACTGTAACAAGGATCAATAGCAGGGATTTGTGATGACTTGTCAATGTTCAAGTTCCACAACGCTACATTGTGTGACTAGGAGCATGCATGTGTGTGCGTCCGTGTATTGTGTGTGAGTGCGTCCATAGTTACTAGATCGGCAACGCGCCTCGGCGCAAGGGTGCCAGTCCAACCAATATGGCCAAGCAGTGGAAGGTCAAACTGCATTATGCATTAGTAGAAAGGCAAGTTTAACACATGTACAGGACAACTTAATCATGATGGAATAAAAAAAAGTTCAATGATCAAACCCCTGATATAACTCTTTTCCGATTAACAACTGATATTACTCTATATCTCAGGATAGAAATATATCTGATATTACTCAAAGAGTAGGTGTTGGTAGATACTCACAACAGTAATCACCCTGTAAAATATCTAAAAAATGGCCCTATCTACATGCCATCAGCGCATTTGTTATAAAATGTGACATGAAATACCTAAGCAAGGTTTGGTATGATAGAAATCAAAAGCAGGCCATAGCAGTATTAGTCTCAGATAACTTATTTACACTGTTTTTCATACTGCATAATAGTAAACTACATGGTTGACTGTTAGATATATAACTTTGTCCACACGCCTTCATCCGATTTGCTTGATATATAACTTTGTCCACACTCCTTCATTTGATTTGCTTGCATGTTGCAACGCATGGATCTGCTAAAGGACATGTCATGTTAGGGAAACTAAATAGTGTGTCTCATGGACAGCGAGGAACTAATTTGGTCTGTATGAAAGAGAATCACTTTGGATAATATTAAGTGATCTAGATACAATGTAGCCTCTTTAACATAAAAGAATATAAAAGATGAAATTAAATTTATTTTATCTTAGTATTCTACAAGGCACCCAGAAAACATAATAAGCCTACTATACATAGATATCCTCCAAGATTTTCTTTAGGCACAAAACTTGATTACACTATGATCTCATCTTATTATGTGCCTAATTATTTAACACTGACAAACATGATTGATCTAGTAAAGGTGCACAATTTCAGCCAAGATTAATGTTGCAAGGTAATTGTCTCGGCACCAAAGCAGTTTTTTGGCACAAAGCTCTGGTACAAAAAGGGAAAGGGATAATCACAAGTGCACATCCTTCTATCTAAGGTCACATACAACAACAATTTGAACATGTACTATTAGGAAACTGAAACCTCTCTTCAGTGTATATTTACTTAGAAAGATTCTCCCTAAAATAAACCAACATCATTTATCAAGTATTTATTTAGAAAGATTTTCTCTAAAATAAGCCAACATCATTCATCAAAGGCCACCCAGTTCAAGGTAAAACCGGAGGAGAGAAAGAGGAAAAAAGGACACATATATTAATTATATTTATAATCTGTACATAAATACTGAGAAGAAACAAGAGCTCCGAGTTGAGGTTCTTCTTCTCTGCACCCGCCCGCACGCACAACAAATAAAATCATTATTTTCACTAAGATCTCACAAGGGAACATGAAAAACTATTAGGTACCGGCAAATAAATAAAAGAGATCTCCCTGACCAAGCCCACACTCTCACTCTCTCCCATAACTTATAAGAAGCCAACCCAATAGTAGCCATGCAGTTGAAATTTTAGAACAACAAGCAAACACCATGATGATGCACACAATCAGGGAGGGAACCAAGCCTACCAAATCGAAACACATTGGGGATTGAGAGGGAGAGAGAGAAGGAGAAGAACAGGGGCAGGGGAGGAGACCTTGATATGGCGCAGCTGGACCAGGCGCGAAAGATGTGGACGACGCCGTCAGGATCAGCCCCATACATGGTTTAGACATCGAAATAATCCATGTTGGTCATGTGGCACAGCAAGCCATAATCAATACACCACAAAGAAACCAACAACAAATTAGTTATAAGAGAAACCAACAACATACATCACTTGACTAAATACAAAATGGAAGAGCATAAAATCTGCAGTTATAAGAGAAATAATATGGGCACATGCCTTTCTTCGATATCAAACAAATATCACATATCATAAGGCAGTTATAAGAGAATGCATCAAGCTTAAACAGGAAGTCTGAGATGACAGCGCTGCTACACACTGTATATACACATACCTTCATTGTCGACTGATGTATATCAGGTTGTTGTTGCTCGGCCCTTTCACAGTGTGGCTAGCTCGGCCGGTTGGCTTTTTGGCAGGGCGGTGTTTCCCTCAAAATCTAATCATACAAAAAGTCAAACAAATTTCACACATCGCATCATTGTCATAAGAACATGCACATAGGTTAAATTAAGAAGTCAAAGACAAATGGATTTTAGAATCCATATGTTTAGAACAACCAACCATTATTTGTAAGACAGTGCATGCACTTTTGTGCCACAAAGAAATCTTATAATGTTGAGGGAGACATATAAAATTAGTTGCCACAAACACAGACCTGAACAAACTAATAAATGAATACCAATGACATTGCTCAGAAATTCTTCGAGATCATCACAATTATTTCAGTGCTCGCATGAACCTACCAAAATGTGGTGGTCAACATTTGCATAATTCAGAACATAAACAGTCAAGTTTAATTGATACCTAATATTTTCATAGATCAGCGTGGATGCGAGATCATAGACCACGAAGGCGAGTCGGCAGCGGCAAGGAGAAACAGGGCAGCAGTGTAGCGATGCACTCTTCCGGCCTCCCTTGCTCTTCCATAATTTCAAGGCGACCTCCTCTTTTGTCCCTCCCAAGCTGCAGCACACACACATGCTGATAAGTATGTCAAGGTGTAGAAAATGGATCAGAACACACACACACACACACACGCACGCACACGCACACGCACACACAAACTGAAAAGATGGAACATTCACTTATAGTTATATGGATCAAAGGTCATAACAATTTGAAAGCAAAAAATTATCCAATAGTGCAATGAAGGGCAGGCGAACTGATACTTCCATCACAGAGTATATAAAAAAATATGCTCATAGCCATCATGGGCTTGTTAATCAGGGGATCCCAATCTGCTAGATAGAACAATGTATATAGATGGTTGTGCCTAGGTTCCAGGGTACAGTCTAATACATTGCAAGACATGTGTATAGTTATACCATAATACCACATGTACCATTTTAGATAACATGATAATATACAATATATATTTCACACGTCTGCAATATGCAAAGGTACATGGCAACAAACAGATCAAAGGGTCAAAGAATGACATAAGAGGGAGTAACTTGTAATAATAAAATGGTTCAGTTCATTATATCACTTTGAGCATGTCATGGAAAATGTATCACGATATAAAAAAGTTGGTCCTAGCGATAGTGAAAGAGATCAACAGATATGGTTCTTCTAATTCTGAGCCCATCTTCGAGAGAAATTACATATTTACATATCTCCTAATTCTAATCCCATCTTTCTATAGTTCAGTCTTCAATAATTATTTCAACATCAACGTATATGTGAACACCAGGAGGGAAGCAGATGTGTGCCTTCCTTTTGCCTTTGACTTGGTTGAAACAATTAAACCTCTCCCCATAAAAAAGCAGTCTGCAAAAGCATGTTCTAAACATTTTAGAGCATGCTGGCAATACAAAGCAATAAATGGTTGTACAGCAAAGCAGAAGTGCATATGAGCTACTACTGTGACATTTAGTTATGAATCAAGTGGAGCACAATAAGATCATATTCATAACCTGCAAAACAATAATAAAAGACCTCAATTTATTATTTTCCATGGATTTAAGTATATTCCATGAGAAGTTTCTGCTGTAACCAAGTTTCAAGCTCAAACCAAAATATTTTAGCATCATTACTTGAGTTGTTTTCTGTTTTCTGTAAGGTCTAGATCTGATGCTACACGCCCTGATCAGGGCGCAGTAGTAATTTATGATTCAGGTATAATGGACACTCATGATTTTTTTCCTTCTTAAAATGAGGTATACAACTAATCAACTATACACACCGGATACTCGAGTTCCATGGTAATAAATATTCAGAGAAGAAATATAACACGACAATGATCGCAACTCATTTCATGTAGTGCAAATCACAAAAGGGGGAAGATGCTTTCATGGAAGAATCTAAAATCATTCACTGCATAACTAATATTGTTTATCTACTACCAATTATATATCATAGTTGATGTATGTACATTACCAAAACAAAGCAAGTAACAGGAAGCACGTTATTATTTTGAGCTGAAGTGTATGCAGATGGCACAAATACTCGAGGCATGTCTAAGTATTCTACTGGCTCTAGGCCCAAAAGAATGAGCAAGAAGAAATATATCTCTCTCTCAGAAAAATATAGGATTACTAATCTGAAGAATATAAATTTGTCTGATAAAAAAATCCATGCATGACTTCGTACCTCATAAGCATGCGGACCATTTAGAAGCCAAGCTAACATCAAGTACAAAAAATACAAGCCATCATTATTGGCAAAATGCTGCACTTCCTACCTCAGAAGCACGAGTAATTATTGGGATATCCTACCATGAATCAGCAGGCACAGGTAAAGGGAACATACAGAGTAATAGTTCACATAATAAAAACTAAAAACCTAGAAGAAAAGCACCTGAAGTGGAGACGCGTCAAAGAAACAACCAATTTGAAGGAGCAATAGCCACATGCCCAGCCAATCCAAAGGAGCAGCAGCCTCAGACCTAGCCCAATCCAAAGGAGCAGTAGATGCAGACTCAGAACATAGACCCAACCAATCCAAATGAATAGAAGAGCCTCATACCCAGCCAATCTAAAGGAGCTGCAGAGCCAGCCAATACAAAGGAGCAACAACTGCAGACCCAAGGTATAGACAATAGAACAAAAAATCCTTGTTGAATCACATGAAGCATCAACAGAAAGCATTGGAGAGGACACACACCTTATGAACCCAGACTGAACTGTCTGCGTTCATCCTGCTCTATGAAAAAAAAGAAACAGATGAGGATTTTCTATACCTAGGGACATGGAAGTCCATCCTTTGTTCTGGCCGAGGATATCCGCCTCCAAGCGCTAGTAGGATCTGCCTGGCTACCGCAAGCCACATAGACACAAACACCACAAGAAAGGAGCAGCAACACGTCCTCCTATTTGGGCATTCTGCATTCTAGGCGCAGAACATCAAATCAATAGACAGATAACTCCATAAATCAAAACACTTGAGTAACAGGAAATATAGAACTGTAGTTCATATAGACATATTCAACGCCTCAACGCTTAGATCCTAAATTGGAGAATCCAGGAAATACAGTAGTGTTAAGGTGCAGATTGTTTGATTGTACTTTGTAGCCCTATGCAAAATGAAATATCTGTACAAAACTATATTTAATTATATTAACATAAGGTCGTGATTCAGACAACCTCTCAAAGCCTTTCCAAAATAAGTCTCCCAAAATAATCAACCAAACTGGATGCGCTGAACATGAGAACCTGTCATATGTCGAGAACTCAAGATGCCTAGGGATATGTCAAGAAGTAGATCACACGCCATCTATAGTATGAGAAGAAATCTCTAAAAGTGCCAAAAAAATTCAGAGCATCTTTGACTTTGACATATCATTTTGCTGTTACAAATGTCAAATAAATTACAGCAAGAAAGAAAATAGCAAGCAGCTAGAGAATATATACAACCCTCTAATAGGAATGTAGGTAGTTTAATAATCCACAAGGTACTGTCACTCTCTCCAACATGAAAGAAGAACAAGGAAATCTTATTTATCTATAATTTTCCACTGTACACATCCCCAAAATCCAGAAAAATGGATTCGAAGATCTCTTAAATTGCAAGCCTAATGCTATGAAATCACAGTTCAACATTGTGAAGGATGCTGTAGATTCACACTCACCTATGATGAACTGGGCATGCCTATATGTGCTCCATTCGAATGCTTCAAGGGCTCCAATGCTAAACATATCAAGATGAAAAGGCACAAATCAGGCAGAAATCAACTCACCCACATCACCAATACAAGAAACAAAAATCAACCCACCCACCTCCACGGCGACCGGAGAGGAGAAGAGCCGGGGCTACGGCCGGTGGTTCTTGGTCGTGGAGAAGAGGAAGGGCTCCAGACGCCGGCGTCCCTCTGCTGCCATACCACCATACATTAGATGATGAGAGTAACAACATCAGAGGGATAAGAAGAAGAGGAGGAGGTGGGATCTGACCTGCTGCGAGCTCCCATTGCCATGGGTGGAAGGGCGGGCCAGCTAGGGTTTCTGTCGCCGTCGAGGAGGGAAGGAGGCTAGATGCGGCGTTCCTCCACGACGACTGGAGAGGAGAAGCGATGGGGCTACGGCCGGAGGTGCTTGGTTGTGGAGAAGAGGACGGGCTCCAGACGCCGGCGACCCTCTGCTGCAGTTTGGGGAGGGACGCGGTCGGCGGGATTCCCGTCCACCACCAGCCGCCGCAGATCCGCCTCCACCTCCACAAGGCGTCGTCCGAGGCTGCATCCGCAGCCTGCCCTTTTGTCGCAAGTGCCCGCCATGGCCATGCTCCTCGTCCTCCCTCCTTTGTCCGCCATCGCGTTGTGGCTCATTGCTGGCGGGATCCCGCCGACGGCGCCTGCTCGAGGCGCGGTGGTGGCGGCGGCGATGGGTGGGAGAGAGGAGGCGCGGAAGGGAGGAGAGGGAGGAGGCGGGAGGGAGAGGAGGCGGCGGGCGAGGCGTGAGGAGCTGGCGGCTGTGAGGCGCGGCGGAGGCGCGAGCGAGGAGGAGGAGAGGCTGCATGAGCGAAGCGAGGAGAAGGCGGCTAGGTCTAGCGGCCCCTTTATACCCCCACCACGCGAATGACCGAAATGCCTCAGTGGGGGCATGGTATTTACATTCTGTTGCCATTACTATTCATTCCAGTGTTTCATCCAGATCCGAGGGCCCAGATCCTCCCACCTCTCGATCCAACGGCCCAAAACTCATCAAGCGTTTTGATCCGACGGCCCAGAATCGCTGATCTCTGAGGAGGCTTGTAGGAGCTTCCTTCTCTTATTTCTGGATTCTAGTCATAGTCGCCGCCATCCTCAAACTTCGCCGTCACCAGATTCCACTGGCATAGTCGCTGTGCCCGCCGAGCTCCTCCCCGCCGTCGAATCGTCAAGTTTCACCTGGTTCTGAAATAGTTTTTTGATTGATTTTTACTAATTTTCTAAAAGTAATTATATTCGACAATTTTTTCCTTTGGGGGGTGACAATTTTTTGGCTACCTAAAACCTTCTCTCTCCACACCTAAAACTGTTGTTAGGTAGCCAAACTTTTGGTCTGTTGTTACTGGAGACGCTCTAATCTGAGCTAGTGTGAAGCCATTTCTGATGGTTGGGTAAGCCGGGTCAGCTGCATACGCCCTCACCACAGACGGAGACGCCCAATAGGACGGACGGTGACGCCGACCACCAGTAGCCGCAGGAACGAGAACGTGGCCTGCACGAGAACGTGACGGTGGCGTCCCACCCCACCCTACTGGCCGGCCGGCACGCGGCACGCCTCCCGACCCGAACTAACCCAGCCAACTTGGCTGCCGACAACGCCGTCCAAGTCTACTTACTCCTAACATGGCACGGTGTGGATGGCCCACCTGCCAGCTACCGACACGACCGACCTCCTCCTCTCCTCCCATCCCCATCGCATCGCATCCGAGATAGAGAGAGATACTGCTACTTGGACCGTGCAAAACACTAGGCGTCCCCGCCCACGCAGTGCCATTCTTTGGTTTCTACTAACAATTGTACAACCAGTAAAAAAGAAAGATTGCCTGCAAAAGAAAAAAGATTCCTTGTCACAACAAGAGCCAATTGTCACATGGTTCCCATCAAATTAGCAATACCGTGGTTCATCACAATTAAAATTGGCGCCGTTTTTCCCTCAAGAAAAGCGATAGGTATCTTGACCGTGCTTGGGTAGGTTCCTCCTCTCAACTTTCATGTCAACCGACTCGTACCTACTTGCATCATGGTGCAACGATCTCGTCCGACTGAGCTTGGAGGAAAGTGTCATCTTATGTTGTTTGACAAACAAGGGCATGGTTAGTTCCCAAGGCCTCTCATTTCAAGATGGTAGTTTGATGTGTTGAACATTTGGACGACTAAGATGGCAAAGGAAGAGGTATCATATCCTTGAGCTAGCTGGTCGTGCAGTTGAAGCGAGATGAAGGAGAGGCAGACGTATTATATAACCACGAGCTTAGAGGCTTATTTCGCGAAGACATGTATGGGTGTCGAATTGAATGTGGTGGTTGTGATCCCATATCTATGGAGTATGCACAACACAGGAGCCTTGAGTGTTGAAAAATGGACTCAAATCAAGAAATATAGCTAATGCTCTCTCTCTCTCTCTCTCTCTCCCCCTCTCTCTCTTGCATCCATTAGCTGATCATTTCCGCATTCTTTTCACCCCATGGAAGGGGTTTTCTACGCCGTTTTGCATGCATGAAAGTGGCCAAAAATAGCCAAGGCCAACAAAGATCCATTTACCATTTCAAAAAGAGCCAAAGCCAAAATGTTATGTAGCTAATAATATATGTCTGATTCACATTGTATTTTTACGCTCATTTTGCACAGACGAGGGTTTCTAAATTAGATCCCACTTTGATATGTTTCAGCAAAAGAATCAAGATCAAAAGTTACAAAAATTAAGGTGTGAGTTATTAGGCAATATTTTTGCATATTCACTAAGTCTTTATCGGCTTCAACAATCGATCTCATTTCAGTTTGTTAGGAGCCAACAATTTGCAAGTTACCAGGGTATCCACAAGTAGTCATCAACTTTACAACCAGACCGTACTTGAAAAGATGGGTACCTATCTCGGCGTCGTGGTAAAAACTATAACATGGACAGTCAGGTGTCTGTATCAGTGCCATGGTGGTAACTAGCGTTGAAACTAAATAATTAGGTAACTAAGTTAATACTATTATGGTATCTGTAACTTGGGTAACTGATTAACTACTCCCTCTGACTCCAAAAAGAAGACATAGTTTGACTGTAACTTGAGTAACGGATTGACTGCACAATTATTTGGTTTGTGTAGTAACAATAACTAGTTCTTGTTATCTTAAAGATTGTATATATACCTAGTTTGGGCAAAAACCAAAATTTTGTGCTCACATATTAGGATTGCCTTTCTTTTTTTACTGTAATGACGATTGATAACAGCGCATTTGTGACGACTTTGTCAATATTCAAGTTCCGTGACCCTACATTGTGTGACCGCGAGCATGTGTGTGCGTTTGTGTCTGCTACGTGCAATACACTAAGAGTCCCCAAGAGCTACTCGCTCGCGATGCAATTATTTGTTTTCTCTTGATAGTAGAAAAAGGAATCTGATTTGATTCTGCAGGCTATAGACACGGTCGCAACAAGAGCCAATGGTCACATGGTATTCCCGTCAAATTACCAATAGCCTCATCCATCACAACTAAAATTGACACCATTTATCCTCAAGAGAAGTGTCACGTATTGTTGGGGAACGTAGCAGAAATTCAAAATTTTCCTACGTGTCACCAAGATCTATCTATGGAGAAACTAGCAACGAGGGGAAGGAGAGTGCATCTACATACCCTTGTAGATCGTTAAGCGAAGCGTTCAAGTGAACAGGGTTGATGGAGTCGTACTCGTCGTGATTCAGATCACCGGAGATCCTAGTGCGAAACGGACGGCACCTCCGCGTTCAACACACGACACAGCCCGATGGCGTCTCCCACGCCTTGATCCAGCAAGGAGAGAGGGAGAGGTTGAGGAAGACTCCATCCAACAGCAAGACAACGGGCATGGTGGTGATGGAGGAGCGTGGTAATCTTGCAGGGCTTCGCCAAGCATCACAAGATATGAGGAGGAGGAAGAAGAGACGCAGGGCTGCACCCACGAGAGATAGAATTGCGTGTCTTGGGCAGCCCCTTGGCCTCATATATATAGGGGAGAGGGAGGAGGGTGCGCCCCCTCTAGGGTTCCCACCCCTAGAGGGGCGGCAGCCCTAGATGGGATCAAGGGAGGCGGCCAAGAGGGGAGGGAGAGGGAGGCGCCCACTAGATGGGCCTTAGGGCCCATCCGCCCTAGGGTTTGCCCCTCCCACTCACCCTGCGCCTTGGGCCTCTTGTGGGGCGCACCAGCCCCTTGGGGCTGGTTCCTCCCACACTTGGCCCACGCAACCTTCCGGGGTTGGTGGCCCCACTTGGTGGACCTCGGGACCCTCCGGTGGTCGATACATTACCGAAATGGCAAAACTTTTAGGTGACCAAAACAGGACTTCCCATATATAAATCTTTACCTCCGGACCATTCCGGAACTCCTCGTGACGTCCGGGATCTCATCCGGGACTCCGAACAACATTCGGTAACCACATACAAGCTTCCTTTATAACCCTAAGCGCCAAGAACCTTAAGTGTGTAGACCCTACGGGTTCGGAGACATCACGGAGACATGACCAAGACGTTCTCCGGTCAATAACCAACAGCGGGATCTGGATACCCATGTTGGCTCCTACATGTTCCACGATGATCTCATCGGATGAACCACGATGTCAAGGACTCATTCGATCCCGTATTCAATTCCCTTTGTCTAGCGGTATTGTACTTGCCCGAGATTCGATCGTCGGTATACCGATACCTTGTTCAATCTCGTTACCGGCAAGTCTCTTTTACTCGTTCCGTAACACATCATCCCGTGACCAACCCCTTGGTCACATTGTGCACATTATGATGATGCCCTACCGAGTGGGCCCAGAGATACCTCTCCGTTTACACGGAGTGACAAATCCCAGTCTCGATTCGTGCCAACCCAATGACACTTTCGGAGATACCGTAATGCACCTTTATAGCCACCCAATTACGTTGTGACGTTTGGTACACCCAAAGCATTCCTACGGTATCCGGGAGTTGCACAATCTCATGGTCTAAGGAAAAGATACTTGACATTAGAAAAGCTTTAGCATACGAACTACGATCTTTGTGTTAGGCTTAGGATTGGGTCTTGTCCATCACATCATTCTCCTAATGATGTGATCCCGTTATCAATGACATCCAATGTCCATGGTCGTGAAACCGTAACCATCTATTGATCAACGAGCTAGTCAACTAGAGGCTTACTAGGGACATGGTGTTGTCTATGTATCCACACATGTATTCTTTGTTTCGGTCAATACAATTATAGCATGAATAATAAACGATTATCATGAACAAGGAAATATAATAATAACTAATTTATTATTGCCTCTAGGGCATATTTCCAACACATATCACCGCTGTTCTTTGAGATGTTGCTCGTCGCCCTATGCATGCTGACTGACTCGTACATCCTGCCATTGAAGTGCACCACTTTAGTCTGAGTGAGCTATTTCTTGAGCAAGGTCCTATTTTGTTTGACACGTAAGAACATGGTTAATTCCCGATGCCTCTCATTTCAAGATAGTGTAAATGCATTGGAATGAGCATTGGACAACGAGAGGACAATGGAAGAGAGATGTCATATCCTTCGAAGCTATCTAGTTGTGTAGTTGAAGCACATGAAGGAGAGATGGATGGTATTATATATCCATGAGAATAGAGGCTTGTTCCGCGAGGATATGTATATAGTGTCAAATTGAATGTGGTGGGTGAATTTGTGATCACATATCTATGAAGTCTGGAAAATGAACTCAAATCGAGAAAGATAGCTAATGTCGGGACAATAAATGACATCTCGTTTGATTCCTTCCATTTTATAAAAAGACATGCATAATCATGGGAAGTGATTGAAAAGATGATCTGGCAGAACCCTCTCTCTCTTTTTATTACTCTCTCGGTCTTTTGCGATAAGTTATTATGAGCATGTCTCTTGAACATCTCCAATGCATGTCCACTCCCCATTCCTTTCCGCATCTTTCCACCTCACCAAGGGGTTGTGTAGGACGTTTGACATGAATAAAAGTAATCCAAATGGCCAAGGCCAGCAAAGATACATCTACTATTTAGAGAATTCAAAACAACATGTAGCTAATAATATATGCCTAATCCATATTGTATTTTATCATTTATTTTGTACAGATGAGGGTTTCAAAATTAGACCCCACTTGGTATATGGTTCGGCAAAAGAATCGACCAAAGATGTCAACTACTAAGCATAGTCAATTGCAAATCTCCCGGTTGGTTTGCTTCTCTCCAAGTATGGGAGGTTTCCAATCTTTGAAAGACAACTTGTACTTTCTTGATCTTATGAAGAAGGGGCTTACTTAGCTGTGGACTTTGGGATATTGAGAGTAGACCATGTCGTACATTAGGGAATCTCGAATCAATCCGAATCCTCTAACACTCCTTTTTGAGATCAAAATTTACCAACATTAATATGTGATTTAATAGACAATATATTAACATATTTACAAAGTATTTATAATCTTAAACTCTATATCGCACTTCACTACGTTATGAGCCAACAATTCACGAGTTACCGAGTTATCCACAAGTAGTCATCAACTTTACAACCAGACCATACTTGAACAACCACCTCATGGTAAAAACTATAACATCAATGGTCGGGTGTCTGTACCAGTGCCATCGTGGTAACTAGTGACTTGAATCTAAATAATTAGGCAGCTAAATGAATGCTATTATGGTATTTATAACTTGAGTGACTTATTAACTACCCACTGGCTCCAAAACCAAGTGTAGTTTGACCGTTCAAATTCATGCCTTAATAGTAAATCTCTCGTACAATATTTAGCCAATGGTTACAAAATCATAATCTTGTGGAAGTGCTTTTTGAGGATGAATTATTTGCCACCGTGTAGGCCCATGGTGACCTGAAACCCAACAGAGACCCATGGATGCCCAAGTCCACGTCCAACATGTATCAGGATAAAATCAATGCATAAGGGTTTTAGTCACTTTCGGAATGGGTTACCTGTGTGGAGATTTTCGTCACTCGGCTCAGATTGAAAAGGGTGTATCCTCACCGGATGGACCTCACCCAGATCAAAGCAACCCAATGGCGGAAGCATTAATTGAGAGCTACCGCTACTGTCATGAGGCACCCCCCATACGCTAATCGCTCGGGCATGCAATTCTTTTGTTTCTACTAATAGTAAAAAAGGATTAATTGTCACAACAAGAGCCAATGATCACATGATATTCCCATCAAATTACTAATAATATGGTTCACCACAATTTAAAGCTGGCACCGTTTTCCCTCTAGAAAAGTACCATGTGTCCTTATTGTACTTTACTATGTTGTTCGTATCATTATTCATGTTAATTGACTCGTGCATTCTTCTGTCGCAGAGTAACCCTCTCGTTCGAGTAAGCATGGCGCAAAGTATCATCTTATTTTGTTTGACACACAAGGGCATGATTAGTTCTTAAGGCCTCTCATTCCAAGATGGTGTGATGTGTTGAACACTGGACGACTGAGGGAGAGCAAGAGATATCATATACTTCAAAGCTAGCTAGTTGTGTAGTTGAAGCAGATGGAGGAGAGGCTAATGATATTATATATCCATGAGATAGAGGCTTATTCCGGGAAGATATGTATGTAGTGTCGAACTGAATGTGGTGGGTGAAATTGTGATTCCATATCTATGAAGTTTGAACAACACATGAGTGTTAAAACAAACTCAAATCAAGAAATATAGCCAATGTTGGGACAAGAAACACATATCGTTCGATTCCTTCCATTTTCAAGAAGATATACTTAACCATCTGAACTGACTGAAAAGATGACCGGCGAGAACTCTTCCTCTTTTATTACTCTCTTGGTATTCTGTATTCATTAGTTGATCATTTCTATTGAACATCTCCAATGTATGTCCATTCCCCATTCCTTTTTGCATTCTTTTAACCCCACAGAAGGGGTTGTGTAGGACGTTTTGCACGCATGAAAGTAATCCAAATAGCCAAGGCCAGCAAAGATACATCTGCTATTTCGAAAATTTGAAACGTTATTTAGCTAATAATACACGCCTTATTCACATTGTATTTTTACCATTCGTTTTGTATAGATTAGACCCTGCTTGGTATGTTTCGGCAAAAGGATCAAGATCAAAAGTTACCAATATTAATATGTGGGTTATCAGACAGTATATGCAGATATTCACAAAGTATTATCATCTTAAACATTATATCTCACTTCAATATGTTATGAGACAACAATCCGCGAGTCATCGAGTTGTCCACAAGTAGGGTGCGGAGGACACCTACTATTCGTGTGCACACGTGGCCGAGACCTATGGGCCCGTCTTGGGGTGATTCAAATTGTTGATCAAGCTTTGCATGTGGGCAGATCGGGTTCAACAATCTTCAAACACATCCTCTCTCTTTCGGATGAACATCTGGCTATACATCCAAGGTTGAATTTCAAGCAAGTGATAGCAGTCGTAGGCCGGTACTTGTGGTGGATCCAGAGACAAATTACTCACAATGATTCGGTCCCGCCAGGAGAAGAAGGGGCCACACTTGGTCAACCTCCGCAACCACTCTTGTGTTCTTGCTTAATGGCCAGATAGGACGTCGTGTAGTGTGCATTCCCGATGCATTGTTTTTGCATTGCTCTCTTTATTTGTCTCTTTTTACCTGATATAATATGCTTTGTAAGAAGATTTCCTCAACACCTTTGTATTGCTCGATTGTCAGGCTTTATTTATAAATCGGGGCGCAAGACTATTTCGGGGATAAATGGTTAGAGAGGACAGTAAGGAAATAAGAAAATAACCCACACACGGTAAAGTGCTTTCATTGTTTATTTATAAAACCAGGTGAAAACCTATTTCAAGCATAAATGGTTAGAGAAATGCTCTCAGGATTCAGGAATAGCATAGACGCATTTGTATAGCAGAACGGTTGGTACGCTACTCGGGTGCACAAAGCTTGCCTCCCCCAATAATCGCTGTCGGTCGCCAACGCTTTCCTTGTTTGATTAAGCAGCAGCACGATCTGATCTCTTCCTCCTCCTTATCCGGCGGTCCTCCCGTTTCTTCAGACACCCTCCACCTCAGGCCACGGGGCCGCGTCCCCTCGCCGGTCTATAAATACCGGCCAAGGGGAGCCAAGCAAGATCACCCACCGCAACACCATCATCGCATCCCATTAGCATCGCCATTTTCCTTGGAAAGTAGCCAGAAACAGCAGCGCCATGGCCGGCATCATGCACAAGATCGAGGAGAAGCTCCACATGGGCGGCGGCAGCGACGAGCACAAGAAGGACGAGGAGCACAAGAAGAAGGACGAGGAGCACAAGAAGAAGGACGGCGAGCACAAGAAGGACGGCGAGCACAAGGAGGGCATGATGGAGAAGATCAAGGACAAGATCAGCGGCGACGGCCACGGCGACGGCAAGAAGGACGGCGAGGGCCACAAGGAGAAGAAGGACAAGAAGAAGAAGAAGGACAAGAAGCACGGCGAGGGCCACAAGGACGACGACGGCCACGGCAGCAGCAGCAGCGACAGCGACAGCGACTGAGCCATCTCCGGCCCGCGCTCCGGCAGCCTGCAGGTATGAATGGTCACCGTCTCTTTTTCCGTTGGGTTTGCGCTCTCATGTTTTTGTTGGATCTGGTCCAGTTAATTAATTAGGATGGTGAGCACTTGCTAATATTTTTTGATCTGTTCTTGCAGTGCAGGCGAGATGAACGCTTGGGAGAAGTGTGACCATATATGTTGCAGGGTTTGGAGTGTGTGGATCTTGTGATGTAATAACCGGCCGGCTGCACTACACTGCATGGTGCTTGTAATAATAACGTTAAGGAATCATGTTGGTATTGAACTATTGATCTATCTCCATGGTAAATTCGTAGTACCACCATAATTTTCCGAGCTTTTTTTGTATGTATGCGGTGTCTCTGTTCATCTCTGGATCTCTCGGCCAGACCGCCAGAGCGTGATTAACGGTTGGGATCGTTTAGGAATGGTTATTGGTGTTCTATTTATCCTCTTTTCAGTTTCAGAACCTACGTGGTGCTCTGTTTTCTTTCAGAGTTTTGCTTGTTTGCAACTTTCCTCTGTTTTTCATTTTCGGATTTGTGCCCGGTATTAACTTCCGGAATGCAAAAATCAAGGTTGTTCCTCACAAGAGCCAATCACCACATGGTTTACCCCTCTATTTACCGAAAACATGTCGCATCACATCTACAATGGTCAACCATGTTATCATCAAAAAGACGATTCGGCACCCCTGCTAGATAAGCTTTACGTACTAAATTTAGCCCCCTGTCATTGCGGGCCATAAGGTGCTAGCTCGAGGTGCCATGTATCCCGAGTGTTCTCCGAAGCTAAAATTTCATGATAGTTGATCTCTCTGCGGGAGCACCTCATCCTCTCCTAACTGAACTTATTCCAATGCATCATCTTGAACCGTTTTACGCATAAGAAAATGGTTAATTCCTGAGGCCTCTCGTTTCTATATATTGTAATTAATGCAGTGAGCATTAGATCAGAAGATGATAGAAAATGAGAGAGTGTCCATTTGATTCAAAGCTAGCTAGTCCAGTAGTGACAGATCGAGGAGAGGCTGAGGATATTATATAGACATGAGAGCAGAGGCTGCTTTTGTGAACATATCTAGTGTATAACTGAACGTGGTGGGTGGAATTCTATCATAGCTGCATAACCCATGTGGGTTCTATAAAGCCTATGGCTCAAGACAAATGAAAGATAACCACGGCTGGGACCGGAAATGTCTCCTTGATTTTCTAAAAGATGCACGTCGTCACGGGAAGAGATCGGAAAGATGAGATGAAGGCTCTTTTTAAAGAACCTCTCAGACTTAGTATCACACTAGATGGAATATGATATACAACTAAATCTGAATTGTCTATTAATGGAGGGTTAGGCTCTCTTTTGTTGAAAAAGAATTTTGGGGTGGTTTAGTGCTTACTATGCTTGCCACGTGGTGATCGGAGCTGCGAGCCACCATGTCCGGACCATGGCTACTGGGCGGGATTTTCAACATGGTCACTTCCATCGCGGACAAGAACAATGGTCCGATCAACCAGCGTACCTCCAGCAGATTCCGCCGCTTCATCACAGACCATGCCCTGCGCGACATCTATATGCACGCAGGCGACGCTTCACTTGGTCGAATGAGCAGGACAACCCACACCTTTGGTTTACCAGCGACCGCGTCTTGTGCACCATCTCACAGGCCACGGGCATCCGCAGCACCTCCTCCGCTGCCTTGCCTCCAGCGGCTTGGATCACTTGCCCCCTCGTCTGGACTGCTCCCTCTGCTACTTTGAGAAGCAGCGGTTCCACTTTGGCGCTTTTGGGTCAAGCTCGAGGGGTTCACGCCATTTGTGGAGGCGACACGGCACTCTGTCCCGCCGACGCCGACCCTTTCGGCGGCTCTTGGCCGGTGAAGGCCACCTCGTCGTCGCCTTGAGTTGGGGCTCCCGCTCCGTCGGGCACATCACCTCCCAGCTAACCATGGCGCCACGAGCTCATTTATCGGCTTGACGTCGCGCCAAAGACCACCACGCTCTTTCGCCCGCGAGACACAGCTCGGCGTGAACTTAAAAGCACTTACCTCGGTCTAGCTTCCCTCGAGCGATGTCTCTGCGTGCGCGGCGCGTCCGGCTCCGTAGGCTCAAGGAGGGGGACATGAATGCCGCTTACTACAAGATCCACGCCGCGCACCAGAGCCAGAAGAAGCATATTCTCAGCCTGCGCGTGAACGATGCGACGATCATGGATGCGGCCTCCCTGTCGCGGGTGGCCTACGAGCACTTCTCCTCCATCCTTGGCACCGCGAATGCGGGACCCATTCTCTCCGTGCAGGGCGCGGTCAACCATAGAAGCCGACCTCCTCGAGCTAGATGCCCCTTTCTGCGAGGAGGAGATGCGGGGCGCGATCAAGAAGATGCCAGCGGGCAAAGCACCCGGCCCGACGGATTCACCTCCGAATTCCTCCGGGCGTCTTGGCCAATCATCAAAGCGGACATCTGCGAGGCCTTTGACAAACTCTACGCCATGAGCGGGCGGATTCCGCAAGCTCAGCGAGGCCCTCCTCGTCTTGCTGCCCAAGAAACAGCTGCCGCTATCACGGATTACCGGCCCATCAGCCTGATTCACATCATCGCCAAGCTGTTCGCCAAAGTGCTATCCCTGCGTCTCGCCCCTCGGATGAAGGAGATCATCTCCGCAAATCAAAGCGCCTTCATCGCCGGCTGTTGCGTGCCGCGATAACTTTCTCCTCGTCCGACAAACTGCGGGCTCCTCCACAACAACAAGTCGCCAAGAGTTCTTACGAAACTTCGACATCGCCAAAGCCTTTGATCTGATCTCATGGCCTTTCTGCTTGAGACTTTATCGCACCTTAACCGGAGGCGCTGGTGCGAGTGGATCTCCATTCTCACATCCACAGCCTCCACTCGCGTCCTCGTTAATGGCAACCAAGGCCCACCGATTGATCATGCGAGTGGACTGCGCCAGGGTGATCCGGTCTTGCCCATGCTGTTCGCCATCGTCATCGACACCCTCAACTCCCTCCTCCAACACGTCGTGGCCACGGGCGCTTTGCGCCGGCTCACCGCCAGGCACGGGGCCTCCAGCATCTCACTCTTCGCCGATGATGTAGTCATCTTACGCCACCCGACCGCGAGGAGCTCGCCACGATCCGTCGCTGCTCCAGCCCCGATGGCAGCGTCGCTGCGCACTAATTTCGCCAAGTGCTCGGCATCGCCAATCCGGTGCTCTAGCGAGGAAATCACCGCGAACGCGTCGGGGCTTTCATGCGCTGTCAAGGAACTCCCCGTCCCCTACCTCGGCTTGCCACTCACCATTCGCAAGTGCCATGCATCCGCGCTCCTCCCACGGTGGATAAGCTGACAGAAGCTTCGCCACTTGGAAGGCCTCGCTCCTTTCCCGCGCGGCGCCCTCGCCTGATGCGGCGCGTGCTCACCGCCATGCCAATCCACATCACCTGCCGCCATGGCTCTGAACCCCACAACCTCAAGAAGATCACCACGCTGATGCAGGACTTCCTCGGCATGGGCGCAAAGACGCCAGGCACGGCTGTTGCTTCGTGAGCTGGCCCAAACTCTCCCGCCCGCTCGAGCTTGGCGGCCTCGCGGTGCGCGACCTCCACCGAACAGGCATCGCTTACGCGCCCGCTGGCTATGGTTGCAAGCTACTGATCCGGACCGCCCATGGAGCCACCTTCCGCTGCCGCGTGATGAGGAAACGAGCCACTTCTTTCGCGCATCCACCACCTGGACCATCGGGGATGGACGGACCTACCGCTTTTGGATCGATCATTGGATCAATGGGTCATCACCGCGGAGATTGCCCCGCTCTCATAGCACTTGTCTTGCCGGCCGGCAGCCGCCAACGCCTCGCCTCTACGAGGCCACCGCAAAACTTCGCTCTGGATTGAGGACATCCATGGTGCCATGGGCGCCGCTGCCGCGATCGAGTACGTCGATCTGTGGCGACGGATCCAAAGCATTCACCCTTCGGCCGAACCGGACAGAATCTCTTGGAAATGGACCAAAAATGGGATCTACGCAGCCAGCTCTGCATACAAAGCCTTGTTCCATGGTTCGACCGCCAGCCCTTTCTGGCGTCTCATCTGGCGATCGTGGGCGCTGGCGGTATCAAGTTCTTTCTCTGGCTCGCCTCGATGGATCGTTCTTTGGGACGGTTTGGCGCGCGCCCGCCCGCGGATTGCCTCACGATCCCCTCGCAAGCTCTATGGCCAAGAGCTCGAGTCCTGGATCACACTGCTTGCGGTCGTCTTCTCCCGGATTACTTGGCACGAAATCCTCTCATGGTGCCGTCTACCAATCCCTACGCCTTGCTCCACCGACGCCTTCTTCAACTGGTGGTGCAAGACCAACAACAATGCCCCGGCTTCGTCTCGCAAGGGGATTAACTCGCTCATCGCACTCACTGCCTGGTCCATTTGGAAGCACCGCAACGCTGCCGTCTTCGACAATGCCCGGCCATGTAATGATGATCTTGCTCGCACAATCAAAGATGAGGCCGCTTTGTGGAGCACGTCTTTGGAGCAACTAAGTTAGCATCCATCATTCCTATAACCTAAGATCTATTGTAGCGAGGCTGAGCACCCTCCCCTCTGCTCATGTTGCACTCTTTGGGTCGCCTTCGGCGCACGACCCCTAGAGTTGCACCCTGTACTACCCCCACCCCCTATCAATGAAATGATACGCAACAATGCGTATTCACCAAAAATGTAGGTGAAACAGAATTTTTAGCTATAGAGTATAGTTTCAAAATTTATCTAGCGTCGACATTTCCCGTAGTGGCAAAATACATGACCTATTGTCATCGAAGATCGAATGGCTTCGTTTCAGGTGATCATATCCACTCCACTTCCCCATCTCACTTGCATGCTGCTTCGTTCCCATCCGCATCCTCACCGTCATGTTGCTGCATTGAAACTCGTGCATTACAAAACCGCTAGTGCTCTCTTTAGGATGGTGTATCTCTAGTATGTTTATCTCGAACAACACTTCACCACTGTCGAGAGGGCCATCAACATCTGCGATGGTTGTTCATTGTCATTGAGACAACCAAAAAGGATGTGACATTATTGTTCATGGTTAGCTGGGGCATAATTAAGATTTGGGCATGGCCCGGGGGTGGGGGAGAGGGTGGAAATATACATTTCACGTGTCACACCATGTTCAGAATTGGCAAGAGGGGCGCCACCGCGTGCAATGGAGGGGCGCAGATCGATGAGAGGGAGAGGATATTATATAGACATGAGAGGAGAGGCTGCTTTTGTGAAGATATCTAGGGTAGAATTGGAACGTGGTGGGTGGAATTCTGATCTCATATATGTCATAGCTGCATAACCCATGTGAGTTTTCAAAAGGCTACGAGTCGAGACAAATGAAAGATATCCACGGTTGGGACCAGAATGGCATGTAATTTGATGACCTCGGTTTCTAAAACATGTACGTAGTCACCGGAAGAGATAGGAATGATGAGATGAAGGCTCTTTTTTAAAGAACCTCTCAGACTTAGTACCGCACTAGATGAAATATGATATACAACTAAATCTAAATCATTGGTTGATGAAGGGTTAGTCTCTCTTTTGCTGAAAAAGAATTTTGGGTCGTTTAGTGCTTACTATGCGTACCATGTGGTGATCTGGGCAGTTTTTTTGTCTAATCAAAATCATGTAGGTGAAACAGAGTTTTTAGTTGTAGGGTTTAATTTCAATAGTTAGCGTCGACATTTCCCATAGTGGCAAAATACATGATCGGTAGTCATAGAAGATCGAATGGCTTCATTTCAGGTGATCATCTCCACTCCACTTCCCCATTCACTCACATGCTGCTTCATTCCCATCCGTGTCCTCGCCGTCATGTTGCCGCCATTGAAACTCGTGCATTGCAAAACCGCTCGTGCTCTCTTTAGGATGGTGTGTTTCTAGTATGTTTATTCATCTCGAAGAACACTTCACTGTTGTAGAGAAGGCCATCAACATCTGAAGTGCTGTTGTTTATTGTCATTGATACAACATATAAGCAGTATGTCTCAAGTGTCAAATGCATATGGATATCCAAACCACTAAGAAGACCCATGACACACGCTTGAATTTCATCCTCCTCAACCGACAATGTCTAGGCAAGAACTCCCAAGCCGAAGTGATAATGATATATCTAGAACCCGAGCCACCAAACAAATGGAACCGGAATAAAGGCAACCAACATCCACTTTAAGATAAGGTTCAATGGGGAAGAAGACCCCTTTTATAAGTCCCCACAAATCTGCCCGTTATGTGCAGAAAACTGTAGGACCGATACAACCGGTGCATGAACCAGTACAACCGGTCAAAGCAGAGGAAAAACCTACCTGTAGGAAAAAGCCCTAAGTGGTACAACAGCCCGGGGAACCGGTAGTACCGGTTAAACTGAACTAACCAGTACAACCGGTCAACAACCGCCCAAGAACCGCTCCAAAACAGAAACTAGTCCGGTAGTAGAGCGGTACATGGCGGGTACAACCTTCGGACCAATTCTAGAGCGGTACAACCGCTCCGAACACCGGTTGTACCGGTGAACCGGTACAACCACTCTAAGGGGCGGTACAACCTCTCTGTGTAAAACAGGTAATAACAAAACAACCATAACTTTCGCATACGAGCTCCGAATTCGAGGAAATCAAGTTTGTTGGAAAGCTAAGGACAAGGGAAAACACAAACTTGATAGAAATATCAAGAAATAGCAATTGATAAAAAATCCAAAATAAAATGGTGAGAACCCTTTCTCAATTAAGACCGGTAAAAACTCCAACACCGAAAACACAAAAGAAGATGCATATGAAATCAGTTTTCGATGAACTCGAGCTTGTCATGAAGATGACCATAAGCTCCAAATCTCACAAGGAGAAGAACCAAACAAGAAGCCTGAGAGATGATGCAAGGATGCAATGGTTTGAGCTCTCGACGAACAAAATGATCAAGCTACTCACTAGAGAGCCCCCCTTGATAGTACGACAATCGATCCTACAACCCGGTCTCCCAACTACCACTATGAGACTGGTAAAATAGAAAACCTATCAAGGGAAAACCTTTGCCTTGCACATAGTCCACTTGAGCTAGATGATGACGATCTTGACTTCCTCAAGTTGGACCACCTTTCTTGATTGTGTTGGCTCGATGAAGACTAGTTGATTGCTCCGCCATACTCTACTATGGCTGAGCCACTCTTCGGCACATCATCACAATTCCATTGACACCACAATGGACGGAAAGCTTCAAGCTTGATTGCTCCCCCATACTCCATTATGGATGAGCCACTCTTCGTGTTGCTCCACTTGAACTTGCACACTACAAACTTGATGACGATCACCACTTGATGTCATCCTTCATGGGTTGTATGAGATCTTCCACTTGACGCAAGACCATGGAAACATACCTAACCCCACACAGAACTCTCATGTAGACCATGGGTTAGTACACAAAGTGTAATGGACAATGCTTACCATACCATGGGATCACTTGGTCCCTCTCGGCACAACTTGTGCGCTTTGTGTGTTGATCAACTTGAATCACTCTCTGTACTTAGTCTTGATAAGCCTTGAATCTTTCCAACTCTCTTCATTTGGATGATGCCTTGAAGGTAAGCATGAATGATCACACAATCTTCTTCTTCAAGACATGCTTCCAATAAGCTCAACTCTCACATGACCAATCTTTGGATAATTCCTTAATAGCACCTTGGTCAACACATAAACTCCTTGAAACCAACACATGGACCGCATGTCCTTTCAATCTCCCACATTTTGGTAATTGATGACAATCATTTTCAAGAGAGTTTATATAAGGAATTATGCATCACCATGCAATGCAACAACCAATAGTGCATGCGTATGAGATGCAAATGCTAAGGAACAAAACCAAAGAAAGAGGAGATAACTCTCTAAACTAGTCCACAACTCTCTGAAACTTCTCCCCCATTGGCATCGATTGCCAAAATGGGCGAAAATCTTAGAAGGCCGATATAAAAAGTGTTCCTTCGTAGATTGTGTATATCTCAACAAGAGAGAGGAATGCCATACACAAATCCAAAGGTAAATACTTGGAGAAACACAAACTATATTGAGGCACAAGGATTGCTAAAGAATGATATGCCACAAAGACATAACAAAGAGAGACACAAGCAATCAAGCAATCAAAATATACCAATTGAAGCAAGCAAGTAAAGGATATCAACTGAACCACCTAGACCAAAGATCCTATGAGCCACATGAATGAAGGATATTATGATATGAGCAAAGGAGTGTTCTAAAGAAACTAGAGAAGCTCCCCATGATTTGTGCACACATAAGAATTTTTGTATTTGGATACAAAGTGCACAAAATAGGATCATAGCTCCCCCAAAATCAATAGAGACTTACAACAAGTGCAAGTGAGCATATAGGAAACAATGCCTAGCACTTGCAACAAAATAGGCAGCTTCTGAGAGTCCCGGCCGGCTTATAAACAGTGTCCGGCTCGGACCGCTCGGTGACTAGTTAAATCTACCTTATGATACAAGTCATGCCATGGTGGCGGTTTACTACAACGGGCCTTAAGTCGCCTGTGGGCCTTAAGCCCTTTACTGAACCGCCATCTTCACACTTGATTACAGGCTCCAATCTGGCGAGTCTTCTTTGTGTAACCCGGCCCCTCCTGGGCGGCTTACACAAATAGTTATATCCCCAACATTAGGCCCCAGATTGATTTGAACCTATTCATGTCAATCTAAAATACTTTAAGAAGTAAATCTTCAGTCTTCCGGCTGTGCAAAGGTTTTCTTTAACCCGCCATGACGTCATCTTTTGGATCCGTGTTAACCCGCCGTGACGTCATCCTTACTTAAATTCATTCTTTATTTCATCGTATCCTCCAACGGATCTTTGCCTTTACTGACTGTTCCGAAAATTGAGGCGTCGGGGCTGCTAGATAATAACTTTTATCTCCTCGTTTCTCGCGCTCTTTAGTGGCCCTTCCTTATAAATAGACCCGACTAGGTCTTCTTTCATTCTTCCCGTTCTGCATCTTCTTCCTCTCGCCCCCATCTGTCACTGGAGCTCCGTCGCCGTCGCCACAGCGCATCTCGTCTTCGTCGAGCTTGGCCACTGCATCGACCTGAACTTGACCAGAGAACGGCAGCTTTCCTCCTCCATGAGATCTTCCATGATAAGTGTTTCCCCTTTCTGCGCCATAGATCTATGCTAGGGCTAGTATGTTCTTCTATCTGATTCATCGTTCATCCTAGTTCCTCGCACTTGCCTCTGCCGTAGCTCGTTTGATCCAGTAATAGCGTAAATTTCGTGCGGTTGTTGTTCCGCATCCATTTTTAGTAGTAGCAGATCTTCATTCTTTGTAGGAATCCTCAATAGAACGTATGAACTTCTCCGCACCATTTTAGGTCTAGAAAATTTTCCTTTTCAGAGAAATATTTTGATCCAGAACAATAACTGCTAGCTGTGAAACTTGCTTTTACCACCCGGAAAAAACCTCTTTTGATAAATGCTCTGGAACACAACTGTCGGGATGTCCGGCTTAAATAAATGACACAGAACCTTAATTGCTCCTCATGATCCGGAAATTTTTTGAATTGCACTTGATACTTGTAGCGGCTTAAATATTGTTGCACAGTCATCCTTATATCATTAGGCCCCTCATTAAGCCGCCACTTTACATAATTAAGATTTTTCTCCGGGTTAAATTTGAACCGGATCTTCTTATATTTCCATAGGCCAATTCTTGTGATGGCTCCTAAGGCTCCCAAGGCCCTGTAACTTGCAATTGGGTTCCATCCATAGTTACCAATAGCAAACTAGCTGAGTTTGTAAAGTCAGGCATCTGCCAAAAAGGATGTCATGTCTTACCGTGCTCTGACCCATCTGAAGAAAAGCCTCACCCCAAAGCGAGGGAAGTAATAATTTTTACAGATCATATGAGCCATGGATTTGCTCCTCCGGTTCAAAGTTCTTGAGAGGTTTTAAATTTCTTTGACCTTAGACCTCAAGACATCGGACCCAATTCCGTGTCATATATCCGCAATTTTCAAGTCTTCTGCGAGGTGTACACGAGAGAGGAGCCAAGTCTGCTTTTGTTGGGGAACTTTTTACATGAACCGACAAAATGAACGCATGTAGCGGGCCCAGTCTTGAGCTTGGCGGCATCTCAATCCAGCGACGGAGACTGTCTTTTCCCTTATCTTTGAGTTGCCGAGTCACCCCAAATCTTGGAACCAGACGTGGTTCTCTTTGTCGAGGACACTTCTCGGTGATGAAAAACCTCTGCCCGGCTTTCGCGCACTGCGCCTTGAGTCTAACCATTCGTTACTAGACAAGCTGACAACCCTTGAACGTGTGCCTCTCAACTCCACCATCAAGAAAATAAAAGCTCTCTTGGGAAATGGCTTAAACGGCATCGATCTGGTCCGAGTCTAGGTCACTTGGCGTATACTTCCATTAAGCGCCGTCCGGCTTAATGTGTACTTATCTGAGGAGAAAAAAGCCCGATCCGCTATGCCATAGCCTGACGACTTACCGGATGGCGTGGTGGATGCTACAACCCGATCACTCTTGAAGGAGAACCTTTGTGACGAAACAACGCCTTGACTTACTTCCATTTTACAAGAATAACCCGGCCCCTGCGGTAAGTTATTAATCGTAACAAATGTTTACGGATACATTTTACCTTTCTTGATACTCATAAATCTTTAACTTTTTCCACAGGCCGTCGATGACTTCTGGAAAGCCAAATATGATCATGAAGCTGCTAAACAAGCGAGGACGACCAAGAAGGCTGAAAGAAAAGCCGCCAAGATAGGAACCTCAAAAAAGAAGAAACCCAGAGCCTCCGACTTACTCAGATTGGAGGATAGCTCTTCGGATGAGGAAGAGGTAATCTTTAAATTTTCTTAAGTCCCTTCTTATCACCTGTCTGACATTTTATCCCTTCAGGAGGATACGGGGAACAGTCGAGCAACCAATGAAGAGGTAACTATAATCTCCTCCGACTCAGAGCCTTTGCCAAAGCAAAAGATCCGAAGGGTGACCCGGAAAGTAAGATTTTCACATGCACTTGCTTATCAAGATCCTCAATTTCTTTTGAAGCAACAACAGCTTGAGAGCCAAGGCAAACCCGGACAAGTAAAGATGTAGAGCTCTCTTCCGGCTTACACGATGTGAGCGAGGAAGCGCTTGAATCGAGGTCATCTCCGCTTTGCGTTCTGTTTATCCTTTGGCGGGTTTAATTAAATGACCTCTCAATTCATCTGACTCCAATTATCAGGATACCCCTCCTTCCTCTGGCGAGTCTATGTAATCCAACATGCCGGCTTTCAAGACTGCCCCTGGGTAATGTACCTTTGTTACCCTCATGCTTTGCCTTACTCATATCTTGTACTTATCCCTTTGTTTTATCCACAGTGTACAGGTAAAGCCCAGTAAGAAAGCAAAGAAGAATAAGCCGGTTGAAGACCTGGTAGCAACGGGGCCGGAACCCGGAACCACTGCCCCTGATTCTTCTACTCATCAACCTCCTCTTGAGCCGGTCCATGAAATTCCAACACCATCTTCCGACCCACCTCAAGAAGGCACTCTTGATAGCTCCGATAAACCGGAAATTCCTAGCCCGGTCCGGATGGCTGAGCCGGAAGTTGAATTCATGAAAAGCCAGTATGTTGAACTGGGGCGGCCTACTGTTCTTGCCAGATATACCGCTAAGGAAGAACTTGTCAAAAGCCGGAAGACCCATGAGGACATCGCTGATTATGCCCACTTAAGCATTAGCGATATCGTCTCAGGCTATCTGAATCAAGTGCCGCGACCTGGAAATTGACATGGTGAAACAAATACAGCACAAATCTGATGTATTACTTATACTGTTTACCTGCATCTTACATACTGTACCAGCCCCCAAGTCTATTGCGTATTGAACAAATATGTTGTAGACTTTAGAAATCTGATGTACCTGTTAACTTATCCTTCTAAAGAAGAATTTACTTAACCGGTTATAACATAAGGCTTTTAAACTTACAACATACATTAGCCCCCAAGTGTCAAGTATCTTTACTTGTAAGGTGCTTGAGACTTTAATATATGTGACCGGTAAGATAAGGTAAAAATTCTTGACATACATTAGCCCCCAAGTGTCAAGTATCTTTACTTGTAAGGTGCTTGAGACTTTAATAATACCTTACCATAACCTTACTTGTAACCCGGCATTATTGCAGGTCTCCACCAGTCAATTTGAATTGGAAATTGCTAACCTGAAGGCCCAGCTGGCGGCCCAAACCCTTGAGATTCAAAAAGCCGACTCCAAATTCGCAATCAGCATCTCTGAGCAAGAAAAGTTGAAGAAGGATTTTGATGCGGAGAAAAAAACTGGGCGGATGAAAAATCTTCACTTGTGACTCGGGCGAGACAATGAAGCAGCTCTTGCCGAAGCAACTGCCGAACTGTCCGGCTTAAAGCACCAGATATCCCAAATGGTCTCAGCAATTTTCGGTAAGTTACTATATGTAACTTTTTGAACATCACCATGATTTATTTGATAACTATTTCAGAGATTACCTCCGGCTTAATCTTATATGTATAAACACAGGTCCCAGGAGTACCAACCTGAAGCAGAATATGCTGATCAAGCTTAAGGCGGTATACACTCTAGTGGAACAGGTACACCAGGTCTGGCGATGCTTTGGCCGTTGTGGCTTTATCAAATGATACTCCTTATCTCCTGCAGGATGTGCTCAAGCGGCTTGCGGTATTACCTCAACGGATTCGGGGAGTTAAGGCGGGCATCCGGTAGAGCCGGGCCATAGCAGCCTTAAGCCGGGCCAAAGCGTTGGTTCGAGCTAGACTTAGCCGATGTTGCTCTTGGATATCCTAGCTTGAAGGAGGACGGCTCTGCATTCAATGAATCAGACTTCACCACGTGTGTGAGAGTCGTGCGTCTGTAGCCACCATCATCGGCAGCGATATTGATCTTAAGAAGTATCAACCGGGTTATGACAGCGAGAACCGGAGGATTCCAACTCCGCACTATAATGATGTCAGCCTGATCCCTCCAACTCGTAAGCATACCTTTGCTCCTGAAGTTGACCTGCCCAGTTTAATAGATGATGAAGCTGAATTTGAAGCGTTAAGCGGCATTGTTGGACCTCATCAACCTTCCGGGACAAAGGAAGCGATCGAAGAGGCGGAGAAGGATAACCCGGAGTCGTCAAGCCCACCAAAGGAGTAAATCGCCAGGTGTTTGGCCAAAAAACAATGCCTCATCTATTCAGACTCGGGGAGTCTTGTAATAGGGTAGAAAGAAACTTCCCAATGCTTGTCATGCCTTTGTGCATGTTCTTATTGCTTAATATTTTCCGCAAGCCGCCACGGCTGTATATTTTTCCTTGATGTTTTATATTTTGCTTGCCATATCCTGTGACCCCTTGATACTCTTTCCGGCTCATATAATGTTCACCCGGCACATAACAACCCGGGGTGACGAATATTAAACCGACAAGACAAAAAAACATCTCCTAATGCTTTCCATAAGGTTTTAGGGTCATCAAAATACTTTACAGGCTTCTGATTCGAATACGATCAGTAAATCGTTCCAAAGGGGTTAAGCTAAGATTCGAATACGATCATATAGCCCCCAGTGGCTTGGCGATGCCGATCAAGTGGGTATCGACAACTATGTTCTCTTTGGTTCGAATATGACCTATGTTTGAACAGGAAGCCCCCAAGTGACCATAGGATTTGTTTAATGACGCTGATTCGTATACGATCCACGTCAGACCTAAAGGGGTTAAGCTATGATTCAAATATGATCAAGAAGCCCCCAAGTAGGTTTGGCAAGTATGCCGATCAAGTGGGTATCGACAGCTATGTTCTCTTTGGTTCGAATATGACCTATGTTTGAACAGGAAGCCCCCAAGTGACCATGGCTAGATTCAGATATGATCATAAGCCGGACCAAAGGTAGAGCCGGATTGAGATATGATCCGGTCCCTATTGGTTGTTTCCACCACTGTCAAAAAGACATATACACTTTTTGAGGGTGAAAAAGGACAGAGGTCTGCTTTATTACTTTATATAATATGTACATTCTTAAAAAGAAAAGCAAATATACTCACGAGAGCCGGTGGCTCAAGTATAGTAGGGCTGGAGATGCGCTATGTTCCACGGCGGCGGGTCTCTTCCTCCGAGCTTACATGAGTCTTTGTGCTCTCTAACATCGATAAGATAGTATGACCCGTTATTGATTCTTGCGACCACAAAGGGTCCTTCCCAAGGAGGGATAGCTTGTGCATATCAGATTGATCTGGATGAGCGGAGCACTAAGTCGCCTTCTGAAAGGTTACGCTTCGACCGGCGGCTATGATAACGGTAGCAGTCTTGGCGATAAATCGCGGCGGGCTATTGCCAAGTCTCGCTCTTCATCCAACAAGTCAAGTGCATCTGACGAGCTTTTTCATTATCAGCCTCAACGTAAGCCGCCACCCGGGGTGAATCATGCCGGATATCACTAAGAAGAACCGCCTCCGCTCCGTACACCATGAAAAAAGGTGTATAACCAGTAGATCTGTTAGGCGTTGTGTTGATGCTCCATAGCACAGAGGGTAACTCCTCCACCCAACAACCGGAGTTCTCTGCAAGGGAACTAAGAGCCGGGGTTTGATACCCTTGAGGATCTCTGATTAGCTCTCTCGCTTGACCATTGGATTGAGGATGAGCAACGGTTTGAAACATCATGCCGGATATGTTCTCGTTGACAGAACTCTTCCATAGCACCCTTGGAAAGATTAGTGCCATTATCAGTTATGATACTGTGTGGAAAACCAAAACGAAAGATCACCTTATTGATGAACTGAATCGCCGTGGCTGCATCACACTTACTGACCGGCTCTGCTTCAACCCACTTGGTGAATTTATCCACTGCCACCAACAGGTGTGTCTTCTTATCCTTAGACCTTTTGAAAGGTCCAACCATATCAAGCCCCCAGATTGCAAACGGCCAAGTAATCGGAATCATCCTCAATTCTTGAGCCGGCACATGAGCTCGTCGTGAGAATTTTTGACATCCGTCACATTTGCTGACCAGATCCTCCGCATCAGCATGAGCCGTCAGCCAATAAAAACCATGACAAAAAGCCTTGGCTACCAGAGATTTTGAACCGGCATGATGACCGCAATCACCTTCATGAATCTCACGAAGTATCTCCTGACCCTCTGTAGGTGATACACAACGTTGAAACGCCCCAGTGACGCTGCGGTGATGCAACTCGCCATGAACAATCGTCATGGACTTGGACCGCCTGATGATTTGTCTTGCCAAAGTCTAGATCCTCGTGCAACTCTCCCGGGTCATATAGGCCAAATATGGGACCGTCCAATCCGGGATGGCATGGAGAGCCGCCACCGGCTGCGCCTCCGTGAATCTGCAAAGCTCTTCCTCTGTAGGCACTCGGCGGAAGGGTTATGCAAAATGTCAAGGAAAGTATTAGGCGGCACCGGCTTACAGCTGAGACCCGGCCGGCTTAAAGCATCAGCCGCCTCATTCTTCCTTCGATCAATGTGCTCTACTTGATAACCTTCGAAGTGCCCAGCCACCGCATCGACTTTGCGACGATAAGCCGCCATAAGGGGATCCCTAGAATCCCACGTGCCTGACACCTATTGAGCGACGAGGTCTGAATCGCCCAAGCATCTTACTCGGCTCAAATTCATCTCTTTGGCCATCCGGAGGCCATGGAGTAAAGCCTCGTATTCAGCTGCATTGTTAGTACAGGGAAACATAAGCCGGAGAACATAACAAAATTTGTCCCCTCGGGGAAGTTAAACGACTCGGCCCCGAGCCTTCCAACTACTGGACCCATCGAAATGAATAGTCCAATATGTGTTATCCGAAGCTTCTCCTCTGGTGCACTGCAATTCCGTCCAATCATTGATAAAGTCCACTAGGGCTTGAGACTTGATAATTTGTCTTGTGGCATATACTTCAAACCGTGAGGCCCAAGCTCGATGGCCCACTTGGCAACCGATCCTGTGGCTTCCACATTACGGATAATGTCTCTCCCAAGGGGCTGAACTTACCACATTTATAGGATGACCGGAAATCTTGCTTTAGCTTCCGCTTGCCATGAACACCCCATAAACAAGTTTACGCCAATGCGGATACCTTTGCTTGGATTCTATGAGCACCTCATGATGTATTAAACCGCCCTTTGAGCTGGATGCTCCTTGCCGGTCTCCTTACGCTCCACCACAATGGCCACACTAACAACACGTGAGTTAGCGACAACATACAATAGCGGTGGCTCTTTATCAATTGGAGCCGCGAGAACCGTGACTCGGACAATTGTCTCTTTAAATCTTCAAAGGCAGCATCGGCAGACCTCACTCCGGAACAAAAGTGTCTGTTTTCTTCATCATCTGATACAGCGGTAGGGCCTTCTCCCCTAGCCGGCTTATGAATCGGCTTAGAGCAGAAACGCGACCCGCTAGTCGCTGTACATCATTGATGCACACCGGTTTAGCCAGAGAGGTAATCGCCTTGATCTTCTCCGGGTTAGCTTCAATGCCCCTGTTTGAGACCAGGAATCCCAAAAGTTTGCCTGCAGGTACACCAAATACACACTTGTCTGGGTTAAGCATCATCTTGTAGACTCGGAGATTATCAAAGGTTTCCTTTAAGTCGGAGATCAAGGTTTCCTTCTCTCTGGACTTCACCACAATGTCATCCACGTAAGCATGAACATTGCGCCCAATCTGATTGTGGAGACAATTCTGCACACACGCCGATAAGTTGCTGGGCACTCTTGAGCCCAAAGCGGCATAGACACATAGCGAAAGGCTCCAAAGCGGAGTAATGAACGCCGTCTTCTCCTGGTCCTTAATCGCCATCTTGATCGACGATAACGAGTAAGCATCCAAAAAACTCAAGCGCTCGCAACCCGCTGTGGCATCGATGATTTGATCAATGCGGGGCAGAGCAAAGGGATCAGCCGGACAAGCTTTATTTAAGTCCGTGTAGTCCACACACATCCGCCAGGTGCCGTTCTTCTTGAGCACAAGCACCGGGTTAGCCAACCACTCCGGGTGAAAAACTTCCACGATGAACCCGGCCGCTAAGAGCGGCGACCTCCTCCCCTATAGCCTTTCGCCTTTCCTCATTGAATCGCCGGAGAAACTGCCTGACCGGTTTATACTTTGGATCAATATTAAGAGTGTGCTCAGCGAGTTCTCTCAGGACACCCGGCATGTCAGAAGGTTTCCATGCAAAGATGTCTCGGTTCTCAAGGATGAACTCGATGAGCGCGCTTTCCTATTTGGGATCCAAATTGGTAATGATGCTGAACTGCTTGGAAGAGTCGCCTGGAGTGAAATCAACCAGTTTTGTCTCGGTGGCCGACTTAAATTTCAACGCCGAGTCTTGCTCTGTGGTTGGCTTCTTCAAAGAGGTCATGTCTGCCGGGTCAACATTAGTTTGGTAAAACTTCAGCTCCTCTTCAGCACAAACAGATTCAGCATAAGCCGCATCACCTTCCTCGCACTCCAAAGCCACCTTTCGACTCCCATGCACAGTGATGGTGCCCTTGTAACCCGGCATCTTGAGCTGCAGATAAACATAACACGGCCGTGCCATAAACTTGGCATAAGCTGGCCGTCCAAACAGAGCGTGATATGGGCTCCTGATTTTGACTACCTCAAACGTCAGCTTCTCAGCCCTGGAATCATATTCGTCTCCAAAAGCCACTTCCAACTCGATCTTTCCAACTGGATATGCTAACTTACCAGGTACCACCCCATGGAAAACAGTGTTAGAAGTTCTCAAGTCCTTATCAGTCAGACCCATGCGTGAAAGGTCTCATAATAGAGAATATTGATGCTGCTTCCTCCGTCCATGAGCACCTTAGTGAATTTATATCCACCAACACGAGGGCCACCACCAAGGCCAACTGACCCGGATTATCAACGCGTGGCGGGTGATCCTCTCTGCTCCAAATGATGGGTTGCTCTGACCATCTCAAATAACGAGGAACTGCCGGCTCAACTGAATTTACAGCCCTCTTACGAACCTTCTGGTCACGTTTGCATAAGCTAGTGGTAAACACATGGTACTGCCCACTGCTCAACTGTTTATGTTGGCTTTGGTAACCCATTGCTTCTTCTTTGTCCTCCTGACAGCATGCTGCTGATTATTTCCACCGGGTGTCCTGAAAACCGAATTTGAACATTGCCGGGCCATGAAAGCCACCAGCCCGAACCGCCCGCTGATCCGTGATTGCCATCAAACATGTTTGAATTCTTGAAAGCCTTCATGATCGCACAATCCTTCCATAAGTGGGTGGCAGGATTTTCCAGTACCGTGTCTTGGACAAGGCTCATTCGAATTGCTCAAGGGATGGACTGACCCACGGATCGAGGGGGTGCTCTCCCCTTACGCTTCTTGTTATTACCTTGGGCATTAGCATTAGCCACAAACGCCGGGTTACCCTCCGGCTTACGCTTGTTGCCACCTTGATTTCCCGGGTGATGCTGCTGACCCTTTCCATTGCCGTTCTTCTTTCCTTTCCCTGTCTTTTCCTCCTCAGACACGGGATCATCGGTAGTATCAGAATCGGCATATTTAACCAAAGCCGCCATTAGCGTACCCATGTCATTGCAATCACGCTTAAGGCGCCCCAGCTTTTGTTTTAGCGGCTCAAAACGACAATTCTGATGGAGCATAAGTACCCTTGAGGCCGGCGTCCATCTTATCAGATGAGTGTATTATTTCCTTGACCCGACACACCCAATGAGTTGTGGACTCACCCTCCTCCTGCTTACCATTGGTCAAATCCACAATGGACATAGATTGCTTGCAAGTATCCTTAAAGTTCTGGATAAACCGGGCCTTTAGCTCTACGCATGAACTGATGGAATTGGGAGGCAAACTTTTCAACCAAGATCGGGCAGTTCCATCTAACATCATGGTAAAGTACTTAGCCATTGCTGCGTCGCTGACTTCCAACAACTCCATGGCCATCTCGTAACTTTCAATCCAAGCCCCCGGCTGTAAGTCGGCAGTGTAATTCGGCACCTTCGAGGTCCCTTGAAATCCTTAGGCAGACGCACATCTCGCATGAGCCGGCACAGACAAAGGGCACCATCGGTTCTAGTGGCCCTCCTGCTCCAGCGAAGTCGTTGGATACTGCACGGGAGACCATCATATGCCGTCTGTTGAGCCGCTAATTGAGCCGCCCGTTCATCCTCTGACGCAATCGCTCCTGCACGGGTTGAATTCTGACGCTGGGCATTGCTTGATAAAGCTTCGACTCCATGTGCCTACCGTAACTTTCGGACTCCGGTTTGACGAGGCGCTACCCAAAAGCTGAGGAGTGGAATGAATCCTGTCCTGCTTTGTAAGAATAGGTCTCTTCTGTGCCAGGTCGTCTAGACAAGTTCCACGGTCCTCCGGATCTCCACCGCTGTTGGATCATCACCTTCCACTTTGGAAGAGCGCCAGACGCTACCGACGGCAACTGCGATTAAATTCTCCATGGGGTTGGAAAAGTGACCCTCCGGTATCGGCACATAACGTGGCGGCGCCATGCTCATATGAGGAGGCGGCATCTCCCGACGTTGAGCTGGCCCTCCAGCTCCGGGTGTCATAAATTGATTGGCTTCGGGCGGATTGCTAGGACCAGCTCCGGGTGTCGTGAAGAGATTCTGAGGATCGTAAACCGGAGGCAGACGGGACTGGGTCTTCTGATGTCTCCTTCTCATCACCTCATTGGACGCATTCAGACTCATGTTAAGCTGGAAAGCCTCAGACTGGAGTCGATGTGCCCGTGCATCCAAAGCCGCCCGCTCCGTAGCTAACCTGGTGTCCTCAGCCGCCAATGCCTCTTGGGCGAGGGCTATCTCCTCACGCACCTTTGCCACCTCCGCGTTATGTTCATGTAGATTTGCAGGAATAACCATGGTGGTTAACAGGGCCGTCAACTTGTCCATAAGATCTATCGGCACTGAGTCGGCGCTGGCGGGCCTCCTGCCCGGCCGCTCCCTAACCAGCGATGATTGCAGCCATGGCTGTAGAGTTTTGTCCGGGTTGAGTCGGCCATAAAGACTCCTGCCCAATTTGGCGACTCACAGGGTCCGGAATCTGAAGCCATCGGAACAGCCCCAAGCACCCCATCTTGAACTTGATACGGAGAATCCGTTGAACCGCTGGACGAATCACCATCGAGTGGACGGCCGTCTCACCACCATCTTCGGGTCCTCCAGAGCTCTTCTCCGTGGGCGCAGCCCACAAAGACACGCTTCATGCCGGGTTGAGCTCGGGCGGGTTTCGCACGCTGAGCCGTCTCGACGAGGTCGGTGCAGATGTCCGGCTCAGGCCCCGGCTCACCAATCCGGCCGATGAAGACATGGATTCCGCCAAAGGGGACCCGGTACCCGTACTCAATTGAGTCGGCCTCGGGGCCCCAGCCTTCGTTGTCGATGTAGATCTTGCCGCGACAACTCTTGGTCATCCGGCCCATTGCGTATCCCTTGAGCCCTTCGAAGCTGCCCTTCAAGAACTCAAATCCACCGTGCGCTGGCCCCACGGTGGGCGCCAACTGTCGTGGAATTGTCACGGCAGATGTCCTCTTGCAAGGACTTAGTCGTGGAGCCATCGCTACTAGGAAGCTTAAAGGGGTTAAACGGGACAAAGGACACGAGAGATTTTATACTAGTTCGGCCCTTATGGTGAAGGTAAAGCCTACGTCTAGTTTGGTTGGTATTGCTTGAGGTTTTGATGACCAGGGAGCGAGATACGCTATGCCCGGTTCTCGATTGGTTGTTTCTTGCCCTAAGTCGCCAACAGGTCGTCCCTTTATATACACGGGTTGACGCCCGTGACTTCTGAGTCTGGCCGGCTTATAAGCGATGTCGGCTCAGTGACTAGTTAAATCTACCTTATGATACAAGTCATGCCATGGTGGCGGTTTACTACAACGGGCCTTAAGTCGCCTGTGGGGCCTTAAGCCCTTTACTGAACCGCCATCTTCACACTTGATTACAGGCTCCAATCTGGCGAGTCTTCTTTGTGTAACCCGGCCCCTCCTGGGCGGCTTACACAAATAGTTATATCCCCAACAGTTGAGCAACATGTAAAAGAGGCAACTTAAGAAAAGGCTCAACCAAAACCGATGTGTGTGAGTCAAGGCAATGCACTTGAGAAGACTAATGTGCAGATGAGCATTAAGCATCAATATGGTCTTGAATGAATGACACACACGGTGCAAGGCCTATCATTCCTACACACAACTAGCAAATGGGTTTACAAGCTCACTAATAAGCATATAAAGAACCTATGCTTGTGACAACCCATGGTGAAAATATAAAAGAAAGCTTCGGTAAGAGGAGGATACCAATTGAATTGGCAAAAGTCTCATCATGACAAGCAAGATGAAGACAATCTTCACCAGAAAAGAGTGCATCAAGATGCAACGAGAAATGACCCGCACTCAAGGCACACACTTTCACGGAGCCACAGAAACGGTGGACGTGAAAGAAGGGGATATCAACTAGATATGCAACTTCTCACAAGTGTATAAGATTCTAGGTAGATGAAGATCATGATGATATCAATCCACAAAGATGGATGTACACATGAAATAGTTTTTTTTGACCTTGAAGACTGCAGGGCTTATACCCCACAACATTTTATTAAATACACGAAATAGTTACACAAAGGAAAGAATAAGATATCCACAAGGAAGTCATAAATATACCAACAAGATATTTGCTTGAAAGCATAGCACTTGGCTAGATATGGTCTTATTGTATATAAATGAAGTCCAATCACACATCCATCAAAGACATCACAACTAGCAACAAGATATCATCGTTGGGATGCTTTGAGAAAGGAAACAAGTATCACAAGATGGAATGAATATCATACCAAGATGCAACCTACACAAGGTTGAATGCAAGAAAAGAATGCATGAATAGATACTTGTTACCGAGATATCATTGGAATGGTGTAGAGGAAACCAATTTAAGGTAGTAGGTAGTAGTTCATTTAGCATCCTAGCTTGACTCCAATAAGCACATGGTGACACCACCTTCCTTGTGAGTGAGCCGAGCACCAATGCATCTCCGATTGTTCCTAGACCAACAACACAAACAAAATGGTACCCAAACTCATTGGGACCAAAGAGTTAGAGAACCAACAATACATAGGACAAACTCCACATAAATATGTGCCTATAGATATGAAAATAAATATCATGCACATCTCATCTAATTTGAGACTTGGTGGAGTTTCCCCTATATATTGGGTCAAAGAAAGAAAGCATGCCAAAGAAACTACATGAAGTTAATATGCATGCTCAAGACTTTCAAGAACCGATACCAAATGACAAAAAAAATACTTAGTGAAGAAAAGATACCAAATGAATAAATCATCACTTGGAGCATATCCATAAAAGATACATCGAGGAATGAGATATCCATTGATACACACTAAATAAAAGATATCAAACTCCCAAAAGAGAGGATGGTTCCAAACAAACCAAGCTCTCTACAAAGTTTCATGATGGCACAAAGTACCAAAAAGAAAACGGCTTGCCTTCCACCAACACACACTTGATAAGGATCACAAGATGAGTGTTTTATAGAAAATAGGATAGATCCCCAAGACTAGTGCATTATAGGTGCATTTGAATACAAAATGCACAAGGTGGATCACCACTTTCAATATATCTGGAAAACACTAGACAAGATAAAGAAATTATCAAGATACACAAGTGGTATGGAAGACAAAGGGAGTTGATACAATCCTTGGCAAGAGATAAGGCAATAAGAAGTAAACGCCAACGTGAAGATGATCAACAATTTCTACCACACATAAGTGAGTACCAATTGTCAAAAGACAAGAAGTATTTGGAGATAATTCCCGGTGGTAGATAGCAAGGATAACCGACATCATCTTCACACCAAACACATAAGCAACTTGCAACTTGTAGAGCTAACATGCCACCTAGGAACAAGATAATATAGAATATCAACTCTAGGTGACAATATCTCAAATGTGCACATTTTCTAGGTTAGTAATATATACATAGCATATTACTCCCCCATAATGTGATACCAATTAAAGATAAACAAGAGGCAAATAAAATGATCCAACAAGAGATAATTAATGGACTATTTAGAATTTGAATTTCTCATGAGAAGACATACCCCATAGGGACTAGATAATCTTGTAATATCAATACTAGATGGTATTCCTCATGTACACACATTTATAGGATTGTGAGGTGCACAAAGCACATCACTTCCCCAATATGGGATTTTTCATTAATCTCTCACAAGAGCCAACTAAGATACAAATAAGACACGCAAAGGCTCAACACACTACACATACGTACATGATGTGCAAACCAACACACACATACTTGATTACTCAAGATAAGCAAATTGGAGGCACAACATATACAAACACATGCAAGGAACAAAACCAAAACATGCAAAGGGGCAAGTGACGTTCACTGTAAACAATTTAAGTACAAGTTACCGCAATGAGGCACATTGGATATAAGATAGGAACTTGATAACCCAATTGACTTGGCTTGAGACAATAAGAATGATGAAGTCCCCTTAATTCTTCATAATGTAGCCAAGTTTCCAATGACCTCCAACAACACATATTGATAAAGTTTGAGCTAGTTGGTCCCCAACCAAGTTGGGTCCTAAGAGGTTAGTCACAATAGGCTTGGCTACCCAAATGGTTCTTTTCTTTACACCACTTTGAGTACCAACAACTTTGGCAAACACATTGCCAACCTTATCCTTCTCAAGAGAATAGATATCATCAATAATAATTGGGTTGGATAAGTTACCACTAGTGCATGAAGAAGCGAGGTGACCTTTCTCACGACATAGGTGGCAACGTCTACTCTTCACTTTCTTCTCACTTGATTTCTCAACTTGAGAAGCATTAGCTTGAGTTTTCTTGGGAAGAGGCCTTTCTTCAACTTGAGGTTGAGCATGAGAGTGAACTTGTGACCGCTTCCCTTGTTGCTTGTCACTAATGGCCTTCTTCTTCAAAGGGCAAGTTCTAACATGATGCCCTTCAATTTTGCACTTGAAGAAAATGATCCTGGCTAAATTCTTGACTTTTTTTGCCCTTCTTCTTGTTGCTCTTGGACTTCTTGTTATTGGAGTTGAATCCAAGTCCACCTTTTTCATTTGGGGGATTTTTGTACACTCAAGATATTGTTGAGTATGGCCTCCCTTGATGACACTTTTCCAAGTCTTTCTTCAAAGAAGTGACTTGGGCCTTGAGCTCTTTGATTTCCTCTACATGGTTACTCTCAACACAAGCACTAGAGGAAGTATAAGCTTCATCGTTAGAACAACAAGGCAAGGAAAGCAATTCATCATAAGATGTACCAATGTTATGCATGGATGAATCACGAGGACTAGCACAAGGCAATATAGCATTTTGACTAAAAGTAGTGCTAGTATCCACATGAGGTTAACTAGATGTTACCTTAGCAATCATGGCCTCATGAGCTATGTTTAGCACATTATGGGATACTAGAAGATCATCATGAGAGCTTGAGAGCTTTTCATGGCTTTCTTCCAATTTCCCATGATTGCTAGATAGCAACTCAAGTTGAGCCCGAAGCTCAACATTCTCCTTCAAAATGGATGCTTCACAAGTAATAGAGTTAGTAGCACAAGCATCATCAATAATAGCAATAGGATAAGGCAACTTTACAAGCTCTTTTGAATATGAAGCTTTAAGTTGTGCATGAAACTCGGTTAGTTTGATGAGCTCACCCTTGATGACCCTTGAAGCATTTTCGAGGTGCTCAAAATCCTCAACGAGTCTAGCATGAACAACTTCAAACTTAGCATTTTTAGTTTCAAAAACATTGGCCACCTCAAGAGCTCTATCATGAGATTCCTTCACTCTAGATATTTCTAGAGCAAAAGTATCCTCAAGAGATTCCTTGGTGGTTTGTTAAAGTTCAAGAGCTTGAGAGAGGTCCGCAATCTCATTAGATTAATCACGCTCATGACCTTCTGTACAAGTGTATGCTCTAGCCAATGCAACCAAAAGACCGATCTGATGGAAGAGACTAGGCAGCACATTATACGTCAACACTCCTCCTCACGTGTGGCTCCCTCAGGCCTAAACGTGGACGAAAGTGGGCTGCAATTTAATTGCGCTTGATCGGTCTTGAACTCAAGACCTCTTGGCTCTGATACTTTATAGAAGTGCATGCTCTAGCCAATGCAACCAAAAGACATTTTATCAATGGTGACCTCATGCTCCTCAAGACGAGATTCCAACTCATCAATATATTTCTTGCCCTCAATAGCAATAGACATGATTTCCATGAAGTTGGAGCGAGAAATTTTATTCTTAAGAAGAGCTTTAAAATCATTTCCCCTTAATTTTTAAGGAGGCAATATCATCATAATCCACATCATCATCATTCTTTCCATCATCAATTTCATCACAGGATATATTGGGATTCAAAGTGGGAGATACCTTTGAAGCCTTGGCCATAAGGCAAAATGCAATAGATGATCATGTAGGATCCCTTGAAGCACCATTCAAGACAACATCTTGTTCCATGGAGTGTTGGGTTTCCTCTACATTGTTAGGACAACAACTTGAGGAAATACATGCATTTTATCATGGCAACAAGATATAGCTAACATATCATCATGAGATTTAGTCAAGCAATTTCTACATGATATGCATGGACTATCAACACAAGCATGAGAAACATGTAAGGTGCATGAAGTGTTAAAGACCAAAGATGGAGCATTGCAACAAGATAGTGATGAAGACTCATCAACGATAAGCACACTATCATCATTGCAGTGACCAACACTACTCACCATAGCATTACCTTGTGGCAATCCACATGTAGGTGAAGTAGAAGAAGTTGAGAAGGCAACACGGCCGAAGGTGGAGGGAGGACAATCATCCCCACAAATCTTGGACACACCATATTTATCTTGAAGCTTTGTCCACAACTCATGAGTATCCCGGAACGTCAAGAGTTGAAATATAACTACATTGCTCAAAGCATCAAAAAGCACATTATAAGCTTGAGCATTGAGATAAGAGTTTTCTCATCCTATAAGGATAATCTATGGGGATCCTTCCGGAGGAGAAAACCCCATATCTACAATCCGCTCTAAATTAGGGTCCATGACCCTAAAGAGATTAAGCATGCTGAATAACCCAAACATCAAAATTTGTGCAATCGAAACTAAGAGTGTCATAGAATCCTAATCCCCTAGTCAACATCTTTACTCTCTAGGCGGTTAAGCCTATCAAAGAGAGACGAGGCTCTGATGCCAATTGAAAGATCGCGGATGTCGCCTAGAGGGGGGGGTGAATAGGCGCTTTGAAATAATTACGGTTTAGGCTTGAACAAATGCGGAATAAACCTAGCGGTTAATTTGTCAAGAACAAAACCAACAACAACTAGGCTCACCTATGTGCACCAACAACTTATGCTAAGCAAGATAAACAACTAAGTGATAGCAAGATATATGACAAGAAACAATATGGATATCACAAAGTAAAGTACATAAGTAAAGGGCTCGGGTAAGAGATAACCAAGGCACGCGGAGACGAAGATGTATCCCGAAGTTCACACCCTTGCGGATGCTAATCTCCGTTTGCAGTGGTGTGGAGGCACAATGCTCCCCAAGAAGCCACTAGGTCCACCGTAATCTCCTCACGCCCTCGCACAATGCAAGATGTCGTGATTCCACTAAGTGACCCTTGAGGGCCGTCACCGAACCCGTACAAATGGCAACCTTTGGGGGCAGTCACCGAACCCGTACACTTTGGCAACCCTTGGGGGCGGTCATCGGTACCCGTCAAATTGCTCGGGGCGATCTCCACAACCTAATTGGAGACCCCGACGCTAGCCTCAAGCTTTACACCACAATGATTGAGCTCCGAACACCACCAACCGTCTAGAGCGCCCAAGCACCCAAGAGGAACAAGCTCAAGGGTACCAAGCACCCAAGAGTAATAAGCTTCTCAACTTGTAACTTCCACGTATCACCGTGGAGAACTCAAACCGATGCACCAAATGCAATGGCAAGAACACATGGAGTGCCCAAGTCCTTCTCTCCCAAATCCCACCAAAGCAACTAATGCTAGGGAGGAAAATGAGAGGAAGAACAAAGAAGAGAACACGAAGAATTCCAAGATCTAGATCCAATGGGTTCCCCTCACATAGACGAGAAAGTTATTGGTGGAAACATAGATCTAGATCTCCTCTCTCTTTTCCCTCAAAACTAGCAAGAAGCATTGGAGGGATTGAAGATAGTAAGCTCAAAGAAGGTCAACAATGGGCGAAGAACACGAGCTCAAGAGATAAGGTTCAATGGGGAAGAAGACCCCCTTTTATAAGTCCCCACGAATCTGCCCGTTATGTGCGAGAAAAGCTGAGGACCGGTACAACGGTGCCTGAACCAGTACAACCGGTCAAAGCAGAGGAAAAACCTACCTGTAGGAAAAAGCCCTAAGCGGTACAACAGCCCGGGGAACCGGTAGTACCGGTTAAACTGAACTAACCAGTACAACCGGTCAACAACCGCCCAAGAACCGCTCCAAAACAGAAACTAGTCTGGTGGTAGAGCGGTACATGGCCAGTACAACCTTCGGACCAATTCTGGAGCGGTACAACCGCTCCAAACACCGATTGTACCGGTCGGCCAGTACAACCGCTCTAAGAAGCGGTACAACCTCTCTATGTAAAACAGGTAATAACAAAACAACCATAACTTTCGCACGAGCTCCGGATTCGTGAAGTCAAGTTTGTTGGAAAGCTAAGGACAAGAGCAAACACAAAGTTGATAGAAATATCAAGAAATAGCAACTGAGAAAAAACCCAAAATAAAATGGTGAGAACCCTTTCTCAATTAAGACTGGTAAAAACTCCAACACTGAAAACACAAAAGAAGATCTATATGAAATCGGTTTTCGATGAACTCGAGCTTGTCATGAAGATGACCATAAGCTCCAAATCTCACAAGGAGAAGAACCAAACAAGAACCAAGAGAGATGATGTAAGGATGCAATGGTTTGAGCTCTCGACGAACAAAACGATCAAGCTACTCACTAGAGAGCCCCCCTTGGTACTACGACAATCGATCCTACAACCCGGTCTCCCAACTACCACTATGAGACCGGTAAAATAGATAACCTATCAGCAGCAAACCTTTGCCTTGCACATAGTCCACTTGAGATGATGACGATCTTGACTTCCTCAAGTTGGACCACATTTCTTGATTGTGTTGGATCGATGAAGACTAGTTGATTGCTCCCCCATACTCTACTATGGGTGAGCCACTCTTCGGCACATCTTCACAATTCTATTGACACCACAATGGACGACAAGCTTCAACCTTTATTACTCCCCATACTCCATTATGGGTGAGCCACTCTTGTGTTGCTCCACTTGAACTTGCACACTTGCAAACTTGATGACGATCACCACTTGATGTCATCCCTCATGGGTTGTATGAGATCTTCCACTTGACGCAAGACCATGGAAACATACCTAACCCCCACACAGAACTCTCATGTAGACAATGGGTTAGTACACAAAGCGTAATGGACAATGCTTACCATACCATGGGATCACTTGGTCCCTCTCGGTACAACTTCTGCGCCTTCTGTGTTGATCAAATTAAATCACTCTTTGTACTTAGTCTTGATAAGCCTTGAATCTTTCTAACTCTCTTCATTTGGATGATGCCTTGAAGGTAAGCATGAATGATCACACAATTTCTTCTTCAAGACATGCTTGCAATAAGCTCAACTCTCACATGATCAACACATAAACTCCTTGAAACCAACACATGGACTTCAAGAAATGCCTATGGACAAATCCTTTAAATATAACTCAATGCAACCATTAGTCCATAGAGAAAGTCATCAATTACAAAAACCACACATGGTGGCAGCGCATGTCCATTAAATAAGTACAGTGACCAGTCGCTGATAACACATCATGCCAACACCGCCACGACAGTAGGATCCATGAATGACACAAGCAACGTGAACTCCCGACCTAATCGACCCCTAATCGTAACATTTTCGTGTTCTCCTAGCGATAGGCATAGTGGTGACAGTAGCAAGATTAATTGATTAGAGATGATGAAGAGACGCTAGCCCCGAGCAAACAAATGGTCTAAAGGAGAAAATAATTTCCAAATTTCTAAGCAATGAGCTACCCCTACTTGTGGGTTATTTTGGATTCTTAAGCACAACCATGCACATATATACCGGAGAAACAGATACATGCCTTAAGTAATAATTTAAAATAGATTAATTATCTAAGCAATTATCTTCAACCATTACACACATATATATTAGTGTACTATTGTAGTACCACTAACTGGTGTAAAAACTTGAGGGGGACCACTGGTGGAAGTCCAACTCTTGTTCTCATTTCCCCGTCTCTGCCCTTGTGGCGAGGCACGAGTGTGATAAAACTATCAACGGTTAATGGCTAGGCAAATTTTTTGGCTATTCAGACGATTTCTATTCATAATACACAAAATATTGATTGGAGAGTTGAAAGGGGACTCTCAAGTGCTAGCTCACGAGGAGAGCAAGAAAGATAGTACTTCCTATGTTCCTAAATTAAGTCTTTTTGAGATTCCACTATGGACTACATACATAGCAAAATGAGTAAATCTACACTCTAAAATATGTCTATATACATCCCTATGTAGTTTATAGCGGAATCTCAGAAAAACTTACATTTAAGAACAGAGGGAGTAATGCTTAAAGATGGCAACGAGAAAACACCGATCGTGTAATGCTTCTTTTCCGTGTAGCCATGAATTACAAACTCGCTTGCCAGCAGACCCGTCCCTAGCAGTGGCAGTTTTTTCCGCCTCTCCCACCATCAAGCACTACTTCACCGAAAGAGTCCGACACGACTTAGAAGATACACGTTTGGGATTTGGGCAAAAGTAGCAACAAAAGTGGCGCCACACTTGTTGTAGGCTGCTATCGGCAGAGTAGGTCGCTCTCGACAACTAGATGCCTCGACTTCTCACCGATGACGCAAATGTAGATTGGCACGTGGGGATGGGCTGTATATTGCAGCACATTGTCATTCTCAGGTGGAGCACAACTCAAATAAAACTACTACATTTTGGCACACATAAGTATGGAGTTAGTTCAGGCTTCTCATTTCTAATCACTGTAATGTAATTGAGCATGAGATGAGGGGATGGTAGAGGAAGAGAGATCAACTCATTCAAAGCTAGCAAGTCATGTACTTGAAGTAGATCGAGGAGAAGGGGATGATACTATATATCCATCAGGGGAGGCTGTTTTTACAAAGAGAAATATGTAGTGTAGAATTTAATGTGGTAGGTGAATTTATGATCTCATACCTACGAAAGTTGCCCAACACATGGGAGTACTGAGAAGGCTACACGTCGATTCAATGACAGATACCTACCAATGGCATGAGAAATGAGATATTGTTTGATGCCTTCCATTTTTTGAAAGATGCACATAGCCATAGGTACAGATGGAAAAGATGATCCAACTAGCATGATTGTAGGACCCTCATTCTTACCACACGCGCTCGGATGCCGCTAGTACTCGTACCATAAACAACAGCGTCATGGCCAGCATCATCCATAATTGGGAACCGTAATTCTGAAAACCACCACCAGGAGATAATGGCTTCACCGCTGGAGATCATCTCCACTCCACTTCCCCATCTCACTCGCATGCCGCTTCGTTCCCATCTGCTTCCTCGCCGCCACGTTGATGCCTTTGCAACTTATGCATTGCACAACCGCTAGTGCTTTCTTTTGGATCGTGTATTTCTAGTGTATTGGTTCATCTCAAACAACACTTCATCACTATGAAGAGGGCCATCAACATCTGAAGTGCCATCGTTTACTCTCACTTATACAACCAAAAAGGACGCGACATTATTATTCATGGTTAGGCGGGGCAGAATTAGGATTTGTGCACGAGGGGGGCGAAAACAATGATCACACATAAGACATAACATGTCACACCACATTTAAAAATGTTAGGAGAAATGGTGTTTTGAGCTCCAACACACAAAAGACACTAACCTAATTAAAACACATTGCTCCTAACATTTTTACAACAGGAATAGTGGCTTGGGCAACCATATTGGTTTCCGACTAATCATACAAACTTCACATCCTGTAAACGAGCCAAAATCTCCTTCGCCTCCTTGAAGTCAATGACTGCATATTTCATAAACTGAGCGGTCATGAGAAATCTCAGAACATATAAGCAGTTTGTCTCAAGCATCAAATGCATACGGATATCCAAACCAATAAGAATACCCATGACACATGCTTGACGTTCATCCTCCTCAGCCGACCCATGGCTACGCAAGAACTCCCAAGCCGAGGATTTAATCATATATCTAGAACCGCGAGCCTCCACACAATTGGAGCCGTAATTAAGGCAACCAATATCTACTTGTGGCAATACAAAATGAGTTTCACTGCACGTGGCTCAGTTTTGTTTCATGTACAACTTGTCGTGCTAGTCGTATGATCTAATTTTGATTCGGCGAAGACGTGATGATGTGAAAATGCTAGACAAATCTTGGTTCCCTAACCCCCATGAGAATCTCCTTGAGGTCGGGTGTGTGCTCATGATGTTATGTATCTTCTTGATGCTTCATTTTGAGTTAATAAAATCCATCCTTTGTCGAAAAAAACCCATGAGAATCTCAAGATAGATATATTAGACGACTATACTTAAACATCAGAAAGCTCAGACGACTTAGATTTAGAAAAAAATGTGGAAAATATATTTTGATTAGATCACATTTTCCTCCATGACAAATCAAGCTCATCACCCAATTTGATAATCCATTATTTTATATGTGTAAATGTACTAATTAGTTAGGCTAATAAATTCAACCCATTAAAAATAATTAATTGTTGGTGGCAATGTTTGTATTAATGCCAATGTACCTTGGTTTGAGTGATTGATATGTAAATACTGAAGAACCAGTCAGATAGCACATAACGCCAAAGACACCGACACGACACATTAGGATCCACGAATGAGAAGCAACGTGAACTGGCAAGCTCGATGAATCAAGACACTGTCACCACTATGCCTATCGCTAGGAGAACACAAACATGATGAAGAGACACAAGACCCGAGCAAACAAATGGTCTAAAGGAGAAAACAATTTCCAAATTTCTAAGCAATGAGCTACTCCTACTTGTGGATTATTTTGGAGGCTTAAGCACAACCATACACATATATATCCAGGAGAACAGATACATGCCTCAAAGTAATAATTTAAATAGATTAATTACTTGAGAAATTTTCTTCGACCATTAACACACATATATTGGTAGTATACTATTGTAGTACCACTAACTGGTGTAAGAACTTGAGGGGACGGCGGTGGGAATCTAGCTCTTTCTCTCCTTTCTGTCTCGCCTCGTGGCTAGTCACGAAAAGTCGATAAAGCTACCAACAGTTAATGGCTAGGCATTTTTCGCAATTCAGACATTTTTATTCACAAAACACAAAGTATAGATTGCAGAGTTGAAAGGGGTCTTTGAATTGCTAGCTCATTGAGAAGAGCAAGAATTGTAGTAATGATTAAAGATGGCAATGAGGAAAACCTTGATCGTGTAATGCTTCTTTTCCATGTAGCCACAAAGCACAATCTTACCTATCAGCAGACCCACTCCTAGCGCCGACCAGTTTCTTCTGCAAGTTCCTGCTACCCAAGGACTACTTCTTCACAACAAGTGCTTCAAATGGAGCTAAGAAGATACTTGTTTGGGGTTTGTGCAAAAATAGCAACAAAAGTGGTGCCACGCTTGTTGTAGGCTGCCCTTCCAGGAGTAGCTCGCTCTAGCCAACTAGATGCCCCACTTTCTTACCGATGAAGTAAATGTAGATTAGCATCTGTGGACGTGTTCGGTATTGCATCACATTGTTATGCTTCACCGTGCATATCTTAAAGAAAACTGCTACATGTCGACACACACAAGGGTGGAGTTAGTTCTGAGGCTTCTCATTTCTAATTCGTGGAATGCAGTTGAACATCAGATGAGGGGATGATAGAGGAACATAATCAACTCATCCATAGCTAGCTAGTCATGTTCTTGAAGTAGACCGATGAGAAGGGATAATATTATATATCTATGAGGGGAGGCTGTTTTTACAAGGAGAAATATGTAGTGTAGAATTTAATGTGGTGGGTGAATTTATGATCTCACACCTACGAAAGTTGGCCAACACATGGGAGTACTGAGGAGGCTACATGACGAGCGGCATGAGAAATGACATATTGTTTGATGCCTTCCTTCTTTGAAAGATGTACATAGGCATAGGTAGAGATGGAAAGATGACCCAACAAGACTTTAGGACCTCGGTCTTGTTAAACACATCCTATGTCACGTTACATGAGACGCCTTGTACCGCATCAGTGTATCTAGAGATAGAGATAGACTAGAGGTAGTTCAAATATTCTCTCTTGTAATCTACTCTATCTTCTTATCTCTTCTTCTCCAAGTCTCCTGTAATATCTCAACCATCATGTATGCGCCTTGAGGATCTTGCGCCCTGCCTATAACATGAAACACGTCCCCTCGCACCGAGGTTAAGACGTTTCCGCATCTCGCACATGGTAATCAGAGCCATCCTTCTTCCCATCTAGTTTCTCCCTGATTCCAGCCGCACAAAAGAAACATGTCTTCCTCCTCCGGCGTATCTCACCCTAGCCTCAGTGGGCAGGTGATCGAGAAACTCTCCCAAGACGAATACGTGCTATGGCGCATATAGATCACACCACAACCGTGGGCGCCGGTGTCTTCCAAAGACGCTGATTTTATTCACGGAGCCGAACAAACTTCAAGCCGCCAAGGACAAGGATGACAAGGACACGTTTCTACCATAGGATCTTCTGTGGCAGAAACAGCAGCCACAACATCTCCACGTCGCACACGACTGCAAAAAGGGGTAACGAAACCTGTAAACTACAAGCATATTACAAAATATGGCATGGTGTGTTCTACAGGTGAACCTGGTGAACCTCATAATCTTGAGGAAGCCTTGAGTGATGAAAAGTGGAAAAAGGCCATGAATGAGGAATTTGTGGCACTACAGAAGAATAAAACATGGCATTTGGTTGCTCCTCAGCAAGGTAAAAATCTCATTGACTGCAAGTGGGTCTTTAGAATTAAGAGAAAGTCAGATGGAACCATTGACCGGTACAAAGTAAGATTAGTTGCAAAAGGGTTCAAACAACGGTATGGCATAGACTACGAGGACACATTTAGTCCTGTTGTAAAAACTGCTACTATTCGTCTTGTTTTGTCTATTGCTGTTTCCAGGGGCTGGAATCTCAGGCAACTAGATGTACAGAACGCGTTTCTCCATGGTGTTCTGGAAGAGGAAGTGTACATGAAGCAACCTCCTGGGTTTGTGAACAAAAATGTTCCCTCTTAATATGCAAACTTGACAAATCACTTTATGGGTTGAAGCAAGCCCCATGAGCATGGTATTCACGTCTCAGTCACAAAATGCAACAACTTGGTTTTGTCCCTTCTAAGTCTGACACCTCACTGTTCATTTACAACAAGCATAATACACACATATTTGTACTCATATATGTTGATGATATAATTGTCACAAGCTCATCAGATGAGGCTGTCACAGGGCTCTTGAAAGATCTCAGCACAGAGTTTGCCCTTAAGGATCTTGGAGACTTGCATTATTTCCTAGGGATTGAGGTGAAGAAACATGAGGATGGACTTCATCTCTCTCAGGAGAAGTATGCAGCAGATCTAGTAAAGAAGGCAGGTCTACAAAGTTGTAAGCCCTCACCTACTCCTATGTCAAGTTCAGAAAAGATATCTCTCACAGAAGGACAGCCTTTGAGTCCAGATGATAGCACAAAGTATAGAAGTCTAGTGGGTGCACTTCAATATCTTACACTTACTAGACCTGATATTTCATTCTTTGTCAACAAAGTCTGTCTGCTTTCTTCACGCACCCACTTACATTCACTTGACTTTGCTAAACGTATTGTTCGAGATGTCAAGAATACTGCCAATATTGGTCTAAATTTCAGCAAGTCATCCTCTAAACTTGTAAATGCTTTTTCAGACTCTGACTAGGCAGGTTGCTTGGATGACAGAAGGTCCACTGGTGGTTTTGCAATTTTCTTTGGCCCAAACTTGATATCCTGGTGTGCAAGAAAACAAGCCACAGTTTCTAGGTCCAGTACAGAGGCAGAGTATAAGGCACTGGCAAATGCCACAGCTGAGGTCATATGGGTACAATCCATGTTAAGAGAACTTGGTATCCGAAGTAGTCAAGTTCCTTGTTTATGGTGTGATAACTTGGGTGCTACATACTTATCTGCAAATCCAGTTTTTCATGCCAGAACAAAGCACATTGAGATAAATTTTCATTTTGTGAGAGAAAGGGTTGCCAAGAAGCAACTTCAGATTCGGTTTGTGCATTCCAGAGATCAAATTGCAGATGGATTCACAAAACCGTTACTCCTGCAAGAAGCTTTGAAGAGTTTAAACATAATCTCAACTTGATGAAGTTGTGATTAAGGGAGGTGTTAAACACATCCTATGTTACGTTACATGAGACGCCTTGTACCGCATCAGTGTATCTAGAGATAGAGATAGACTAGAGGTAGTTCAAATATTCTCTCTTGTAATCTACTCTATCTTCTTATCTCTTCTTCTCCAAGTCTCTGTAATATCTCAACCATCATGTATGCGCCTTCAGGATCTTGTGCCCTGCCTATAACATGAAACACGTCCCCTCGCACCGAGGTTAAGACGCTTCGCATCTCGCACAAGTCTTACCACACTCGCTCACATGCTGCTAGTACTCCTACCGGCGTGCATTTATAGTGTGTTGAATCATTCCAGACAACACTTCTCTAGTACTAAATAAAGGTCTAAGACATCATAACATCACACCATCTAAGACATCATAACAATCACACCATCATCATCTGAAGTGGCATCACTGATAGTCAAATGATTCAACGTAAAGAGATGAGGCCAAGAATGATATGTAAAAAAAAACCATTCATAGCACGTAGCTTGAAATCCATTGATATTCCATTGTGGATAAAATGGGTATAGTTAAAAATAACATGCATGGTTCAATAAGGTGCACACCGCAATTAAAGCATCTTATAGTGCATCTTATATTGGTTACAACTTACAGAAACTTGGACCAATCAATTCATTACTAAATGTCGTTGCAGCCTTTTATACTACATGCCGGACTAGATCAAAAGACATCATGGAAACTTAGGTGATGTTTGGAATCGAACCTGCGACCTTGCTCTTTGATTATTCACACGCCCGAATAGCTTTTCGGTGCTTAAATAGGTTGCATTCTGTGCCTATTTAGTACAGGTTAACTTTAAAAAAATGTTAAAAGTCTGTAAATTATAATTCATAAAATAGAAGTACATTCAAATATTTGTGTGTTGTTAATAATTACCTCCTGATATACAAATATTTGTGTGTCATTAATAATTACCTTATGGTATACAAATATTCATGTGCACGTATTAAAAAAAAAACAGGCCCCATATCATGCCGTGGGTTATAAATATTTTGGTGCATAAATAATAACCTCAATGTACACAAATAGTTACGTGGACACAGAATAAATATATAGTGGTATGTAATAAAATAACTTACTAAAAATCCTATAATTTTTTGAAATATTCACTTATTATTAAGAAAATAGTAGTTTAAATATAAGCCATGAGTGCTTAAAAATGTTTAGTAAGTACAAACTTTTAAAATATACAATCATAGATTATATTTACGAATGCTCGTTAAATACATTTTTAAATGTTTAGTGATACAAACCATACACGAGGTAATTATTAATAACACACAAATATTTGAATGCAAAGTTTATTATTATGAATATCATTTACATACCTTTTACATTTCTTCTAAAAAAATAACATGCACTAAATGGGTCACTGGATCAGCCCATTTAAGCACCACAAGCCTTTTTGTTTATCATTCATTAACATGTAGTGGCCAAAGTTGTCATCGTAGGTGCAGTGGTCAGCATATGCTCTCTTCAAACTTCAGGTCGTATGCTCGTGTATGATCCGGCACTATTTTTAATTTCAATTTTCTTTTTGTTCTGACATACGGGACCACTAGTCATAGAGACATATATATTATTAAAGTAATCTTGCTTCGCCACTACACATGGCCCCATGCCATGTAAGCAAATACGGGACCACATCAGCACACTATAAGTCTAATATGAGATTAGCACCGTATTTGCATGAGTCAGCCAAGTTTTGGAACCAGTTCGGCGTATTTTTCAACTTTAGACACTAAAGTGAACATTCATGGCAAGTTCAGACACCACATGCGTATTTACCTCTACAACTTTTTGCAACTGAAGTGTGTGTAACTATAGCTAATATAGGTAAATAATTCCACATACCACCCAAGTAGACAAACTTGATAGTCAAACAACTCCAAAATATAACATGAAATGCCCTACTACAAAACAATGTCAAATGGGAATTTAAGATGTCTACAAATAAGAAAAATCATTGTATAACCAAATGATTGGCTTTTAGCTTGCATTTAAATAGTACTTCCTCAGTTCCATAATGTAAGACTTTTTTGACACTACACTAGTGTTAAAATACGTCCTATATTATGGGACGGAGGGAGTATGTTTTAGTGCCAAATCATCATTGGTTGTATTGCGTAGTTTTGTTGTTTTATTAGGAGAAAAAAATACCAACATCATCAGAATACATACATAGAGAATCAAACCCAGGCCGTGTCCTCTGCCGCTAGGTCGAAGTACACCGGCTGGTCGTCGTTGGATGGCGCGAGATTTCGAACGATTGCCTGCGCCGAGCACGACGCATCACAAATCACGCAACCAAAAATAATATAAAAAAGTGATGTATAACGATACACGATGAGAATTGAGAGAGAGATTAGTAGACAGTGTGCTGGATTAACCATGGCTAGATCATTGGCTGCGGCATGAATAATTGGCGAGTGAATCACGCGGTATGAATCAGATCGTGAGAAGGGAGAGAGAGGCAGGCGGCGGCAAGGGCGGAGGACGGCATCAGCTAAGCGCTAATCAACACACACGCTAATCATGGAAGATAAATGCCCAGCGCCTAGGAGATTTTTAACGATGGCCAAACAACAAATATGGCCTTGTCATGGGCTTGTAAACGATCGCGATTGGGCTTTTACATTGACCCCTTTCCTTTTCTCCATAAATCACGTTGAGTTAGGGGGGGCCATGTACTTCTGGGGAGCTCCTATTGCTTTGGCGCGTTCGGCGCCGTGGAACCGAACGGGCGCCTACACGCAACATTAGTGGGCCGGCCCACGGACGAAAGAACGAAAGAGAAACGTCTGCCGACAAAAAACGCAAAAATACGTGAGAACCACGACTCGAACCTGCGCCACGAAATTTAAGGATTGCTCAGCTAATCACTGGACAACGGGAAGACTACTGATTTATTGCAAACGCGAATGCCTTAAGTACCATAAAGAGCCGCGCTAGTTATTACGCATTTTTCAACTATTCATTTTTTAAGTAGGTTCTTAATGAAAAAAGTTCATCAAATTTGAAAGTAGTTCATTTGTTTCAAAAAAAGTTTATCAATTTTCTGAAATAGTTCATCGAATTTGGAAAAAGAGTTCATCGAAACTGAAAAAAATTTCATCAATTTTGAAAAAGTTCATCAAAACTAAAAAAAGTTCATCGAAACTGAAAAAAAGTTCACCGATTTTGAAAAAAAGTTCATCAATTTTGACCAAAACTAAAAAAAGTTCATCAAAACTGAAAAAGAAGTTTACCGATTTTGAAAAAAAATTCATCGATTTTGAAAAAGTTCATCAAAACTAAAAAAGAATTCATCAAAATTGAAAAAAAATCATCAAATTTGAAACAAAATTCATTGAACTTGTAAAACAAAGTTCATCACTTTTATTAAAGTAATCAAATTAAAAAAGTTCATCAATTAAAAAAAAGGTTCACGAAATGTGTGAAAAAATCGCGCATTAAAGAAAACAAAAAAGAAACTGAAGAGCTAATAAAAGAAGGAATGGAAGCAGATTTACACAAGCGAGACAGTGGCCAGTTGGTTAGCGCGTAACCTTCGCGGCGAAGGCGTCGCGTATTGGAGTAGGATTTGCCGTACTTCTGTACCTGAGTCAGATCGCTAGTTATCTACGGCTTACTCGATGTTTGCTCGGTCGATAGGGGGCCATGCCCCTGCTCGCCCCTTGTCTCCGCTACTCTATGCTTGCCACATAGTGATCGGGGCTAATTACCGTATAATCAAAAGCATGTAGGTGAAACAAAGTATTTAACTATAGTGAAAAATTTCAAAAGCTAGCTTCGACATTTCCTGTAGTGGGAATATACATGATCAATAGTTATAGAAGATCGAGTGGCTTCACCACAGGAGATCATCTCAACTCCACTTCCCCGTCTCACATACACTGTCCTAAAAATTTTTTGACGCATACGCAAAGCTTTATCAACTTAGCTAACACAGAGCAGTGACTGTTGGATGTACATCCAACGGCCGTCGTGTTTCTTCAATCTCTGATCTTCCTGCTCCAGCCATCCAAACCAGCGGCGGCGGGACCGTCTGCTCCCTCCTTCCGTGGCCGGCTGTGTTGCCGCCAGGCCATCCCTCTACCCACCCACACATCCTGTTATTTTCGGCGACGTCAGCCCACTCCGCAGCCGAACAGCCAGCCTTCATACTCCCCTCGGTGTGGGCATCCGAAGCTGTGGCCGTCGGTTCCGGGTCGTTCCCTTCCTGGGCCTTGCCCTCATCCACCGCGTTTGTGCTCTCGGCGCGGCGTGGTCAACATGGTCAACAAACAACAGCCATCGGAAGAGGGACGTAAGTGGAGAGGCGGCGATGAGGGACCCACACAAGCAAGTGCATCATTATTACGCGAAAACAGTGAGGCTTCTCCGGATCGTTCCAGTCTAGGGCCTCGCCGTCGTCCACCGCCTTGGTGTTCTCGGCGGCGTTGTCAACGAACGACATCCATCGGAAGAGGACTGTACGTGGAGAGGCTGTCAGTTGGGTCTACAGCCGCACGTAAGGAAGTGCCTCCTTATTACGCGCAAAATAATGATTCCTCCACCTGACAGCTAGGACCCACCGGAAGGGCCTCTGTATTTCGTGAAAGAAAAACATTCCTCCCGCTGACAGCGCGGACCCACCAGCTATATCTTCGCACGCAAGGAAGTGCCTCATTATTACGCACCAAAAAATAAATACTCCCCTGCTAGCTGGAACCCACCATAGTGGGAGGCTGACTTGTGGGCCTACTAAGTTGACGCGGATGGAGGGCTTTGTCAACTTAGTTAATATGAACGATTATAGCTCCAGTGACCGTATGATGTCCATCCAACGACCGTAGTGCTTCTTCAACCTCTGGTCTTCTTGCTCCATCCGCCCAAACCAACGCCGGTCGTGCCGCCTGCTCCTGCCTCCCGTGGCCGGCTGTGCTGCCGCGCATGACTTACCGCCCCACCCTACTCCAACCTTTGGCCAGGTCATCCCTATACTCACCGACAACCCCTAATATACTGCGGCGATGACAGCCTTACACCGCATGACCGAACGATCAACCCTCGTACTCCTCTCCGCGTGGGCATCCACTGTCGCGTCTTCCCCGGCTCCGCGTCATCCCCTTCCCAGGCCTCGTCGTCGTCCACCGCCTTGGTGGTCTCGGCGCGCCGTGGTCAATGTGGTCAAGGAACGACTTCCATCGGAAGAGGACTATACGTGGAGAAGCTGACAGCTGGGTCCACGGCCGCAGCAAGGAAGTGCCTCCTTATTACGCGCAATATAATGATTCCTCCACCTGACAGCAGGGACCCACCCGATGGGCCACCGTATTTTGCAAATAAACGTTCCCCCTAACTGCTAGGACCCACCAGCTACATCTTCGCACGCAAGGAAGTGCGTCCATATTACGGGCAAAAAATATGATTCTCCCCTTGACAGCTGGAACCCACCAGTTATATCTTTGCACGCAAGGAAGTGCCTCCTTACCTCCCTGACAGCTGGGACCCACCCGGCCGAACCGTACGTAGGGTTATGCATGCAGTCGCAAACATGTACGTACATACCGGTCGATCGTTACGTCTGCGGGCTGCAGCGATGAGCGATGGCCGAGTAAGGAAGGCCACGCGTGTCGTAGTAGAGGCAATCGGCGTAGCATGTCTCGCGATCCCGTCTATATCGTGTACACGTCACGTATAACCAAGGTGCAAGAAAGTAAATCTGACCACGCGTACGTACATACAGGTGGAGTCTCGAACACCTACTCACGCCTACGTACGGCCAGGGCTCGTGTACATGGAGAGGCAGCGGAGGGCAGCAACAGTGTCCTGTTCATTGGCAGCCAACCGACTAGGTCGGAACGAAGAAACTGCGTTTCATCGGGACGCAATGGAATGCGTCCTGTTCATCGGGAGCCAACCGGCTTGGACGGAGCAGCCGAAATGAGGCCTAGCATACCGCAGAACGGAGGAGACGGCCTTCTGTTCAACCACCTACGGTCGAAACAGGATCCTGTTCGCCGGAAGGGTGCAGCGTCTTGCAAAGCGAGAACGGACTTCTCTTGACCTCCTATGGTCGAAATGGGGTCCGATTGATCAGGAAGGGTGTGGCGTACCGCAAAGCGGAGGAAAGCGGACTTCTCTTTGACCTCCCTACGATCGAAACGGGGGTCTGTTCATCGGGGCGTGTGGCGTACGCAAAGCAGAGACTCCACGGGCTACTATTCATCCACCGTCTGCTTCATCGCTTGCCTCGCCCAAAGATCCACGAGCTCTTGTTCATCCAACATAGACGTCCTTCAGCCTCTACCTGTGACTGTTAATCCACGGAGTATCACTCCTTCATACACCATCTAATGTTCATCCACGGGCTCCTCCAGACTCCACCGTATACTTTTCAACGAGCCCTCCACGGGCTACTGTTCATCCAGCCCTCCACCGCTCTTTGTTCAATCAGCCCTCCACGGGGACCTGTTCATCCATCCCCAACCGGCTCGATCGGGGTCCTGCTCATCCAGCGGCAATGGCCTCTACTACCACAGGGTCCTGTTCATCCAACCCCCACCGGGAACTGTTCGTCCAACCCCCAACAACGCTCACTGTTCAGCAAGAGGCAGCAGGTTCGATCGGCTTCAGTTAGCAGCAGTAGCAAAGGAATCGCTCGATCGGGTTCAGTTAACAGCCAGGGATCGATCGATCGCTCGGGTTCAGTAACGTGTAGCAGTGCAATCGCTCGGGTTCAGTAGGAGAACGCCTCGCTCGGGTTCAGTTAGAGCCCAACGCCTCGCATCCGCGCACGTATGCGTACGAGAGAAACGCGCAATCCCTCCGTGCATCGCTCGGCCCCGACCGCCCACCGTAACCGGGAACTCCTCGATATTTTCCTCGCCCTCGCTTCAACCACTGTTTTTTTCATCATGGACGGCCCAAAGAATGTGATGCAGCTACGCTCCGGCCTGCCCAGGACGAAAAGCCCATTTTCTGTCATGATTTTTTGTCATAGAAGTAGGATCCCACCACATCTACGATGATACCGGGGTTTGTCACAATTATCGTCATAGAAGTATCATAAGCATGGCAGAAATTTTTTAGTTCGGCCCAAAATGTCATGGACGTGTCTTTTTTTGTAGTGGCTCTTGCTCTCCTTTCCTTGTCTCTACCCTTGTGGCGAAGCACGAGTGTGATAAAACTATCAACGGTTAATGGCCAGTCAATTTTCTTTGGCTATTCAGACAATTTTTATTCATAATACAAAAATATAGATTGGAGTGTTTAAAGGGGACTCTGAAGTGCTAGCTCTGCCAAGGAGAGCAAGAAAGATAGTAGTAATGATTAAAGATGGCAACGGAGAAAACACTGATCAGGTAATGCTTCTTTTCCATGTAGCCACGAATTACAAACTTGCACAGTGAACCCGCCCCTAGCGGCGGGCAGTTTTTTCTGCCTCTCCCTGCTACCCAAGCACTACTTCACCGCAAGAATCTCGGACAGAACTTAGAAGATACACGTTTGGGATTTGGGCAAAAGGAGCAACAAAAGTGGCGCCGCGCTTGTTGTAGGCTGCTATCGGCAGAGTAGGTCGCTCTCGCCAACTAGATGCCTCGACTTCTCGCCGATGACACAAATGTAGATTGGCACTCGGGGATGGGTTGTATATTGCAGCACATTGTCATTCTTAGGTGGAGCACAACTCAAATAAAACTACTACATTTTGGCACACATAAGTATGGAGTTAGTTCAGGGCTTCTCATTTCTAATCACTGTAATGTAATTGAGCATGAGATGAGGGGATGGTAGAGGAAGAGAGCAACTCATTCAATGCTAGCTAGTCATGTACTTGAAGTAGATCGAGGAGAAGGGGATGATACTATATATCCATGAGGGGAGGTTGTTTTTACAAAGAGAAATATGTAGTGCAAAATTTACTGTGGTGGGTGAATTTATCATCTCACACCTACGGAAGTTTCCCAACACATGGGAATCTTGAGAAGGCTACATGTTGATTCAATGACAGATACCTACCAATGGCACGAGAAATGAGATATTGTTTGATGCCTTCCATTTTTAAAAGATGCACATAGCCATAGGTAGAGATGGAAAAGATGATCCAACTAGCATGATTGTAGGACCCTCAGTCTTACCACACGCGCTCGGATGCCGCTAGTACTCGTACCAGAAACAACAACGTCATGGCTGGCATCATCCATAATTGGGGACCGTAATTAGAAAACCACCACCGTGAGATAATGGCTTCACCTGGAGATCATCTCCACTCCACTTCCCCATCTCACTCGCATGCCGCTTCGTTCCCATATGCTTCCTCGCCGCCACGTTGATGCCTTTGCAACTTATGCATTGCACAACCGCTAGTGCTTTCTTTAGGATCGTGTATTTCTAGTGTATTGGTTCATCTCAAACAACACTTCATCACTATGAAGAGGGCCATCAACATCTGAAGTGCCATCATTTACTCTCACTTATACAACCCGAAAAGGACGCGCATTATTATTCATGGTTAGGCAGGGGCAGAATTAGGATTTGTGCGAGGGGGGTGAAAACAATGATCACACATAAGACATAACATGTCACACCACATTTAAAAATGTTAGGAGAAATGGTGTTTTGAGCTCCAACACACAAAAAGACACTAACCTAATTAAAACACATTGCTCCTAACATTTTTACAACAGGAATAGTGGCTTGGGCAACCATATTGGTTTCCCGACTAATCATACAAACTTCACATCCTGTAAACGAGCCAAAATCTCCTTCGCCTCCTTGAAGTCAATGACTGCATATTTCGCAAACTGAGCGGTCATGAGAAATCTCAGAACATATAAGCAGTTTGTCTCAAGCATCAAATGCATACGGATATCCAAACCAATAAGAATACCCATGATACATGCTTGACGTTCATCCTCCTCAGCCGACCCATGGCTACGCAAGAACTCCCAAGCCGAGGATTTAATCATATATCTAGAACATGAGCCTCCACACAATTGGAACCGTAATTAAGGCAACCAATATCTACTTGTGGCAATACAAAATGAGTTTCACTGCACGTGGCTCAGTTTTGTTTCATGTACAACTTGTCGTGCTAGTCGTATGATCTAATCTTGATTCGGCGAAGACGTGATGATGTGAAAATGCTAGACAAATCTTGGTTCGCTAACCCCCATGAGAATCTCCTTGAGGTCGGGTGTGTGCTCATGATGTTATGTATCTTCTTGATGCTTCATTTTGAGTTAATAAAATCCATCCTTTGTCGAAAAAAAACCCATGAGAATCTCAAGATAGATATATTAGACGACTATACTTAAACATCAGAAAGCTCAGACGACTTAGATTTAGAAAAAAAATGTGGAAAATATATTTTGATTAGATCACATTTTCCTCCATGACCGTCAAGCTCATCACCCAATTTGATAATCCATTATTTTATATGTGTAAATGTACTAATTAGTTAGGCTAATAAATTCAACCCATTAAAAATAATTAATTGTTGGTGGCCATGTTTGTAGTAATGTCAATGTACCTTGGTTTGAGTGATTGATATGTAAGTACAGTAACCAGTCGCTGATAGCACATAACGCCAGCATCGACACGACACATTAGGATCCACAGAATGAGAAGCAACGTGAACCTGGCAAGCTCGATGAATCGACGACACTGTCACCACTATGCCTATCGCTAGGAGAACACAAACATGATGAAGAGACACAAGACCCGAGCAAACAAATGGTCTAAAGGAGAAAACAATTTCCAAATTTCTAAGCAATGAGCTACTCCTACTTGTGGATTATTTTGGAGGCTTAAGCACAACCATACACATATATATTCAGGAGAAGCAGATACATGCCTCAAAGTAATAATTTAAATAGATTAATTACTTGAGCAATTTTCTTCGACCATTAACACACATATATTGGTAGTATACTATTGTAGTACCACTAACTGGTGTAAGAACTTGAGGGGGACGACTGGTGGGAATCTAGCTCTTGCTCTCCTTTCCTGTCTCTGCCCTGTGGCTAGTCATGAGTGCGATAAAACTACCAACGGTTAATGGCTAGGCATTTTTCTGGCAATTCAGACATTTTTATTCACAAAACACAAAGTATAGATTGCAGAGTTGAAAGGGGTCTCTGAATTGCTAGCTCGCTGAGAAGAGCAAGAATTTTAGTAATGATTAAAGATGGCAATGAGGAAAACCCTGATCAGGTAATGCTTCTTTTCCATGTAGCCACAAATCACAATCTTGCCTATCAGCGGACCGACTCCTAGCACCGGCCAGTTTCTTCTGCAAGTTCCTGCTACCCAAGGACTACTTCTTCACAACAAGTGCTTCAAATGGAGCTAAGAAGATACTTGTTTGGGGTTTGTGCAAAAAGAGCAACAAAAGTTGTGCCACGCTTGTTGTAGGCTGCCCTTCCAGGAGTAGCTCGCTCTAGCCAACTAGATGCCCCACTTTCTTACCGATGAAGTAAATGTAGATTAGCATGTCGAGGGCGTGCTCGGTATTGCATCACATTGTTATGCTTCAGCCGTGCATATCTTAAAGAAAACTGCTAAATGTCGACACACACAAGGGTGGAGTTAGTTCCTGAGGCTTCTCATTTCTAATTAGTGTAATGCAGTTGAACATCGGATGAGGGGATGATAGAGGAACATAATCAACTCATCCGAAGCTAGCTAGTCAGGTTCTTGAAGTAGACCGAGGAGAAGGGATGATATTATATATCCATGAGGGGAGGCTGATTTTACAAGGAGAAATATGTAGTGTAGAATTTAATGTGGTGGGTGAATTTATGATCTCACACCTACGAAAGTTGGCCAACACATGGGAATCTTGAGGAGGCTACATGACGAGCGGCATGAGAAATGACATATTTTTTGATGCCTTCCTTCTTTGAAAGATGTACATAGGCATAGGTAGAGATGGAAAAGATGACCCAACAAGACTTTAGGACCTCATTCTTACCACACTCGCTCACATGCTGCTAGTACTCCTACCAGCGTGCATTTATAGTGTGTTGAATCATTCCAGACAACACTTCTCTAGTACTAAATAAAGGTCTAAGACATCATAACATCACACCATCTAAGACATCATAACAATCACACCATCATCATCTAAAGTGGCATCACTGATTGTCAAATGATTCAATGTAAAGAGATGAGGCCAAGAATGATATGTAAAAAAAACCATTCATAGCACGTAGCTTGAAATCCATTGATATTCCATTGTGGATAAAATGGGTATAGTTAAAAATAGCATGCATGGTTCAATAAGGTGCACAACGCAGAGTGAATCGCAAAAAACCACCACATTTGAAGTTGAAGCATCCAATTGCCACCACATTTCTAGCGCCTCCCAAAAATCCACCACTTTACTTGTAAATTTTCTCAATAAAAACAAATGACCGGTTTGCCGCTGTTAACATGATTTCTGACAGGGCTGGCCCACCCGTCAGGTGCCACGTGGGCGAGGCCAGACGGCGAGTGGGTTGACGGCCGTTAGGGCTGTCGATACAAAACAGAGCCCCCACTCCCCGCCGCTCACACTCCAGTCCACTCGCTCACTCTCTCACTCTCACTCCTACCTTTCTGCCCCGGGTTGCTTGCTTGAGTTCTTCGCCGCCGCCGGAGGCACGGTTCCCTCCCCGCCGTAGAAGATGCCGTCGTGGAAGGATGGAGAGGAGATCAGCGAGGAGGAGGAGCTGGTTGGCATGGATCTGGAGCAGCACTGGGTATCTTCTTTGCACCTAGGGTTAGGGTTAGTGATTCAAGTGTTCTACGATTTGAGACCATGTTTGGAGCAGTTGCTATCTTTTCTGCGGTTCACTAGTGTGCTACAATGCAAAGTGAACCTGGCACCACTATAGATGCATCCTTCTGTGGTAGAGCTGCAGATGCAAGCATCACATGTAGACTACACTTGGCCCCATGCATGAAATATGTTGCATTTGAAGGAAAGGACACTGGGAGGAGGCTCTATGGATGTGCTGTTCCTCAAGTCAGTGTTATCCAACGAGGGTTTGTGTTAGTGGTAGTTAGTCTGCAGATTGTTGGAATTGCTATCAGTAAATTCAGTTAATTTGGACTATCTGCAGTTGCAAGAATCAAATGATAGTTAGTCTGCAGTAAATTTACCTTTGTCTGCGATAAATTTGGTAGTTAGTATGCAGGAAATTTGGACCGTCTGTAGTTGTCGAAGAAATTCAGTTAATTGTGTTAGTGGTAGTTAGTCTGCGATAAATTCAGTAAATTTAGTCAATTTGGACTGTCTGTAGTTGATGAAACATGCTTTTATGATGATTTTGCAAGCATCGGTTTCACAAGAATTAAGTAAATGAAACATGTTTAGGACATTGATTTGAACTTGAAGTTTCTGAATGTCTATTGTATCTGCAAGTATGGTGAATCCTTTGGATATCTCATATATTTCCTTTTTGAAGTTAGCATATTTATTTTCTAATAATTGATGCAGGATGGTATTATTTGTGGAGTTGCTCAGTGGGTTGATTCCCCATGGCCTTCTATTCTGCAAAGATGTTTGGAGAAGATATGGGAGATGTTTCATGAGGAGAATCATGGCAGAATGATTGACCATGAGAAGTATAAGAAAGAGTTGGAGAAGGTGAACAAGCAGTTGGATACACTTGGGGATCGATCTGCAGTCATTTGGTTGAGGATGTCACCAAGATGTTTGATTAGGCGAATCGAACAACAGGTCATGAGTGATGAAGAGTTCAAGCGAAGCGGATGGATGTGGACAAGGACATGGAGAAGCTAGGTATCGACAAGGAGAAGGAGAGTCTTGACTTTGGCAAGATGAAGGAGATGGAGAAGCTGGCTCATGAGCTGAAGGAGAGGAAGTGCATGTATAGGTCTCAGGGGGAGATCATTAGGAACACAAGGAAGGAGAGGCATGAGATGAAGAAAGAGAGGGACTGGCTGATAGAGGAGAAGAAGAAGCTGGAGTTTCTGGTGGCTGATCTTATGAAAGCTGGTCATGGCAACAAGGACAAGCTTGCCAAGATCAAGTCAATCCTTGATGAGTGAACAATGATGTTCAACACCTTAGTTATGTTAAGCTAATATGTGGCCTTGGAACAATATAGCTGGCCTTGGGGTTGTATATTTTGGGAATCCCCTAGTTATGTAATGTATGTAATGACTAGCTGCAAAACTTCCCCTAGTTACGTAAGGTATGTAATGACTAGCTGCAAAACTACCCCAGTTATGTAATGTTGTTAGCTTTCTATAGTAAGAGCTATGCTATTATTAAGCCTAAATTATTAATCTGCTTCTTTGGACTAAATGGTGAATGGTCAAGACCAACCGGGCATGACCAAATTGGGCAAATGCTTACATAATGTAAATTGTTGATCACATAAAGCATAAAGACCAACTTTCCTTGTCCTCCTTAATTGCCTTTGAATTTTAACTACACTGAATTTTAACCCAATCCAACTAAAACAATCATTTAGGCTTTAGGGTGGCTTGGGATTAAACAAAACCACCCAAATCACCATTTAATCTTGAAGGTGGCTTCGGCTCGACAAAGCCACCTAAAACTATCATTTAGGCTTTTGAGTGGCTTGGGCTCGACAAAACCACCTACAACTATCATTTAGGCTTTAGGGTGGCTCGAGCTCGACAAAACCACCTACAACTATCATTTAGGCTTTAGGGTGGCTTGGGCTCGACAAAACCACCGAAACCACCATTTAGTCTTCAAGGTGGCTTTGGCTCGACAAAGCCACTAAACCTATCATTTAGGCTTTTAAGGTGGCTCGGGCAAACCAAAACCACCAAAACTATCATTTAGGCTTTAGGGTGGCCTGGCCTCGACAAAACCACAGAAACCACCATTTAGTCTTCAAGGTGGCTTTGGCTCAAACAAAGCCACTAAACCTATCATTTAGGCTTTTAGGGTGGCTCGAACAAACAAAACCACCAAAACTATCATTTAGGCTTTAGGGTGGCTCGGGCTCGACAAAACCACCGAAACCACCATTTAGTCTTCAAGGTGGCTTTGGCTCGACAAAGCCACTAAACCTATCATTTAGGCTTTTAGGGTGGCTCGGGCTCGACAAAACCACCAAACCTATTATTTAGGCTTTAGGGTGGCTCCTGCCCGACAAAAACCACCGAAACCACCATTTAGTCTTCAAGGTGGCTTTGGCTCGACAAAGCCACTAAACCTATCATTTAGTCTTTTAGGGTGGCTCGGGCTCGACAAAACCACCAAACCTATCATTTAGGCTTTAGGGTGGCTCGGGCTCGACAAAACCACCACTCCAAACTAACCATCAAATGCCAATATCTTTTAGAATAGAAAAAGCATAAAATCAAACAAGTAAATTGTTGATGACACAAACATGTTCTCAACCATAAAAGTTCTCATCCATAGAAGTTCTCAAACTTAGCATGGTAACACAAACAAGTTCTCAAGCTAAATACTGATTACACATAGCAGTTCACACATAGCAGTTCTTAGACATAGTTTCTGAAATTTAGAAATACTTAAGGCGAGGCAGTTCAAAAGACAACGACCAAATTGTGCAATCGACTAGTTGTCACTGGCATAAAATAACCCCTCGACTGCTGCTCTGGAAGCCTCTTCCTTTTAGACCCTCTGTTGCTCCCTCTGTTGTAGTTGCAGCCCTAGGTGCCATGTAGGGCCTTCCACCTCTCCTATGGCTGCATTGCTTGAACACAGAAACTCTTGTGGCAGCACTGGCAAGGAGTAGTAGAAGCATCACTTTGGTGATGCTTGCCCTTCTAGAAGCAGCAGTTGTTTTTCTTGGCCTTGTAGAAGCGGCAATTTGGCGGGGACCGATGAGAAGCAAGTTGATTTTCTTCCCCTGGAAGATGTAGCAGGCTGGGAATGACCAGTAGCAGTTGTTCTTCTAACCCTAGTAGCAGTAGAACTTCCCCCAGCTCCATGGTAGTGAGTTCTGGTTGTCTAAGAAAGCACACATCATAGACCAACAATTAGGATGAATCAAATGATTAAAACAATGACAAAAGTGTGCATATTCCATACCTTGTGCTTGTCCTTTCTTGCCTGAAGATGAGGCTTCAGGGGCTTAGGGCAGTAGGTGTACCTATGTTTTACGCATATTGCGGTTGCTACAGGTGATAGTTGCCATCCTTGATGTATCCTTCTTTGTTGGACCTCAAATTTCCCCTTCCTCCTAGCTGTTTGCTTCCTGCCCTTCTTCTCTTTGAACACTGGTGGATCTATGTCAACAGTTGGTGTCCTAGGCCAACAGTCAGGCCCTGGTATAGGGTAGATGATGTGCCTGTATGTTTCCTTATACAATGGTTTTTTGAAGAACTCATGCACATAGTCTTCTGGCTCTCCCTTCACTCTTGTAATGGCAGAAACTGCATGGTTACATGGACAACCACATAGGTCCCATTTCTTGCGATCCAAGGTCCACTTATCAAGGTTCAGACGATGGGTAGACTCCCCACTAGTGACTTGCCAAATACCAGGACCTGCCATGTATGTAGTGCATTGCCTTGAGTACTTCTTTGACTCCTCCAACTTCTCCATATAAGTGGGTGTTATCTCCCACTTACTCTTCTCTGTCTTCTCTCTGACTGCTTGGTACTTAACCATCAACTTAGTTCTGAATCCATCTACACAGCTCCTTATTGGCTTGTTCCTCACATCTAGTTGTTGGAAATATGCCCAAGAGGCAATAATAAAAGGATTATTATTATATTTCCTTGTTCATGATAATTGTCTTTTATTCATGCTACAATTGTATTATCCGGAAATCGTAATACACATGTGAATACATAGACCACAATATGTCCCTAGTGAGCCTCTAGTTGACTAGCTCGTTGATCAACAGATAGTCATGGTTTCCTGACTATGGACATTGGATGTCATTGATAACGGGATCACATCATTAGGAGAATGATGTGATGGACGAGACCCAATCCTAAGCATAGCACAAGATCGTGTAGTTCGTTTTGCTAGAGCTTTTCCAATGTCAAGTATCTTTTCCTTAGACCATGAGATCGTGTAACTCCCGGATACCGTAGGAGTGCTTTGGGTGTACCAAACCTCACAACGTAATCGGGTGACTATAAAGGTGCACTACGGTACCTCCGAAAGTGTCTCATTGGGTTGACACGGATCGAGATCGATTTGTCACTCCGTATGACGGAGAGGAATCTCTGGGCCCACTCGGTAATGCATCATCATAATGTGCTCAAAGTGACCAAGTGTCTGGTCACGGGATCATCCATTACTGATGCGAGTAAAGTGACTTGCCGTAACGAGGTTGAGCGAGGTATTGGGATCGACGATCGAATCTCGGGCAAGTAACGCATCGATTGACAAAGGGAATTGTATACGGGGTTGCTTGAATCCTCGACATCGTGGGTTCATCCGATGACATCATCGAGGAGCATGTGGGAGCCAACATGGGTATCCAGATCCCGCTATTGGTTATTGACCGAGAGCCGTCTCGGTCATGTTCGCATGTCTCCGAACCCGTAGGGTCTACACACTTAAGGTTCGGTGGACGCTTAGGGTTGTATGAATATGAGTATGCAGCAAACCGAAAGTTGTTGAGTCCCGAATGAGATCCCGGACGTCACGAGGAGTTCGGAATGGTCTGGAGGTAAAGAATTATATATAGGAAGTGCTGTTTCGCCATCGGAGAGTTTCGGGGTCCCGGTATTGTCTGGGACCACGAGAAGGTTCAGGGGTCCACCGGTGGGGCCACCTATCCCGGAGGGCCCCATGGGCTGAAGTGGGAGGAACCAGCCTGGTGGGCTGGTGCGCCCCCAGGCCCCCTCATGCACCTAGGGTTGGGAACCCTAGGGAGGCGCCCACTTGCCTTGGGGGCACTCCACCCCTTGCCCCCCCCCCTAGGAGATCCCATCTCCTATGGCCGGCGCCCCCCTGGGCTCCCTATATAAAGAGGGGGGTGGGAGGGCAGCCGCACCCCAACACCTGGCGCCTCCCTCCCCTCCCTGCTACACCTCTCCCTCCCGTAGTCGCTTGGCGAAGCCTGCCAGTTCTGCTGCATCCACCACCACGCCGTCGTCTTCTTTGGATCTTCATCAACTTCTCCTTCCCCCTTGCTGGATCAAGAAGGAGGAGACGTCACGTTGACCGTACGTGTGTTGAACGCGGAGGTGCCGTCCGTTCGGCGCTAGGATCTTCGGTGATTTGGATCACGACGAGAACGACTCCCTCAACTCCTATCACTCATTGCTAGATGAACTCATAGATGGATCTTGCTGAACGTAGGAAATTTTTTTTATTTTATGCAATGTTCCCCAACAGTGGCATCATGAGCTAGGTCTATGCGTAGTTCTCTATTGCACGAGTAGAACACAATTTGTTGTGGGCGTAGATGTTGTCAACTCTCTTGCCGCTACGAGTCTTATTTTGCTTCAGCGGTATTGTGGGATGAAGCGGCCCGGACCGACCTTACACGTGCGCTTACGTGAGACAGGTTCCACCGACTGACATGCACTAGTTGCATAAGGTGGCTAGCGGGTGTCTGTCTCTCCCACTTTAGTTGGAGCGGATTCGACGAAAAGGGTCCTTATGAAGGGTAAATAGAAGTTGACAAATCATGTTGTCGCTTTCACGTAGGTAAGAAAACGTTCTTGCTAGAACCCTATTGTAGCCACGTAAAACTTGCAACAACAATTGGAGGACATCTAACTTGTTTTTGCAGCAAGTGTTTTGTGATGTGATATGGCCAAAGTTGTGATGAATGATGAATGATATATATGTGATGTATGAGATCATGTTCTTGTAATAGGAATCACGACTTGCATGTCGATGAGTATGACAACCGGCAGGAGCCATAGGAGTTGTCTTTATTTTTTTGTATGACATGTGTGTCATTGACAAACGCCATGTAAGTTACTTTACTTTATTGCTAAACGTGTTAGCCATAGTAGTAGAAGTAATAGTTGGCGAGCAACTTCAGGGAGACACGATGATGGAGATCATGATGATGGAGATCATGGTGTCATGCCGGGTGACAAGATGATCATGGAGCCCGAAGATGGAGATCAAAGGAGCTATATGAAATTGGCCATATCATGTCACTACTATATATAATTGCATGTGATGTTTATTATGTTTATGCATCTTGTTTACTTAGAACGACGGTAGTAAATAAGATGATCCCTTATAATAATTTCAAGAAAGTGTTCTCCCTAACTGTGCACCGTTGCTAAAGTTCGCTGCTTCAAGCACCACGTGATGATCGGGTGTGATAGATTCTTACGTTCACATACAACGGGTGTAAGACAGTTTTACACATGCAACACTTAGGTTAACTTGACGAGCCTAGCATGTACAGACATGGCCTCGGAACACAAGAGACCAAAAGGTCGAACATGAGTCGTATGGAAGATACGATCAACATGGAGATGTTCACCGACGATGACTAGTCCGTCTCACGTGATGATCGGACACGGCCTAGTCGACTCGGATCATGTAACACTTAGATGACTAGAGGGATGCCAAATCTGAGTGGGAATTCATTAAATAATTTGATTAGATGAACTTTATTATCATGAACAATAGTCTAAAATCTTTGCAAAAATGTCTTGTAGATCAAATGGCCAACGCTCATGTCACCATGAACTTCAACGCGTTCCTAGAGAAAACCAAGCTGAAAGATGATGGCACCAACTATTCGGACTTGGGTCCTAACACGAGGATCATCCTCATAGCTGCCAAGAAACAATATGTCCTAGAAGCACCGCTAGGTGATGCACCCATCGAAGAACCAAGACGTTATGAACGCTTGGCAGTCCGTCTTGATGATTAATCTCGCTCGATGCGGCATGCTTTACTGACTTAGAACCGGGCTCCAAAAGCGTTTTGAGCAACACGGAGCATATGAGATGTTCGAGGAGCTAAAACTAGTTTTCCAAGCTCATGCCCGGTCGAGAGATATGAAGTCTCCGACAAGTTCTATAGTTGTAAGATGGAGGAAAATAGTTACAAGGTGAGCACATACTCAAAATGTCCGGGTTGCACAACCGCCGTCCCAGCTAGACATTAACCTCCGGACGAGGCGGTCATTGACAGAATCCTTGATCGCTCCCACCGAGCTACAAGAGCTTTGTGATGAACTACAATATGCAGGGGATGGTGAAAACTATTCCTGAAGTATTTTCAATCTTTGAAGTCGGCAGAGGTAGAAATCAAGAAGGAACATCAAGTGTTGATGGTCAATAAAACCACTAAGTTCAAGAAAGGCAAGGGTAAGAAGAATTTCAAGAAGGACGGCAAGGATGTTGCAGCTTGCAAGCCGATCCGGGAAGAAGTCAAAGAACGGACCCAAGCACGAGACCGAGTGTTTTTATTGCAAAGGGAAGGGTCACCGAAGCGGAACTGCCCCAAATACTTAGCGAGACAAGAAGGCGGCAGCACTAAAGGTATATTTGATATACATGTAACAGATGTGTACCTTACCGGTACTCGTAGTAACTCCCCGGTATTTGATACGGTGCCGTTGCTCATATATGTAACTCACAGGGAGGCTGCGGAATAAGCGGAGACTGGCGAAGGACGAGGTGACGATCTTGGCGTCGGGAATGGTTCCAAAGTCGATCCGATCACCGTCGGCACGCTACCTCTACATTTACCTACGGGATTAGTTTTAAACCTCAATAATTGTTATTTAGTGCCAAGTTTGAGCATGAACATTGTATCGGGATCTCGTTTAATCTGAGATGGCTACTCATTTAAATCCGAGAATAATGGTTGTTCTATTTATATGAGAGAAATGTTTTATGGTCATGCTCCGATGGTCAATGGTTTATTCTTAATGAATCTCGAACGTAATGTTACACATATTCATAGTGTGAATACCAAAAGATGTAAAGTTGATAACGATAGTCCCACATACTTGTGGCCTTTGCCGCCTTGGTCACATTGGTGTCAAGCGCATGAAGAAGCTCCATGCTGATGGACTTTTAGAGTCTCTCGATTATGAATCATTTGACACATGCGAACCATGCCTCATGGGCAAAATGACCAAGACTCCGTTCTCCGGAACAATGGAGCGAGCAACCAACTTATTGGAAATCATACATACCGATGTGTATGCGGTCCAATGAGCGTTGAGGCTCATGGAGGATATCGTTATGTTCTCACTCTCTGAGGCGACTTAAGTAGATATGGGTATGTCTACTTGATGAAACACAAGTCTGAGACCTTTGAAAAGTTCAAGGAATTTCAGAATGAGGTAGAGAATCAACGTGACCGAAAAATAAAGTTCTTCTGATCAGATCGTGGAGGAGAATATTTAAGTCACGAATTTGGTACACACTTAAGGAAATGTGGAATCGTTTCACAACTCACGCTACCGAACACCTCGGCGTAATGGTGTGTCCGAACGTCGTAATCGCACTCTATTGGATATGGTGCGATCTATGATGTCTCTTCTTGATTTACCGCTATCATTTTGGGGATACGCTCTAGAGACAAAGCAACATTCACTTTAAATAGGGCAATTGTCTAAATCCGTTGAGGCGACACCGTATGAATTATGGTTTGGGAAGAAACCTAAGCTGTCGTTTCTAAAAGTTTGGGGATGCGATGCTTATGTCAAGAAACTTCAACCTGAAAAGCTCGAACCCAAGTCGGAAAAATGCGTCTTGATAGGATACCCTAAGGAAACCATTGGGTATACCTTCTACCTTAGATCCGAAGGCAAGATCTTTGTTGCCAAGAACGGATCCTTTCTGGAAAAAGAGTTTCTCTCGAAAGGAGTAAGTGGGAGGAAAGTAGAACTTCGATGAAGTACTACCTCTTGAACCGGAAAGTAGTGCGGATCAGGAAAATGTTCATGTGGTGCCTACACCGTGGAGAGGAAATTAATGATGATGATCAACGTGCCGGATCAAGTTGTTACTGAACCCAGAGGTCCACAAGGACACGTTCCACACCAGAGTGGTATGGCAACCCTGTCACGGAAATCATGTTGTTAGACAACGGTGAACCTTGAACTATGAAGAAGCGATGGCGGGCCCAGATTCCAACAAATGGCTTGAAGCCATGCAATCCGAGATAGGATCCATGTATGAAAACAAAGTATGGACTTTGACAGACTTGCCCGATGATCGGCGGCGATAGAAAACAAATGGATCTTTAAGAAGAAGACGGATGCGGATGGTAATGTTACCATCTATAAAGCTCGACTTGTCGCTAAGGGTTATCGGCAAGTTCAAGGGATTGACTACGATGAGACTTTCTCTCCCGTAGCGAAGCTGAAGTCCGTCCGAATCATGTTAGCAATTGCCGCATACTATGATTATGAGATATGGCAAATGGACGTCAAAACGGCATTCCTTAACGGCTATCTTAAGGAAGAACTGTATATGATGCAGCCGGAAGGTTTTGTCGACCCTAAGAATGCTAACAAGGTATGCAAGCTCAGCGATCCATTTATGGGCTGGTGCAAGCATCTCGGAGTTGGAACATTCGCTTTGATGAGATGATCAAAGCGTTTGGGTTTATCTTGAGACTTATGGAGAAGCCTGCGTTTACAAGAAAGTGAGTGGGAGCTCTGTAGCATTTCTCATATTATATGTAGATGACATACTTTTGATGGGAAATGATATAGAACTTTTGGACAGCATTAAGGCCTACTTGAATAAGAGTTTTTCAATGAAGGACCTTGGAGAAGCTGCTTATATATTAGGCATCAAGATCTATAGAGATAGATCGAGATGCCTCATAAGTCTTTCACAAAGTACATACCTTGATAAGATATTGAAGAAGTTCAAAATGGATCAGTCCAAGAAAGGGTTCTTGCTCAGACATTACAAGGTGTGAAATTGAGCTCGGCTCAATGTCCAACCACCAGCGAGAAGATATAGAAGAGATGAGTGTCATCCCCTATGCCTCAGCCATAGGGTCTATTATGTATGCCATGCTGTGTACCAGACCTGATGTAAACATTGCCGTAAGTTTGGTAGGAAGGTACCAAAGTAATCAAGGCAAGGAACACTGGACAACGGTCAAGAACATCCTGAAGTACCTGAAAAGGACTAAGGATATGTTTCTCGTTTATGGAGGTGACGAAGAGCTCGTCAGAAGGGTTACGTCGGCGCTTAGCTTCGACTACGAATCCGGATGACTCTAAGTCACAAACCGGATACGTGTATATGTTGAATGGTGGAAGCGATGGCTAGTGCATTTTGCAAGCGAGTGTCGTGGCGGGATCTACATGTGAAGCGGAGTACATGGCAGCCTCGGAGGCAGCGCATGAAGCAATTTGGGTGAAGGAGTTCACCGCCGACCTAGGTGTCATACCCAATGCGTCGGGGCCGATCAAACTCTTCTGTGACAACACAGGAGCTATTGCACTTGCCAAGGAGCCCAGGTTTCACAAGAAGACCAGGCACATCAAGCGTCGCTTCAACTCCATTCGTGAAAATGTTCAAGATGAAGACATAGAAATTTGCAAAGTGCATACGGATCTGAATGTCGCAGATCCGTTGACTAAACCTCTTCTGCGAGCAAAACATGATCAACATCAGAACTCTATGGGTGTTCGATTCATCACAATGTAACTAGATTATTGACTCTAGTGCAAGTGGGAGACTGTTGGAAATATGCCCTAGAGGCAATAGTAAAATGATTATTATTATATTTCCTTGTTCATGATAAATTGTCTTTTATTCATGCTATAATTGTATTATCCGGAAATCGTAATACACGTGTGAATACATAGACCACAATATGTCCCTAGTGAGCCTCTAGTTGACTATCTCGTTGATCAACATATAGTCATGGTTTCCTGACTATGGACATTGGATGTCATTGATAACGGGATCACATCATTAGGAGAATGATGTGATGGACGAGACCCAATCCTAAGCATAGCACAAGATCGTGTAGTTCATTTTGCTAGAGCTTTTCCAATGTCAAGTATCTTTTCCTTAGACCATGAGATCGTGTAACTCCCGGATACCGCAGGAGTGCTTTCGGTGTACCAAACGTCACAACGAATCGGGTGACTATAAAGGTGCACTACGGTACCTCTGAAAGTGTGCATTGGGTTGACACGGATCAAGATAGGATTTGTCACTCCGTGTATGACGGAGAGGTATCTCTAGGCCCATTCGGTAATGCATCATCATAATGAGCTCAAAGTGACCAAGTGTCTGGTCACGGGATCATGCATTATGGTACGAGTAAAGTGACTTGCCGGTAACGAGATTGAACGAGGTATTGGGATACTGACGATCGAATCTCGGGCAAGTAACGTACCGATTGACAAAGGGAATTGTATACGAGGTTGCTTGAATCCTCGACATCGTGGTTCATCCGATGAGATCATCGAGGAGCATGTGGGAGCCAACATGGGTATCCAGATCCCGCTGTTGGTTATTGACCGGAGAGCCGTCTCGGTCATGTGCATGTCTCCCGAACCCGTAGGGTCTACACACTTAAGGTTCGGTGGCGCTTAGGGTTGTATGAATATGAGTATGCAGCAAACGAAAGTTGTTCGAGTCCGGATGAGATCACGGACGTCACGAGGAGTTCGGAATGGTCCGGAGGTAAAGAATTATATATAGGAAGTGCTGTTTCGCCATCGGGAGAGTTTCGTGGGTCACCGGTATTGTCTGGGACCACCGGAAGGTTCGAGGGTCCACCGGTGGGGCCACTTATCCGGAGGGCCCCATGGGCTGAAGTGGGGAGGAACCAGCCTGGTGGCTGGTGCTTCTGGCCCCCCTCATGCGCCTAGGGTTGGGAACCCTAGGGAGGGGCGCCCACTTGCCTTGGGGGCACTCCACCCCTTGGCACGCCGCCCCCTAGGAGATCCCATCTCCTAGGGCTGGCGCCCCCAGGCTCCCTATATAAAGAGGGGTGGGAGGCAGCCGCACCCCAACACTGGCGCCTCCCTCCCTCCTGCTACACCTCTCCCTCCCGTGAGTCGCTTGGCGAAGCCTGCCGAACCTGCTGCATCCACCACCACGCCGTCGTCTTTGCTGGATCTTCATCAACTTCTCCTTCCCCTTGCTGTATCAAGAAGGAGGAGACGTCCACGTGACCCGTCACGTGTGTTGAGCAGGAGGTGCCGTCCGTTCGGCGCTAGGATCTCCGGTGATTTGGATCATGACGAGAACGACTCCCTCAACCCCGTTCTCTTGAACGCTTCCGCTCGCAATCTACAAAGGTATGTAGATGCACTCCTATCACTCGTTGCTAGATGAACTCATAGATGGATCTTGGTGAACGTAGGAAAAACAATTATTTTATGCAACGTTCCCCAACACTAGTATCATCTTGTTAAATACTTCACTATGATTGTTGACTACTAGGTCTGTCTTGCATGTGTGATCCATAGCATGCCTTGCCCAAGTCTCTTTAGGGATATCACAAAGCCACTTCCAAGCACCCTCATCCTCCTTTCTCAGTTCATTCATTGCAACCTCAAAACCATTCTTGGTGTATGAATATGCAGCATTGTCCATATGCTTCTTCAACTCCTCACTACGAAGCCACCGACTGAAATTTGCATAGATATGTCTAAGACAATATCTTTGAGGTGAGTGTGGGAACACAGCTTGAATTGCATTCAACAACCCCTGTTTAAGTCATTATATAGATTAATCATATAACTTCATAATTGCAGCAAGTATTACAAATTATTATACCTTCTGTCTATCAGAGATGATTGTGTATGTGCCCCACTTGTTCCCCTCTCCAATGCAAGCTCTTAATTGGTTAAGAAACCAAGTCCAACTTTCCTTGTCCTCCTTATCAACAATACCAATTGCAATAGGGAATATGTTGTTATTCCCATCCCTACCGATGGCGACAAGTATCATTGCCCGGTAGAAAGCTTGATAAAGCAACCATCTAGACCTGTATTAAAGCATTGGGTAGTGAAATCAGTGCATTATTAAGTACAAGATATGGGCAATGAATTGGAGTAATATAGAATACATATAATACCTATAAAGGGCCTACACCCATTCAAGAAACCTTCTTTTGAAGCTTTCAGACAGTAGAACATGTAGTGGAACCTAGGATTTTGGCTAGGATGGAGCTGAAGCTCTCTGGTAGTCACAATGCATCTGCTCCCAGGGTTGGTATCAAGCACAGCTTGAAGATAATCCCTAAACCTTGTGTATTGTCCCTTCATGTCACCTTCCACCACTTCAATGGCCAATGACCTTGCCCTGTAGGCCTTGGTCTTTGTCACTTCCAGCCCATACTTAGTCTTTGTTCTTTTTAAAATTGCATCAACACCATCCCTTGGATTATCTCTCGATTCTTTGCTCACATGTTACGGCCATCCAGTCAATTTGTCACTTTGGTTTTTCTCCATGTGCACCACAAGTGTGCAACAACTTCATCTTCTTGATGCAGAATGTCTTCTCATGAGCAATTGTGGATGCAGTCATAAAAAAAGGACACCCATTGTCCCTTTCTGTGCAATGCACAATGATCCTATCCTTGCAGTTCCTATGGTACTGGAAATTTCTAAGGATTCTGATATGAAAATTCCTAAGTGCTCTTCTAAACTGATACACATCAGTGAAGCACATACTGAAGCAAAGTTGTTCATGAGCATCTGGCTTGCTCTCATCATACCAGATCCTAGTCCTGGCCCTCTTGGCTTGACTCTTCCTTCCACAAGGGAGTGGTAGACCTGACTCATCATCTGAATCACTAATGCCATAGTCCCCACGGAAACAAGCGAGAATCATCGGATGGAATGAAATCAGGAATTACCTCAATGTCGACTTCATGGTGTGATCTTGTAGTGGGGCTGCTTTGCCTACTTTCTTGAATGTTTGAGGAAGAGGTGTCTCGGGTTACGTATGCAGAGTCCTCCGCCTCTGGACACATCTCTTCCACTACATGTCTCATTCAAAGTGTTGCATAGTATCGTCTCTTTGTTTCCTTTTTTGGTTCAGCTTCTCATTGATTTCATCTTCCTCCTGATGACCTATTTCATTATCTTCCTCCTCTATGATTTCATCTTCCTCCTCTGGCAGTTCAAATCAACAAACACTTCATCATCAGAGGGGCCAACATCTTCCTGTAATTTCTCTTTGCCCTTTGCTTTCTTCAAATTCATGCTCTGTTACGTGTTAATATGTCAGGACTCTTGACCTGGCTCTACAACAGCAATAGGCACAACATAGAGCTCTTCAACTGTGTCTTCAACAGCAATAGGGAACAATACTCCTGCCTCATCTATAGAAATAATGTTGGAATCCCCACATTACTTATAGGCACTTGTTCCTCCACAATATTTGACTGTTAAACTCTCCCGGATTAGGCTCATTAGCCTTAATTACAGTTATGTTGAGCACCTTCTGCCAGCATAATAGTCTAGCATCTCTTCCACACTATCTTCCTTGTCAATAACCTGCATTCTTGCTGCCCCTTTCCTTCTTCTTTCATATAGAACATGTAGTCGACTTGATATATCCCTCTTAGGTCTCTAGCGGTGCTAACATGTTAATATAAGTAATTCTGACAGGAGAAATGGTCCACTCCAAGTTGTCTCTCCCTTGAAAATGGTACCTTATTTCCCATATCTCATCATCCAAACTACAGAAAATTGAGGAGAATTAGTGCTTGATTGATTCTGTTTTAATAGTGTAACATGTTATTCAGACAAGATATTAGGACAAGATATTAGCACTATCTTCACTTTGTCATCAATAAGGAGTAAACAAAGCATTCATGCATAAAACTATAAACCCAGAGCTATATTTCCCTCTTTGAAACATGTTATACAGAAAAGATATTAACTATATCAGCTAGAACACTTGAGTAAACAAACAATAATCTTCAGTAAACAAAACCCTATAATCAAACTGCCCTAAAATCTCCTAAAATCTAACAACCCTAAAATTTCCTAAAATCTAACAGCCCATTAACAACCCTACTGTAACATGATAGGTTTATATGCAATCTAACAACCCTAAAATTTCCAATGAATCCAATGAAGAGAGGGGTGGAGGGGGAAGAAATCTTACCACACGCGGAACCACGAAGCCCAACGATGGCCTTCTCCAATGCTGAAGCCACGATCTTGCGTGCTAGGGCCGCGCGCCTGGCGCTCAATGTCCCACTCCGGCGGTGAGGGGCCAAAGGGATCGCTCGGTGAAGGAGCGCTGCGTCGGCAAGCTATTGCTGCCGAACCAGTTATCCACCTCGAGAACCCATCACCATCGCCTCCGGTCCCTCCGCCCTTTCTTGACTGCCTGCCGCTAGCTAAGTTTAGCCGCCGCGCCGCCATCGCGGAGAGAGAGAGACGGGGAAAGAGGGAGAATGGGCCAAGCGGTCGAGCCATGGCGCTTTGACCACGCGATGCCCTAACGACCGTCAACCCACTCGTCGTCTGGCCTCGCCCACGTGGCTTTGACGGGTGGGCCAGCCTGTCGAGAAATCGTGTTAACTGCGGCAAACCGGTCATTTGTTTTATTGAGAAAATTTACAAGTAAAGTGGTGGATTTTTGGGACGCGCTAGAAATGTGGTGGCAATTGGATGCTTCAACTTCAAATGTGGTGGTTTTTTGCAATTCACTCGCACAATGCAATTAAAGCATCTTATAGTGCTTGAGTACCATGATATTGGTTACAACTTACAGAAACTTGGACCAATCAATTCATTACTAAATGTCCTTGCAGCCTTTTATACTACATGCCGGATTAGATCAAAAGACATCATAGAAACTTAGGTGGTGTTTGGTTCTCTAGTCCTACGACTTTTTCTAGTCCCTAGGACTTTTTGAAAAAGACTCTCAAGGAGGTGCGTCAAAGGACTTTTTGTCCCAAAAACGTCCCATCCTGTTTGGTTTGCTAGGGACTTTTTCTAGTCCCAACACAAAAAAGTCCCTGGAATCAAACACCCCCTTAATAAGTAGGAGCAGATCAAGGATAAGATGAGCGCCACTACCACAACGGGAAGTTATCCTGCGACCACATGAAGAAGGACAAGAAGCATGTCAAGGGCCACAAGGATGACGACGGGAATAGCAGGAGCAGCGACAGCGGCTGAGCTCCGGCCGGCCGCACTCCAGCCGCGTGCAGGTACGAATGGTGGCCATCGTCTCCATGTGTTACTTTTTGCGTTCGTAGTTTCTTGTTCGATGTAATAATTAATTAAAAACGTAAGCACTTACTAATAATTTTGATCTGTTCTTGCAGTGTAGGTGAGATCGATGAACGCTTGGGAGAAGTGTGACATGTACTATCTTGCAGGGTTTGGTGCGTGTGGTAGCATATGTATGTAACGCGTGACATGCATGTCTCATGGGTCTTGTAATGTAATAACCGAATGGTTGCACGGTGCTTGTAGTAATAACGTTAATCAAGTTGGTATTGATGCGTCTCCATTGGTAATTGGTATCAAAATATTTTCTAAGCTTTTTTGTGTATGTGGTGCCTTTGTTCATCTCTGGATCTCTCAGCTAGAGCGTGATTTTTTTTAAAAGGAGGATAAAAACCCTCGGCCTCTGCATCATTGCAACCAGAGTGTGATTAATGGCGGGAATTGTTTGGTGCTCTGTTTTCCTCTTTTCAGTTTCAGAACCTGTGTGATGCTCTGCTTCCTTTCAGAGTTTTGTTTGCTTGCAACTTTCCTCTGTTTTTCATTTTGGATTTATGCCCGGTATTAATTTCAGGAATGAAAAATCAATGTGTTTTCCTCACAAGAGCCTACCACCACATGGTCTTCCTATGTATTTATTGAAAACGTACTGCATCACATTTAGAATTGCCACCCATGTTGCCACCAAAAGACTGATTCAGCACCCATGCTAGATTAGCTGCAAGCACTAAATTTAGCCTCTTGTCGTTGCGGTTCAGAGGTGCCATGTATCTCAACTGTTCTCCGAAACCTTCTGCTTCTAAATATTCATGATAGTTGACTTGGAGATCTCTATACTGCGGCACGTCATCCTCTCATTTCTTTTCCAACCAGGCATTCCCCTTTCCATTACTTGTAGTATAACGGAAATACAAAACATTCAAGTTTTTACATGACAGTGAAAGGGGCAAGGAAAGAGAAAGCGAGTTGGGGCATTAATCAGAAAACCCGGCACAGACACTCGACCTCGAAACGCCCATCACGGGACAAAAACCTGATAAGAGCATCTCTAGCAAATCCTGCATAATGCCGACCCGCAAAATGCATTTACAATTCACGAAAAACCGGATTTGAGGGCGTAGCGAGCTGCCGAGCAGAACCCATAAGCGGGCCCGTAAAAGGATATTCTGGTCCGCTACGGGTCTGCTTTCGGCCGCCGCCCATGCCGGCCTGCAAATCAGTAATTTGCACTTCAATTTCAGACATGAAAACACATTTCTTTGCTTTTTTATTTTCTTCAACGGCATTGGATACATAGTAATTCACCAAATCTTTGCTAGAATAGTAAGATAAAAAACAAGAACCACAATTAGGCGTTTTAGAAGATATCCAACTTCCATAACTACTCCCACTAGTTGGACCAATATCTTCTTCATGCTTTCATTGTTGATCTGCGGATTCTTGGTCTTGCATTCTTCATTCTTTTTTTTTATTCTAAAGAAGTAGATGTTGCTTCCCCTCTAGTTTCTTCTCTAATGGCACATGCAGCCGCATCACTAGCCTCTGTTCTTCAACGTGTGCACGAATATCTATTAAGTTTCTTTCTATCAAAAAATCGATGTGATCTTCTTCCCAATACCAACATGAGCATCCACCTTCCTACCCACATGACCATCTCAATAAGCTATCGAAATTGAATCGAATAGTTTGACAAAGCCGAATGAAATAAGAACATACCCCGTCATTTTCGCATTTGAAGAATACTCATCCGGGGTGTTTCGGCGTGCTAGATGTTAGCCACAACCTTTGTATGCATACGATTAAATACGCCTTTATCTGGCGACATCGGCGAGCAGCGAAACGCTTCTTGGCGTCGAGCCCGGGCGACGGCCGGCCAAGTCCTTGTCGGCAAACCGACGACGACGGCTAGAGGAGAAACCAGTACCTGCATGCGGTGCTGGGGCCCGACCAATCCATGGCTTGGCCCGGCCACCGGTGGCCGGAAACACGAAATCCGGCCGCCGCGACAAACATTCGCCGATCTGCACCCTTCTGGCCCGCCGACGCCGGGCATGTGGGGGCCCTCCGGCGTGATCCCGCCGGCTAGTATGGCCGGAATCGTAGGCGGCGGCCCAGCGGCGGGGGTGGGGAAAAGCGCGGGGCGAGGGGCGGCGGTGGGTGGGGAAATGCGCGGGGCGGGGGGGGGGGGGTCCGCGTTTTCGCGGGTTGGTGTGAGAATTATGCCGCGCCCCGCAAAAAAAAATTACGGGTCTGACGCGTTTGCGGGGCCTAATCGAGCAGCATTTTCCGCGCGGACCCGTATTTTGACGTTTATTTTGTGGGTCGGAGCATTATACAGAGATGGTCTAACACCAAGACTCTAACAAACTACTAGACAACTGACTGCGAGGACAAAATAGAATGAGGAAGTACTCCAAAAGACTAGCGCATCTATAGCAACATATAGCAAAAACTACTCCCAATAGGAACACTCGACAACATCAACCGTGCCTAGATGTAGCCGCGTGAACATCATCAGGCTGCGTAGCATGGGAAAGCAGGATGGAATCCAACGCCAAATTCAGCAGTAGCAGGAGACGTCTTCATTCTCTCATAGCTGAGCATCTTCCAGTGTATAGTCTTAAGCTGTTTTACGCATTAGAAAAGGGTTAATTCCTGAGGCCTCTCATTTCTAGATAGTCTAATGCATTGAGCATTAGATGAGAAGATGGTAGAAAATGAGAAAAATATCCCATTCGATTCAAAGCTAGCTAGTTCAGTAGTATAGGCAGATCGAGGAGAGGGAGAGGATATATATATTATATAGACATGAGAGGAGAGGCTGCTTTTGTGATGATATCTAGTGTAGAATTGAACGAGGTGGGTGGAATTCTGATTTCATATCTATCATAGCTGCATAACCCATGTGAGTTTTCAAGAGGATACAAGTCAAGATAAATGGGAGATGTCCACGGGTGGAACCGGAAATGTCACGTAATTTGATGATCTTGATTCTCTAAAAGATGTACTCGTTTGTGCGAGTGAGAGAAAGAGAACGGCAACAACACTTGGTATCATGAGCTTGAAGTCAGAGTGTGGGTTGCTGGTATCAACAAAGCCGGGCGCGCGGCTGCGTTGAGAAACACGAACTTGACGTCCAAATGGCGCACCTGCCAGCAGGCGTGCGCGGCGAGAGCGATCATGATGCGCACCATTTTCATGCGTGCCACCGAAGCAAAGACCTCGTCAAACTCCACTCCCTAGCACTGGGCATACCCCTTGATGACGAGCCTCGCCTTGTGCTTTACGTTGTTGCCGTTGGGTCCTTCGGCTTGAAGAACCACTCCAGCCCGATCATGTGGTGATTGGCAGGGATGTTGGCAATAAGCCATGCCCGTGCCCGTGCGGCGGTGACCGGCGTGGATGCGACAGTTCTGGTCCATGGTGGGCACGGGGTATGTGCCGGCGTGAGTCCATGCTCGCGTTCCTGACGTGAAGGAGCTGCATGCACAGAGGCTGTTGCGATCTGTTGGAGCTAGCTACGTGGTGTGCGCATGACTCGCGTGGGTTTAGTTAGTGCATGGATCAGATCGGCTGGATAAGGTTGTTAGCTGGTGCGTGAGTGCCGGCCAAGTTAATTGAGTTAGTGGCCGGGTGTGATGGTGTATGCATGGGTTAGTGGCTGGTGTGGTGGCTGGGTCGTGTGAGTGTGGGTGCTGGTGTGTGTAGCTTGGCTATAAAAGCCCATCCCGTGTATTGATGTAAAGTGCGCCGGTATGAGCCGAGCATAGGAGCTACAGATGAGGTAGTCTCCGCCGGAACTGTGGTATGCAACCGGTCGGCTGTGAGAGAGCTCCTCTGGGTAGGCTGTGGTGTGTTGACGCGCCCGGGTATGTGTCTAGTAAAGTGAGGCCGTTAAATGCGGGCGGCGCCGTTCGTCAGGCGGGCGTTTGTCGCGAAAGAAAGAATTATGTGCTCCATCTTTCACCTTCGTTTGTGCGAGTGAGAGAAAGAGAGCGGCAACCTATCAGCCGTCGGATACAAAACAAACGGTGAAGATTGCACCTTCAACATTCCGACGCTTTCTTCTTCAACCTCAAAGCGCCCCGCCGCCGCCGACCTAGCCGCCTGCTTCCGCCGCACGCGACCGCCTCGCCACACCGCCCTCCCCTGAACCGCCCCCACCACCGATCTTGCCGCAACCCACGACCATCCTCTGTAAGCCCAACGACCACCCAAAAAACTCCGGCGAAGCAGCACCCCACCCGCCATCCTAAGATAGATAGTGGGGGTGGTTCTCCAGTGAACCTGCACCCACCACCCTAAAATAGATAGTGGGGTGTTCTTCATGGTGCCGGCGGCCTCTTTCTTCATCTCCGGCGCTTCCTTCTTCATTCTCAAAATCGGCTGACCCAAATCAAAAAACCAGTCGACTGGCATTTAGCTATTGTGACAACATTAATCATGTTGGTATTGATTTATCTCCATTGGTAATTCACCATATCTTTCCTAGTTTTTGTGTATGTGGTGTCTCTCTTCATCTTTGGATCTCTAGGCCAGAGCGTGATTAACGGCTGGGATTGTTTAAGAATGGTTATTGGTATTTCGTTTCCCTCTTTCAGCTTTAGAAGCTGTGCAGAGCTTGGTTTTGTTTCACAGTTTTATTTGTGGCAACCTTCCTCTGTTTCACAGTTTTATTCACCGGTATTAACTTTAGGAAAGCAAAAACCAAAGTTGTTCCTCACAAGAGCCAATCACCACATTGGTCTTCCTATCTATTTACTGAAACACATCGCATCACACTTAGGAATTGTTACCCACGTTATCATCAAAAAGACGATTGGGCACCCATACACTAGATAAGTTGTACATACTAAATTTAGCCGCTTGTCGTTGAGAAGCACGAGGCGCCATGTACGCCAATGCAGGATATGTCATGTATCTCGAGAGTTCTCCGAAACCTTCTACCTCTAAATATTCATGATAGTTGACTTGGAGATCTCTGTACCGCAGCACATCATCCTCTTATAGCTGAGCATCTTCCAGCATGTAGTCTTAAACTGTTTTATGCATAAGAAAAGGGTTAATTCCCGAGGCCTCTCATTTCTAGATATTCTAATGCATTGAGCACTAGATGAGAATATGACAGAAAATGAGAGAGTATCCCATTCGATTCAAAGCTAGCTAGTCCAGTAGTTGATGCAGATCGAGGAGAGGAAGATGACATTGTATATACACACACAAGAGGACAGGGAGGTTTTGTGAACATATCTAGTGTAGAGTTAAACGTGGTGGGTGGAATTCTGACCTCATATCTATCATAACTGCATAAGCCATGTGAGTTTTCAAAAGGCTACGGATCAAGATAAATGAAAGATAGAAGCAGTTGGGACCGGAGATGTCATGTAATTTGACGACCTCGGTTTTCTGAAATATGGAAGTAGTCACAGGAAGAGATAAGAAAGATGAGATGAAGACTCTTTTTAGAAAATCTCTCAGACTTAGTACCACACTAGATGAAATAGGATGTACAATTAAATCTGAATCATCGATTGATGGAGGGTTAGTCCCTCTTTTGCCTAAAATAATTTTAGGGTTGTTTGGTGCTTAATATGGTTGCCACATGGTGATCGGGGCTGATTTTCATCTAATCAAAATCATGTAGGTGAAACAGAGTTTTTAACTATGGTGTATAATTTCAAAAGTTAGTGTAGACATTCCCGTAGTGGGAATATACAAGATCGATAGTCATAGAAGATCGAATGACTTCACCGCAGGACATCATCTCCACTCAACTTCCCCATCTCACTCGCATGCCGCTCCGTTCCCATCTGCATCCTTGCTGCCACATTGACGCCCACTAGTGCAGAACCGGCTTTTAGTGCCGGTTAAGTAACGACTTTAATCTTGGTTCTCAACGGCACTAAAGAGTCAGGGACTAAGGTCCCCCCTTTAGTACCGGGTTAAATCACGAACGGCGCTTAAAAAATGTGAACACGTGTACAAGCCAGGCCGAAGTAGCGTGGGGCTTTAGTACGGTTGGTAACACCAACGGTACTAAACATTTAGATGTTTTTTTTAATTTTGCTTTAGTTTTGTGTTTTCAATTTAAATTAGTGATTGTTTTACATTATAATGAGTTGTTAAATCATTAGGTGAAAGTACCGCGGATTAGTTTCGGCTGGAGGATATATAGCTAGCTATAGCTAAATGATCAAGTATATATATATATATATATATATATATATATATATACTAGATCACCTAATTAGGTGATCAAGTATAATATATATGGATATGGCATATATATAGTTGATCACTTAGGTAGGATCCATCCAGCTGAAACTAATATGTGGTTTCTTTCATTAAATGATATAATAATTACTCATCATATCATCATATTATTAATATAAAAACTCTTGCATCATATCATCAACATACTCTAGAGCTAGCTAGCTAAAAATCATAGTCATCATTATCACTATTTAAGCATCATAGTCATCATTATCACTATTTAAGCATCATAGTCATTACCGCTATCAAATCACCACCAACAGTAGCTTAAAGAAGAAACATTCACTTGTACCAGAAGCAAAAATATCATCGAGTTCAACATGATTGTCATGATATTATAAGCGTTCATATATAACACCACAAAAGCAAATCACTCTTTCAGATTAAGTTCAGAACGAAGAACACGGACAAGAAAGGACAAGTACTAAGAGCAGCATGCTAAATCACTCCTGCTAGCTACTCTCTCTCTGGTAAAATAGCATAGAACATGTATAACTCTCCTGATTCATCAAACTGGAGCATGCCGATGAACCTGTCTCCTAATCATGGGCTGCGCTTCTCATTGCTGCCCTCTAGTACTTCTCTGCGATCGTTAACAATTTTCCTCCAATCTTTCACTATTAAGCATTCATCGCTTCTGGAAATCCTGAATGCATTAATGTGCAATGCAGGATATCTTGGCCGTAAGCTAACAATTGACATGCGACCTTTAGTCTCGATCCCTGAGGCACAACTGTCGCCAGGGAGTCCCTGTTGAAGAACATCGTATAGTACTTAATTAATATACTTAGCAATGAAAGTTTAGCAAAAAATTATGTATGCAAAAAGATGCACTGAGGACAAATAGTAAAAATCTTACCATCATTCCTAAATAGATGTGACCGTGGTTCAATACCATCACTATTGGTCGCACATTTTGAGTACTAATATTTCTAAGTGCAGGAAGAAAATTTGTCTTGACAGTATGAAGATCCTCAAGCCATGAAACATAGTGACTTATCTCCTCGCAGTTTAGTTCAGCTCCGGGACAGTAGTAGGTCCTGTCTACCAAGTGCCAGACATGTTTGGTTGAATGGAGATAAGCTGTCAATATAAATTATAGTTGTCAATTATTTTTGAATAAGCAATATCAAAGACAAAAATATAGTTGAGAAGAACTCACATAATGGTAGAATTGGAGGCGTCTGCACATCGACCCATATGTCTCTATTACCTTCAATATCATCTTCAGGACGAATATCAAAGGTGATAACCATACCAGGCTCAAATGCATAAGTCTTGCATAGTGCTTGCCAAGTTTTGCATTCAAAATAGGTGTGCGATGTGTGCATTGTATACTTTGACGTTGAAAGTATAACCATGCTCAGTTTTCAGGTAAACTCTCTTTACCTCCATAGTTTTCATATCATTGAAACCTATCTTATCTAAGACAAAAATTCTTGCATGGCAGGAGATGCGCTAGTAGAATAGTGAAAATTAAAAATTATAAGTCAGACAAATGAAGCATATATATATATAAGTCATGCTTAATTACGAAAACAGACACTTGTCGTTGTGACTTACTGTATCGAATTCGAAGGTCTCATCCAGCTTGATGCTGAATCGCCTATCATCAACAAGGAAATTTCTGTCATACTGGCCACGCTTGGTCTTCACAGTATTACGCACATAATGAAATTTTTTCCGTCGTCAGGCGACATTTCCTATGTTAATATAGGCGAAAAATTAAACACTTACTAATTCAACTAATTCAACTAAGCATTTACTGAAAATAAACTAGTTATATTAATTCAAACAATCTCATATACCTAAATTTTAATTAGTTCAAATAATTACCTAATCTCATATATACCTAAATTTTATTGCTAAAAATAAACTAGCTAGTTCTATTAATTCAACTAGTTCAACTAAGCATTATATTTACTAAAAATAAACTAGTTCTATTAATTCAACTAGTTCAACTAAGCATTTACTAAAAATAAACTAGTTCTATTAATTCAACTAGTTCAACTAATCTCATATACCTAAATTTTCTTACTAAAATAAACTAGTTATATTAATTCAACTAGTTCAACTAAGCATTTACTAAAAATAAACTAGTTGTATTAATTCAAACAATCTCATATACCTAAATTTTAATTAGTTCAAATAATCTCATATATACCTAAATTTTCTTGCTAAAAATAAACTAGTTCTATTAATTCAACTAGTTCAACTAAGCATTATATTTACTAAAAATAAACTAGTTCTATTAATTCAACTAGTTCAACTCAGCATTTACTAAAAATAAACTAGTTATATTAATTCAACTAGTTCAACTAATCTCATATACCTAAATTTTCTTACTAAAAATAAACTAGTTATATTAATTCAACTAGTTCAACTAAGCATTTACTAAAATAAACTAGTTCTATTAATTCAACTAGTTCAACTAATCTCATATACCTAAATTTTCTTAATAAAAATAAACTAGTTATATTAATTCAACTAGTTCAACTAAGCATTTACTAAAAATAAACTAGTTCTAATTCATCTAACATTAACATTTCTAACATTCTAAAAATAAACTAGTTATATTAATTAATTCATCTAAACAATAGCAAACAGAAAATAAGTAAAAAAAAATATGTGTGTCTGTGTGTGTGTATGTGTGTATACGTTCATGTGTGTGTAGTGTACATGTGTGTGTGTGTTTATGTGTGTGTGTGTATGTGTGTGTGTACGTGTGTGTGTGTATGTGTGTACGATCGTGGGCGACGGGCGGCGGGCGGGCGACGACGGCGGCGAAAAGGCGGCGACGACGGCAGGGCGGCGAAGCGGCGGCGACGACGACAAAGGCGGAAGCGGACGAGACGATGACGACGGGCGGCGGGGCGAAGGCGAGCAGCGATGGCGACGACGTCGCGGGGCGGCGACGACGGGCGCGGCGGCACGGCACGCAGCGGCGCAAGGCGTCAGCTGATAGATCGATCTTGTCGTCGCGAAGTGGAAGGAGATAACTGATTTTTCGTAAGTGAAGTATATATAGGATGGGCCGTTAGTACCGGTTGGTGGCTCCAACCAGTACTAAAGGCCAATTTTGACCAGCCCAAGCGGCGGGAAACGAGGTCCTTTAGTACCGGTTGGTGGCTCCAACCAGTACTAAAGGTCAACACATAATACCGGGTTAGCCACCAACCGGTACTAAAGGCGTCTTGTTGCCACCCGCCTTTGTGCTACTTTTAGTCCCACCTCGCCGAGCGAAGGCAGCCGTGACTGGTTTATAAACCCAGCCTGGCTGCCCTTTCGAATCTCTATATAGCAGCTTCGGGCCTAACTAGGCGCGCTGCCTGTGAGCCTTCTTGGCCCTACATGCCGATGTTGCACACCCTAGGTCTGGCAGGCCCACTGGGCAGTGCCCCAACATTTTTTTATAAATTTTTTTCTGCTGTATTTATTTCTGAGTAGTTTTTATGTTGTATTTAGTTTCTTTGTGAATATTTTTGCTTTATATAATTTTTTTTCTTTTCTGCATTATTTATTTTCTTCTATTTATTTTTGAGTAATTTTTTTATATAGTTTTTTCTTTTCTGCTTTATTTTTTCTTCTATTTATTTCTGAGTAGTTTTTTTGCTATATTTAGTTTCTTTGTGAATATTTTTGCTTTATATAATTTTTTTCTTTTCTGCTTTATTTATTTTCTTCTATTTATTTTTTAGTAATTTTTTATATAGTTTTTTTTTTTTCTGCTTTATATTTTTATATAGTTTTTTTTTCTGCTTTATTTTCTTCTTCTTCTTCTTCTTCTTCTTCTTCTTCTACCTCCTCTTCTTCCTCTTCTTCTTCTTCTTCCTCTCTTCTGCTTCTTCTTCTTCCTCCTCTTCTTCCTTTTTATATAGTTTGAGAAGTAACATAGAAAAAATACATTGATCAATACCGCCTTTCAGCCAAAACGCGCTACTGCTACAGAGAAGTACATAAAAATACATTGATCATCAATGATCTTTTTGTATAGAATCTAAATTGTCAATAGGAATCTACCACCGATTTAAGAACCGCGAAGACTCCTATTGCACCCTCGAATCCTACACATAGAGTTCAATGAAGACCAAATGCTTGTGATAGTGCGAGAAGTAACATATTTAAGATGGTCAAATTCTTGCTAAGGGAGCGAGGTGGGACTAAAAATAGCCCCTGCCACAACCTCTTTTAGTACCGGTTCGTGCCACGAACCGGTACAAATCGGTGTTCGACCAGGCATCTTTAGTACCGGTTCGTGGCACGAACGGTACTAAAGATTCGCAATGAACCGGTATTAAAGGTCTCCTCCCGCCTAGTCATTTGAACCGGCACTAATGGACGCATTAGTGCCGGCTCATATGCAAACCGGTACTAATGTTACTCATATTAGGTCCTTTTTCTACTAGTGGCCTTTGCAACTCATGCATTATAGAACCGCTAGTGCTTTCTTTAGGATCGTGTATTTCTAGTGTGTTGATTCATCTCGAACAACATTTCATCACTTTAGAGAGGGCCATCAACATCTGAAGTGCCATCGTTTACTGTCACTTATACAACCGAAAAATGATGTGATATTATTGTTCATGGTTAGGCAGGGGCAGAATTAGGGTATGGGCATGAGGGATGCGGAAAAAATGATCACGCATAAGACATAACATGTCACACCACTTTTATAAATGCTAGGAGAAATGGTGTTTTGAGCTCCAACACACGGGACGGCTCTGAACCGCTCAAAACACCATTGCTCCTAATAATTTTACAAAAGGGAACAGTGGCATGGGCAACCATATTGCTTTCCCGACTAATCTTACAAATTGTCACATCCCGTATCGAACCAAAATTTCCTTCGCCTCCTTCTTCAAGTCAATGATTGCATATTTCTCAAACTGAGCGGTCACAAGATATCTCAGAACATATAAGCAGTTTTTCTCAAGCGTCAAATGCATACGATATCCAAACCAATAAGAAGACCCATGACACACGCTTGAAGTTCATCCTCCTCAAGTGACCCATGGCTAGGCAAGAACTCCCAAGCCGAGGTGATAATCATATATCTAGAACCCCGAGCCACCACACGAATGGAACTGGAATAAAATCCACTTTAATTTTAGCCCATCTCATTGGAGGAGAGGGGGGATACCTGATCACACTTCGTAGCGGGCAATACATAACATGTATATCTAAGGGGCATAATGTTTTGGAGGGTTGGAAGGGTAATGAGGCCAATAATAGATGAAAAATGAGAAGAAGAAAAAACACAACACATAAGATAGAACAATCACAATATATTAAGTTTTAGCATAGCATGATGTGATACCATTGTGGCAACAATATATCCATGGGAATACAAAACGAGTTTCACTGCACCTGGCTCAGTTTTGTTTCATGTACAAATTGTTGTGCTAGTCGTGTGATCTAATCTTGATCCGGTGAAAATGCTAGACGAATCTTGGTTCCCTAATCCCCCATGAGAATCTCAACATGGATATATTAGAAGACTCTACTTAAACGTAAGAAAGCTTAAATGACTTAGAATTAGAAAAAATAATATTGGAAACAATATTTTGATTAGATCATATTTACCTCCATAACCGTCAAGCTCATCAACCAATTTGACAATTCACTCTTTCCTACCCTCCTAGTTCTACAAGGGGTGAACCATTTCGTATCTAAGACCAGTGAGCGAGCATCATCTGCATAGTATATTTTGGTATGACTAATTAGCCAAATATGCAATGTTTTCTTGGGTCCATGCCGCTACCGAACTGGGTATTCGAGGCCCGTCACATAAACTTCGTGAATTCGGCCCTTGCCACTACCGCTTGCAAAGCCCGTCAAATGTTTTGATTAGTTGCATGCCCCTGCGCCGTCTCCACCAGTTGTCGTCTCATTTGCGTCGTTTCCTTCCATGTGGGACATACCACTCGCCACATCAATTGCAACAACGAGGAGACACGGTTGACCTGTCCGGCCGATGTGGTGCCCTCGCAAAGCCTGCCATGCCCGGCCACCGCAACACGCAAAACGAGCACAGTGCCGCGCCAGAGCCATCTCCCCTTGTGTTCGGTTTCTCGCCGGAGTGCATCCCCTCCGCTCATCAGGATCCTGGTGGGAACGCAATGGAGAGCAAGATGACCTCACGGACAACATTGTTCGGCTGTGCTGGAGCACGAACGCGCGGAGGAGAAGACGCATGCCGTCACTTTGCTCGGCGAGGAGATTTCCCGCGAGTGGGCTCACTGGGTGGAGGGCAGAGCCCGACAAATTGCCATAGATGCTCCATGTTTAATACTAATAGTCTAAGTTACATATCACATCAGGTACGTTGACCTTTGATGCACACAACCAGGGATGACTACAATTGAAACAACATTATGGGTGAAAGAATTGAAAATTTCGACCCGAGCCGTTGGATGGAGAGGAACCGGCATAAATAAAATTGTTTTGTGAGTCGTAATTTGTCGATGGAAAATTTATGACTCTCCCCAGATAAAACAGACTTGTGCTATTGTCGCTGAAAAACACCTACATTTTGTAATCTGGCGGTGAAAATATTTATGCACGCAGATCCCTCAGCCTGAATTTCTGACTTTCATCTGCAATCCAACAGTCCATGGGTCTTTTCTTCGTCCCCGCACAACCGGGTCCAGACATTTCTGAATACGAACACAAGTTAGTGCTACACGTGTTACTTTTTTTCGAAAAGGGGGACTCCCCGGCCTCTGCATCAGATCGATGCATACGGCCACTTTTATTAAAAAGTAAATAGGTTTCAACAAGGTCTTAGCGTCTTCAAACAAAAGCAACAGCTAGCTCACCTAGAGCGTCAGCTGCAAAACAAAACCCAAAAGCCACAACCGACTGGCACAATGAAAGATAGGTAAACTAAAAGCCTATCCTATTACATGATCGCCATCCAAACGGTTGAAGAGATATCCCAAGGCCTTCTCGTCTCCCACCCAGATCGGTGAACCAAGCGCTCCCCGGCCTCCGTTCCGGAGTGAGTAAGGACCACATCTGGATCATTGTTGTAGCCCGAATAAACACCTGCAAAAAAATGAATATTTGTTGTTACGTTAAAAGCCAAATCATTTCTGCAATTCCAAATTGCCCATAACAACGCCGCATACTCCTACGAATGTGTACGGCTGTTTCGGAGTCTACCCCAACAAGCCACGCCCCAAATAATGTGTTGACCAAAGTCGGAGGAGTAATGTTAAAGGCAATTTGCATCGAGCATACAGCCCTCGTGCCAGCAGACAGTCAAAAAATAAATGCTTGATAGTCTCATCCCGATCACAGAAACTACACCTAGTAGAACCTGTCGGTTAAGCTTAACTAGATTGTCCTTTGTTAAAATCACTTGTTTATGCACAAACCACATAAACACTTTAATCTTCAAAGGTACCTTAACTTTCCAAACCTCTTTGGAACTAGGGATCACAGTAGAGTTAATGATATCGATATACATCGATTTAACTGTGAACACCCTAGATCTAGTCAGCTTCCAACATAACTGATCGAGCTGAGGAGTTAGCTGAACCTCCATCGCCTACGGACCAAGTGAAGCCATGCTTCCCATCGATCCCCTACAAGCACCCTCCCGAACTGAATGTTGAGAGGAATAGACTGCATAACTGTGTGGCAACAAGAGCCTCACGACGCTGAACAATACGATAAAGGACGGATATTGGGTGCCAAGCGGTAAGCGTCACCAAGCCACGTATCCTCCCGTAATCGCGTAGCGACACCATTACCGACAATACATCTCGCTCGTTAAAGAAAGCGGCTTTGATCCTCATGAGCCTTTTCGAACGGCGAATCCGTAGAGGTCTCGAGTAACACAGGATAAGGTCTTTGATCGCAGATATTTACTACGTAAAATCTGTGCCCACGTTGCTCTGTCTCGAGAAGACAACTTAAACAGCCATTCTTGAGAAGGCATCTCGTTCTTGACTTCAAGATTTTCAATACCAAGGCCCCTTGGTCCGTGAGGTCGACAAATAATATCCCATTTGGCGGTCTGTACTTCCTCTTAAGCTCATCACTCTGCCAAAAGAATCGAGATCGATAGAAGTCCAGCCTTTTCCTAACCCCAACTGGGACCTCAAAGAAGGATAAGAGAAACATAGGTAAACTTGTGAGCACCGAGTTGATAAGAATCAGCCTCCACCGTAAGACATGAGTTTTCCTTTCCAGCAACTCAGTTTCTTCTCAAACCGATCCTCGATGCACTTCCACTCACCATTTGTTAGCTTACGATGGTGCATGGGAATACCAAGATACGTGAAAGGTAAAGCCCCAACTTCACAACCAAACAACTATGTATAAGCCTCTTGTTCGTCTTTGGCTCTACCAAAGCGTAACAACTCGCTTTATGGAAATTAATCTTCAGCCCGACAATTGTTCAAGCAGTATAACACTAACTTCATGTTCCTCGCTTTTGCCAAATCATGTTCCATGAAAATGATTGTATCATCAGCGTATTGCAGGTGATGGACAAACCACCATCAACTAGATGAGGCACCAATCCCTCCACCTGACCGGCCTCCTTGGCCCTCCCAATCAGGATCGCTAACATATCAACCACAACATTGAACAGAATAGGCGACATAGGGTCGCCTTGTCTCAAGCCCTTGTGAGTTTGGAAGTAATGACCTATGTCAGTCATTTACTTTAATTCCAACAATCCCTTTTTGCGTGAATGCTTCCACAGGCGCCGCCAAGTTTCATCGAAGCCCTTCATTCGCAAAGCACATTGAAGAAACGGCCATTTGACTTTATCATAAGCCTTCTCGAAATCCACTTTGAAAATAACACCATCGAAGTTTTTCAGATGAACTTCATGTAGCGTTTCATGAAGGACCACAACCCTTCCGGGATGTTCTGTCGGCATGAAAGCTGTTTGAGAAGGCTGCACCACGGCGTGCGCAATCTGTGTGAGCCTGATCGTCCCAACCTTTGTAAAAATTTTGAAACTGACATTCAGAAGACAGATAGGCCGAAATTGCTCGATTCTCACGGCCTCTGTTTTCTTAGGCAGCAGGGTTATTGTTGCAAAATTAAGTTGGAAAAGCTGCAAATGTCCCGAGAACAAATCATGGAACATCGGCATCAGGTCCCCTTTAATAATATTCCAGCACTTCTTATAAAACTCAGGCTGAAACCATCCGGCCCCGGTGCCTTGTTACATTTCATCTTGGAAATGGCCTCGAAAACCTCCTTTTCCGAGAAAGGGGCAGTTAAGATATCGTTCTCCACAACAGTAAGTTGAGGTACATCTTGAACCCTAGACTCATCCAGGGACACACAGTTCTCCTCTGGTGGTCCAAACAATCGTTTGTAGTACTCAGTAATATAGAGCTTCAGGTTATCCTGACCGATAATTGTACCCTCATCTTGTTCTAGCTGGAAGATTCTCTTCTTCCGATGTTTGCCATTGGCTATCATGTGGAAGAATTGAGTGTTCGCGTCCCCCTGGACCACTTTTCGCACCTTGGCACGCAGTGCCCACTTTAATTCTTCTTCACGAAGTAACTCTTTCAACCTCATCTCAGCCTCATGCTTGATATGAAGCTCGGTGGCTAACAAAACCGTAGTTTCTGCTTTTATATCTAAGGTCTGAATAAGGATAAGGAGCCGCTCCTTCTCCACCTTATACACTCCACTTAGATGTTTAGCCCACCCACGAGGGAAACTTCCGAGATGCCTAATCTTATTCTGCGCTCAAAGCGCATTCCTACCGCGCATCCTTAGCCCATTCTCTGGCTACAAGATCCGTGAAGCCTTCTCTTTCAAACCACGCAAGCTCAAAAGAGAACAAATTCTTGTTATCCGAGTAGGTAGCCCCACCAGAGTCAAGCAACAGAGGCGCAGGATCAGAATCCCATGAAATGTCGAGCCCTAACAGTTACAAAGGGAAACTTACATTCCCAATCTACACTAGTTGAACCCGATCCAACTTCTCGAAAGTTGGATTTGGCAACGATTAGCCCATGTGAACTTCCACCAAAGCTCAATCTCTCTCAAATCCAAGCTTTCAATAATAGTGTTAAACATGAATGACCATCTCCGTCGAAATTGTCATTATTCTTTTCATCACGTCTTCTAATAATGTTAAAGTCTCCCCAACCAAAATTGGAAGTTGCTCGAGACCCATGAGACTCTAATGAGATCGGCCAAAAATCCGTTTGAGTTCTACTGGCTTGGCACCATACACCGCCACCAAAGCTCGATTTGAAACCATCGACTTTGGACCGCACCTAAACTTAATGCAAAATCTCCCATGATCACACTTCAAACTTCGAGAGAGTCACATCTAACACCAAGTAAGATTCCACCCGACCTTCCTCTCGGTGGAAGACAATGCCAGTCAAACTCAATACCCCCCGACAAAGTATTGAGAAATTGTGGTGAGAAATTTGCTCTGCCTGCTTCCGACAATGCAATAAAGTCCAATCTATGCTCGATGGACGCTTACGCAAGGAACCTCCTTTAGCCAAGTCTTTAAGACCTCTGCTATTCCAAAAGATTCCTCTCATATCTCATCATGGAATTTTTTGGCCGTGCGGATCCTAGCACTCCTACGGACATGGACATCGGGTAAATCTTGCGCTTCCACTTGCGCTAGGGCTGGTCCTCATGCCCACCCGTCCACACTCCCCGCATTTGGGATCTATCTACCTCCACGCCGACATTCTCGTCCTCCTCCTCCGGCTCCTCGGAGGGGCGATGCCGAGATCATCACAAAATTTATCGAGCATCCGAACTCCCAAAGCATCAATCTCAGAATCGTTCATGGGTTTGACCGCGGCTGTTATTTAATCATTTCTAAAGCCCTCTCGACTTCTAGATCAAGCAAATCATTTACGGAATTAGACACTTCACCCTCATTACTACCAAGTGAAATTCCTAATTGGTTTGCCTTATCAACAATCTCATCATTCGAAAAATGCAAGATAGTATTGGAAGTATTCACGGACATACCAGAGTGACCTGAGCGCCACGAAGCTTTACCGCCCTCACGGCTGGTCAAGCTGCATGTCGCCCACCTTCTGACGCCCTCTGAAGCCGACAACTCAGCCGTCGCCCTCAGACGCCTCGGGTCCGAATACCACCGAACTGAATAACCTCCTCCGCTGAGAATTTATCCGGGAGCGACCGCTGTCACTCCCCAAACATTCACCCGGGTCCCCATGACCGGGTGAGGTCGCTGAAGTCACTGATGGGAAGCAAGGGCCACCTGCCTCCGCCCCCCATCCACTCCACACCGCCTGCCAGGAGTGCACATCGGTGGCGCAAGCGGGGTGATCCCCCTGGGCGCCGAAGGTGAAGAAAGCCTCGAGGCCACCTGCCCCAAGCCCTCTCCAGACACCTGTCCTGCCGCTGCAAAGGCTGTCCCCAAAGACAAGGCGAAGAGGGTGCCGAGGCCACCTGCCTGCCCCCCTTCCAAGGCCCCTCCTCTCTCCCAGTAGCCCCAACCGAGCAAGAGGAGAAAGGGACGCCGAGGCCACCTGCCCCGAACCCCAGACAAGATCGGACCGCCTCCCAGATCTCAGCCACCTCACCACAAACCGAGGAGGCGAGACCACGATCTCCAGCCTCCCTTCCACACCTGAACCCTCCACACCCGGGTCCTCAAAGTCCAACACAGGTAACGAGTGCTCAAAAGCCTCAAGAGACTCCACCCGCTCGCTCCAAAGTCTCGGAGGTGCAGAAGCGGGCTCAATGGAACCAAATCTCAAAGAAGTCGACGGCACAGAAGCATTAGGCGACGTCCCTCCTCCTGCCGCTTGAGCAGTCGACCCCGGTCCCTTGGCCATCTCGTGCCCAGGATCAGCGGCCGGAGTCTCCTTACCTGCCGTACCATCATCACCCTCGCTCATATCGTCACCAGTGGCAGCAGGTGCCTCCGCAAAGAGGCTGTCATCCTCAAACTCAATCTGAAGGCTGTAAACCTGACCTCGTTAAGCCCACTTAACCACATCCGGCACGAAGTCAATGTCCAAAATACTGACTAATAGGCGAGCAACCCCATGAGCTCGAGTAAAGACCATATCCACTCGCTCGGTCTTTCCCACCATGATACCCAGACTAGCAACGACCCTGGCATCCTGTAGTAGCGCGGAAGGAGCTCCCGAAAAGCGCAACCAGGCCTGGGTGAGAGGTTTACCCTGAGGCTCAATCAACTTCCACTCCTGGAACTCAAGGATGCCCTCCGTACCTGGTACCTTACACATCCCAAAGCTCAGCAACCTCTGTAAATCCTCCACAGCCGGGAACTGAACCCTGAATAAGTTGGCCTCCAGACTGACAAGCTCCCAGTGGAAGTCTCCTGGTGCCAGCTCCCGGAGCCGCTGAATAATCTAGGACTCAGACACTTGACCTCTAGTCACTTTAACCACCCCAGTTGTCATACTGTGCACCTCATGAGGAACCTCCCTCTCAGTCGGCGACTCAAAAAACGTGAGCTCAGAACATAACACTCGTACGTCATAAGACTCGGTGTCTGCTCCCGCAACAACGGACAAGCCCCTGACTCATGGGCTGGCTTACCACAAGTATCACATAAAATAGCCACGCACTCAGCAATAAAATGGCCCTTATCACCACATCGGTAACATAGCATTCTTTCCTTCTTTTTAGCAAACTTTGCTGCCCTGTCCATCTCAGTCCTGTCAGAAGCCTCCACCAACATAGGCTCGACCTCAGCATTATCAGGAACCACCACATCCGCCAGTGCCGTCACCACCTCCATAGCCTGGCAAGACAGCCCAGTCTCCTCAGTAACTCCGCCAACCGCCGTCTCATCAACGACAACATGATGCTGCCTTGGACGATAACGTCCCCCTCGGCCACCTCGGCCACCACGATTACCACGGAAACCGCCTCGGTTGCGATTGGCCGGTCCGGACGCCCCTTCGACGAAACCACCCGTAGGCCCCAAAAAAGGTCTCTCGGTCGATCCATCGCTCTGCCAGGCATACCCCCGGCCACCACCTGTGGACGAGGATCCCCGATGCTGCCCATCACAATATGCATTGATCCCATCGTCACCCCACTGTCCACGAGGCACTGATGAGTCATTCCCCCTAGTCGAGGCTTGCAGCAATCGCGCGCTTTCTTTGCGATACCGGGCGCCGTCGAGTTCTCGCTGCCATGCCACAAAAAGCGGTGGTCTAGCCCCGGTTTGCACCACCACCGGTCTGATCTGGCCACCAGAGGCCGGAGACGGCGGCCTCAGAGCCGGGGAACCGCGACCCGCTACGGTCACAGAAGCCGGCCCCGGTGGCCTGAGGCCAACCCGCCTCTACGCCCGGGCGTCGGAGGTCTAGGCGGCCGTCAGCAGCCAGCTGCCAGCCGCGCTGACCCGAGCGCCCCACTGGTGGTGGTTTGCGGCCGCCGGCCTCTTGCACCGGCCGGCGGACCTCGAGACTGGACTGGCAGAGCACCCCGTCCCGGAAGGGACCTCAGCGGGCGCTGTTCGCCCCTCTGGCAAAGACGCCTCCGCTGTGGCTACCAAGAATGGCGGCGCCTCACCACCTTGCCCGCAGACCGCCGGAGCGGGCAGACGGCAGGAGGCAACCCCCGACCAGCCATGTTGCGCAGAGGTGGAACTCGCCGAGCACGCCCCACGCCGCGCTCGAAGAACGCATTTAACGGCCGACAGTAACGCATTTAACCCTAGCGATAACCGATCGGGAAACCCCAGAGATGGCGTCGGACGTGCATGGGGGTGTAGCCAAGTTGTACTGGGCCTCATACCCGATTAGCCATAACCGCCCAGAACTTCGATTGGGTCCGACTCACACAGAGCCGGCCCACCCCCAGGCCCACCAAACCCGCGGCCCAGGAGAGCGTTCAAACGCTCCTGCCGCATCACGGAGATCCCGATCGGCTGCCCCTCCGGCAATGGCGCTCTGGCCGCCGCCGGCCGCCGGGGCTCACCAACATTCCATGAATTGGGTACTTTCTTCTTCCTCTGAACCTTAGTCCATGAATCGGCCGGAATCAAATCGAAGAGGGTAAGGTTAGGAAGACTAACCTTCGGAAGCGGTCCCTTCCATGGCCTGACCGCCGTCGCCGACGTTCTCCGATGCACGACGCGACGCACCATCTCCTTCCTCTCGCCCGCGAGAATCCCAACTCTCGCCGGATCATCTACCGGCAAGACCCTGTCCACCGTAGAGGCAACCTCATCCTCATCATAGCCCGAATGAAAAAACTCGCAGAACAGATCAGAGGGAGTTGGTGTTGGCGGAGAAGCCGCCGGATCATCGCCGTCTCCGTCCACCTCGTCCTCCTCGTCTCCGGCTAGCGCCCAGAATCGGCCTCCAACCCTGGGACGATCCACCGGCCCCGGGGACACAGGCCCGGCGATCACCGGGCAGCGCCCCGCGTCGCCCCCCCTATCGCCCCCCCTGTCGCCCATTCAGTCGCTCTACTTACTGAGAAGAAAAACGATGGCCTACTTGTACATCCACCAAACATATGAAACAAATTAAGCACTTAATCATGTCACGCCTAGGCAAAACCATGCGCTCGTTGTTAGTACTTGTCTAAGCTCTAGTGCATCAATCGGTAACCGTTCACGAATGCATTACATTTGGAACCACAAACAAGACTCTGCAGCTGTCCCTCACTGCAATCTTAGAAGTCCTTAGAGATGTGCAACAGATAATACCCCAACCTCCGATGCGATTTGCGCAACCAAGGACATAATTTACTCTTCTTATGTAATTAATTCATACTCCTTCCGTTTCGAAACGTATGAAGTTTTGGGTTTGTCCAAAGTCAAATATTTCTAAGTTTGACCAAGTCTGTAGAAAAGTATACTAATATCTACAATATCAAACCAGTCTCATTGCATTCATCATAAGTATATTCTCATACTATGTTCGGTTGATGTTGCAGATGTTAATATATTATTCTATGAACCTGCTCAAATTTGAAGATGTTTGACTTAGGACAAACCTAGAACTTCCAAATATTTTGAAACGGATGTAGTAGCTAAGATGTAGCTCAAACTGGTGAAAATAGTTCCAACATTAGCTGTGATGCTCACTTGCTCGGCATGGCCTGGTACAGCTAGCTCGTACCAAGCTGCCATTAGCAGTGATTTAAGCAGGTAGCTGCATCCACCATGTGGTTAACAGCTGAAAGCCATATCATATAGGACTATATGAGTATATGCGTCTTAGTGGTCATCAAGTACGGATATGTGGAATGTCCCAACATGAAACTGTCGCCTATCGTGACAGCGGAAGACGGGCTAGCTCCATATGTCCGGATGTTAGTGATCTCAACGTCACTGACTGATTCTGTGTTGATGGTGCGCAGCTACTTAATTAGGAGGTATGAAGCATAGCTTATAGTTTGCACAACCATTTAGATACTGAGTGTGCTGGACATCCATTGCCGTGTCTAACTGGTCATTCGTTAAAAAAAGTACCATGCTTCTTATTGACTTACAACTTGCTCTTTCTCTTGACAGTCCTTTAGTTCTTCTTCATTTGCCATGTCGTTGAACTTGAGAGTTCTCTTTTTAATGGTTGACTAGGAGATTGACATATGTAGAACAGCAAGCAGTTGCGTGATGATGTGTATAATGTTAAGCAAAGCAGCAAATGCAGTAAGCAAAAAAAAAATTGAAGGGTCCAACAATTGCTTGGTTTTTCATTGATGAGCAGGCAGGATATTTATATGGAAATGCAGTAAGCCTTGTCTGTACAGCAACATGCTCTTCATAAAAAATGTTGGCAAAATCTTTCGCCTCGCAAGGGAATCGTGTGATCAAGTTTCTTTGGTTTTCACTTTCAGTGAGGCTTTAATGAATTTGACCGAATTTCAATAATTTCAGTAGGCACCGAAATATTTACCTTTTGGTCAAAATATTTCAGTCATTTTAGTTGTACACATGAAATCAATTTTTTTTCAAAACATTTTCGAAATTTTCAAATATTTTTTTGAGTTTTGATTGAGCATTTCAGTCCTTTGGCCGAAATGCAAAAGGTGCTGAAGTATTTCTGAAACTGAAATTTAAAACCATATTCGTTACACAATCAGCATGTGCGTCTCAACCATATTCCAAACGTACACACTGAACTCTTTCTGTCTTACTTGAGACGCACATCCCGACTGCAAAGTGCAAACACCCAAATGCTCAGTCAATTGAAGCCACATCCGGATGGTTTCTGGAACTAGACATCATTATCTGCTTACCCAGCCGTCTGCAATTGGTTAAACCATCAGATAGATAACTTCCTCGACAAAGAGAGATACTAATCTGAAAAGGATGCTTGGACATTTTGGTTCTTACATGTTTGTGCATGGTTCGGGAAGGAGATATGTTTGTGATTTAGGAAGGAGATTATTTAGGAAGAAGATGTTTTTGAGAGAAGAACATTGAGAAAAGAGATACATATTTTATATGGGAAAGGAGATATTTATGCGGGAGGATGTATCACGACGACGCACAGACTTCCCTTTAATAGTACTCCCTCTGTAAAACATATATAAGACTATTTAGTGAAGATGTGCATATGTTTTTTATATTTTCAAACTGTAGGGATCTAAAATATCCCCGTTTACAATGTTGCCCTATGTTAAATAGGACTAATATACACATCACATCGGGTACGTTGACCTTTGTTGCGCACAGCCGGATCTAGACATTTCACACTCTGACACATCACATTTGAACACAAGTTAGTTGTACACATGCTACATCCTGAGAGAAAAAGCCACGCGATACTTGAATAATATCCACCAAACATACTAAACAAAGCATTTTATCATGCATGTCATGTGTTGCCTAGGCAACAAAATCATGCATTCATTGTTACTCTAAGCTCTAGTGCAACATTCGATAGCCGTTGACGAATGCATTACATTTGGAAGCACAAACAAGAGTCTGTGAGAAAGAAAGACCATGCTGATGAGTTTCCATCCAACTTAGCTGCAGGTAGCCAATCTTCTAGTCCTCGGTCAGATGTGCAACAGACACTCCAAATTAATGTGCTATTCACACTGGTAAGATTTGGGCAACCATTACTGGCTAAGGAGTAGACCAAACCGGTGAAAATCATTTCAACCCCTTTGGAAGAACAAGAGAAAAGACAAGTGTTGCGTTACAAGGAGTGAGAGTGCACAAATATGTGCCTGCACGAGCACATATGAGCTTAGCAAAGCAAGAAGAGCGCTATAGCACACACACAACTATGGCTTGAACTGACATTACAATGATTAGGATCGAAGATTACACAATAGCGACATGCACATCCATGCTCCGATTGATTTAAGCAGCCTCTTTCCCGTACTTATTAGCTGTGATGCTCACTTGCTTAGTAGCTCATACCAAGCTGCCATTAGCCGTCAATTAAGCAGGCTGCTGCATGGTTAACAGCTCAAAGGTCAAAGCCATATCATATCATACAGGAGTACATGCGCGTCTCACTGGTCATCGAGTACGGATATACAGAATGACCCAACATGACAGCGTCGCCTATGGCCGCAATAGCGAAAGATGAGCAGAAGAAGGAACTCTAGTGCTTGCTCCATTGTTAGGTATAAACCACGCCTCGCCGTGGTCACCTGCGTGTGTGTGCATTCGTGTCCAGGGCGAGTCGAGCCGGTTGTGTCTAGACCTGCGATCGTATGTCGACGGAGGATGTAGCGGGCGCAGCGGAAGCGAGATGGCGTCCAGGTCGATCGTGCGGATGAGCGGGCATGTTCACGATCGGGAGACCGGATCGCCAGAGAGGCTCCATGAGCTACGTTTCAGTTAGCTACAAAAGTGGAAAAAAATTCTGTGCATACCGGTTGCAAACTCAATCTCTTGCATACCCTCTCCCAGATGCTCCCACGTGTCCCACCTCCTCATCGTGTGAGCAATCCCGGCTCCCGTCAATTATGCATCTGCGATCGCTTCCGAGCGGTGATCCGATCCAGGCTCATCGTGCTAGTTGCTGCTTCCCCGTCCAGCGGTGATCCGATCAAGTTTTATCATGGCCGAGCAGCCGGAGCACTCTCCCCGTCCGTGATGTGATTGGTGGCCACGTTTCTGGTCGAGCGTTCACTGCACCGAGCGAAACTACAGCCATGTCCGTCGCGCGCCCAGCCGTCCATTCCTTCCCATGGGCACATCGGGTCGGAAGGACATTCATGGCCGCCGCGGACCGTTCTGCCGCAGGTAGGATCACCCAGAAGGATGGGAGTGGCCATGCCTGAATCTGACAATGTCTCTTACAAGGACGACCATGGTGGCTCTGCCGCTGGCTTGGATCACATAAACCTGATCACATGCTCCATGGACTTTCCGGCGCCGCACATGATGCCTGGAGGAAGAGAACAAGGAGGAGGCCAGGAGGATGGCTGGATGAGACAGCCGCAATGATAGAAAATGGGTGCAGCAGTGATCCAAATGGATTTCTGACAAACTACATTGATCGTGTGACCGAATGTACAGTGTTGTCTAACTTTAACTGAAGTTTAGTCCACTTAATGACAAGGCAAACAAAAGTAACATATTTGCTACATTGTATAGCAAAATAGAGAAATTAGAAAAACAGTCACATTTCGGAAACACATCCATCAAGTTGAAGATTTCAAATCATCCATATGTATTTCAGATGAAAAGTTGCATTGTAGACAAGTTATTGTACATTGTCAAGGAGAGCAATCAGCTCTACACTGATACTACAGTTGTCCAACTCCAAATTTACAAAATTTGATATTCCTAGGCCAAGTCTACTCCATCAGGAAGCATGGAGTCTTCTCCAAAGGTTTCCTCAGCACCTGTTTTGTTGCAGTGGTGTACTTGAGGGTCTTAGTCCAGCGGAGCGTGGCTGCTGCATGAGTATGTGTTCGCTCGTCCCTCATGGTCGTGGATTTGACAATTTCTCCTTGAAGTCTGCCACAAGCTTTTATACATGAAGCTGCTCCAAGATAGTAAAGGACATGCACAGAATGTGAGTTTGGTCATGTACTTAACACACAGCAGAAAAATCATTGGAATTGTATATACTATAAGCAGGCAAGGTTCAAATAAACAAATACAATAACCAGATACGAGGCATTGAACTTTTCCCCTTATGCTTCCTCTGTTTATTCTATCATGCAGTCCAGTTACAGAACAAGAATTTGTGTTCACTGCCCAACAAATGAATACGGAGCACATCTCATACAAGGTAATTGAATCATTCGGATTGTTGTCTATTTGTTTCGCTCAAAATCCGAATAAATTTTAAAGGTGTCTTTTACATAAGAAAAAAAACTTTCATTGGACAATGAACGGTATTGTGGCAGCGTGCTCCAGATTCAGCGCTGTTTGTAAATTGGTGGTCTGCATTGGTGAATCACTATGCATGATTTCCTGAATCAAATGCTATCTAAGGCTCTGCGCAAGAAAAAGAATATTGCTATCTATGGCTGTCTTATACACTTTGAATTGCTATTTTCAGTAACAATGCAAGCGCAGCAGGAGTCACCACCGGATAAGCAATTGAAGGAAAAATTTCAATGTTCAGAGTGCCATAATGAATCAGGACAACGATATCAGCCCATGTTATGTACAGAACCACCAATGGAATCGACAGTTTGTAAACCACAATTCACTATCTAACAACCGTACCAACCTTGGAACAGCACATATACTTAAATAAGACCTTTTTTTGATAAGATTTGTGGTCAATTGGGGTGTTTAGGGAGGGGGACTACCAGTTTTGGGCGAGATGCATTAGGTGCCCGTGGTGGAGGGAGAGGCCGCCGCCTGAGGCGGAGAGGGAGGGGGCGAGCGGCGAGGCCATTAATCATTTGAGGAAGCCACCTGCTTGATACGGGTTCGCTCGGGATCGGGCACGTCCTGTCCTCCATCGTGGCGCACGAGGCGGCGGGGCAGGGGACTCCGGCGGCTGGGAGAGAAAGGAAAGGGATGCCCTGAGCCGACTCGGCTGCGTGGGCCTCGTCTCGTCAAGGAGCCGGGATCGCATGTAGCTGAGCGTTTGTTTCCCAGCCGAGAGAAGCCACGAAGGAAGCAGAGGAGCAGATATCGTTAGATGGGGAGGTGGGACACGTGGGAGCATCTGGGAGAGGGTATGCACAAGATTGAGTTTACAACCGGTATGCACAGAATTTTTTTCCAAAAAAGTGCATGTACATAGCTAGTACTACGTAGTGAAGACTACACAACCACGAATAGGGAGGGGGGACGGGCGGTTACACATCGACTACTTGGTAGTTTATCGGGGCAGCAAACTAGTTACACATCGCAAAAAATTGATTGTCATGGTTGCTAAGTTGCAACCTCATATGAAGTTGGATCATGCAGCTCCAAAATTAGTTTTGAACTAGTTGCATCACACAGTACTAAAGTTGCACCATGTAGTAATAAAGTTGCACCATAGTATCAAAGTTGGTACATAATTTTTTTAAAGGTATACAAATAAGATCTTATCGTGAGGATTTCAACGGTGAAAACAACTCTGAATTCCGACACACGGTTTAAAAGATATGACTTTAAAAAAAATTGAAAACCTAAATAAATGCACATACACATCCTTGAGACAAATTGATGTTTGCCACGTCACATGAATAAAGAAAAAACTTGGAAACGTAGTACTGCATGCGTGCGTGTGTGTGGTGGGGCGGCCCCTCGTTTCGTCCAATCAGTGTACGCACACGAATGAAGAATTGGGGAAAATGCTTTACTAAATTGGGTTAGGATTGGGCTCATATTAAATCTTTATCAGGACGTAGAAAGCCTTAAACCGATTTTGTACTAATCCACGTGTGCCTTACCTAACCTCTTGTATTTTGCTGGTACCCATCACAGAGAAAATGCATCGATCGGGAAAGTGGTAACGAAATTGTTAAAGATAACCAAACCAAGTTTATACAAAAAACGATTAATGCCACCGATCCAGCTCTAAAGTTGTATCAAAGTTGCGACAATTAATATGGATCAAAGGGAATAATAGTTTTTTCATAAAGCCGGGTTTTAGATTTGACGAGAAACCAATATAGATATCCTCGAGTTTGTTAGAGATATGGGTCATACTACTATATAGTAGCATTATCCCAGCCATTGATTCGCATAGATCAGGCAGGTTCGCTGCATTGAATGCGGCTAGCGCTATATCCAGAAAATGGAGGAAAGGAGGTGGGGTAGCGGTATGGCAAGCAGATACGGTACGAATACGCGGGGCAAGACGGGTGCGCGGCCGTTTGCATCTCATGGAGGTGGACCGGCAGTCCGTGTCTTTTTCAGGAGGAAGATCCTGTACCAGGGTACAAATTTTTTCGTTCGTAATCTTGCTGCAATTAGCGCACGTGCGGCGTCTCGCGGTACCTGCGCTCTCTAGATCCCGTTTCTTGTTTGCTCAAGCCTTCAAAGCCATGTCTTCTTCTTCCTGCGCACCGCATGCCCCGGACACAGAGCTGCTCCCGCTGATCCCATGCCCCAGATGTCTTCGGGAAGTGATCAGTGACATCTCCACCGGCGGGAAGAAGCCAGGCAATCGCTACTATAGGTGCACTTACAGTACATAATGACAGACCGAAAGACAGGCCTGAAACTAACTAAACCCACATTGCAAACACTGCAGCACTACACCTACTTTGTACTTTCACTCCCTAACAAGCAGCTGGCGGTCGCTGCCGCCGGTCACTTCGAGTACACCACTGCCAGTATGATGACAGACATACCAATCAAGAACACTACGAGGATCAAGATGGTGGCCAGCATGAGCAGGGCGATCCTGGAGAAATCTAAGCTGCCGCTCGCCTTGGCCGGGGCCATCTGCTGGGATCCATGCGGAACTGCCCAGCCAGAAACCTCCGGGAGTCCTTCCAGACGCAAGCTACAGTATGCGGCACGGCACGGTAAGTCTCCTGCCACTCGAAGAAACCACACTGGCGAGACTGGAAAGAATAGAAAGAGCAACAAATCAAAATCTGCACCAGGAGGAAATATGAAGAACGAGATCTGAGGCGACCAGGTGGCGCAGCCCGTCGGTCCTGAAAAATGCATGTCTTCTAGGACCGTACTGGACAAAAACAGTTGGGCCTCATAACTAACAAAAGACAAGCCGCGTTGCCACTGTGCTTAACTCAATGCCGGAGTTGAATACATATGCATATACATGCATGTGCGTGCATCTCGAGGAGGACCAACCATTGAGATAATAGTACCATATAGTAGTATGACCCATATGGAATTTTCGGTTATAAATTTGTTTCCTAAATACTAGTTGTTATCAAACCAGAACATATCTGGTGATATGACTTCTTGGATGACACAATGCTCCAATAGATCCTGAACCGTAGATCATGTTCGAATGGGCCTGATGAATGCACACCCGATGGATAGCTCCTCCACTACGAAGTATATCAAAACACCCTGGATCATATTCTTCATTCTTTACGAGGATTTGAAGCAATTAGAAGATAAGAACATCTATATTTCCTCAAATTTTCTCAATGTTCATTAAGCAACATATGTGAAATGGTGGATAAAACTTGATTATCAACTTTCATTGGGTTCCTCTTCGAAATAAATGCAAAACTTGTTGGTATGTTCTCTAAAAAACTCAACTATCTTTATTGGAAGCAAAGATAACATATGTTGCTAGTTGTCCAGCTACACGAGATTAAAACGAAGTCCAACCGAAAATTAATATGAAAATTCATGGACTTAACATGCCAAACCAGTCTGTTAATATTTTTTTGACTATTCAGTCTGTTAGCTAGTATTCATCTACAAAGTAACCAAAAAATTAGTGGATTTATTTTGTTGAACTTTAGCGTTAGAAAAAAATGGAGATGCCACAATAGCAAGACCTGTGACGAACACTACGTTTTTTGTGTGTGTTTGCATAGTAAAACCAATCCATTTCATTTTACAGTCACTAACACTGAGGTTGGTAGGGTAGTAGTAGTAGTAAAAGAATGCTCAATTAAGAGCTAATCTAGGGGGTTTTCTGTATATTTAACGGTGGATGAGTTGTCTATCATGTCTGCTTTCATCACCACCATTGGAACATGAACTAAAGATCCAGCGCGGATTGGAGCATCGTATCACCTCAGATGCTGTATCACCAGATATCTTCCCATTATCAAACAACCGCATGGTGTTTGATGGAGTACTACCGACACAACAAAAGACAAGTAGTTTTATTACATGCCCATGAGACTAGAGCAGACGATTACAAACGGTGGCACGCCAGGGGGACTATTGCCCTCCCCCCTCACCGCGCACACAAACACATCTCGCTACATCTTCGCCATTGAACCCTATCAATGGGTTCGCAGCCATGGAGGGGAGATGTTGATAACGGCGCCAGGATATGTGGGGCCATTGATGGGGCTCTGGCGAGGCGCTAGTGATGGGGAGGCGGGTGTAGGCGGCTAGCTCGAGAGGCGGGGCTGGAGGGTTGATAAGGAAGGAGAGTAGTTTTATGGGCGCATTGAAGCGCTGGCTGGGCTGTGGACTAGGTTTCACCGGATTTTCTGGAAAGACGGAAAGAGCTGGGAGGATTAAGAGCATCAAAGAAAATATCCTGAGACCACGTAGTGTTCAAACACGGCTTTTAAATCGCCGTGATAGCTAGAAGCACATAGAATCCAGTATTAAGCGCGTCATTTTACTTTTTCCGAAAAGGAGGACTACCCCCGGCCTCTGCATCAAGTGATGCACACAGCCATACGCGTCATTTTGCATGACACCGTGAAACAATTCAAAAAAGGAGAAAAACCAAACCCTTGCGGCCGAGATTCTTAGTAATGTCTGAATGTCACTCACTGATTCAGTGTTGATGGTGTGCGGCTAGTTGGGAGGGATGAAGCATAGTTTAGTTTTGCATAACCAGTTAGTTGCTAAATGTGATGGACATCAGTTGCCGTGTCTAACTGGTCATTTGTTGAAGATGGTAGCCTGATTCTTATTGACTTATACAATTTTTCAAGGATCCAACAATTGCTTGGTTTTTCAATGGTAAGCAGGTAGAATATTTACATGGAAATGCAGTAACCATGGATGGCTACGCTCTACCATTCTTCCTAACGTACAAACTGAACTCTTTGGGCGTGTTTGTTTGCCTGCATTAGGCCCAGCCTGGCCCGCGCGAGAAGAAAGTGGCCCGTTTGGTTGCCTGCTTTCACTGTGCGGCCCGCATCGCACGGAACTTAAAGCACGTCCAGGCCAGGCCCAGGGGAAACGCCCGAATCGGCAGTAGCTCGCGAGCCTGGCTCGTGCGAGGCAGGGGAGGGCGACGCGCTTCTCCCCTCGTGCGACCACGGAGATGGCGTGTGGCTTCGCCAGCGTCGCCGAAAAAATCGGCGGAGGATTTGGCTCACTTCCTCCGAGTCCACCCTATTTAGCCCTCCTCACCGCCCCAACTCCCGCCACCATTCTCCCTCCGTTCGAAGCTTTCCCGCCGACGCGATCGGCACCGACGAAGCAGGTGGCGGTGCATCTTCATCGGTGGCGGTCCACGGCGTCGGCTCCTTCACCGGCCGGCATTGATCTTTCCACGACCCCTCATCCTCAAGCTTCAGCCATGGCCTCTGTGAGTTCAATCCCCTTTCTCTCCGTTCCTTCTAGCTAGATCTGAGCTGCAGCTTGGGTTTGATCTAGATGCATGGTTGATTAGTGGTCTGATCTGTGAGTCGATATGGTTGATTGCTATCTTTGCGGTTGCAATTTGTGGTAGGGCTAGATGTTCAAGCACGTGGTAGGCTAGATTAGTAGTAGAGTTTGAAGTTGAACCTTGTGCTTGTGTTGAATCATGCTTAGATCTGTGATTTGCAGCTATTGGTTGTCCATTTGTAGCATGATGTTTGTTGTAGTTGTATGTTCCTGCTCATAGATTGTCCGGTCTACTTGGTAGGGTAGCGATGAAGCATGTGCTTACTATGATATTGATAAACCATGTACACATGTATGCTTCTGCTTTCATAGATTGTCCGGTATGTTGTGTGCTATGCTTACTGTCAATGTGTGCTACGATTGTAGGACATGACCACGCAGACGCAAGATCTTAGTCAGGCCCTTGTCTTGTCCGACAACCAGTTTGCTCCATCGTTTGTCGAGGACTCGCGTCCTATGTCCCAGATGGCACCTGATTCAGAGGTGTTCGCCTCTGATTCCCTCTATGTGCCAGTAGTGCTCGTTGAGCCAACTACTGCTGCTGCTGCTGCCGCCGCTGCACTCAAGCTAGCAGCAGCAAAGGCAAAGAAGGATGGTAGGTCGAACAACATGAAGTGGCAGCCGTTCATGTCCACGTTCGTGCTGAACAAGATGTATGAGCTCATCTCTAGTGGAGTTAGGACTGACAAGCGCTTCAAGGAGGTGCACTTGAACACAGTTGCGAAGCAGGTGTTTGAGTTCTGTGGGCAAGAGGTGTCTGCCACCCAGTGTACAACCACCGAGGAAGTGGAGAAGTCGATGGATCCAAGTGTCTGTGCTGAGAGACCTTAGCGGTGCCTCATGGGATAAGAACACTTGCTCCATAGTTCTAGAGGCGAGAGCCACGCCGCCATGTCGCGGTTAGCTCACAACCCTCTTCCTTTTCATATCAGACGTCCACCATTGCCTACTCCTAATCGCAACTAACAACACTTGTGTTTCATTCTTAGGACCACCTAAGGGACGCCGAGTTCCTCAACACACCCATACTGAACTACAACCAGATGCAACACATCTTCTCCTTCCTTGTGTAACTGGAAGCATGCCATGGGCTCGGGGAAGCCTCTTGGTTCTCCCATGCGACTTCCACAGGACCCCGGACGTCGAGGTCCTCGATGGCCCTGACAAGCCCGCTGCGAAGCCCTTCGACAAGCCATTTGACCCCGTCCATGATAGGAAAAGGAAGAGACGAGGCCTGATGGAGGAGGAGATCAATGTCTTCTGCAGCATGACTGAGGCGGTTAACGAGGTGGCAACAACCATCAGGGGGTGCAAGCCCCTCGACGTCCACCCTGACCTGTATGGCGCTGTCATGACTCAGGGGTGGAGCCATGACGAGGCTCTCATGGCAGCTCTCGACCACCTTGACAACAAGGCCCATGGTGTTGGGTTCGTTGCCATGGCCGACGCTCACAGGTCTTGTGGCTCGAGAGCTGGCTGGGCAAACACTACTACTAGAGTAGTGCTGCCTGTGAGCGTGCATGATCCCCGACGGCGATGGCGGTGGCGACTACGACGACGATGACGATGACGACGTACATTTTGTGTAGCTAGGGCTCAAAACTATTTCATGGTCTGTATATTTTGGTGAGGTGGTATATACTAACCCCTCACGCTGATGGTGAACTTGCGGTGGTAGGACGACACCCTCTTTTGGATGTGGTGGTAGGTTAACACCAAGGTAGTGCTAGGAAGAACTTGCTATGCCGTATGATCATGCATGCTTTACTTCTCTTCTGCTCCATTGTTGTTTGTGTGCTACTTTACTTGCTACTTGTGTGCTCCATTGATTTGCTGCTTCAACTCTTGCTCTTGTGCATTGCTAGGGCAAGTGGTATGCCGTGTTCGTCGGTAAGGTCCCAGGGGTTTATAGTTCATGGGAAGAGGCCAGTGCACAAGTGGCATCTTATAGCAACATCACCCATAGAGGGTTCAAGACTAGGCAGGCAGCAGAACAAGCTCACCCACAGTCGCAAGGTTGGAGGTGTCAAGGTGGATCGTCAGTTTGGGTTGAAGCTGAAGAACTTCATCATCTTTGGCTAGTTATCGCCATTGCTGTGTTGTGGCATTGGTGTGCTAGGTGTGGGTAAGCTCACCAACTAGGGTACAAGGTAAGCACAACATGTACGCCGTATGCAACCAAATGATGTGTTCATGTGCCGCTCGGGTCAATGCAGGCAACCAAACAAAATGCACTTGGGTATTACCTAATGCAGGGACACTAGATGCAGGCAACCAAACAACTGGCAGATGACGTATTAGGGCTTGTTTTTGCTCAACCAGGCTGGTTTGGGAAGTGTATGCGATGCAGGCCCTGTAGCAAACGGCAACCAAACACGCCCTTTGTGTCTTAGTTGATACGCACATCGCCACTGCAAACACCCAAATGCTTCTGGACCTAGCCATCCTTACCCAGTCATCTGCAATTGGTTAAACCATCAGATAACTTCCTCGACAAAGAAAGATACTAATCTGAAAAGGATGCTTGGACCAGTTCATCGGTAAATCTTGTCTCGAATCCGGCTCAGGAGATTTTGTTTCTTACATGTTTGTGGTTTGGGAAGAAGTATTTAGGAAGTAGATTTTGTGAGAGAAGAACATTGAGAGAAAGATATACATATTTTATATGGGAAAGGAGATATTTATGCGGGGAGGATGTATCACGACAATGCACAGACTTCCCTTTAATAGTACTCCCTCTGTAAAACATATATAAGACGTTTTAGTGAAGATGTGCAGATTTTTTTTATATTTTCAAACTGTAGGGACCTAAAATATCCCTGTTTACAATGTATTCCCTATGTTAATAGTACTAATAGACTGAGTTACACATCACATCGCGCACGTTGGCCTTTGTTTCGCACAGCCGGATCGGGACATTTCACACTGACACACCACATTTGAACACAAGTTAGTTGTACGACAGGCTACTTCCTAAGAGAAAAAGCGACGTGATACTTGATATCCACCAACCAAACATATTACACAAAGCACTTTATCACGCATGTCACGCCTATGCAACAAAATTGTGCTTTCGTTGTTACGTTCTTGTCTAAGCTCTAGTGCAACAGTTTTTTTGGGTTAATATTGCAGCTTTATTTAAACCGCAAAGCTCGTAATGTCATTCAAAATTACATCAAGAACAAAATCCGGAGGAACCCCCAACCAAACCTTACAGAGTTCATCACCAACACCTACTTTAGCTAATTTGGAACCACAAACAAGAGTCTGTGTGTGAGAAAGTCCATGCTGATGAGTTTAGCAAAGCAAGAAGAGCCATGGCTTAAACTGACATTACAATGATTAGGATCAAAGATTACACAATAGCGACGTGCACATCCATGCTCGGATTGGTTTAAGCATCCTTTCTCGCACTTATTAGCTGTGATGCTCACTTGCTCGGCATGGCCTGGTGCGGCTAGCTCGTACCAAGCTGCCATTAGCAGCCAGTTAAGCATCGCCTGGTGGTTAACAGCTGAAAGACATATCATACAAGAGCATATGCGTCTCAATGGTCATCAAGTACGGATATACGGAATGTCTGAGCATGACAGCGTCGCCTATCGCCGTGACAGCGAAAGATGAGGAGAAGAAGAAGGAACTCTAGTGCTGGCTCCATATGTCTGAATGTCAGTGCAGTTTGGTTGCTGATCTCAATCAACATCACTGACTGATTCAATCAGTATTGATGGTGTGCAGCTACTTAATCAGGAGGCATGAAGCATAGTTTAGTTTTGCATAACCAGTTAGTTACTCAGTGTGCTGGGCATCAATTGTCGTGTCTAACTAACCGGTCATTCGTTGAAGATGGTACCCTGATTCTTGTTGACTTGCAAACTTGGTCTTTCTCTTGACTGCCCTTTAGTTCTTCTTACTTCTTAATTTTCCATGTTGTTGAGCCTGAGAGTTCTATTGGCTGTCATTCTTAAAGGTTTACTTGGAGATTGATTTAGCATATGTATGTACAACAGCAAGGAATCAGTTAAGTAAGGTTAAGCAAATCAGCAAATGGAGTAAGCATTGGCTGCACTGCAACTTGCACTTGATCCTGAATGTTGGTAACACTGGAAGGAATTTTTTTTGAAGTGCAAGTATGGGATTCCCTGCAGCTAGCCGCTCCTCCCTCGCTTGGTGCAATTTGGGAGATTGTTGCGCCGACTGATCTTGACTATGACATTTGGCCGTCAGTTGCGCTGGCCATTCTGTGAAAAATTTGGAACTCTAGGAATGCCCGTGTTTTTGGAAATGAAGACCACACGCCTAGAACTATGATTATGAATCTTGTAAATGATTTCTCCCTCTGGACTTTCAGATTCGCTCAGAAAAAGGTGGCTGTCGTGTGTTGGCGCAAATACCTTTCTCTGCGCGCTAGCGCACTCTTGTAACCTTGCCTATGGTGCTTTGAGTAATGTATTCAGGTGACCCCCCCCCCCCCCCACCCCCGTTGGTTTTTCAAAAAAATTAATGAGGGGGGGGGGGGGGGCACCCCAGCCTCTGCATCATGCGATTCTAGTAACACTGAGGACGTGCCGAGTTCTTATCTACTATGGAAAAATCTTTAACCTCGCAAGAGAATCGCGTGATAAAGTTTATTATCACCACACACAATCAACTTGTCATGGATGGCTACTAGTTCCATATATCATTTAACCCAGTCCTCTGCAATTGGTTAAGCCATTAGATAACTTTCTCCACAAAGAAAGAAAGAAAGATACTACTGATCTGAAAATGATGCGTTGACCAATTCATTGGTACAGTAACTCCGTCCCCTGATTAGAATCAGCAGGAAGAGCAAAAACCATTACTACTTACTAGCAAACAGAATGCCAGACAATTAATGTGCTATCCCAGTAAGATAAGTGATGTGTCTAAACGGCGACAAGCCGAGACATTATACTTACCTTGCAAAAATTAACATCAGAGCAAGGATGGACAGATAAACATGACTTCCTCCTCCCCATTTTAAATTCCAAGCTCTTGGCTGGCACTTGAAGAAGGGGCAAAAAACAATTCTACCTGCCTTGTAAATGCAGCAATGAGGGAGGATACCACCAAAGAAATTTGCAATTTACAGCACCAGATCATAATTTCCACACGGGTGAGTATTATTTTAACTGAACGCTGGTGAGGCTAGCAATGTGTCAAGTAATTAACGTTAAGTAATCCACCTGATTGATACGTAAACGACAAGCGGTTTTGATTTGCCTGTCCGTTTGGTTGGAGGGTGGTTAGTTAGTATGACAAATGCAAGAATTCTGATCAAGACGTTCCACTGTCCTATACGGAAGTTTTCACGGAGAGCTAGCACATATTTTGTCATTATTGTGCCATTTTCTTACAAGAGGCAGGACCATCCAAGAAATGCGTTAAGAGTTTTTTTACAGAGGGATAACCCATGAAACATTGCCACCGAGTACGTACGGAACTTTAAAAGAATTTAACTTCTCGTGAGGATTTCTAAGAAAACACTATGCACATCTAGAAGTAGACTGATCTTGTCTCCTGCCATGACATAAGTTAAAGGCGGTCTGACATTCAGAATACCAATTCGGTTGGTGACCATCAAAATAGCCAGACAGACAGCAAGGTTACCAGAGATTGAAGATGCATTACGGTGACATGATTGACCGGCCTTACTTTGATTATTATGACGCAAACAATACTACCAAGGAAGGGTTGATGTTTTTTATTTCAGTTTTTTTATAATGGTTTAACTGCCAAGGGACAGTGAATTATCATTTATGTTCTCTAACACGAAGAGCACATGCCAACACAAAAAACAAAATTCGTGCAGTAATTTGTTCTCTTAATTTTTTAGAGGAATATACATAGATCCCTTTGGAGCATCTGAAGTTTCACACTCTGAAGGAACTAGATGGCAGTAGTAGTAATCTACTACTCTCTTCAAGCATGTTGTAAGTTTAAGACTGAGGTAGTAATAGTTACCACTTTAGCTATATGTAAGTTGCTGATTTTTAAATTTGGGTATGTCGATTTTCTGACCGTTGGAAATTTTTTTTGGTCAAGATTTGTGCTGTTTTTTTCTCTATGTTGTTTTATGGCTTCTTAGGCTGACTTTTCTATGGCAGGTGGAAGTTTGACAGCAAAAACAATTAATTTTTTTGACTTGCCCCTGTATGGGGTAAGACAATTTTTTCTTAGGCTGAATTTTTTTGTTAGCCACTGTTTGGGGTAATTCGATTTTCCTATTGGGCTTGAAGCCCGTCACACATTATTTGGGTTATTTTATTGTATGTATTTTTATTTTTCATTTTTATATTTTAGTCATTTTTTTACATGGATATTTTTGGCATGTTGGATGAGTGAAAATGTATACACGCGTATATTATATAGTATGTGCATAAATTAAATTAGAGTATGAAAATTGCACTATTAGAGCATCTACACTCGGGCACCCCAAACGCATCCCAAACACCTCGCTACTTGCGGTCACAAAATTAACCAACCAGGCGCCTCAAACCGGCCTCAAACGTCTGGCTGTCCGACGCCTCATATCCAGCCCAAATCTAGGGGCGGATATGGGGGCGGCAAGCGCGTCCGCCTTAATGTGCTCGCCCGCCACCGACCCCACAGCTATCCCACAAAATCCCCAATCTGGCTTTCAGCTTCGATCCCGAGCTCACTCCACTCGCCTCTCTTGCTTCGTCCTGTCCTCTCCACTCCCGCATTTCGATCCAATCCAGAGCAATGTCGAGCTCCGACCTTGACTCCAATGAAGAGTTGGCCCTCCGCATTGCCTTGGAGCGGTCCAAGGTGGACACCGGGGGCAGCTCCGGATCTGCGGTGCTACCAGCAAGACGCAGACGCGGAGCTGGACCCTCCGCCAGGCCAGTTTACGGCAGGGCAGACGGCGCAGTCAACACCGCCCTCGTGCCGTCCCCGTCCCCTGATGGTCGCGCCTCCGCGTGGACAGCGGTGGGTGCTAGTGCCACAAGAGCCGGCCCGCACGCCTGCAAGACCGAATCGGAAGGGCAAAGGCCCGCGCGAAGTGGTGATCCTGCTCCTCCTTATGTTTATATCCTTTTAGTTGTTGATGTTTAAGAACTTGTTCGCCACCTAACTCGATGATCTTTTGGATGATGTCACGTAGAGTAGACCACGTTGTATGTATAGTATGATACAAGAATTCTGATCAACACATTGTGCTGTCCTATACGAAAGGTTTCAGGGAGAGGTGGCACATATTTTTGTCATTGTTGTGCCATTTTCTTAGATACAGGACCGTCCAAGAAATGTGTTAAGAGGTTTTTATTTACTTGAAACATTGCTATATACCACCGTACCGAAGTTGAAATAAATTTATTTACTTGTGGTGAGGATTTCTAAGGAAACACCATGCACAGAAGTAGACTGATCGTGTCTCTCTCGAAACAGGCTTGCGCCGTGGCATAGATTAAAGACGGTCTGAAATTCAGCATACCAGTACGGTTGGTGACCATCTTTCAAAATAGACAGCAAAGTGGGCCAAGAAGCATTACAGTGACATGATTGAAAGACCTTACTTGGATTATTAGTATGACTGAGATACTACCAAGGATAGTTTGATGTTTTTCATTCTAGTTTTTTAAGTAAAAATTAATGGGCTAACAGTTCGGGGACAGTGAATTATCTTGTTTATGCTCTCTTAGACTAAAAACAGAATCCCTGCACAAGTACAAGTTCTTGTGCAGTAATTTGTATCTGCCCACAGGTGTTGCCAATATTTTTGCTCATTGGTTGGACGGTATTTCAAATAGGTTCAAAACGCTAATAAGGGTGGGAGCGTACGCCTTACTATGGTCGCTTGGCTATGTACAAACGATTTGGTTTTTAATGACAAAAATGCTTCTTCTTTGCAGGTTATTTTCCGTTGTACACACTCGCTTCGTACGTGGTCTATGCTACAACGTGCGGAGTACCAACCGCTATTTAAGGCAGTGTGTACGATTGGAGCAGGTGGCTATGGGGTTTTTTACCCAACATGGATGACAGCATAATCTCCGCATCGGTCCACCAACCGTTTCAACATAGGCATAGTGTCGGTCTATAGGACTCTACTGTTGCCGAATTGTCATTTTTTTTCTTGTCAGATTTTTGATATTTGACTGTGTGCATCCTAATTATGCAGAGGCCGGGTGATACTCTAAATGCTTTGTATCGCTTAATACTATATTTTGAGATAATAAAAGCGCCCTTTATCGAAAAAAAAATATCCTTATAGAGCATATGGAGTTTCACACTCTCAAGGAACTACTGAATGGCAGTAGTAATCTACTATTCTTTTCAGGCATGCTGTAAGTTAAGACAAGACTGACGTAGTAATAGGTATGCGGCTTTCGTAAAAAAACTACTACTGAATAGTTGGCACAAAATGGACAATACAAATAAACTAGGAGTTTGACCAGTCCCCTTCCCCTCCCGAGGTGCTCCCGTGTGCGCCCTCGGGAGGCAACCCTAGCGCCGCCACCCCCGGCCCCCTCGCCCCGGCTCCCCCTTCCTCGCCGCCGCCGGCCAAAGGTCGCGTGGCGTAGGCAGCGGGACCTAGCGCATAAGTGGCTGGCGTCGCGAGGCGCTTTCCCCTGCTCAGCGAGGGGTTGAGTCGGCCGGCCCTCGCTTCGCGCTCTTTCCTGCGTCCTCGTGGCCCTTGGCGCTGCCCCCCCGCGGTGACGCTCGTGGGGTCCGGTGGTCTCGGGACGTGCTGGCGGTGGATCAAGGCATCCCTGCCCAGATCCGGCGGATGTGATGGTCGGTGATGGCGGGGGTGGCCGGCGACCCTGTGGAGGTGGTGGTGATGCGGCTGGTGTCCGCGCTTTGCTCGGCAGGTGGCAGGGCTCAGTGGATCTGGCCAGGCGTGGAGGCGCAGGTGTTGTGGTGGTGGCGGTCACCGCGGTGGCGGCCGGATTGTTCTGGCGTCGGCTCGTGTGTAGGCGGCGTGCGTCGGCCTTCGATCCCTCTCCTCGGCGTCCGGTCGCTACTCATCGAAGGGCTAACCTTCTCCCAGCCGCGGTCCATCGCCCGCCTCGCGCCCGGTGCCGCTGGACCGAGCTCGTCTCGTGCCCGATGCTGCAGACTGAGCTTGTCTCGCGCCCTGCAGCAGGACTGCGCTCGTCTCGCGCCTGGTGCTACAAGACGGCTCAATGGAGGACAGTTGTGGCCGGCCTATTAGGCCTCGATGCTGGGGGCCGACCCGGGGTATGATAGTCGGGACCTTTCTGCTCGTCTCTTCGGTTGGGGTAGCGGCGGTTCTCGGGTGACCTGGCGTCAAGGTCTTGGATACCAGGGCGTCGGTCCTGGTGGTAGTGGCACGGTGCTCGTGGGCAGAGCCCGTGCCTTGGTGCTGCCCAGTTGCCACGGCCATGTGGGCGGCGTGGTAGCTGGGGTGTGGCATCCAATAGTGGTGAGTGTTGGCCGAGGTGAAAACCTGTTCTATCTTCGGACGGTTCGGTGGTGGAGAAGCTCGTTCACTTCTTGAAGGCGTCGTCGCGGCACTCATTGCCCGTCGTGTTCGGACTCCATTCTGTAGAGGCCACTAGTAGAATGCTTCCAAACAATGTCGTCTTCAATATCCTCCTGTAGGTGAAAATCCCGGATGGTGGCCCAAGGCTCGAGAAATTGCCTGAAGTGCTCTGTAGAGAAATTGGACGTCATCTTGATCTTTTTAACCCAAGAACCATCCTTTAGTGCTTCCCGCACCTTCCAATTCTTCCTCGTTGACGCCGCGTAGATGAGAGGGGCCATGTCCATGGGTTTGCGGTTGTGCACCCACGAAGAGTACCAAAAGGGGGTGCGCGCGCCATTTCCCACGAAAATAGTTGAGGAGGCATAGAAGAAGTTGTAGTCTGCGTCATCGCATGGGTTGCCCATGCCAACCCACATCTTAGTTGGCTCCTTCCACTCAAATCAAATCCAACGAAGCCTAAGCGCCCTAGCAAATTTCTCCGTGTTTAGCACTCCAAGGCCCCCGTTGGTGATTGGGCGGCAAACTGTGTCCCAATTAACCTTGCATTTGACCCTGGTGGTCTTGTCCGTTCCTTCCCAAGGGAACGCTCGCTCAAGCTTGTTGAGATATTTGAGGGTGCTTGGAGGACGACATTTGTGAGTGATGAAGTAGATGGCTTGGGAGGCAAGCACCAACTTGACCAAGGCGGTGCGTCCCATAGATGTGATGTTTTGCCTGTCCCAAGGGACCAATTTTGCCGCCGCCTTATCATCCAGGAACTGAAAGTCCACCTTCCTGAGCCGCCACACAGAAAGTGGAAGGCCTAGGTATTTTATGGGGAAGGATCCACACGCCGCCGGAAGGTTTTGAAGGATGTCCGGCAGGTCAAGGTGCCCACAACAGATCGGGACGACCGAGCTCTTGTGAAAGTTGGTGGTTAGACCGGTGACATCGCCAAAAAGACAAAGTATATTGGAGAGGTGGTCAATATCGCGCTTGATGGGTGCCATGAAGACCGCCGCGTCATCCGCATAAAGCAAGGGAGTAATATTTTATTTTCCTCGACTTGTGTGTTTATCCAACTTTAAATTAAAGTTTTGTGCAACAAGAACATATACATGTTATAAGAACAAATAGAGGATAAGAAAGCATTAAGCAAGACCAGCTTACCGTTGGAGACAGAAATTCCTTCCGGGCTTTGGCCTCTTTATCATCTTACTCTCCAAGGAAAGGCCTATCTGAACTTCTAAGAGTAGTAAAGCTAACAAGAACACCCAAATAGTGGATAGTGAATGTGTCAGTTTGACATCCAAACATGTCAACATAAAGCTTGTTCATACAATTATCTCTCGTGATAGAAAAAAAGTACTTTTCATAAAATTTATCTCAAGCCCAGACATTATTTCAAAAATCTACAGGAGAAGTTTCAGGTTCAGAGCTTTTTCAGGATCATCACAAAGCAGAGCATCATGTATTCATGTCACAAGCAATATTGTAATATAGCTACCCTTTGTCAATTAAATTAGGAGCCAAACCCGCAATCTGTTGTGTAGATTTGACCATCTTAATCAAGCATTCACATCAATGTCTAAACATCAACAATGATAAAGGTCGCCCTACCAGACACCATTGGCGCTTTGAAAATAGGGACCACCTTTATTGTTAACCATGAGAGTCACAGTACCATTATGCAGAACAGAGTTAACTAACCACATCATTTATCACATAGACATCTAGCTCTATGACAACTCAAGAGGAAATCCAAGTTCATTTTGTCGTAGGCTTTTTCGAAATCCAATTTCAAAATGGTCTCGACTTGTTCTTTCACACGTGTGTGGTGCAAAAAAAATGATTTTTGCGGGAAGTGGTGCGGTTTTTCATGCAAGGATAAAAGACCATCCATGATGTCATGTTTTGATAAAAAAAACACTTACATGAACATTAAAAAGCTTGTCAGCATAGGTATCGTGTCTAAGGTTGATGCATCTCTACAAATAAGTGGATCCATATTGCTGAATCTTATCGGCTCCCGAAAATACAAGTAACAAGGCTATCACACCATAGTTCAACCTATGGACATTCGAAGTTCCAGAATGGAAGCAGTTAGATACATATGTAATGTCAAGCTTCACAATGTTTCCAACTAGCTTAAAAATTCAATGTGAATGTTGACCCTGATTTGACAGTTACAAATCACATTAGTATCCTAGTTGTTGGTCTTCAATACATAAATCGATCTCGAGGTTTACATGCACTTTCAGATCTCCTAAATTTTCAAGCTTAAAAAACAAATGCTATCCAAGTTCCAAGTACAAATCGTCTCCTTTCACCCCTCAACTTTGTTCTCTCCCTCTTCTCGCTAGCGTTTTCCATCAAGCTCCGCCACTACTTTGTAGGCATGAACAGGTACGACCATGGAGGATTTTCTTTTCGCCTTTTGCATTGTTGTTTAAAAATAGCACAAATCTTCTTAAATAGAACTGTCCGCGCGAGCCTATTAACCTCAATCTCATAACTGATGCCATCATCTTTTTTTATAAAGTAATCGGTAAGGTAAAACCCTCGTGGTTCCATTAGTAGAAACTAGAGTTCAAAACTTGATCCAAAGTACAACCAGTAAAGAAAAGCATCATCTTATTGCAACATAAGAACAATGAAACCTTTGGACAGTTCCATTTATACAAAGTCTATACATTGCACTACGGTACATTGGTAAAAACACATCGCTTCCTTGAAAATAAATTAAAAATCAGCATCTCACCCGACTAATCACAACTTCCCATGCATTTTCTCTCGACGGGCCATTTCATTTTTCAACCAAAACCCCCAAAGTTACCAACCACTAGTGCGACCACCCGACGGTGACCGTGGCGTCTTCGTACCCCTCCTTCCTACCACTGAACTGTATGGCGCTTTTGCTTCCCTTCCTCCCCCTCCATCGCATGTCCATCCTCCTACCCTTGGCCACCACCGGCGTCGCCTTCTCGCCGGCACCCTTCAGCCCGACCCCACCGCCTTTCTCCAAAGACTCCACACCGTGGTCTACCGCTCATCATTGTAGGCGATCCATAAACTAATGATATGAACAAAGAAGATGTGATTGGATGGTAAGAATTATTAGATTTCCATTTAATTTGTAGTGTGGCAGGTGGAAGTTTGACAGCAAAAACAGTTAAATTTCATGGTACGAGGTAAACACTTCACGGTTCCATTACCAAAAACCAGAGTTCAAAACATGATCCAAAGTACAGCAAAAGAAAAGCACCATCTTATTGCAACAAGAGAGCAATGAAACCTTTGAACAATTCCATTTATACAAAGTGTATACATTACACTACAGTACCACGGTGAAAACACATTGCTTCCTTGAAAATAAATCAAAATTTACCATCTCACCCGACTAATCACAACTTCCCATGCATTTTCTCTCGACGGGCCCCTTCATGTTTCAACCAACCCCCCCCAAAGTTACCAAGCATTGGTGCGACCACCAGATGGTGACCGTGGCGGCTTCATACCCCTCCTTCCCACCACCGAACCGTATGGCGTCGTTGCTCCCATTCCTCCTCCTGCATCGCCTATCCATGCTCCTGCCCTTGGCCACCACCGGCGTCGCCTTCTCGCCGGCACCCTTCCGCCTAACCCCACCGGCCTTCTCTAAGCACCAAAGACCACCTTGGCCTTGCAAATCAACTGGCGGAGCCGTCATGATCTGCCGCTCGTCATTGTAGGCGATCCATAAACTAATGATATGAACAAAGCAGATGTGATTGGGTGGTAAGAATTATCAGATTTCCATTTAATTTTGTGGTGCGCCAGGTGGAAGTTTGACAGCAAAAACAGTTAAATTTCATGGCACGAGGTAAAACACTTTGCGGTTCCATTAGCAGAAACCAGAGTTCAAAACATGATCCAAAATATATACAGCTAAAGAAAAGCATCATCTTATTGCAACATGAGAGCAATGAAACCTTTGAACAATTCCATTTATACAAAGTGTATACATTACACTAGGGTACCACGGTAAAAGCACATCGCTTCGTTGAAAACAAATTAAAAATCACCGTCTCACCCGACTAATCACAACTTCCCATACATTTTCTCTCGACGGGGCATTTCCTTTTTTTCAACCAAAACCCCCAAAGTTACCAGCCGCTAGTGCGACCACCCGACGGTGACTGTCGCGGCTTCGAACCCCTCCTTCCCGCCACTGAACCGTATGGCGCCGCTGCTCCCCTTCCTCCCCCTCCGCCGCCTGTCCATGCTCCCGCCCTTCGCCACCGCGGGCGCCGCCTTCTCGCCAGCGCCCTTCCGCCCGACCCTGCCGGCCTTCTTCAGCAGCCACACCACCTTGGCCTTGCCCGTGACCGCCGCGGAGGCCGCGGCGGTTCTCCCCTTGGCCGTTGCGGCCCTAGCGTTGGCCCCGGCCTTGAGGAGGATGTCCACCACGTCCGAGCGCCCCGCCTCGGCGGCGCAGTGCAGCGCCGTGTAGCCCTCCGCGTCGCACGCCTCCACCTCGACGCCACGCTCGATGAGGTCGCACACCGCGTCGGCGCGCCCCTTGAACGCGGCGCGCATCAGCGGTGTCCACCCGTGCGCGTCCCGCCCTTCCACGGACGCGCCGCCGTCCGCGGCCCGACGGACGGCACGGGCCTCGCCCTTGCGTGCGGCCGCCAGGATCGCCTCACCGAGCCCTAGGAAGTCCATGATCCGCCCGGTGTGGCCCTCTTCGGCGGCTGTCTCATAGGCCGTCTTCCCTTTCGCGTCGCGCACCGAGGCCGTGCCGGCCACGCCGTGCGCCAGGATCAGGCGAGCCACGGCCTCGTCGCCCCGCCTCGCCGCGGCGTGGAGGGCGGTGCCACCGTCCGTACCGCACCTCGCGTCGGCCCTCGCGCCCGCCGCCAGGAGCGCTTTCACCGCTTCCCGCCGGCCACCCTCCGCAGCCAAGCGTAGAGGGTCTTGCCCTCCCTCCCCGCCGCGTCGATGGACGTGAAGGAACCGGAGAAGGAAGCAGAGGAGGAGGAGCCGGGAGAAGCAGACGCGGGCTTTCCAAGAAGCAGCTTCAAGACATCGTCGTGTCCCGCCGCGGCGGCCACGTGGAGCGCGTCGGAGCCGGCATGCTTGGCTCCATTGGCGAGGAGGAGCTCCGCGATGAGGCACTCGCCGGACGCCGCGGCGATCTCGAGGGGAGTCCGGCCGCGGCTGGGCTTGTCTGCGTCGGCACCGTACTCGAGGAGCACCTGGACGATGTCCGCGCGGCCGAGGCCGACCGCTAGGTCGAGCAGCGTGCTCCCGGACTCGTCGGCAGCGTCCGCGGCACGCCACGCGGGGTCGCTGCGGTCAAGCACCTCCCTGAGCGCCTCCACGGCCCCGGTGGCGACGAGGCGCGCCGCGACCTCGGCGCCCACGAAGGACGCCCTGATGCCGCTGTCCACGAACACCTGCTTCTTCCTGGCGGAGAACCACTCCGGGTTCACGGAGTCCAGCGCGGACACGGGCTCTCTGACGGAGGCGCCGGGCGCCACCACGCTGTGCAGCAGGAAGGCGTCCTCCCCGCGGCTGCCTCCCCCGCCGGGCCCGTCGGGCGCCTCGGAGGCCATGTAGAGCACCTCGACAGTGACCGCGGCGAGCGGCGCGAGGATCCCGGTGTGCGGGCGCACGGCGAAGCGGCCCCTCACGGCCGGCTGCAGGCGGAAGGCGACGGGCATGGTGTGCATGGCGTTGCGTAGCGTGAGCTCCCCCCTGGCCGATCGCCCCGGCTCCACCCTCACCACCACCTCGTTCGTCGGCTCCGGGATCACCAGCCGGTCCATCTCGACCAACCCTTCTCTTGGCCGACCTTCACGCGCTCTCTCTCTCTCTAGCCTCTGCAGACAGACCTACCAGCTAGCAGCAGCAGGCTAGTGCGGCAGCAATGGCGAGTTGTTGGTGGAGGTTGTGGTGGGGGAAGAAGCCATCAAAGGGAGTGAGAGCAGTGAAGGGGCGTTATGTAGGTGCCAAGGACGGCCGGCGGGGCGTGGAGGCGTGCCACATGGCCGGTGTAAACAACAAGGCGGACTTGTTCTATATGCTGGCCGCCTTGGCCTCGGGCATGCGCCATTCGCCATTGTTTAATGACGACGAAGGTGGAGTTTGGTCCGCAGGGGCAATGGAGATCGATGGAGATGGGGAGGGTCCGAGGCTGGAGCGTAGCGGCGGAAACTTCCCGGCTGCCTTGCCCGTCGCCGTCTGCCGCTCGTCATTGTAGGCCATCCATAAACTAATGATATGAACAAAGCAGATGTGATTGGCCGGTAAAAATTATCAGATTTCCGATCAATTTTGTAGCGTGGCAGGTGGATTTTGACAGCAGAAACAGTTAAATTTCATGTGAGATGAGCTATCCAGTGTGTCACATTTGGAATATTAATTTGCGCAGTCCATTTTATGCCAACTATTTAGTAAGTAGTTTTAAACAAAAGGCGAGTAAACCATTGGGACCGGCCAGGGACAAGTCGTGTAAAAATTTAATTTGGCCAAGTTTCTTTTTGAGAAACTTTCAATCTATTCATCTTCAATCATGACAGTACAATGAGCATCAAAAATAAAAATAAGTATATCCGGATTCTTAGACCACCTAATGATTTAATTACAAAGACTAAAGCGAATTGAAGGCCGTCATTATCGCCCTCCCTTGCCGGAGCCAGGCACGACTTGTGAATTTGGCCAAGTTGGTTTTTCTCAGAATCAAATCGACTTGCACCAGTAAATCAATTTTCTAAGGGACGCTCGGCCCTTTGCAACCACCAATTACAAGTTGATCATATGCTTGGGCTTGATATGAAACATAATAGAAACTGACCATATACATGATAACACACAAGACAAAACGAATATAAATAAACAAAAATAAAATTAAAGAAAAATAAAATGATTTTTTTGCAAGAAATAACGAATTTTGATATTATTTTTTCGGTCGGTCATTTTTTTTCTTTGACGAGAGGATGCGCCAGCGTACTAGCCTGCGATGAAGTGGTGCATGCTTCGAATGTACATTTTCCTCACTTCACAACACAAGCTAGCTAACTATAGTATTATATTTTCTTGAGCAGATCCCGAAAACTATACACAAGTGTTAGAGTTCATAGATACATCTTCTATGCGTAAGTTTTGATCGATTGATCTAATGGAACTTAATTATGGTACAAGATCTATACAAAGTTAGAGTTCAATTATTCTTCACATGAAGAAAAAAAGATATGATGATCAAAGGCGTATGTATGCATGTAATATGTGTAGTTTTCTAAATGAAGAAAATAAAATTAAAACTTAAACAAAATCAAAATAATGAAGTTTTCATAAAAAAATTGAATTAGTAGCATTGATATTGCCCTTTAAAAATATTAATGAAACAAATAATAAAAAATAGCACAAAATTTACACAGAAATTGCGCCTTTTCATAATATGCAAGGGTAAGCATATAATAGTAGTTGTTTTTTACACAAAAAAGAAGCCTCCTAAGATAGAATGAATTAGTGACATTGGCATTTTACCCTTAAAAAATAAAAAATAAAATAAAAACTAAACAAATTCAAAATAATAAAACTTTCTAAGAAAGAATGAATTAGTGGCATTGGTATTACCCTTAAGGAAGAACATAAATAAATAAATAGAGTAATGTTTTTTTGCACAAAATTTACACTAAAATTGCGTCCTTAATCATATGCAAGAATAAGCATACAATAGTGAAATTTTTGCAAAAAGAAGCTTTGTAAGAAGAAATGAATTGGTGACATCGGGATTAACTTTAAAGGAGAAAGAAAATGAAAACTAAAAAAATTCCAAATCAAAATAACAAAGTTTTCTTACGAAGAATGAATTAGTGGCATTGGTACGCAAACTTTGCACATAATTTACACAGAAATTGCACTTAAATTATATAGAAATTGTGTCTTTTTTTATAATATGCAAGAATAAGCATATAATATTCTAATTTGCAAAAAATAAGATTCCTAAAAAGGATGAATTATTGGCATTGATATTACCCTTAAGAAGAAAGAAAATGACATAAAAAGGAAAAAATTAAAAGAATGCAGTTTTCTAAGAAAAAATAATTAGTGACATTGATAATGCCATTTAAGAAGAAAGAAAAAAACTTAAAAATACTTGTGTACTCAAGTTATACTTTTCAATATGCAAAGAATAAGCATATAGTAGTGCAATTTTCATAATATAATTTAATTGACGCACGTACTATAAAATACACGCGTGTATACATTTTCAATCATCCAACATGCCAAAAATATCCATGTAGAAAAAATGACTAAAATAGAAAAATAAAACAAAATGAATAAAAACACATGCAATAAAAAGGCAATTAATGTGTGACGGGCTTCAAGCCCAATAGGAAAATCGAATTACCCCAAACCAGGGCTAATAAAAAATTCAGCCTAAGAAAAAATCGTCTTACCCCATAAAGGGGCAGGTCAGAAAATTTAACTGTTTTTGCTGTTAAACTTCCACATGCCATACAAAAAATCAGCCTAAGAAGCCATGAAACACATAGAGAAAAAAAACAGCACAAATGTTGACCCAAAAAAAACAACAGTCAGAAAATCGACTTACCCAGATTTTAAAATCAGCAACTCACATATAGCTAAAGTGGTAACTATTACTACCTCAGTCTTAACTTACAACATGCTTGAAGAGAATAGTAGCTTACCACTACTGCCATCCAGTTCCTCCAGAGTGTGAAACTCCAGATGCTCCAAAAGGATCTATGTATATTCCTCTAAAAAATTAAGAGAACCAATTACTGCACAAATTTTGTTTTTTGTGTTGGCATGTGCTCTTCGTGTTAGAGAACATAAACATGATAATTCACTGTCCCTGAGCAGTTAACCCATTATCAGAAAAACTAAAATAAAAAACATCAACCCTTCCTTGGTAGTATTGTATACGTCATAATAATCCAAGTAAGGCCGGTTAATCATGTCACTGTAATGCATCTTCAATCTCTGGTAACCTTGCTGTCTGTCTGTCTAATTTTTTAGAGAAAAATGTCCGTCTATTTTGATGGTCACCAACCGAATTGGTATTCTGAATTTCAGACCGTCTTTAATTTATGTCATGGGAGGAGACAAGATCAGTCTACTTCTAGATGTGCATAGTGTTTTCTTAGAAATCCTCACCAGAAGTTAAATTCTTTTAATGTTCCGTACGTACTTGGTGGCAATGTTTCATGGGTTTCCCTCTTTGTAAAAAAATCTTAACGCATTTCTTGGATGGTCCTGCCTCTTGTAAGAAAATGGCACAATAATGACAAAATATGTGCTAGCTCCCCATGAAACCTTCCGTGTAGGACAGTAGAATGTCTTTATCAGAATTCTTGCATTTGTCATACTAACTAACCACCCTCCAACCAAACGGACAAAGCGAATCAAAACCGCTTGTCGTCTACGTATCGCTCCGGACTAATTACGGTTAATTAGTCGACACATTGCAACCCTCACCTGCGTTTAGTTAAAAATAACACTCATCCCTTGTGGAAATTATGATCTGGTGCTGTAAATTGCTTTGGTGGTATCCTCCCTCATTGCTGCATTTACAAGGCAGGTAGAATTTTTTTTTGCCCCTTCTTCAAGTGCCAGCCAAGAGCTTGGAATTTACAATGGGGTGGAGGAAGTCATGTTTATCTGTCCATCCTTGCTCTGATGTTAATTTTTGCAAGGTAAGTACAATGTTCTCGGCTTGTCGCCGTTTAGACACATCACTTATCTTACTGGAATAGGACATTGTCTGGCATTCTGTTTGCTAGTAAGTAGTAATGGTTTTTGTCTTCCTGCTGATTCTAATCAGGGGACGGAGTTACTCTACCAATGAATTGGTCCACACATCATTTTCAGATCAGTAGTATCTTTCTTTCTTTCTCTGTGGAGAAAGTTATCTGATGGCTTAACCAATTGCAGAGGACTGGGTAAACAGATAGGTTCCGGATTTGGCCCTAAGAATAGATTGAGCATTTGGGCGTTTGCAATGGGAATGGGCATCTCAAGTAAGATACCAAGAGCTCAGTTTGTACGTTAGGAAGAATGATATATAGAACTAGTAGCATCCATGACAAGTTGATTGTGTGTGGTGATAATAAACTCTATCACGCGATTATCTTGCGAGGTTAAAGTTTTCTCCATAGAAGATAAGAACTCCGTACGTCATCAGTGTTATCAGCATGGCATGATGCAGAGGCCGGGTTGTCCCCCCCCCCCCCTCCTTTTTTTAAACAAACAAACTAGTGTTACCAACATTCATGATCAAGTGCAAGTTGCAGTACAGCCAGTGGTTGCTGCATTTGCTACTTTGCTTAACCTTACTTAAGCACATCATCATCGCGTAACTGCTTCGCTCCTTGCTGTTGTACATACATATGCTAAATCAATCTCCATATAGACCTTTAAGAATGACAGCCAACAGAACTCTTAATTTTAGCGACATGCCAAATTAACAAGTAAGAAGAACTCAAGGACTGTCAAGAGAGAGACCAAAGTTTGCGCGAGTCAATAAGAATCAGGGTACCATCTTCAACGAATGACTGGTTAGTTACACACGGCAAATGATGCCCAGAGCATTCAGTAACTAACTGGTTATTATGCAGAACTGAACTATGTGTCATGCTTCCTAATTAAGCAGCTGCACAGCATCAACACTGACTGAATCAGTCAGTGATGTTGATTGAGATCACCAACCAAGCTGCACTGACATTCAGACATATGGAGCCAGCACTACCATTTCCCTCGTTTGCTCATCTTTCGCTGTCATGTCCGTATGTCCGTACTAGATGACCAGTGAGACGCATATACTCATCTATGGTATGATATGGCTTTCATTCAGCTGTTAACCACCTGGTCGATGCAGCTTAACTGGCTGCTAATGGCAGCTTGGTACGAGCTAGCCATACCAGGCCATGCCGAGCAAATCAAATGAGCATCACAGCTAAGTGGGAGAGAGAAAGGTTGCTTAAATCAAATTTTTCATGGATGCACACGTCGCTATTGTGTAATCTTCGATCCTAATCATTGTAATGTCAGTTTAAGCCATAGCTGTGCGTGCGTGTGCTATGGCGCTCTTCTTGCTTTGCTAAGCTCGTAAGTGTGCGTCCATCTAAGGACTAGAAGATTGGCGTGGGGGACAAATTTTTTTTCTTCGAAAAGGAGGATTACTCCGGCCTCTGCATCAAGCGATGAGCACTGCCATGGCGTCGGGGACAGCTGCTACCTGCAGCTAAGTTGGAGGTAAACTCATCAGCATGGTCTTTCTTTCTCACACACAGACTCCTGTTCTTTTTTCTTTTCTTTTTTTGCGGGGGGACACAGACTCTTGTTCGTGCTTCCAAATGTAATGCATTCGGCAACGGCTATCAAATGTTGAGCTTAGACAAGTAACAACCAACATGATTTTGTTGCCTAGGCATGACATGCATGATAAAGTGTTTTGTTTAGTATGTCTGGTGAATGTTATTCAAGTATCACGTCGCTTTTTCTCTCAGGAAGTAGCCTGCATACAACTAACTTGTGTTCAAATGTGATGCGTCAGAGTGTGAAATGTCTAGATCCGGCTGTGCGTAACAAAGGTCAACGTACCCGATGTGATGTGTAACTTAGCCTATTATCCTTTTTTTATTTAACATAGGGCAACATTGTAAACGGGGATATTTTAGGTCCCTAAAGTTTGAGAATATGAAAAACATCTGCACATCTTCTTTACTATTAAAGGGAAGTTTCTGCGTGTCGTCATGGTTAATACATCATCCCCGCATAAATATCTCCTTTCCTAGATAAAATGCACATCTCTTTTCTCAATGTTCTTCTCTCACGAACATCTTCTTCCTAAATAATCTCCTTCCTAAATCACAAACATATCTCCTTCCCAAACCACAAACATCTTCTTCGCTTTGGTTGCATCCTCCCTCATTGCTGCATTTACAAGGCAGGTGGATTTTTTTTTTTTGCCCCTTCTTCAAGTGCCAGCCAAGAGCTTGGATTTTACAATGGGGAGGAAGAAGGCATGTTTATCTTGCTATCTTTCCTCTGATCTTAATTTTTGCAAGGTAAGTACAATGTTCTATGCTTGTCACTGTTTAGAAACATCACTTATCGTCTTATCCTACTGGCATAGCAGCACATTGTCTTCGTTCTGTTTGCTAGTAAGTAGTAATGGTTTTTGCTCTCCTGCTGAGCCTAATCAGGGGGCCGGAGTACTGTAGTGATGAATTAGTCAACACATCATTTTCAGGTCAGTATCTTTCTTTATGGAGAAAGTTATTTGATGTCTTAACCAATTGCAGAGGACTGGGTAAGCAGATGAGTTTGGCTTGATCCAGAAACCACCCGATTTGGCCTCGATAGATTGAGCATTAATTTGGGCGATTGCAATGGGAATGAGCATCTCAAGTAAGATACCAAGAGCTCAATTTGTACGTTGGGAAGAATGGCAAAGCTAGTAGCCATCAATGTGAAGTTGATTGTCCAGGGCTAATAAACTTTATCACGCGATTCTCTTGCGAGATTAGAGATTTCGCCATGGCCAACAACAACCCCCAGTGCTACCAACATTCATGATGATCATCATCACCACCAAATAAACCATGGCTGCCAAAGGTTAGCTCACAGATCTGTTCAGCTACTTGGACCCTCCCCCCTCGACCCCCGCGTCGCCAACCCCTGGCGACACGGGGGGCGATCCACCTCCGCCGGCCCTAGACCTCCGCTCTAGTCTCCCCTCCTGCCGCCGCCCAAGGCCACGCCGGCGTAGCCTGGCCAGTGATGGCGGCGGCGGGGCCTTCCCCCTCGCGCGGTGGTGGCGATCTCTTGTCGGCAGCGGCGGCTCATGGATCGGCGGCGCACCGGCGGCAAGGAGCAGCGGGCGTCCGGCGGCGAGTGTAACGACAGCGACAGCGCAGGCGCGTTCTCCCTGTGGCTGAGGAGCACCTGTGGCGGCGGCCAAGATCACGGGCCTCACCTTGCCCAGATGGGCTTCGACGGGCCGGCAGATCTGGAGGGCGTCTACAGGCGGGCATGGTGGGCCTGACGGCGCCGGCTTAGGAACCGTGGTGGTGCCGTGGCTGGTCAAGCGGCGGCGGCCTGGATCCATCGTCCAGTCCCCGGCGGATGGTGGCGATCCGTGCACGAGATGCTTGATGGAGGTACTTCAAACAGATCCGGGTGAAAACTTGCTTTCGGCTTACTACCAAAGCCGGTGGTGGCGGCGCTATTTTGTGACATTCCCTTCTTGAAGGCATCGCCGAGGAGAAGTTGAAGGCCATTGTCTGCTACCTCCAGGGGAAACCCTAGATCAGTAAATCGGAAGACGGCGGCGTTTTTATGTCGTTTCCCCCTTGGGGGCGTTGTTCTTGGAGGTGTGCACGGGGTCGAGGGACCAGTGGACCGCATCTTTGATGGAGCGGTGCTTCATCTTACACATTGATGGCTGCAGATCTCGACGTCGTGGCGCACTGCACTTCGGCGTTCGATGTGCGAGGATGGACTCCCGCAAAAGGACGATGTTGTCTGCCGTCATGGTGGCGTCGATGGCAGAGAGACCTGGCAAGGTAGATGCAACGGTACAGCTCTGAAGATGGATTGGTGGCAGGTGGCTGCAGTGGCCTCATACCTGCAGGCGTCCTGGTTGAGGAGTTCGCCGGACTGGTGGGTGCCCCATACCCGGCAGGCGTCCTGGTTGGGACCTCAGGTCTTAGATGTTTAGGTTTGGCTGCGAGATGCATTTGGTAGTAGGTAGACTATCGGACATCCCTTCATCAACTGGATAGGAGTAGCGACAGATGTTGCCTAGACGGTGGCTTTATTCTTACTGTTGTATGACTTTGTAAGATCTTTGTGTGGATAATTAATAAAATGGCTGCATGCATCGTCCAGATGCAGAGGCCGGGGGTCTTCCTCCTTTAAAAAAAACAAGTAAACCATCAAGAACGGCAGCTACCAGAACCCTCAAGTTCAAGAACATGGTAAATTAACAAGTAATAATAATTAGACGAGATGTCAAGAGAAAGAAAAAGCTGAAGCTTAAGCCTATGGGAATCATGAGATGTAGGCAAGTAGCTGCACACCATCGACACTGAATCAGTCAGTGACGTTGAGATCACCAAGCAGGCTGCCTTGACATTCAGACATATGGAGCCAGCAGTCAGCACTATCATTTCCCTCTTTTGCTAATCTTTCGCTGTCACTATAGGCGACACTGTCATGTCCGTATATCCGTACTTCATGACCGGTGAGACGCATATGCTCCTGTATGATATGGCTTTCCTTCAGCTGTTAACCACCCGGTCGATGCTTAACTGGCTGCTAATGGCAGCTTGGTACGAGCTAGCCGCACCAGGCCATGCCGAGCAAGTGAGCATCACAGCTAATAAGCACGAGAATTAAAGGCTACTTAAACCAATCTTCGCATGGATGTGCACGTCGCTATTGTGTAATCTTCGATCCTAATCATTGTAATGTCAGTTTAAGCCATAGCTGTGCGTGCGTGTGCTATAGCACTCTTCTTGCTTTGCTAAGTTCGTATGTGTGAGTCCAGGCCAGGGCCATCTACCTTATTTCTGTCCTCCGCATATCAAGCACTATTGAAACAGCCTCTCGCCCCGCTTTATACTCCCTCCGTTTCTTTTTAGTCTGCATATAACATTTGGTCAAAGTCAAACTTTGTAAAGTTTGACCAACTTTGTTTGAAACATCTACAATACTAAAACTATATCGTATGAAAATTAATTTCATGATGCACCTAACAATATTGATTTCATATTGTGAATTTTGATTTTTTTTTTTTCTATCAACTTAGTCAAAGCTGACATAGTTTGACTTTGACCAAATCTTATATGCAGACTAAAAAAAATGGAAGAAGTATATAAAGCAAACATCAGAGTACACGATCAAATGATACAAAGTGGTGAGGCAACCATGTTACATGGTAGATCTTAAGATAACCGAAAAACATAAACTCACGCGACTATGCTTCTGAAGAAGAACACAAGACGGCCTGAATACAACGCCAGAACACAACCTAAGACACCTAAGTTCCACGACAACGTCTTCAAGAGGAAAAACATCGTTGAGCATTGCCGCTGCCGAGTCCTAGACAGCCAAGGGTTTTCACGTGAAACCCTGACAGTCTGACACGGTGAGGAGAACTACAATAACGTCCTTAAAGGAGAGCGGCACCCGCGGGGGTCACCTCCGTCGGCACCGAGGCATGGGGCTTTCGCTCGGCATCTCAACCATGTCACCATGAGACACCTAGGACAATCGTGGCGAGCACATGCCGTCAAATCCAGATCTGGGCAACACCACTGCGGACGCAGAGCGCATCAGGCACTTCGCGTCAAGCACTCACAGTCCTTGCAATGAAACATTGTTCTCTTTTCTTTTATTCTTCCAAAGGGGTTGAAGTGATTTTCACCGATTTGGTCTACGCCTTAGCCATTAGTGGTCGCCCAAATCTCAGCATAGTGTGAATACCACGTTAACTTGGAGTGGCTGCTGCACATCTGATCGAGGACTAGAAGATTGGCTTCCTGCAGGTAAGTTGGATGGAAACTCATCAGCAGGTCTTTCTTTCTCACATAGAGACTCTTGTTTGTGCCTCCAAATGTAATGCATTCGTCAACGGCTATCGATTGTTGCCTAGGCGTGACGTGCATGATAAAGTGCTTTGTTTAGTACTTCCTCCGTTTCTTTTTAGTCTGCATATAAGATTTGGTCAAAGTCAAAATGTGTTAACTTCGATTAATTTTATAGAAAAAAATATCAACATCTACAATACCAAAGGTATATGTTATAAAAATTAATTTCATCACACATCTTATAATATTGATTTCATACTGTGAATGTTGATATTTTCGCCTACAAAGCTAATCAAACTTTACGAAATTTGACTTTGACCAAATCTTATATGCAAACTAAAAAGAAACGGAGGGAGTATGTTTGGTGGATATTCAAGTATCACGTCGCCTTTTCTCTCAAGAAGTAGCCTGCGTACAACTAACTTGTGTTCAAATGTGATGTGTCAGAGTGTGAAATGTCTAGATCCGGCTGTGTGCAACAAAGGTCAACGTACCCGATGTGACGTGTAACTTAGTCTATTAGTCCTACTTAACATAGGGCAACATTGTAAGCGGGGATATTTTAGGTCTCTACAGTTTCAGAATATGAAAAATATTTGCACATCTTTTTTACTACTAAAGGGAAGTTTGTGCCTCGTTGTCATGCCCTGCATAAATATCTCCTTTCCTGAATAAAATGTACTTCTCTTTTCTCAATGTTCTTCTCTCACAAACATCTTCCTAAATGTTCTTCTCTCAGAAACATCTTCCTAAAGAATCTCCTTCCAAAATCACAAACATATATCCTTCCCAAACCACAAACAAGTAAGAACCAAAATCTCCTGAGCTAGATTAGAGACAAGATTTACCGATGAATTGGTCCAAGCATCATTTTCAGATTAGTATCTTCCTTTGTCAAGGAAGTTATCTGATGGTTTAACCAATTGCAGACGACTGGGTAAGCAGATAATGGTGTCTAGGTCCAGAAACATTCCATATGTGGCTTCAATTGACTGAGCAAGTGAGCATTTGGGCATTTGGGTGTGTTTGCAGTGGGGATGTGTGTCTCAAGTAAGACAGAAAGAGTTCAGTTTGTATGTTTGGAAGAATAGAGCTAGTAGCCATTAATGTGAAGCTGATTGTGTACATACAATAAACTTGATCACACGATTCCCTTGCCAAGCTAAAGATTTTGTCAACATTTTATATGAAGTGCATGTTGTTGTACAGACAATGCTTACTGCATTACCATGTAAATATTCTACCTGTTTATCAATGAAAAACCAAGCAATTGTTGGATCCTTTAAAAAAATGCTTACTGCATTTGCTGCTTTGCCTAACATTATACACATTATCACACAACTGCTTGTTATTCTACATATACTCAATCTCCAAGTCAACCATTAAAAAGACAGCTACCAGAACACTCAAGTTCAACAACATGGCAAATTAAAAAGTATTCCTCCGTAAAGAAATATAAGAGCGTTTAGATCAAACGCTCTTATATTTCTTTACAGAGGGAGAAAGAGCAAGTTGTAAGCCATAGAATCAGGATACTATCTTTAACAAATGACCAGTTAGACACGGCAATTGATGTCCAGCACATTCAGTAACCAACTGGTTATGCAAACTAAGCTATGCTTCATACCTCGTAATTAAGTAGCCGCGCAACATCAACACAGAATCAGTCAGTGACGTTGAGATCACCAAGTAAGCTGCCCTGGCATCCAGACATATGAGTTAAATTGTAACGTGTGTGTACACTTGTAGTTCCATGTATATAGGATCTCTAACGCCCTGGCCTGCGTGCCTATTCTCTTGGGCGCCTCTCTCCCTCTCAGCTGTATATTAGGCAACCCCATGTAACAGATTCAATCAAGGACATAACAATTCTCTCCAACTTGGTATCAGTCGCCAGGAACTCCATGTCTGACACCCACTCCCCCTCCTCCGCTGCCATGGGCTCCGTCACCTCGCCGAGCACCAGCTCCTCGACGGCACCGGCCGTCGACTCCCCCCAGGCCACCTCCTCTCCCACCACACCGCCGTTCATCTTCGGTACGAACCCCTCTCTCCTTAGTGGCAGCACCAATGCCGCCGGATCTCATTTTGCTCCTCTCTTCGCCTCCTCCTCCCCGGCGCTGCCAGCGCCGCCAGCACCCACTCCTCGCACCTCCATCTTCCAAGACAACATAACCAACCACATCAAGTTTCTCCTTAACCCTGCTGATCACAACTACCACAAATGGAAATCCTTCTTCCTCATGGTGCTCATCCGCTACGGTGTTTCCTTCCTCATCGAACACCCTCCTCCTCCCAATGCTACTGCCCAATATCTTGAGCTAGATGCCCATGTTGCTCTCTGGATCTACGCAACCCTTGCGGATCCGATGGTGGACCACGTCGTCGGTGCCACCTCCACCTTTGCCCTCTGGAAGAAGATCAAGGATTACTTCCTCGCCAACCGCGCCGCTTGCTTCATGATCCTCAACCGGCAGTACCGGAATCTCAAGCAAGGCGATCTCTCGGTCGCTGATTATGCACGGCGCATGAAACAGCTCACTGATGCCCTCGCCGACATCGAGCACGCCGTCACCGAGGTCGATCTCCGCACCCAGTTCCTCCACGGCCTCGAAAAGCGCCTTGACACTATCCGTGTCGTCCTCGGCGATCAGGAGCTCCCCTTCTACACTGTCCTCTCCCGCGTCATCCTCGCCGAGGAATCTCAGGTTCAGCGCGCCGCCGAGGAGGGTGCCTCGGTGTTCGCTCTCCGGTGGTGATCGCGGCGAGGCAGCGGCTCAGCTCGGCGCAGCGGCTCGAGCTATCGCGGCGATCGCGCTGGTGAGCGCCTTCCCGACCGCTCCTAGGGTCCTCCACAGCAGCCACCTCCTGGACGTGGTGACCGCGCCTCTGATGGTGGTGGAGGTGGTCGCGGGCGCGGGCGCGGCCGTGGCCGCGGCGACAACGGTGGCCGGGGCCAGCCCTCTCAGCTCCCCCTGCCCCCCTTCACCGGCTACTTCGCGCCTTACGGCATGGCGCTTCCTTCTCCACGCTCGGGCTGGGTGCCATCGAACGCTGCCGGCGTCCTCGGTCCGCGCCCCGGCTCACACGCCCATGCCTACCCCGTGTACCAGGCCGCTCCTCCTCCACCACCAGCGGCGTACCAGCAGCAGCCACTGTCTTGGGAGCATCTTGCCATGCTCAACGCCGCCTACAGCAACGGCGGGTTCCCCTCCAACCCCGCCCCGGAGTGGTACCTCGACAGTGGCGCCTCCTCCCATGTGACAGGCAACCAAGGTAACTTGACAACGTCCAGTTCTTCGCAGCATGTTCCATCTCGCATAGTCGTTGGCAATGGTCACCACTTACCTGTCGCAGCCGCTGGTTCCACCACACTATCTCCCTCCGACTTTCGTCTCACTGATATACTCGTCTCACCACATGTCGTCACTAGCCTCATTTCTGTTTGTCGCTTTACTAAAGATAATTCTTGTTCTATTGAGTTTTACCCCTATGGTTTTCTTGTGAAGGACCTTCGCACCCGGAGGGTTCTCATGATCTCCGTTAGCCATGGCGATCTTTACCCCTTCATTGGCAATAAACCGACCCCGACGTCTGCTCTACTCGCCGCCACCTCCTCACCGGATTTGTGGCACCATCGCCTTGGGCATCCTAGTGCCCACACCCTCGCTTCTTTGTCTAAGGATTTTCTCACTTGATTGTAATAAGCCTGCCCCTGCCCACATAGTGCGTGTCAAGCAACCCGGCAGCCTCGCCTTCCCTTCTCCTCTTCCACTAGTAAAACTTATGCACCGTTTGATTTAATTCATTGTGATCTGTGGACATCTCCGGTTGTAAGTTTTTCGGGCTTTCAATATTATTTGGTTGTTTTAGATGACTTCACTCACTACTCCTGGACTTTTCCAATGCGGTGCCAAGTCGGATACCTCCACCATACTACAACATTTTTTCACATATGTCCACACCCAATTCAATGTAATCATCAAAGCCATGCAATGTGATAATGGCGGCGAGTTCATCAACCATTCCCTTCGCTCTTTCTTCTCCTCCAACGGTGCCGTCTTCCGCTTCTCATGTCCTCATACATCACCACAAAACGGCAAGGCCGAGCGCCTCATACGCACCACGAACGACATCGTTCGTACCCTTCACCAACAAGCCCATCTCACACCATCATTTTGGGTGGAAGCTCTCCACACGGCCACTTACCTACTCAACCGTCGACCATCTCGTGCCATCCATCCCTACACACCCTACTTTCTTTTGTTTGGCTCCCACCCCACGTACGATCACTTACGTGTTTTCGGGTGTTTATGCTTCCCTAACGCCTACTCCACCATGCCCCACAAGCTTTCCCCTCGCTCCTCTAGGTGCATCTTCTTAGGCTACCCTCTCGAGCATAAGGGTTACCGATGTTACAATCTTACCACTCGGTGCGTCATCGTTTCCCGGCACGTCACCTTTGACGAAACAATTTTTCCCTACGTACCGCCCACACCCTCGCCCACATCTACCCCAGCCACACCGAATCCCGCCCCCCTGATCCAGCCCGCCGCGGATCTCTCGGATCCCGCACCCCCACCTACCTCGGATGGGCCCCGCTCGCCCCCTGACTCGCCTGTCCCCTCCTCTGGGTCCCACACCCACACTCCCATCACCACGCCCTCCACGCGTTCGCCAACGATCGGCTCGCCCGCCTCGCACGGATCCCACGCCCGATCTCCCTCGACTGACATTCCCACCTCCTCCAGTTCCGGCCAATCAGGGCCTCCCTCGCCACCCGCACCCGATCCGCTAGGCCCGCGATCCACCTCGCGATCCGCTGGCCTCATTGGCCCTTCCGCCACGGTCACTTACCTGCCCCACAGATCTACCTCGCATGGCGCCATCCACTCCTCCCTCCACGTCTTCCGCGCCATGCAGCGCCGATTGAACCCACGTACATGCGACACCGCATGTCCACTCGTGCAAAAACCGGCATCAGTATGCCTCGACGACTTTTTCTTGCTCATTCCACTACCCAATCTCCCTCCCCTATACCCGCCACATACAAGTCTGCCCTCAAAGACCCCAATTGGCTACGCGCTATGCAAGATGAGTTTCATGCTCTAACGACTAACTCTACGTGGTCTTTGGTGCCTAAGCCTGCAGGAGCAAACATTGTCACCGGGAAGTGGATTTTTCGGCACAAATTTAACGCTGATGGTTCCTTGGCACGCTACAAGGCACGTTGGGTTGTCCGCGGTTTCTCTCAACGTGAGGGTGTGGATTATGACGAGACATTCAGTTCAGTGGTAAAACCAGCAACTATTCGCGTGGTTCTCAGTTTAGCCACCTCACATTCGTGGCCTGTCCATCAACTCGATGTCAAAAATGTGTTCCTCCATGGTGATCTCAAGGAAACAGTCTATTGCTCTCAACCAGCCGGGTTTCTGGATTCATCTCGTCCGTATCATGTGTGCCTCTTACACAAGTCACTCTATGGGTTGAAGCAAGCTCCTCGCCAATGGTTCATTCGGTTCAAAACATTCTTGTTGTCACTTGGGTTTTCAGGTTCTAAGAGTGACTCCTCCTTGTTCATCATGCATCGTGGCAACTCCATCGCCTACCTATTGGTTTATGTTGATGATATCATCCTCACTGCCAACAATCCTGCCACGCTCCATGCCGTCATCGCCTCTCTCGAGTCAGAATTCTCCATGTCAGATCTCGGAGCGCTCCATCATTTCTTGGGCATCAACGTCACACCCAACAGCTCTGGATTACTCTTATGTCAGCAGCAATATGCCCTTGAGATCCTTGAGCGTGCCAAGATGATGAACTGCAAACCGGTTTCCACTCCCATTGACACCACCGCTAAGGTTTCTGCTGCCGATGGCCGCCCTCTGTCCAATCCAACATTTTATCGCAGCCTTGCTGGAGCACTACAGTACCTCACCCTCACCAGGCCCGACATTTCTTATACCGTGCAACAGGTGTGTTTGTTCATGCAAGTTCCGCGAGACACCCACATGCAGTTGATCAAGCGGATACTTCGCTACTTGCGTGGTACTTCACACTATGGTCTTCAGTTCTTCCGGTCATCCTCTTTGGATCTAGTGGCATACACCGACACAGATTGGGCTGGATGCCCGGACACCCGCAAGTCCACGTCCGGGTTCTGCGTCTATCTTGGGTCCAACTTGGTGTCCTGGTCATCCAAACGGCAGCCAACAGTTTCCCGCTCCAGCGCAGAGGCTGAGAACCGTGGCGTTGCAAATTGTGTTGCTGAGTCTTGTTGGTTGCGACAACTTCTTCATGAGCTCAAGTGTCCACCACCTCGGGCTACTATTGTCTATTGCGACAACATCAGTGCATCTTACCTGGCTAGCAATCCAGTCTAGCACCAACCCACGAAGCATATTGAGATCGATCTTCATTTTGTATGTGACAGGGTGGCTTTGGGCGAAGCACGTGTCTTGCATGTACCATCGAGCTCACAGTTCGCTGATCTGTTCACCAAAGGGTTGCCGTCTATCGTGTTCCACGAGTTTCGTTCCAACCTGAACGTCATACCCAATGGCGTTCCGGTTGAGGGGGGGAGTTAAATTGTAACGTGTGTGTACACTTGTAGTTCCATGTATATAGGATCTCTAACGCCCTGGCCTGCGTGCCTATTCTCTTGGGCGCTTCTCTCCCTCTCAGCTGTATATTAGGCAACCCCATGTAACAGATTCAATCAAGGACAGAACAATTCTCTCCAACTATATGGAGCTAGCCCGCCTTCCGCTGTCGCGATAGGCGACAATCTCATGTTGTGACATTCCTTATATCCGTACTTGATGACCACTAAGACGCATATACTCCAATAGTCCTATATGATATGGCTTTCAGCTGTTAACCACATGGTGGATGCAGATGCCTGCGTAATTCACTGCTAATGGCAGCTTGGTACGAGCTAGCCGTTCCAGGCCATGCTGAGCAAGTGAGCATCACAGCTAATAAGTACCGGAAAGGCTGTTTAAATCAATCTGCACATGGATGTACACGTCTCTATTGTGTAATCTTCGATCCTAATCATTGTAATGTCAGTTTAAGCTATAGCTGTGCATGCTCTTCTTGCTAAGATTGTACATATATATGTGCGTCCAGACCAGGGCCAACTACTACCTTAATTGTGTCCTCAACCGCGTATGTATCAAGCACTCACACTTCTTGCAATGCATCATTTTGTCTTTTCTCCCGTTCATCTAAAGAGAGAGAAATGATTTTCAGCAGTTTGATCTACATTTTAGCTACTACCTCTGTTTCAAAATATTAGAAAGTCGTGGGTTTGTCCCAAGTCAAACATCTTTAAGTTCGGCCAAATATATCATCATGTGCAACATCAGCCCGGTACATAGTATGAAAATATACTTTATGATGAATGTAACAAGACTAATTTGATGTTGTAGATATTAGTATACTTTTTTATAGACTTGGTCAAACTTAAAAATATTTGACTATGGATAAACCCAAAACTTCATACATTTCGAGAAGGAGGGAGTATGAACTGATTACACATAAGAAGAGTAAATCGTGCCCTTGGTCGCGCAAATCACACCGGAGGTTCGAGTATCTGCTGCGCATCTCGAAGAGCAAGTACAATAAACTTATGTAACCATGCTATAAGAGTTAAAATATTATTTTTCTGCTGACATTGAGGGAAGAAAACATAAGCCGGTTACAGAATAATAGCCAGCTGTAGCACGTGCTCCTAGGCACTATATAAGAATGAGAGGTGGGCCATGTATTAATAAAGTAGCACATCTTTATATCTTACTATTGTATTTGCCGACTATAAGCTTAGTTATAAATGACATGGCAATTTCATATAGCCATTAGCTAGCTATGCTATTAACCATGCTCTAAGTCATAGTGGGAGTAACTTAGCCACTATAACACATCCCAAAATAAATTTACTTATGTGACAGCTAATTAATAAGGAGAGAGGTGTTTAGAGTAATACATACCCTCACATAGCATTTCCAAGAAAGGTTAGGGCATCTACAACCGGACCCCTCAAACTCATCTCAAATGCCCGGGCAGGCCGACACCCCTCATATCCAGCCCAAATATGGGGCGGATATGGGGGCGCCCGGGCACGCCCGCCACGTCGGATACGGCCCACGCTGGCCCACCCGACCCCACATAAAATCCTCCCCATCCGCTCGCGGACCAAATCCTAGCCACGTCACTCCCCTCCCCTCCACTCCCCTCCGCCACAAGCTCGTCTCCGGCTCCTTCCAGTCCTCTCCGGCATGGCGGGCAGCGGATCTGAGTCCTTCACCTCTAGATCTGTCGACCCCGAGCTCATCCCATGCGGCCACGAGGAGGAGATGGTCGTTCGGCTTACGCTCCGCCGCACCCAGGAAGAGGACCGTGGACGGCCGCGCTTGCTTCCTCCCAAATGGGGCATGGATCCGGCGCTAGGCCGGCCATAGCTGCCTCACCGGAGGCCGTCTTGGTCCGTCTGGCCGAACGAGCGTCGGGCGAACGCAGCAAGAACCCCTTCGATTGGCGGCGCCCGAGCATCGAGACGCACTATCTGAACGCGCAACCCCTTCACTGCTGAACCGCGTCACGGTGCGGCCTGACTCAGGCAATGTGCGTTGGATGCTCTAGTGCGATCATATCGGGTCGGGTCGGGCCGGTCGGGAAAAGCTGTGAGGACTGGTTCAGCATAGAGAAAAATAGGTATGAAAAACCGTTGATTTGGCATGCCAGCTAGAGCCGACAATTGGGACCCGCCGGTCAGAACGCTCATGAAATTTTAAATATGGTAAATTGTGGCAAAACTTTTACTAAGTGAGGTAAAATGGATGAAACCTAGTTAAATGAGGGTAATTATTGTGAAAAATATCAAAATAGGGGGTAAAAAGAATAGGAATTCACTCTTTTTTATTCGAATCAATCTATTTAATACGTTTATTCAGCAGGCTAAAGCTGGTCATAGTGGGGAGTAACTTAGACTAGTAACATGCATATGTTACTAGTCTATATTACCACCTTCATGGTGGGGAGTAACATGTAAGTAGTATCATGCAAGCCATCATTTATTAAGATGTAGACTCATTTCGCTTTGAGATATGTTATGTTACAGTAACATATTATGGTAGTACTCCAACCATCTCTCTCCTCATTAAATACATGCCATGTAAGCAAATGTTTCTTGAGATGTGTTATGTTACTTGCTAAGTTACTCCCACTATGGCCGGACGAGACTTGCCTGCTCCCCCGGCGTGTGCCCATCTGTGCTCCCGCGTACGTGGCTTGTTTTAATTGAAACAAAATAAGGCCCCTACCCCTTAAAAATCGGGGGAGATGATTAGGTTAGAAAAAGAAAAGAAAAAAAATGGTAGTAGGACGTGGGAAGACGGATGAAAGGCGTGGGAAAGCGAGCGTTCGGATCCACTATGGCCAGCCTAATATGAACAAATGTTCTCTGGTTTTTACAGGTGGAGAGAGGCAGTAAACTCAAGGGCAAATAGTCAGCCACGCGGCATACCCCGCACCTGTAAACTACACATGTACGGCGATACACTCCACACGTGGAGCACAGGAAGAGTCACCGAGAACAAGAAGTGGCTCGCATTTCTCCTCTCTGATCTGCACATATCTGCACCGCTAGCTCCTGCAACTCCATCGGCCAAAAATGGCGGCCGATGGCGTTCAACAACCGCTGTTGCTACCCGGCGGCTGCGGCGACCCAACTGGTGCCATCCGACAGAAGCCGCCGGACGGTACCAAGAGGTTTCGGCGCTGCCGGACGGCGCCTTCCTCCGGCCTTGCTGCTGCTGCGTCGGAAGAGCCTCGTCCTCCAACTCCTCCCGGCAACGCCAGTCAGACTCAGACCGCGCCGCCCAAGAAAGTGCTCGAGAGCGGCCGCCCGAGCTCGAGCTTCCGCCTCGTGGGCCTGCTCCTCTTTGCCTACGTCGTCGCCGGCACCACCGCCTTCTACCTCGCCATGGACCACATGTCCGGGCACCGCAGCGGCAGCCGCGTTATCGACGCGCTCTACTTCTGCGTGGTCACCATGACCACCGTCGGCTACGGCGACCTGGTCCCGTCCAGCGACACCGGCAAGCTGCTGGCCAGCGCCTTCGCCTTCGGGGGCGTCGCCGTGGTCGGAACCTCGCTCAGCAAGAGCGCCGACTACCTGGTCGAGAAGCAGGAGTCGCTCGTCTTCCAGGCCGTCCACGCCAATGGCAAGCACCCGGCGCGGGAGCTGCGCGCCATGGAGATGAACAAGACGTGGTACAAGCTGTACGCGGCCGGGGCGCTGCTAGCGGCATCGGTGGCGTCGGGGACGCTGGTGCTGTGGAAGGGGGAGGGGATGCGGCCCGTGGACGCGCTGTACTGCGTGTGCGCGACGGTGACCACGCTGGGGTACGGCGACAGGAGCTTCACGTCGTCGGCCGGGCGCGCGTTCGCGGCGGTGTGGGTGACGGTGAGCACGGTGGTGGTGGCGCTCTTCTTCCTGTACGTGGCGGAGCTGTACGCGGAGCGGCGGCAGAGGGCGCTGGCGCGGTGGGTGCTGACGCGGCGGACGACCAACACCGACCTGGAGGCGGCGGACCTGGACGGCGACCGGCGCGTGGGGTCGGCGGAGTTCGTGCTGTACAAGCTGAAGGAGCTCGGGAAGATCAGCCAGGAGGAGATCTCGGAGTTCATGGAGGAGTTCGACATGCTCGACGCCGACCACAACGGCACGCTGTCGCCCTCGGACCTCGCCATCGCGCAGCAGGCCACCGCTTGATTAGTTGGACCATTTCCTTAGCATTTAGTATTGGTTTTCGTCGGGAGCCGACAGAGATATCATTGTCGAAGACGTCCAAAATGGTGTGTATTTTCTGTTGTATAAACGCGCGGAGTACACATTTTCTATCATCAAGGCTTCCAACATTTTTGCTACTTCCAGTTGCAAATTTATCTTCTTTTTTTTGCAAAAAGATCAAATCTATTATAAGATCCATTATAGAGACTCACCGGAAGTACAAAACAAATCAAACATAATAAAAATTACATCAAGGTTCATGGACCACGAAACGACCATTGCCGTCACCCGAACAAGCTGCCGACGCGCCCTGTCGCCGCTTCCACGTCGGAGCCGGCTTGACCTTGTTGATGACAAACGGGAAGTCTTTGTGCACGTGGCCATAAGGATCAGCGGCCCAGAGCCGCAGTCGTCATCGTTGAAACCTTAATCAATTCAAAAAATTTGACACCAAATATCGGCATTGCGTATGCACGGCGAGAAACCCTAACCTCACCGCCCCAAGGAGCCGGCAAGAATCTACGCCGGAGCTTTGTCTAGTCCATCCCAGCGGACAAACTTGAGGAGGACGGGAGGCCAAAAGACTGACTCAAAAAAGAAGCGTTGCCATCCATCTAAACATTGGCCCTGTAAGAACCAAAGCCCTGCCTATCTACTAGCCAGAGATGAGGCACCAGAAATTCCCTCCCTGCCATCGGCCAATGGAGCGGCATGCGAAGGGGAGGGCTCACTGGCGAAGATCGAGGGAGAGGCTTTCCCTAGCTGCCTCGCGAGAGGGGAAACAAATGCCATTTGCAAATTTATGAGCTAGATAGCCAATAACTGTCGAGAAAAAACAGAGTAGGCTTGGCTTTGGCTACAAGAATAAAGCAGAGCAGCTTCATGTTATTACAAGTAAAAAAATAGAAAAAACATTGTTCTCAGATAGAACGCACAAACTTTGTTTTAATAAAAGTACCAGTTTAAAACCAAATTCCATAATCATGAAAATAAGTTTTTTACCTATGAGTAATAGTTATGCTATGCTGCACCTAGGCTCAAATGAGCCCGGGGTGAAAAGTAAAATTGTTTTTAATAGTTACAAAAGCTAAAAAAATCTGATTTTTCTGTGGTGCAAGATGTGCATGATGCCTGTGCAAAATTAGGTGAAATTTGGACATTTGAGAGCTTGTGGCAAAAAAGAGAAAAAATTGGTGACTAAGAAACTTTTGAAAACAAACGTATTCATATCAGATTTTGTCTTTATTTTGCCACGAGCTCCTCGAATGTCAAACACCACAAAATTTTGCACGTACATCACGCATTTAAGCATCTTGTATCATAAAAGAAAATCCTTTTTTTCATTTTCTGCTTTTTATTTTACTTTACTGTTCACCAGGTATAGATGAATCCGAGCACCGAATTGAATATTTGGCAGTTAAGACGCTACAAGTACATGACTAACTAGCTAATAGCCGACACCTTGTTGTGGAAATTTATAGTAATAAACTTTTAAGAATCAATTAGAATATATGAGAATAATGTCACTCCACACTCTCATTGTCTATGAACATGGCGGACCTAGCAGTAAATTGAGGATGGCTGCGGTCACGAACATTTGGTTCCAAGGTGTATATACACTCCATATGAAAAAATAGTAATTACAAAAAAGTAAAAAAAACTGAAAATATGTTTGAAATAAAGTTGATCTTCTATTGTACTCGTAAAAAGAAAAAACCCTATTGACTTCAGGAAAAAAACAAAAAAATAAGGCCAAATAGGTGTGAATAGTAACTTATATAGCAATAGTTTTTTTGCCTTGAAGCCAGCGGGGGGTTTTCCTTTGCAGAAAATTTATGTAATAGTGCAAGAGAAAGTCAAATTTATTCAAAAAAGGTTTTGAATTTTTCTGACCATTTCGTATTTTTTTCCATATAGGGTATATATACCCGAGAACCAGTTCGGCGTTCCCGGTTTGTTGCATGTTGTAATATTTCAGTAATCTTCTGACTTCAAAGGATGATTTGTTGCTGAAAGTAAAAAATAAAAATGGATGGCATGGAGGGTTTACATGTGCTTGGTGAAGTGTAGGGTCTGCATGCGTAGAAAGGAAATGAATAAAGGGATTGCATATGTGCAGTGAAGTGGGATATGTGCATGTTGAAAAAATAGAAGTGCTGTAATCAACTATTTAGATACGTATGTGAAAGTGCAATCATATGGCCTTAATCTTATTTTGATGTTGATGAAAACATGCATATGAAGGACTAATCGTGTTTATCAAGTATATCTCAGGACTAAGTCTCAAGGTTCATGTATGGATCATGACTACGGACAAATATATATCACTCAAGAGCGGAGATACAAGACAATAGCTTTGGTTCTTTTTCGGTTGTTCTTGAGTATAGGGATCCCACACTATTAAGAGGGGGTCGTCGGATATCGTGGAAGACTTGCTCAAAACCCACAAAGTATCCTCTTACAACATCTCTGTTTCATCTCTAGTTCTTCCACTACCTTGTGCACAAAGTCTGTTGTAATCCAGAGCTAGTGTGCTCTGTTATCACCGGACGTCCAATCCCTTACAGCCGACCGGGCATCTGGCTCTCTCCGGATGTCCGGTGCATCTTCACAGAAAGTAAATAGCGGATTTCCGGTCCTCTTCGGACGACCGGTCACCGGACGTCCATTTTCTCTCCGGAAATCCGGTACATCCTCAACAGAACACTTTTTACGGATTTCCGGTCGACCGGCACATTCCGGACGTCCGGTGGCTGTGTGTCTCATTCTGCTTTGCGGCCTGGTGGATTCCCAGGGACCGGACGACCGAGGCCTGGTCGGACGTCCGGTCCAATCTGTGCCACCGGACATCCGGTATTATCCGGACGTCCGACAACTCCAGTACGTTAAGTGGCTCAACGGTCAATTTTTACACTACTACTATATATAGCCTCCTCCTTCTACGGGATAAGGTTGACCATTCACTTTGAGCTTCCCAAGAACACATCTCACTCCCTCTCTTGATCCCCTACACCAAATCCTAGATCCCCAAGGGATTTGGGAACATTTGAGAGAAGTTCTCCAATCAAGTGATAGATCCACTCCTTCCCCTTCTTCTCACCAAAGGAATTCGTGATTTGAGCAAGTTCTTGAGCTTTTCCCATCGTTCTTGTTACTCTTGGAGGTTGGAGACTCCTAGGCGGTAGGAGTCATTCGAGAGGAATCGATCATTGTGATTACCCTCGGAAAGTTTGTGAGGGTTTGGAGACCACCCCAAGGTCTACCACTAATGGTTGAGAAACGCCTTCGTGATGTTGTCTCAAAGGGAGAATAGGGTGAGCCTTCATGGCGGTGGTGTGCCTTCGTGGTAACATCCACCTCTCTAACGGTGATGTAGCTTCCCTCCAAGGAAGTGAACATCGGCATACATCCTCATCTCTCGGAGTTGCGGTTATTCCTAACCCTAACTTCCTACTTGTGGTTACTTGTCTCTTAGTCTTTATTTATATCATATTGTGATTTCTTACTCTCCTCTAGTGTTACTTGTTTACCTTGTTTAGTTCATAGCATCACGCTTGCAATTGTTAGGCTCAACTTCATATTCCGCATTATTGCCTAAAATTGCTAAGTAACAATTAAAATTTGTAACTGTATCTATTCACCCCCCGTCTAGGTCCATATCGATCCTTTCAATTGGTATTAGAGCCTCGTGCTCTATTCTTGTGGCTTAACCGCCCTAGAGCGAGATGAACCCCGATGGGACTCCCCTTGTTGCGGATCCAAAGGATAAGGACGTGGCTTCCACGGAAGACTAGTACTTCACTTCTGATGATCTGGAGCGGGCGCTTTAAGCAAAAGGAGGAGCATGATGCTTCTCTTGAGGCCTTGGTCCAAATGAGACTAGCCACATTGACCATGATGCTTGCACCACTTTCTGGTGGTGCGGCCTCGAGGCCAACTATGCCTACACCTTCACTTGGCCAACAACCTCCTAGTAATGAACACTCTAGTGTTCCTTGGCTTTATGCAAGACCTCTGATGACCCACAAGTATAGGGGATCTATCGTAGTCCTTTCGATACATAAGAGTGTCGAACCCAACGAGGAGCAGAAGGAAATGACAAGCGGTTTTCAGTAAGGTTTTCTCTGCAAGCACTGAAATTGTAGGTAACAGATAGTTTTGTGATAGGATAATTTGTAACGGGTAACAAGCAATAAAAGTAAATAAAGTGCAGCAAGGTGGCCCAATCCTTTTTGTAGCAAAGGACAAGCCTGGACAATTTCTTATAATGAGAAAAGCGCTCCCGAGGAGACATGGAAATTATCATCAAGCTAGTTTTCATCACGCTCAAATGATTCACGTTCGGTACTTTGATAATTTGATATGTGGGTGGACCGGTGCTTGGGTACTGACCTTACTTGGACAAGCATCCCACTTATGATTAACCCCTATTGCAAGCATCCACAACTACAAAAGAAGTATTAAGGTAAACCTAACCACAACATTAGACATATGGATCCAAATCAGCCCCTTATGAAGCAACGCATAAACTAGAGTTTAAGCTTCTGTCACTCTAGCAACCCATCATCTACTTATTACTCCCCAATGCCTTCCTCTAGGCCCAAATAATGGTGAAGTGTCATGTAGTCGACGTTCACATAACACCACTAGAGGAGAGACAACATACATCTCATCAAAATATCGAACGAATACCAAATTCACATGACTACTAATAGCAAGACTTCTCCCATGTCCTCAGGAACAAATGTAACTACTCACAAAGCATATTCATGTTCATGATCAGAGGAGTATTAATATGCTTTAAGGATATGAACATATGATCTTCCACCAAGTAAACCAATTAGCATCAACTACAAGGAGTAATCAACACTACTAGCAACCCACAGGTACCAATTTGTGGTTTTGATACAAGAGATGAACTAGGGTTTTGAGAGGAGATGGTGCTGGTGAAGATGTTGATGCAGATTGACCCTCTCCCGATGAGAGGATCGTTGGTGATGACGATGGTGATGATTTCCCCCTCCCGGAGGGAAGTTTCCCCGGCAGAACAGCTCCGCCGGAGCCCTAGATTGGTTCCGCCAAGGTTCCGCCTCGTGGCGGTGGAGTTTCGTCCCGTAAGCTTGCTCATGATTTTTTTTTCCAGTGTATAAGCCTTCATATAGCAGAAGATGGGCACCGGAGGGCCACCAGGGGGCCCAGGAGGCGGGCGCGCCCAAGAGGTGGGCGCGCCCCACCCTCCTGGCAGGTATGGGCCCCTCGGTGTTTTCTTCGCTCAATAATTCTTATTAATTCCAAAAATGACTTCCGTGGAGTTTCAGGATTTTTGAGCTGTGCATAATAGGTTTCCAATATTTGCTCCTTTTCCGTACCAGAATTCCAGTGCCGCATTCCCCTCTTCATGATAAACCTTGTAAAGTAAGAGAGAATAGCCATAAGTATTGTGACATAATGTGTAATAACAACCCATAATGCAATAAATATTGATATAAAAGCATGATGCAAAATGGACGTATCAACTCCCCCAAGCTTAGACCTCGCTTGTCCTCAAGCGGAAGCCGAAATCGAAAAATATGTCCACATGTTTAGAGATAGAGGTGTCGATAAAATAAAATACGGACATGAGGGCATCATGATCATTCTTATAACAGCAACATATATAGATTTTGTCATATGATTTCTTATGCTCTAGTAACAATCAATTCACAATGTCAAGTATGGTTCATTAACTTCATTGGGAACTAACAAACTATAATCTCAGTCATTGAAGCAATTGCAATTTATCATAACATCAGAAAGAGTCAAGAATAGAGCCTTTCAGCAAGTCCACATACTCAACTATCATGTAGTCTTCTACCATGTTCAAGAATTCATCTGATTAACCAGTTAACTTGCCGATTAATCCCTACTTGTAGGGTCATCGAGTAGCCTATAAACCGATAAATCATCCGATTAATTGATTAAATGGCCGATTAACTTGCCGATTAGCAGATTAATCGCCTACTCACCAGCCAACCGAGCAGCTACCAGTTAACGATTTCCTCAACAATGGTCTTCTACAATTGCTAACACTCACACAATACTTGTGGTTATGGAGTTTCAACCGGACACTGAGAAAGATAGGGGCTTATTATTTTGCCTCCCAACGTATTCACCTTTGGGTGATGTCAACAATAATAATTCATGCTAACTTACATCCAATTGGATATATATATATCAGGATCTTTCAAACACGAGGAGCTTGCCAAAGGATAAAATGAAAAAGGGAAAGGTGAAGATCACCTTGACTCAAGCATAAACTAAAAACATAAAGTAAAAGATAGGCCCTTCGCAGAGGGAAGCAGAGGTTGTCATGTGCTTTTAGGGTTGGATGCATGAAATCTTAATGCAAAAGAACGTCACTTTATATTGCCACTTGTATATGGACCTTTATTATGAAGTCCATCGCTTTTATTGCTTCCATAACAAGATCATATAAAGCTTATTTTCTTCACACTAATAGATCATACATATTTAGAGAGCAATTTTTATTGCTTGCACCGATGACAACTTACTTGAAGGATCTTACTCAATCCATAGCTAGGTACGGTGGACTCTCATGGCAAAAACTGGGTTTAAGGATATTTGGAAGCACAAGTAGTATCTCTACTTGGTGCAAGGAATTTGGCTAGCATGAGGGGAAAGGCAAGCTCAACATGTTGGGAAGATCAATGACAATATACTTTAACTGAGATGTGAGAAAACATAAACCATTACGTTGTCTTCCTTGTCCAACATCAACTCTTTTAGCATGTCATAATTAATTAGTGCTCACAATCATAAAAGATGTCCAAGATAGTATATTTGTATGTGAAAACCTCTCTTTCCTTATTACTTCCTATTAATTGCAACGATGACCAAAACTACGTTTCTCAACTCTCAACAACTTTTATGCCTCATACTTTTTATGTGTGAAGTCATTACTATCCATAAGATGGATATGAACTCTTCTGTTCTTTTTATTCTTTCTACGTTCTCAAGATCATAGCAAAATAGCAAAGCCCTTGACTCAACACTAATCTTTATTATAGATAGCTCACGAACTCGATTACATAAAGAGATCACAAAGCAAAACTCAAAACTACTTGATACCAAAACTTCAATCTACTAGATCAAGATATTACTAAAAGGATCGAACTAAGTAAAACGGTAAAGATAGGAGTGTGATGGTGATACGATACCGGGCACCTCCCCCAAGCTTGGCAGTTGCCAATGGGAGTGCCCATACCCATGTGATTATGTCCCCTTCGGAGGTGGTGAAGTAGGAGTTGTTGATAATGTAGGCTTGTCGTCCATCTTCCAAGGCATAGGCTCACCATCGTAGAAGGATGATCGAGTCCCCGGGATCCTCAAATCTGCAGCCAAACTCACCCTCTTGAATCTATATTCATACTCACAGTTTTGGTTTTGCAGGTCATAGATCTGGGCTTGGAGGTGCTCGATTTTCTCTTGAAGCTTGAAGATGGTCTCCCCAATGATCTTGGCATCTAACTTGTGGTTGTTGGTGAACTCCGTGATCATCATCTGGATGGCGTTGAGTCCAGGCTCCACCATCCCTTGGCACTTGAAAACTTGTTGCTCCATGGCTTCGAGCTTTGTCTCCACGCTTCCGGTATGCCTTGGTCCCTCCATATCACGGATGTGCAGCACCCCCTCACGCATCTCAGTGGTTTGAGGGTGTTGCAGCACCTCCGCGAAATAGGGGTTGATAAACCTCTCGAAAAACTTGTCCTTGGGAGCGCTTGGACACGTCATGGTGCTCTAGATCTGTCAGAAAAACAGCTCGAAACGAAAACAGAGGATATTTGCGTGATACGGTGGTCAAAACCTTCGGGAGATTATATAATGAATTTTTACTGACCAAAATACGTAACGTGCAAGAAAAGCGGAGTCCGGAGGCACACGAGGTGGCCATGAGAGAAGTAGCGCCCAGGGAAGGGTGGGCGCGCCCTCCACCCTTGTGGAGGCCTCGTGTCCTTCCCGGATTACTTCTTTCTTTCCAAAATTCTTAAATATTCCAAAATGGAGGAAAATTGCCATTAGAATTGTTTTGGAGTCGGTTTACTTACCGTACCACATACCTATTCCTTTTCAAAGTCTGAAACATTCTGGAAAGTGTCCCTTATGTATTCCTCCGGGGTTACGGTTTTAATAATATTAGTTTCAACATTGATAGGATTACCTGAGATATAATGTTTAATTCTTTGACCGTTCACCACCCTCGGACTTGTGCCTTCGAAGTTGTTGATTTTTATGGCACCGAAACGATAGACCTCCTCGATAACGTAAGGACCTTCTGTTGGAAATATGCCCTAGAGGCAATAATAAAAGGATTATTATTATATTTCCTTGTTCATGATAATTGTCTTTTATTCATGCTATAATTGTATTATCCGGAAATCATAATACACGTGTGAATACATAGACCACAACATGTCCCTAGTGAGCCTCTAGTTGACTAGTTCGTTGATCAATGTGATAGTCATGGTTTCGACTATGGACAATGGATGTCATTGATAGCGAGATCACATCATTAGGAGAATGATGTGATGGACAAGACCCAATCCTAAGCATAGCACAAGATCGTGTAGTTCGTTTGCCGAGCTTTTCCATTGTCAAGTATCTTTCCTTAGACCATGAGATCGTGTAACTCCGGATACCGTAGGAGTGCTTTGGGTGTACCAAGCGTCACAACATAACTTGGTGACTATAAAGGTATACTCACGGGTATCTCCGAAAGTGTCCGCTGGGTTCACACGGATCGAGATCGGATTTGTCACTCCGTATGACGGAGAGGTATCTCCGCCCACTTGGCAATGCATCATCATAATGAGCTCAAAGTGAGCAAGTGTTTGGTCACGGGATCATGCATTCTGCACGAGTAAAGTGACTTGCGGTGGCGAGATTGAACGAGGTATTGGGATACCGACGATCGAATCTCGGGCAAGTAACGCATACCCGATTGACAAAGGGAATTGTATACGGGGTTGCTTGAATCCTCGACATCGTGGTTCATCCGATGAGATCATCGAGGAGCATGTGGGAGCCAACATGGGTATCCAGATCCCGCTGTTGGTTATTGACCGGAGAGTCGTCTCGGTCATGTCTACGTGTCTCCCGAACCTGTAGGGTCTACACACTTAAGGTTCGGTGACGCTAGGGTTGTGGAGATATGAGTATGCAGTAACCTGAAAGTTGTTCGGAGTCCCGGATGAGATCCGGACGTCACGAGGAGTTCCGGAATGGTCCGGAGGTGAAGAATTATATATGGGAAGTCGAGTTTCGGCCATCGGGAAAGTTTCGGGGTCACCGTGTTGTCTGGGACCACCGGAAGGGTCCCGGGTCCACCGGTGGGGCCACCTATCCCGGAGGGCCCCATGGGCTGAAGTGGGAGGAACCAGCCTGGTGGGCTGGTGCGCCCCTGGGCCCCTGCGCCTAGGGTTGGGAACCCCAGGGAGGGGCGCCCACTGCCTTGGGGGCACTCCACCTTGGCCGCCCCCACAGGGAGATCCCATCTCTGTGGCCGCGCCCTTGGGGGCCTATATAAGAGGGGTGAGGGAGGCAGCCGCACCCATGCCTGGGCGCCTCCTCTCCCACTCCAACACCTCCTCCTCCTCCATAGAGCTTGGCGTGAAGCCCCGCCGGGATCCTCGTTGCATCCACCACCACGCCTGGTCGTGCTGGATCTCCATCAACCTCTCCTTTCCCTTGCTGGATCAAGAAGGAGGAGACGTCTTCCCAACCGTGCACGTGTGTTGAACGCGGAGGTGCCGTCTGCTCGGCACTTTCGGTCATCGGTGATTTGGATCACGACGAGTACGAGTCCCTCAACCCCATTCTCTTGAACGCTTCCGCTCGCGATCTACAAAGGTATGTAGATGCACTCCTATCACTCGTTGCTAGATGAACTCATAGATAGATCTTGGTGAAACCGTAGGAAAATTTTTATTTTCTGCAACGTTCCCCAACAGTGGCATCATGAGCTAGGTCTGTCGTAGTTCTCTTTGCACGAGTAGAACACAATTTGTTGTGGGCGTAGATGTTGTCAACTTTCTTGCCGCTACTAGTCTTATTTTGCTTCAGCGGTATTGTGGGATGAAGCGGCCGGACCGACCTTACACGACGCTTACGTGAGACAGGTTCCACCGATCGACATGCACTAGTTGCATAAGGTGGCTAAGCGGGTGTCTGTCTCTCCCACTTTAGTTGGAGCGGATTCGATGAAAAGGGTCCTTATGAAGGGTAAATAGAAGTTGACAAATCACGTTGTGGCTTTTTCAGAGGTAAGAAAGCGTTCTTGCTAGAACCCTATTGCAGCCACGTAAAAGATGCAACAACAATTAGAGGACGCCTAACTTGTTTTTGCAGCAATTGCTTTGTGATGTGATATGGCCAAAAGTTGTGATGAATGATGAATGATATATTGTGATGTATGAGATCATGTTCTTGTAATAGGAATCACGACTTGCAAGTCGATGAGTATGACAACCGCAGGAGCCATAGGAGTTGTCTTAATTATTGTATGACCTGCGTGTCATTGATTCAATGCCATGTAATTACTTTACTTTATTGCTAAACCGTTAGCCATAGTAGTAGAAGTAATAGTTGGCGAGCAACCCCATGGAGACACGATGATGGAGATCATGGTGTCATGCCGGTGACAAGATGATCATGGAGCCCCAAGATGGAGATCAAAGGAGCTATATGATATTGGCCATATCATGTCACTTTTATTTGATTGCATGTGATGTTTATCATGTTTTTGTATCTTGTTTACTTAGAACAACGGTAGTAAATAAGATGATCCCTCATAATAATTTCAAGAAAGTGTTCCCCCTAACTGTGCGTCGTTGCGACAGTTCGTTGTTTCGAAGCACCATGTGATGATTGGGTGTGATAGATTCTAACGTTCACATACAACGGGTGTAAGAAAGATTTACACATGCAAAACACTTAGGTTAACTTGACGAGCCTAGCATGTACAGACATGGCCTCGGAACACAAGAGATCGAAAGGTCGAACATGAGTCGTATGAAAGATACGATCAACATGGAGATGTTCACCGATGATGACTAGTCCGTCTCACGTGATGATCGGACACGGCCTAGTCGACTCGGATCATGTAACACTTAGATGACTAGAGGATGTCTAACTGAGTGGGAGTTTATTAAATAATTTGATTAGATGACCTTAATTATCATGAACTTAGTCTAAAATCTTTGCAAAATGTCTTGTAGATCAAATGGCCAACGCTCATGTCAACATGAACTTCAACGCGTTCCTAGAGAAAACCAAGCTGAAAGATGATGGAAGCAACTAACGGACTGGGTCCTAACTCGAGGATCATCCTCATAGCTGCCAAGAAAGCATATGTCCTAGAAGGACCGCTAGGTGAAGCACCCATCCTGCAGAACCAAGACGTTATGAACGCTTGGCAGTCCACGTCGTCGATGATTACTCCCTCGTTTCAAAGGCGACATGCTTTACGACTTAGAACCGGGCACCAAAAGCGCTTTTGAGCGACCACGGAGCATATGAGATGTTCGAGGAGCTGAAAATGGTTTTCCAAGCTCACGCCCGGGTCGAGAGATATGAAGTCTCCGACAAGTTCTATAGTTGTAAGATGGAGGAAAATAGTTCTGTCCGTGAGCACATACCCAAAATATATGGGTTGCACAACCGCCGTCCCCACCGGACATTAACCTCCGGATGAGGCGGTCATTGACAGAATCCTTGATCGCTCCTACCGAGCTACAAGAGCTTTGTGATGAACTACAATATGCAAGGGATGGTGAAAACTATTCACGAAGTATTTTCAATGTCAAGTCAGCAGAGGTAGAAATCAAGAAGGAACATCAAGTGTTGATGGTCAATAAAACCACTAAGTTCAAGAAGGGCAAGGGTAAGAAGAACTTCAAGAAGGACGGCAAGGATGTTGCCGCGCCCGGTAAGCTAGTTGCCGGGAAGAAGTCAAAGAATGGACCCAAGCCTGAGACTGAGTGCTTTTATTGCAAAGGAAAGGGTCACTGGAAGCGGAACTGCCCCAAATACTTAGCGGACAAGAAGGCCGGCAACACTAAAGGTATATGTGATATACATGTAATTGATGTGTACCTTACCAGTGCTCGTAGTAGCTCCTGGGTATTTGATACCGTGTCGTTGCTCATATTTGTAACTCAAAGGTGGAGCTGCGGAATAAGCGGAGATCCGGCGAAGACGAGGTGACGATGCACGCGTCGGGAATGGTTCCAAGGTCAATGTGATCGCCACGGCACGCTACCTCTACATTTACCTACGGGATTAGTTTTAAAACCTCAATAATTGTTATTTAGTGCCAAGTTTGAGCATGAACATTGTATCGTGATCTCGTTTAATACGAGATGGCTACTCATCTAAATCCGAGAATAATGGTTGTTCTATTTATATGAGAGATATGTTTTATGGTCATGCTCCGATGGTCAATGGTTTATTCTTAATGAATCTCTAACGTGATGTTACACATATTCATAGTGTGAATACCAAAAGATGTAAAGTTGATAACGATAGTCCCACATACTTGTGGCACTGCCGCCTTGGTCACATTGGTGTCAAGCGCATGAAGAAGCTCCATGCCTATGGACTTTAGATTCTATCGATTATGAATCATTTTACACATGCGAAACATGACTTATGGGCAAAATTACAAAGACTCCGTTCTACGGAACGATGGAGCGAGCTACCAAATTATTGGAAATCAAACATACCGATGTGTTCGGTCCAATGAGCGTTGAGGCTCATGGAGAATATTGTTATGTTCTCACTCACCGATGACTTGAGTAGATATGAGTATGTCTACTTGATGAAACACAAGTCTGAGACCTTTGAAAAGTTCAAGGAATTTCAGAATGAGGTAGAGAATCAACGTGACGAAAAATAAAGTTCTTACGATCAGATCGTGGAGGAGAATATTTAAGTCGCGAATTTGGCACACACTTAAGGAAATGTGGAATCGTTTCACAACTCACGCCCACTTTGGAACACCTCAACAGAACGGTGTGTCCGAACGTCGTAATCGTGACTCTATTGGATATGGTGCGATCTATGATGTCTCTTACCGATTTACCGCTATCATTTTGGGGATACGCTCTAGAGACAGCTACAATCACTTTAAATAGGGCACCGTCTAAATCCGTTGAGATGACACCGTATGAATTATGGTTTGGGAAGAAACCTAAGCTATGCGTTTCTAAAAGTTTGGGGATGCGATGCTTATGTCAAGAAACTTCAACCTGAAAAGCTCAAACCCAAGTCGGAAAAATGCGTCTTCATAGGATACCCTAAGGAAACCATTGGGTATACCTTCTACCTTAGATCCGAAGGCAGGATCTTTGTTGCCAAGAACGGATCCTTTCTCGAAAAGAGTTTCTCTCGAAAGGAGTAAGTGGGAGGAAAGTAGAACTTCGATGAAGTACTACCTCTTGAACCGGAAAGTAGTGCAGCTCAGAAAATGTTCGGTGGTGCCTACACCGAATGGAGAGGAAATTAATGATGATGATCAAGGTACTTCGGATCAAGTTGCTACCGAACTTCAGAGGTCCACAAGGACACGCTCCACACCAGATTGGTATGGCAACCCTGTTCCGGAAATCATGTTGTTGGACAACGGTGAACCTTTGAACTATGAAGAAGCGATGGCGGGCCCAGATTCCAACAAATGGCTTGAAGCCATGCAATCCGAGATAGGATCCATGTATGAAAACAAAGTATGGACTTTGTGACAGACTTGCCGATGATCGGCGAGCGATAGAAAACAAATGGATCTTTAAGAAGAAGACGGACGCAGATGGTAATGTTACCATCTATAAAGCTCGACTTCGTCGCTAAGGGTTATCGTCAAGTTCAAGGGTTGACTACGCGAGACTTTCTCTCCCGTGAGCGGTTGAAGTCCGTCTGAATCATGTTAGCAATTGCCGCATACTATGATTATGAGATATGGCAAATGGACGCCAAAACGGCATTCCTAAACGGTTATCTTAAGGAAGAATCAGATATGATGCGGTCGAAAGGTTTTGTCGACCCTAAGAATGCTAACAAGGTATGCAAGCTCCAGCGATCCATTTATGGGCTGGTGCAAGCATCTCGGAGTTAGAACATTACGCTTTGATGAGATGATCAAAGCGTTTGGGTTTATGCAGACTTATGGAGAAGCATGCGTTTACAAGAAAGTGAGTGGGAGCTCAGTAGCATTTCTCATATTACATGTAGATGACATACTTTTGATGGGAAATGATATAGAACTTTTGGACAAAGATTAAGGCCTACTTGAATAAGAGTTTTTCAATGAAGGACCTTGGAGAAGTCATTATATATTAGGCATCAAGATCTATAGAGATAGATCGAGACGCCTCGTGGAGTCTTTCACAAAGCACATACCTTGATAAGATATTGAAGAAGTTCAATATGGATCAGTCTAAGAAGGGTTCTTGCACGTGTTGCAAGGTGTGAAATTGAGCTCACCTCAATGTCCCACCACAGCAGAAGATATAGAAGAGATGAGTGTCATCCCCTATGCCTCAGCCATAGGGTCTATTATGTATGCCATGTCGTGTACGGACCTGATGTAAACCTTGCCGTAAGTTTGGTAGGAAGGTACCAAAGTAATCCCGCAAGGAACACCGGATGCTGGTCAAGAATATCCTGAAGCACCGAAAAGAAATAAGGACATGTTTCTCGTTTATGGAGGTGACGTAAGAGCTCGTCAGAAGGGTTACGCCGACGCTAGCTTCGATACGATCCAGATGACTCTAAGTCACAAACCGGATACGTGTATATGTTGAATGGTGGAGCAGTAAGCTGGTGCGGTTGCAAGCAAAGCGTCGTGGCGGGATCTACGTGTGAAGCGGAATACATGGCAGCCTCGGAGGCAGCGCATGAAGCAATTTGGGTGAAGGAGTTCATCACCGACCTAGGAGTCATACCCAATGCGTCGGGGCCGATCAAACTCTTCTCGTGACAACACCGAGCTATTGCACTTGCCAAGGAGCCTGTGTTTCACAAGAAGACCAGTCACATCAAGCGCCGCTTCAACTCCATTCGTGAAAATGTTCAAGATGGAGACATAGAAATTTCAAACTACATACGGATCTGAATATCACAGATCCGCTGACTAAACCTCTTCCATGAAAGCAAAACATGATCAACACCGTAACGCTATGGGTGTTCGATTCATCACAATGTAACTAGATTATTGACTCTAGTGCAAGTGGGAGACTGTTGGAAATATACCCTAGAGGCAATAATAAAAGGATTATTATTATATTTCCTTGTTCATGATAATTGTCTTTTATTCATGCTATAATTGTATTCTCCGGAAATCGTAATACACATGTGAATACATAGACCACAACATGTCCCTAGTGAGCCTCTACTTGACTAGTTCGTTGATCAACAGATAGTCATGGTTTCCTGACTATGGACATTGGATGTCATTGATAACGAGATCACATCATTAGAAGAATGATGTGATGGACAAGACCCAATCCTAAGCATAGCACAAGATCGTGTAGTTCGCTTTTGCTAGAGCTTTTCCAATGTCAAGTATCTTTTCCTTAGACCATGAGATCGCAGTAACTCCGGATACCGTAGGGAGTGCTTTGGGTGTACCAAACGTCACAACGAATCGGGTGACCATAAAGGTATACTACGGGTATCTCCGAAAGTGTCATTGGGTTGACACGGATCGAGATCGGGATTTGTCACTCCGCATGATGTAGAGGTATCTCTGGGCCCACTCGGCAATGCATCATCATAATGAGCTCAAAGTGACCAAGTGTTTGGTAACGGGATCATGCATTACGGTACGAGTAAAATGACTTGCCGCTGATGAGATTAAACGAGGTATTGGGATACCGACGATCGAATCTCGGGCAAGTAACGTACCGATTGACAAAAGGAACTGTATACGGGGTTACTTGAATCCTCGACATCGTGGTTCATCCGATGAGATCATCGAGGAGCATGTGGGAGCCAACATGGATATCCAGATCCCGCTGTTGGTTATTGACCGGAGAGTCGTCTCGGTCATGTCTACGTGTCTCCCGAACCCGTAGAGGGTCTACACACTTAAGGTTCGGTGACGCTTAGGGTTGTAGAGATATGAGTATGCAGTAATTAAAAGTTGTTCTGAGTCCGGATGAGATCCCGGACGTCACGAGGAGTTCCTAATGGTCCGGAGGTGAAGAATTATATATGGGAAGTCGAGTTTCGCCATCGGGAAAGTTTTGGGGTCACGTAGATTGTCACGGGACCACCGGAAGGGTCCCGGTCCACCGGTGGGGCCACCTATCCCGGAGGGCCCCATGGGCTGAAGTGGAGGGGAACCAGCCTGGTGAGCTGGTGCGCCCCCCTTGGGCCCCTCCCCTGCGCCTAGGGTTGGGAACCCTAGGGAGGGCGCCCACTTGCCTTGGGGGCACTCCACCCATTGGCCGCGCCTCGGGAGATCCCATCTCCGTGGCCGGGCGCCCCTTGGGGGCCTATATAAGAGGGAGGAGGGCAGCCGCACTCCATGCCCTGGCGCCCCTCTCCCACTCCAACACCTCCTCCTCCTCCGTAGAGGCTTGGCGAGAAGCCCCGCCGGGATCCTCACGCATCCACCACCACGCCGTGCATCATTGGATCTCCATCAACCTCTCCTTTCCCTTGCTGGATCAAGAAGGAGGAGACGTCTTTCCCAACCGTGACGTGTGTTGAACGCGGAGGTGCCGTCCTGGTCGGCACTCGGTCATCGGTGATTTGGATCACGACAGTACGAGTCCTCAACCCCGTTCTCTTGAACGCTCGCCGCGATCTACAAAGGTATGTAGATGCACTCCTATCACTCGTTGCTAGATGAACTCATAGATAGATCTTGGTGAAACCGTAGGAAAATTTTTATTTTCTGCAACGTTCCCCAACACCTTCCCATTTAGAGAGAAGTTCTCCTGCAAAAAATCTTAAACGAGAGTTGAATAATAACACATAATCACCTACGTTAAATTCTCGCTTTTGTATCCTTTTGTCATGCCAGTGTTTGACTTTTTCTTTGAATAGCTTGGCATTATCATAGGCTTGGGTTCTCCATTCATCAAGTGAGCTAATATCAGATAACCTCTTCTCACCAGCAAGTTTGAAGTCGTAGTGGAGCTCTTTAATAGTCCAATATGCTTTATGTTCAACTTCAAGAGGTAAGTGACATGCTTTTCCATAAACCATCTTATACGGAGACATACCCATAGGATTTTTATATGCAGTTATATAGGCCCATAATGCATCATCAAGTTTTTTGGACCAGTTCTTTCTAGATCTATCGACAGTCTTTTGCAAAATTAATTTGAGCTCTCTGTTTCTCAACTCTACTTGACCACTAGACTGCGGGTGATAAGGAGATGCGATTCTATGATTAACATCATACTTAGCAAGCATCTTACGGAAAGCACCATGAATAAAATGTGAACCACCATCAGTCATAAGATATCTAGGGACTCCAAACCTCGGAAAAATAACTTCTTTAAGCATTTTAATAGAAGTGTTATGATCAGCTCTACTAGTTGGAATAGCTTCTACCGACTTAGTAACGTAATCAACAAAGAACTAAAATATGTGTGTAACCATTAGAGGCAGGAAAAGGTCCCATATAATCAAAGCCCCAAACATCAAATGGTTCAATAACAAGAGAATAATTCATTGGCATTTCTTGACATCTACTAATATTACCAATTCTTTGACATTCATCACAAGATAAGACAAACTTACGAGCATCTTTGAAGAGATAGGCCAATAAAAACCAGATTGCAATACCTTATGTGCGCTTCAATCTCCAGCGTGGTGTCCTCCATATGATTCAGAGTGACACTTGCGTAGGATCATTCTGTTCATGCTCAGTACACAACGTCTAATAACACCATCTACTCCTTCTTTATAAAGGTGTGGGTCATCCCAGTAATGTCTTAAATCATAAAGAACTTTTCTTTTGCTGGTATGTGAAACTAGGTGGTATAAATTTAGCAACAATGTAGTTAGCATAATCAGCATACCATGGAGCAATACGAGAAGCATTAACAACCGCTAATTGTTCATCAGGAAAGCTATCATCAATAGGTAGTGGGTCATCAAGAACATTCTCTAGACTAGACAAGTTATGCGCAGAACGGGTTCTCGGCTCCTTTCTATCAACAATTCTTGGAGCAAGAGAACCCATCTAATAAGTCTAGGTTTAGCATCTTTCTTTTCCATAAGATATTTAATAGCAGCATGATCAGTGTGAATAGTAACTTTGGAATCAACAATATAAGGTCTGAACTTATCACAAGCAAAAACAACTACTAAGAACTCTTTTTCAGTAGTAGCATAATTTCTTTGGGCAGTATCAAGAGTTCTACTAGCATACTGGATAACATTCAATTTCTTATCAACTCTTTGCCCTAGAATAGCACCTATAGCATAATCACTAGCATCATACATAATTTCAAAGGGTAAATTCCAATCAGGTGGCTGAACAAATAGGTGCAGTGATCAAAGCTTTCTTAAGTATTTCAAATGCTTCTACACAATCATCATCAAAAACAAAAGGGATATCTTTTTGCAATAAATTAGTCAGAGGCCTAGAGATTTTAGAAAATTCCTTAATGAACCTCCTATAAAAATCGGCATGACCAAGGAAACTTCTTATGCCTTTTATGTCCTTGGGATATGGCATCTTTTCAATAGCATCAACTTTAGCTTTATCAACTTCAATACCTCTCTCGGAAATCTTATGCCCCAAGACAATGCCTTCTTAACCATAAAGTGGCACTTTTCCCAATTCAACACGAGACTAGTGTCTTCACATCTCTGCAAAACTCGATCAAGGTTGCTCAAGCAATCATCAAAAGAGGATCCATAAACAGAGAAATCATCCATGAATACCTCACAAATCTTTTCACAAAAGTCGAGAATATAGCCATCATGCATCTTTGAAAGGTAGCAGGTGCATTACATAAACCAAAAGGCATACGCCCACTAGTAGAAAAGGGGCAATGGCCCAGCCGGTTCAGCCCATTAGTCCTGGATTCTGCCATGAACCGGGACCAATGGAGGTATTTGTCGATTCAGTGAGCCCAGGGGCGGGCCGGGCCACGTGGGCCATTGGTCCTGTCATTCGTCCGGACCTTTTGGTCCCAGTTGGTGGGACGAACCGGGACCAATGGGCCTCGGCTCTGCCCACCACTATTGGTCGGTTGGTGGCATAAACGGGACCAAAACTTCCCTTTAGTCCGGTTCATGCCACCAACCGGACCAATGGTGGTGCCTATATATACCCCTCGGCGCAAGAGCAGAGGACACCGCCTGCTTTTTTTTACGCCGAGGGGAGAGGGCTTGGTGGTGCTCTAGCTCATCTCCTATGCACACAAGGTGTTCGATGGAATGCCCGAGCCACACTACTTAAGGTTTCTTCTCTCCAAGCTCGACCGCCAAGCTCCATTTTCCTCAATATTTATCTAGGTTTAGCGGTCTGTCACGCCCATCCCCTGCCTTTCACCGCCATCGATCACCCGCGCCCGATCTCATCGCCCGGCACCACCGTGGTGAGCCTCTTGTTCTTATCTTCTTTCCGAAAGGAAAAATATTCTTACTTGTATGTTTAGATAGATACTTGTATTATTTTCTTACTTTTATTATTGCATCTTATATAGTGCGATGGTTTTGGTATTCGCCCCGTCGGCCCTCATCCCTGTCTATGATTCGGATGTGGTATATATTATCTTTTCATAACTATTGGTTCATTTATTGTTTATGAAAATTATGCCGACCAACGTGACATAGATTTTATTTATCTAGGAGGTTGTTGAACCGGAAATTCCAACTGACCCTATTGTCGAGAGGTTAAATTTAGTTGAAGAAGAAAAAATTTCTTGAAGGAAAAATAAAAAAACTTGAGGAGGAGAAGATGATATTGGAGTTGCATGTTGCGGATGTCGCCGATGATCACAAGATCAAGATGGATGCAATGTGCTTGAAGATGAGAAAGATTAGAAAATATGCCATTCATACCGAGGCTTGGTATCATTATGCCGTTGGATCAGTTGTTACCTTGGTTGCGATTATGATCGCATTTGTTTTTGCATTGAAATGTTTTACATAGTTTCAATGTATGGTTTAATTAATTTAGATGCTCTGCAGAGCTTTATGTTGTTAGATGAGAACTATGTATGTACTTTGGTTTTTATGTGATGATGAACTTCTATTAATTTGGTCACTTAATTATCTATTCATGATGTTCTCAGAATGATTTTTTGACACACTTAATTATATATAATGCACGCAGATGAACCGGCAATGGATGTACGGTGATGCATACACCTCCGAGTACACTAAGGGCGTGCATGATTTTCTCGAAGTGGCTGAGGCAAACAAGCATAATGGTTTTATGTGTTGTCCATGCCCTATATGTGGGAATACGAAGTCTTACTCTGACCGGAAAATCCTTCACACCCACCTACTTTACAAGGGTTTCATGCCACACTATAATGTTTGGACGAGGCACGGAGAAATAGGGGTTATGATGGAAGACGGCGAAGAAAAAGAGTACGATGACAACTATGTGCCCCCTGAATACAGTGATGCTACTGAACATCAAGAGGAACCAGACGATGTGCATGATGGTGCTGCAACAGGCGAAGATGTTGAAGATCAAGAGGAACCAGACGATGTGCCCGATGATGATGATCTCCGCCGGGTCATTGTCGATGCAAGGATGCAATGCGAAAGTCAAAAGGAGAAGCTGAAGTTCGATCGCATGTTAGAGGATCACAAAAAAGGGTTGTACCCCAATTGCGAAGATGGCAACACAAAGCTCGGTACCGTACTGGAATTGCTGCAGTGGAAGGCAGAGAATGTTGTGCTCGATAAAGGATTTGAGAAGCTCTTGAAAATAATGAAGAAGAAGCTTCCAAAGGATAAGGAATTGCCCGACAAGACATACGCAGCAAAGAAGGTCAGATGCCCTCTAGGATTGAGGTGGAGAAGATACATGCATGCCCTAATGATCGTGCATCCTCTCATCGCGGTGCCTACAAGGATCTGAAAGCGCATGCACGGTATGCGGTGCATTGCGGTATAAGATCAGATGAGATGACCCCGGTGATGTTGACGGCGAGCCTCCTGTGAAGAGGGTTCTGCGAAGGTGATGTGGTATGCTCCTATAATACCACGGCTGAAACGTCTGTTCGTAAACGGAGAGCATGCCAAGTTGATGCGATGGCACGATGAGGACCGTAAGAAGATGACGGGAAGTTGAGAGCACCACGACGGGTCGCAGTGGAGAAAAATCGAGAGAAAGTATCGGGATGAGTTTGCAAAGGACCCAAGGAACGTATGGTTTGCTTTAAGCGCGGATGGCATTAATCCTTTCGGGAGCAGAGCAGCAATCACTGACACGGCCCGTGACTCTATGTATGTATAACCTTCCTCCTTGGATGTGCATGAAGCGGAAGTTCATTATGATGCCGCTTCTCATCCAAGGCCCTAAGCAACCCAAGGCAACGACATTGATGTGTACCTAAGGCCATTAGTTGAAGAACTTTTATAGCTGTGGAATGGAAACGGTGTACGACGTGGGATGAGCACAAAAGGAGGAATTTGACCTAAAGGCGTTGCTTTGTTCGTGACCATCAACGATTGGCCCGCTCTCAAAGAATCCTTTCGTGATGTATACAAACAAGGGATACCACGCATGCACGCACCGCTTACTTGACACCGATAGTATATACCGGAAGCCGCAGGAAGAATGTGTACTGGCCATCGCCGATTTCTTCCGACCAACCATCAATGTCGAAAAGAAAGGCAAGCATTTCAAAGGCGAGGCAGATCACGGAAGAAGCCCGCCATGCGCATCGGTGATCACGTATTTGCTATGGTCAATGATTTATACGTAATCTTTGGAAAGGGTCCCGGACTAGCTGTTCCGAATGACGCCGAGAATCACGCACCCATGTGGAAGAAGAAATCTATATTTTGGGACCTACCCTCCGGAAAGACCTAGAGGTCCGCTCTTCGATCGACGTGATGCACGTGATTTAAGAACCTTTGCGTGAACCTGCTAGGCTTCTTGGGCGTGTATGGGAAGACAAAAGATACACCGAGGCACGGGAGGACCTGCAACGCTTGCACGAAAAAGAGGGCATGCCTCCGAAGCAAGATGAAGGTCCCGCCACCACGCTTCTTACGAAGAAAAGGAAGAAATCTTCTTTCAATGCTCGCCAAGATGAAGGTCCCGACCGGCTTCTCGTCGAATATAAAGGGAATAATAAATATGCCGGAGAAAAGTTCCAGAACCTAAAGTCTCATGGACTGCCACGTGATTATGACGCAACCGCTTCGGTTGCATTGAGGGGGCTTCTACCGAAAACGTCCGATTAGCCATTGTGAAGCTATGTGCATTCCTCAATGCAATATCTCGAGAAGGTGATCGATCCGTAAATCGCACCAACGCTAAGGAGTGATGTGGCGCAATGTCTTGTCGGTTTGAGCTGGTGTTCCCACCATCCTTCTTCAATATCATGACGACGCCCCTAGTTCATCTAGTCGACGAGATTGTCATTCCGGGGCCCGATTTCTACACAATATGTACCCCTTTGAGAGGTTCATGGGAGTCCTAAAGAAATATGTTCAGAATCGCGCTTAGGCGGAAGGAAGCATCTCCATGGGCCATCAAACAGAGGATGTCATCGGGTTTTGTGTTGACTTCATTCCGGCCTTAAGAAGATAGGTCTCCCTAAATCGCGGTATGAGGGGAGACTGGAATTTGGAAAAGGCACGCTTGAAGGGACTCAATAATATGCAGGACGGATATTCTTGGTCTCAAGCACACTACACAGCTTACGTAACTCTACCTTGGTGACCCCTGTGATGTCGATGAACACAAGAACCTCTGCGCTCCAAACACCCGGAGCAAAGGCGATTTAATCGGATTACATGTGAACATATCCCCGACTTTCATAGCTTGGTTGGAAACACGTCTCGGAGGTGACAAAGACTGCTTGTGATGAGATGTACTTGTTGTCTGTGGGACCATCTTTGACTGTAATGATTTGGAAAGGATACGTAGATAAATGGGAATACATTTTACACGATTGACCAAGATGAAAAGAGCACCAACTAAAACAACGGTGTCCGCTTTGATGCAAAGAACCGACGGGAAAGGACACATATTATGGTTACATAGTAGACATATGGGAACTTGACTACGGAGTAGATTTTAAGGTCCCTTTGTTTAAGTGCAAGTGGGTCAACTGTCAGAGGTGGGGAAGTGCAGGTAGACCCACAAAGACGGAATGACAACAGTGGATCTAAAAAATCTTGGGTACACTGATGAACCGTTCGTCCTAGCCAATGATGTGGCACAGGTTATCTATGTGAAGGACATGTCTACCAGACCGAGGAAAAGAAAAGATAAGGAAACGAATACATCATACGATGAGCCAAAGCGCCACATAGTTCTTTCAGGAAAAAGGGACGTCCTGGGAGTGGAGGGCAAGACAGACATGTCTGAAGAGTATGAAAAGTTTCATGAAATTCCTCCCTTCAAAGTCAAGGCTGACCCAAGCATCCTGATAAACTATGAAGATTATCCATGGTTAGGCGCAATAAGCAAACGACACAAGTGAAGAAAAAGTGAAGACTTTCTCCGCAACTATTATGATGATACCATGCCAACTTTGTAACAGCATTTGAGTATGATACCATTGTCCGCTTTTGTACATGCACATGCTATGCCAACTTTTTCGTAGTTCATTTGAAAACTATGAATTTGAAAACCTCGCCAACCTAAGGGCGCTCACACCGGTTTATAAGCCCGCCCCTCTTCGCCTTGTTGAGCTCACAAACTTGTGATTCACACAAATTTCAAAGAATTCAAATTTTAACTATTCAAATTTGAAAACTAATGGCACAAACAGAAAGTTTATAATTGTTCTAAAACTAATGGCACTAACAGAAAGTTTATAATTTTAACGACCTAAAAGCAAAAAGAATTAAAAAATAAAGCAAAAACCAAAAGAAAATAAACAATGTAGAAAACAAAACAAAAAAACTTGAAAAAATAAAAATAGCAACAATAAGTATTTTGTTGTAAGTAGAAACAAAATAAAATAAATAAAGCAACAAAGAAAACAAAAAAGTTTTTCAAATTTGAAAACTAATGGCACTAATGAGAAAGTTTATATTTTTTCTAAAACTAAAAGCACTAACAGAAAGTTTATAATTTTGCTAACCTAAAAGCAAAAAGAATTAAAAAATAAAGCAAAAAACCAAAAGAAAATAAATAATGCAGAAAACAAAAGAAAAAAACTTGAAAAAAATAAAAATAGCAACAATAAGTATTTTGTTGTAAGTAGAAACAAAATAAAATAAATAAAGCAACAAAGAAAACAAAAAAAGTGTTTTCAAATTTGAAAACTAATGGCACTAACAGAAAGTTTATATTTTTCTAAAACTAAAAGAAAAAAGAATTAAAAAAATAAAGCAAAAACCAAAAAGAAAATAAATAATGCATAAAAACAAAACAAAAACTGGAAAAAAAATAAAAATAGCAACAATAAGTATTTTGTTGTAAGTAGAAACAAAATAAAATGAATAAAGCAACAAAGAAAACAAAAAAAGTGTTTTCAAATTTGAAAACTAATGGCACTAACAGAAAGTTTATAATTTTTCTAAAACTAAAAGCAAAAAGAAATAAAAATAAAGCAAAAAACAAAAAAAGTGCCACCCATCGGGCCCCCACTACGGCTGAATACGACTAGAAACCCTACCATGGGCCAGGATTCAGGCAAGGAAGGCCCAAGAGGGCCCACAGCACAGATTGCACAATTAGGCCCGAAGCTCGCTTAGAGAGGAGCTCGAGAGGGAAGGCGCACCGCACCTTAAAAACAGGTGCGGCTCCCTCTCAACTCGCGAGGTGGGACTAAACTTTGGGCGCAGGGCAGCACAAGGCCTTTGGTCCCGGTTGGTGGCACCAACCGGGACTAAAGGGGGGCATTAATCCCGGTTTGTGCCATGACCGAGACCAATGGCTTTGCTATATACGCGAGCACTTAGCAGTTTCTCCAAAATCCATCCCTTTCTTCTCCGGGCCGACGCTCCGCCTGTGTCTCGCCGCTGCCGTGCCAGCCGTCAGTTGCCTTCCACCTCGTTGCCGCCGCCGCCCGACGCGCCGTCAGTGGTTCCACTCACCGTCGTTGCCGCCTCCGACGCTCCAGCTTGCTCAACTTGTCGCCGCCGCCTCGACGCCATCTGCCTCACGCTGGCGCCGCTCCCTCGCTTCGACGCCGCCTTCGCCGTGCCTCGCCACCCCTCAGGAGCACCTCGCCTCGCCGCTTGCCTCGCCTCCCGGCGCTCGCCTGCCACCTTGGCCATGCCACCGCTCACGCCATGCCCTCTGCCTTGGCTATGTTTTTTTTAATTTAATTTTTCATATATATATAATGTATGTGTATGTATGTGGCTATATGTTTTTGTTCATATGTTGCAATATGTTTTTTTTATTTTTATTAGTTTATTTTTTTTGTTCATATGTGATGTATATGTGTATGTGGCTATAATGTATATGTGTATGTGATGTATGTGGCTAGAATTTGCTAAATATATATATGTTAAAAATGTTTTTTTGTTCATAGAAAGTTTTTTGTTCATATATAGAAAGTTACAATTTTAGAAAAGTTTTATATATGCAAAAGTTACAATTTTAGAAAAAGAAGGATAGGAAAGAAGAAAATAAGAAGAGGAAAGAAAGAAGAAGAGGAGAGGAAAAGAAGAGGAGAAATAAATAAGAAGAAGAAAAAGAAGAAAAGAGAGGAGAAGAAAAAAGGAATAGAGGAAAAGAAGAAAATAGAACATGATGTTTTTTAATTCACAGATTTTTTTTTTTTCATGAGAGAGGCGAGGGACGTTGAGGGATAGGAAAGAAGAAAATAAGAAGAGGAAAGAAAGAACAAGAGGAGAGGAAGAAAAGGAGAAATAAATAAGAAGAAGAAAAATAAGAAAAGAAGGAGAAGAAGAAAGGAATAATGGACAGGAAGAGAAAATACAATATTCTATTTTCTCCTCTCCTCCACTATTCCTTTCTTCTTCTCCTCTTTTTTTTCTTCTTTTTTTTCTTCGATCTTCTCCTCTAGCTATTCCTTTCTTCTTCTCCTCTTTTTTCTTCTTCTTCTTCTTCTTAATTTTTATCGGGAACGAGGGTGTCGAGGATCGCCGAGGGGTCGAGGGTCGGGAACTAGGGTCGAGGGTCGAGGGTCATTAAGGGGTCAAGGGTCGAGGGTTTCGTGGTCGAGGGTTCGAGGGTTCTATAGGGTCGAGGGATCGAGGTCGAGGGTTCCAGGTCGCCTAGGGGTCGAGGGTTCCAGGTCGCCGAGGGTTCGAGGGTCGAGAGGTTTCCTAGTGTCAAAGTATTGAAGAAATCCATGGCTTTCGCCATTAGGCAAGTAACCAGGGCATGATGGTGAAGTCCTCCAAAGTTATTCGGAATGGAGTCCCGGATAGGATAATTTGCCTTTTGTACTAATTTCAGCAAAGGCCTTCCAAATAACGATATTCGAAGGTTCTTGCTGAACTTTGTACCAAAAAGCTAATTATCCTATCTCGGGACTCCGCTCCAAAATAACTTTGGAGAGCTTGCACCATCATGCACCTGTTACTTTTCGCTAATGATGAAGACATGGTTTTGTTGAATCCTTTGACACTAGGCAACCTCCCGAACTTTCGGCAATCCTCGACCCCTTGACCTCGATCACTGGCGATCCACGACCCTCTACCCTATCACAAGGCCGATGCCCACTTCACTTGTGGGACATAGATGTTTGTTCATATATAATGTAGATGTCTATGTATGTATGGAATGATATCGATGGATGTATGTTATCGAGAATCGAGGTAAGTGAACATGAGAGGAAGAAGAGGATAAAAAAAGAAGAGGAAGAAGAAAAAAAAAAGGAGAAGAAAGAATAATCTTCTCCTCTATTCTTTCTTCTCCTCTTTTTTTTCTTCTTCTTCCTCTTTTTTTTATCGGGAACGAGGGTCGTCGAGGGTCGCCGAGCGGTAGAGGAAACCCTAATTAAATAGCAAGTATCGTCGGTGTGAGATACATGTGGTCGTTGGTAAATCGGACACTACATCCACGTCCCACAAGTGACGCAGGCGTCGATGCCCACGCCACTTGTGGGACATAGATGTAGTGTCGTCGTTGTTGTTGTCGATATACCCTCCCCATAGTTTCAACACGTGGGGGGTCGATATTACCCCTCCTTGAAGCGTTCTCGAGGCCACCCCTAACCCTTGAAGCATTGTCGAGGCCACCGAAACCCTAGAGAAGCAGCGTCGAGGCCACTAATTAATATGATTCCTTATTGTGATTAGCTAGCTAGTTCTACGTTTGCCACTAATATATCCATATCTGTCATGTTTGAATAATAATTGCCATTTGTAAATATTTGTAGAAACTATGGACACCTACCAGAGACGAAGCACAAGAAGCATTGTTGAGGGACATAATCGCAGAAGGAAGTGATGCCGCCCGCCGTTGATGTTTCTCAATGACAACGATGGTCCGGAAGGAGAGGGTGAAGAAGCACTGGCTATGATTTACATGGCTCATGACCCAATGCCGGTGCAAGAAGGAGAGAGTGAAGAAGTAGACCGTGAGGACGGCTCGGTGATCACCGAACCGAGTCCGGCCAGGTATATATATTAGTTAAGCCTATGCCGACTAGCTAATTGATGCATTCATTGTTTTGGTATGTACACATATTAATTAACTCTCGTCTTTTGTTCTTTTTCTAGCCCTCCGAATCGAAAGCACAACTTCAAGTAAAGAGACGAGGCCCAAGAAAAGTTGAGCTCGGATGAAAAGTTTGAGATCATAGAAATCGCGGCATACGACAACCAACCGATTGAGCCCTACCGGACAAAGAAGGCATTTGTTGCTTTCGGTCATGGGTTCTCGTTAGGGACAAGATCCCGATCAGCATCCACCAATGGTATAAGCTTCAAGAACGAAGACCCTAAGGTGTCTTATGTCAATGATATGCAGAAAAATGATCTTTGGACTGAGCTGAAGTCAAATTTCACCCTACCGCCAGAGGGTGATCCGGAGAAGCCAGTTATAGATCCATTAATCAAGTCTTTTGCTCTTAAGAAGATGGCAGACCTATTCAGGAATTGGAAGAAAGACCTGAATAGGTATGTCGACAAAAATGAGACACCAGAATTCAAGGGCAAATATGAGAAGATCGAGATGATCGCCCGCATTTGTGACCCACAAGACATCGGAAAAGAGTAAAAGATGTCGGCGACAAACAAGCAAATGCTGCGAAGAAGAAGCTTCACCATCGCACAGGTCGTGGCTACCTCGTAACCCGGCCTAAGTGGGCCAAGGCTGAGAATGATCTCGCTTGATAAAGGGATCGAACCGTAGACAATGAATCGCTGCACTGCCGTTGCCGGACTTGGTTCTTCGGGGTGGCGGAACCTTGGACCCCGTGAATAGGAAGTGCATTTGGACGGACGATCAATTGGACATACCAAACCAAGAGGCTTCAAAGAATATATCAAGCGCGCAGCAAGGGACGTTCGCTCCAGACAGGAGGAGAAGGATTTAGCTCACAATGGCCCTCGAATCCCCGAGCACCCCGGACGGACACGCAGGCACGCCAGCTCCATTTCGTGGAAGGCTGGATTTTGGACGCAGGGGTTAAAAACCCGTGGAGAGGAGGAAGAAATCGGAGCAGAGCCAATCGCAGCGCCGCACGTAAAAGGGTAATGGGCTAGAGGAACAAGAAGCAGATCGCAGCAAGCGACTCCGCCAAGCTTCCCCGAAGCTACCCCGCCATCTCGGGCCGAGAAGCAGCGTGGCTTCCACCGAGCTGCTTCAATGAGCATGCCTTGACGGCTCCTGCCAACTATCCCGTGGATGCTATCACGAAGTCTCAAAATTGCCACCTTATGGCGGAATGGAGCAATTTGAAGGTCAAGGCGGCTGTTGGCTCTGTTTATCCTACTAAACCCGACTCAACTTTTCACTGCCGGCCGATTCCAGAAGGATATGCTAAGGTGATGGTGGATGAAATAACAGAGGGATTCGAGGACCTCCGGCTTGACCACCCTACGGTGAAGGGAGTATCGGCTGGGTTCGCTCTGAAGACTCCATGCCTATGGCGATAGGATCTCATCAACCTTCCGAACTGACGCCCACGCCCTCCTCCTCCTCCCATGAGTCAGGGCACTCCGCCTCCTCCACCGCCTCCTCCTCCCATGAGTGACGATCAGGCACTCGGCCGGCTCCTTCTCCGGCGTGGCGGCACTCCGCCTCCTTCTCCGCTGCGCCATGCGCCCGAGCAGCCAGCCTCCTCCTTCTTCGCCTGCGTCAAGAAGGCGGAAGAGACCACTTGCAGCTCCGGCTGCTCCAGCGTGTCGTAGTCCTTCTCCTCCGCCTCGTAAGCAAGGAAAGTGAAGGAAATATGCTCTAGAGGCAATAATAAAGTTATTATTTATTTCCTCATATCATGATAAATGTTTATTATTCATGCTAGAATTGTATTAACCGGAAACATGATACATGTGTGAATACATAGACAAACATATAGTCACTAGTATGCCTCTACTTGACTAGCTCATTAATCAAAGATGGTTATGTTTCCTAACCATAGACATGTGTTGTTATTTGATTAATGGGATCACATCATTAGGAGAATGATGTGATTGACATGACCCATTCCGTTAGCCTAGCACTTGATCGTTTAGTATATTGCTATTGCTTTCTTCATGACTTATACATGTTCCGGTAACTATGAGATTATGCAACCCCCGTTTACCGGAGGAACACTTTGGGTACTACCAAACGTCACAACGTAATTGGGTGATTATAAAGCGAGTACTACAGGTGTCTCCAAAGGTACATGTTGGGTTGGCGATTTTCGAGATTAGGTTTTGTCACCCGTGATTATTGCTCGAGAGGTATCTTCTGGGCCTTTCTCGGTAATACACATCATATAAGCCTTGCAAGCATTGCAACTAATAAGTTAGTTATAGATGATGTATTACGGAACGAGTAAAGAGACTTGCGGTAACGAGATTGAACTAGGTATTGGATACCGACGATCGAATCTCGGGCAAGTAACATACCGATGACAAAGGGAACAACGATGTTGTTATGCGGTTTGACCGATAAAGATCTTCGTGAGAATATGTAGGAGCCAATATGAGCATCCAGGTTCCGCTATTGGTTATTGACCGAGAATAGTTCTAGGTCATCTCTACATAGTTCTCGAACCCGTAGGGTCCGCACGCTAAGGTTTCGGCGATGCAGCTTATATTATGAGTTTATGAGTTTTGATGTACCGAAGAAGTTCGAGTCCCGGATGAGATCGGGCACATGACGAGGAGTCTCGAAATGGTCGAGACGTAAAGATCGATATATTGGACGACTATATTCAGACATCGGAAAGGTTCCGAGTGATTCGGGTATTTTTGAGTACCGGAGAGTTACGGAATTCGCCGGGAGTATATGGGCCTTATTGGGCTTTAGGGAAGAGAGAGGAGGTTGGGCGCCCCTCAAGGCCTAGTCCGAATTGACTAGGGGGGAGGGCTGCGCCTCCTTCCTTCTCTTCTATTTCCCTTTCCTTAACCCCTACTCCTACTACTTGAAGGGGAATCCTACTCCTGGGAGTAGGACTCCTCCTTGCGCGCCCTCCCAGGGCCGCCACCCTCCCTTGCTCCTTTATATACGGGGGCAGGGGGGCACCCCATGACACATAAGTTGATCTTCAAGATCGTTCCTTAGCCGTGTGTGGTGCCCCCCTCCACCATAGTCCACCTCGATAATATTGTAGCGGTGCTTAGGCGAAGCCCTGCGACCAGTAGAACATCAACATCGCCACCACGCATTGCGTCAGACGGGAACTCATCCCCACACTTTGCTGGATCGGAGTCCGGGATCGCCATCGAGCTGAACGTGTGCTGAACTCGGAGGTGCCGTACGCTCGGTGCTTGGATCGGTCGGATCGTGAAGACGATGACTACATCAACCGCGTTGTGCTAACGCTTCCGCCACGGTCTCACGAGGGTACGTGGACAACACTCTCCTCTCGTTGCTATACCATCACCATGATCTTGCGTGTGCGTAGGAATTTTTTGAAATTACTACGTTCCCAACAAATGGCATCCGAGCCTGGTTTTATGCGTTGATGTTATATGCACGAGTAGAACACAAGTGAGTTGTGGGCGATATAGGTCATACCGCTTACCAAAGATGTCATACTTTGGTTCGGGCGGTATTGTGAGATGAAGCGGCCCGGACCGACATTACGCCAGACGCTTACGCTGAGACTGGTTTCACCGTTGCGAGCACTCGTTGCTTAAAGGTGACTGGCGGGTGTCTGTCTCTCTCACTTTAGTTGAACCGAGTGTGGCTACGCCCGGTCCTTGCGAAGGTTTAAACAGCACCAACTTGACAAACTATCGTTGTGGTTTTGATGCGTAGGTAAGAACGGTTCTTGCTCAGCCCGTAGCAGCCACGTAAAACTTGCAACAACAAAGTAGAGGACGCCTAACTTGTTTTTGCAGGGCATGTTGTGATGTGATATGGTCAAGACGTGATGCTATATTTTATTGTATGAGATGATCATGTTTTGTAACCGAAGTTATCGGCAATGGCAGGAGCCATATGGTTGTCGCTTATTGTATGAAATGCAAAAGCCATGTAATTGCTTTACTTTATCACTAATCGGTAGCGATAGTCGTAGAAGCAATAGTTGGCGAGACGACAACGATGCTACGATGGAGATCAAGGTGTCGCGCGCCGGTGGCGATTTATGGTAGTCAATGACGGTGCTCGGAGATGGAGATCACAAGCACAAGATGATGATGGCCATATCATATCACTTATATTGATTGCATGTGATGTTTATCCTTTATGCATCTTATCTTGCTTTGATTGACGGTAGCATTTTAAGATGATCTCTCACTAAAATTATCAAGACGTGTTCTCTCGAGTATGCACCGTTGCCAAAGTTCGTCGTGCCTGGACACCACGCGTGATGATCGGGTGTGATAAGCTCTACGTCCATCTACAACGGGTGCAAGCCAGTTTTGCACACGCAGTATACTCAAGTTAAACTTGACGCAGCCTAGCATATGCAGATATGGCTCGGAACACGGGAGACCGAAAGGTCGGCGTGAATCATATAGTAGATATGATCAACATAGTGATGTTCACCATTGAAAACTACTCCATCTCACGTGATGATCGGTTATGGTTTAGTTGATTTGGATCACGTGATCACTTAGATGACTAGAGAGATGTCTGTCTAAGTGGGAGTTCTTAAGTAATATGATTAATTGAACTTAAATTTATCATGAACTTAGTCCCAGTAGTATTTTTGCAAATTATGTTGTAGATCAATAGCTCGCGTTGTTGCTTTCAAATGTTTATTTTGATATGTTCCTAGAGAAAATTATGTTGAAAGATGTTAGTAGCAATGATGCGGATTGGATCCGTGATCCGAGGTTTATCCTCATTGTTGCACGTAAGAATTATGTCCTTAATGCACCGCTAGGTGAACGGACCCTATTGCGAGGAGCAGATGCGGGACGTTATGAGCGTTTGGCTAGCTCAATATGAGCAGATGGGGCGTTATGAACGTTTGGCTAGCTCAATATGATGACTACTTGATAGTTTAGTGCACCATGCTTAACGGCTTAGAATCGGGACTTCAAAGATGTTTTGAACGTCATGGACCATATAAGATGTTCCAGGAATTGAAGTTAATATTTCAAGCAAATACCCGAGTTGAGAGATATGAAGTCTCCAACAAGTTCTATAGCTAAAAGATGGAGGAGAATCGCTCAACTAGTGAGCATGTGCTCAGATTGTGTGAGTACTTCAATCGCTTGAATCAAGTGGGAGTTAATCTTCCAGATAAGATAGTGATTGACAGAATTCTCTAGTCACCATCACTAAGTTAGTAGAACTTCGTGATGAACTATAGTATGCAAGGGATGACGAAAAGATTCTCGAGCTCTTCGCGATGCTAAAATCGGCGAAGGTAGAAATCAAGAAAAACATCAAGTGTTGATGGTTGACAAGACCACTAGTCTCAAGGAAAAGGGCAAAGGGAAGAAGGGGAACTTCAAAAGGAACGGCAAGCAAGTTGCTGCCGAGTGAAGAAGCCCAAGTCCGGACCTAAGCCCGAGACTAAGTACTTTTGCTGCAATGGAACTGGTCCTTTGGAAGCGGAACTACCCCTGAATATTTGGTGGATAAGAAGGATGGCAAAAGTGAACAAGGTTATATTTGATATACAGGTTATTGATGTGTGCCTTACTAGTGTTTATAGTAGCCCCGAGTATTTGATACTTGTTCGGTTGCTAAGATTAGTAACTCGAAACAGGAGTTATAGAATAAACAGAGACTAGTTGAAGGGCAAGTGACGATGAGTGTTGGAAGTAGTTCCAAGATTGATATGATCATCATCGCACACTCCCTATACTTTCGGGATTAGTGTTAAACCTAAATAAATGTTATTTGGTGTTTGCGTTGAGCATGAATATGATTTGATCATGTTTATTTCAAAACAGTTATTCATTTAAAATCAGAGAATAATTGTTGTTCTGTTTAAATGAATAAAACCTTCAATGGTCATACACCCAATGAAAATAGTTTGTTGGATCTCGATAGTAGTGATACACATATTCATAATATTGATGCCAAAAGATGCAAAGTTAATAATGATAGTGCAACTTATTTGTAGCCTTCGCCGCTTGGGTCATATCGATTGTAAAGCGCATGAAGAAACTACATGCTGATGGGTTTTTGGAATCACTTGATTATGAAACATTTGATGCTTGCGAACCGTGCCTTTTGGGCAAGATGACTAAAACTCCGTTGTTCGGAACAATGGAACGAGATACTGACTTATTGGAAATAATACATACCGATGTATGCGATCCAATGAGTGTTGATGCTCGTGGCAAGTATCGTTATTTTCTGACCTTCACAAGATGATTTGAGCAGATATGGGTATATCTTCTTGATGAAACATAAGTCTGAAATAGTTGAAAAATTCAAAGAATTTCAGAGTGAAGTAGAAAATCATCGTAACAAGAAAATAAAGTTTGCGATACGATCGTGGAGATGAATATTTGGGTTACTGAGTTTGGTCTTCAATTAAAACAAAGTGGAATAGTTTCACAGCTCACGCCATACCGAACACCACAACGTTATGGTGTGTCCGAACGTCAGAATCAGTGCTTTTATTTTGATATGGTGCGATCAATGATGTCTCTTACCGATTTACCAATATTGTTTTGGGGTTATGCATTAGAGACAAATGCATTCACGCTTAATAGGGCACCATCTAAATCCGTTGAGGCGACACCATATGAACTATGGTTTAACAAGAAACCTAAGATGTCGCTTTCTTAAAAGTTTGGAGTTGTGATGCTTATGTGAAAAAGTTTTCACCGATAAGCTCGAACCCAAATCGGAGAAGTGCGTCTTCATAGAATACCCAAAGGTAACTATTGGGTACACCTTCTATCACAGATCCGAAGGCAAGTTTTTCGTTGTTAAGATGGATCCTTTCTAGAGAAGAAGTTTCTCTCGAAAGAAGTGAGTGGGAGGAAAGTAGAACTTGATGAGGTAATTGTACCTTCTCCCTTATTGGAAAGTAGTTCATCACTGTAAATCAGTTCGGTGATTCCTACACCAATTAGTGAGGAAGTTAATGATGATGATCATGAAACTTCAGATCAAGTTGCTACCAAACCTCGTAGGTCTTCCAGAGTAAAATCCGCACTGTGAGTGGTACGGTAATCGTGTTACTGGAAGTCATGTTACTAGACCATGATGAACCTACGGACTATGAGGAAGCGATGATGAGCCCAGATTCTGCGAAATGGCTTGAGGCCATGAAATGCGAGATAGGATCCATGTATGAGAACAAAGTATGGACTTTGATTGACTTGCTCGATGATCGACAAGCCATGTTAAATAAATGGATCTTCAAGAGGAAGACGGACAATCGATAGTAGTGTTACTATCTACAAAGCTCGACTTGTCACAAAAGGTTTTCGACAAGTTCAAGGTGTTGACTACAATGAGATTTTCTCAAGCTGTAGCGATTCTTAAGTCTGTCTCAATCATGTTAGCAATTGCCACATTTTATGAAATCTGCCAAATGGATGTCAAAACTACATTCTTTAATGGATTTATTAAAGAAGAGTTGTATATGATGCAACCAGAAGTTTTTGTCAATCCTAAAGGAGCTAACAAAATGTGCAAGCTCCAAATGATCCATCAATGGACCGGTGCAAGCATCTCGGAGTTGGAATATACGCTTTGATGAGTTGATCAAAGCATATGGTTTTATCTGCACTTTTGGAGAAGCCTGTATTTACAAGAAAGTGAGTGGGAGCACTACAACATTTACGATAAGTATATGTGAATGACATATTGTTGATCGAAATAATGTAGAATTATTCTCGCAAAGCATAAAGGAGTATTTGAAAGGAGTTTTTCAAAGAAGGACCTCGGTGAAGCTGCTTACATATTGAGCATCAAGATCTATTGAGATAGATCAAGACGCTTGATAAGTTTTTCAATAAGTACATACCTTGTCAAGATTTTGAAAAGGGTCAAAATGGAACGATCAAAGAAAGAGTTCTTGCTCGTGTTACTAGGTGTGAAATTGAGTAAGACTCAAAGCCCGACCACGGCAGAAGATAGAAAGAGAATGAAAGTCATTCCCTATGCCTCAGCCATAGGTTCTATAAAGTATGCTATGCTATGTACCGCACCTATTGTATACCTTATACGAATTTGGCAAGGAGTACAATAGTGATCTAGGAGTAGATCATCGGACATTGGTCAAGAACATCCTTAGTGAGGACTAAGGAAATATTTCTCGATTATGGAGGTGATAAAAGAGCCCGTCAGAAAGAGTTACATCGATGCAAGCTTTTTACACTAATCCAGATGACTCTAAATCTCTATCTGGATACATATTGAAAGTGGGAGCAATTAGCTAGAGTAGCTCTGCAAGTAGCATTGTGGACATAGAATATTTGCAAAATACATATGGCTCTGAATGTGACAGATCCGTTGACTAAGCTTCTCTCACGAGCAAAACATGATCATACCTTAGTACTCTTTGGGTGTTAATCACATAGCGATGTGAACTAGATTATTGACTCTAGTAAACCCTTTGGGTGTTGGTCACATGACGATGTGAACTATGGGTGTTAATCACATACTGAGATGTGAATATTAGTGTTGAATCACATGATGATGTGAACTAGATTATTGACTCTAGTGCAAGTGGGAGACTGAAGGAAATATGCTCTAGAGGAAATAATAATGTTATTATTTATTTCCTCATATCATGATATATTTTTATTATTCATGCTAGTATTGTATTTAACGGAAACATGATACATGTGTGAATACATAGACAAACATATAGTCACTAGTATGCCTCTACTTGACTAGCTCATTAATCAAAGATGGTTATGTTTCCTAACCATAGACATGTGTTGTTATTTGATTAATGGGATCACATCATTAGGAGAATGATGTGATTGACATGAACCATTCCGTTAGCCTAGCACTTGATCGCTTTAGTATATTGCTATTGCTTTCTTCATGACTTATACATGTTCCGGTAACTATGAGATTATGCAACCCCCATTTACCGGAGGAACACTTTGGGTACTACCAAACGTCACAACGAATCGGGTGATTATAAAGGAGTACTACAGGTGTGTCTCCAAAGGTACATGTTGGGTTGGCGATTTCGAGATTAGGTTTTGTCACTCCGATTGCTCGGAGAGGTATCTTCGGCCTTCTCGATAATACACATCATATAAGCCTTGCAAGCATTGCAACTAATAAGTTAGTTGAGATGATGTATTACGGAACGAGTAAAGAGACTTGCCGTAATCTAGATTGAACTAGGTATTGGATACCGACGATCGAATCTCGGGCAAGTAACATACCGATGACAAAGGGAACAACGTATGTTGTTATGCGGTTTGACCGATAAAGATCTTCAGAGAATATGTAGGAGCCAATATGAGCATCCAGGTTCCGCTATTGGTTATTGACCGAGAATAGTTCTAGGTCATCTCTACATAGTTCTCGAACCCGTAGGGTCCGCGACGCTTAACAAGGTTTCGATGATGCTTATATTATGAGTTTATGAGTTTTGATGTACCAAGAAGTTCGAGTCCCGGATGAGATCGGGCACATGACGAGGAGTCTCGAAATGGTCGAGACGTAAAGATCGATATATTGACGACTATATTCAGACATCGGAAAGGTTCCGAGTGATTCGGTATTTTCGAGTACCGAGAGTTACGGGAATTCGCCGGGGAGTATATGGGCCTTATTGGGCTTTAGGGGAAAGAGAGAGAGAGGGGAGGCTGCACAGTCCCCCAAGGCCTAGTCCGAATTGGACTAGGGGAGGGCTGCCTCCTTCCTTCTCTTCTATTTCCCTTTCCTTAACCCCTACTCCTACTACTTGAAGGGGGAATCCTACTCGGTGGGAGTAGGACTCCTCCTGGTGCGCGCCTCCCAGGCCGGCCACCCTCCCTTGCTCCTTTATATCACGGGGCAGGGGGGCACCCCATGACACATAAGTTGATCTTCAAGATCGTTCCTTAGCCGTGTGTGGTGCCCCCCTCCACCATAGTCCACCTCGATAATATTGTAGCGGTGCTTAGGCGAAGCCCTGCGACGGTAGAACATCAACATCATCACCACGCCGTCAGGTTGTGGAACTCATCCCGACACTTTGCTTTGGATCGGAGTCCGGGGATCGCCATCGAGCTGAACGTGGTGCTGAACTCGGAGGTGCCGTGACGTTCGGTGCTTGGATCGGTCGGATCGTGAAGACGTATGACTACATCAACCGCGTTGTGCTTAACGCGCTTCCGCTTACGGTCTCACGAGGGTACGTGGACAACACTCTCCTCTCGTTGCTATACCATCACCATGATCTTGCGTGTGCGTAGGGAAATTTTTGAAATTACTACGCTCCCCAACAAAGTGGCATCCGAGCCTGGTTTTATGCGTTGATGTTATATGCACGAGTAGAACACAAGTGAGTTGTGGGCGATACAGTCATACCGCTTACCACGCATGTCATACTTTGGTTCGGGCGGTATTGTGAGAGATGAAGCGGCCCGGACCGACATTACGCCAGACGCTTACGCGAGACTGGTTTCACTGCTGCGAGCACTTTCGTTGCTTAAAGGTGACTGGCGGGTGTCTGTCTCTCTCACTTTAGTTGAACTGAAAAGTGGCTACGCCCGGTCCTTATGCGAAGGTTTAAACAGCACCAACTTGACAAACTATCGTTGTGGTTTTGATGCGTAGGTAAGAACGGTTCTTGCTCAGCCCGTAGCAGCCACGTAAAACTTGCAACAACAAAGTAGAGGACGCCTAACTTGTTTTGCAGGGCATGTTGTGATGTGATATGGTCAAGACGTGATGCTATATTTTATTGTATGAGATGATCATGTTTTGTAACCGAGTTATCGGCAATCGGCAGGAGCCATATGGTTGTCGCTTTATTGTATGAAATGCAAAGCCATGTAATTGCTTTTACTTTATCACTAATCGGTAGCGATAGTCGAGAAGCAATAGTTGGCGAGACGACAACGATGCTACGATGGAGATCAAGGTGTCGCTACCGGTGATGATGGTAATCACGACGGCAAGCCGGAGATGGAGATCACAAGCACAAGATGATGATGGCCATATCATATCACTTATATTGATTGCATGTGATGTTTATCCTTTATGCATCTTATCTTGCTTTGATTGACGGTAGCATTTTAAGATGATCTCTGACTATATATTTTCTAGACGTGTTCTCCTCGAGTATGCACCGTTGCCAAAGTTCGTCGTGCCTGCACACCACGCGTGATGATCGGGTGTGATAAGCTCTACGTCCATCTACAACGGGTGCAAGCCAGTTTGCACACGCAGAATACTCAGTTAAACTTGACGAGCCTAGCATATGCAGATATGGCCTCTAACACGGAGACCGAAAGGTCGGCGTGAATCATATAGTAGATATGATCAACATAGTGATGTTCACCATTGAAAACTACTCCATCTCAATGCGTGATGATCGGTTATGGTTTAGTTGATTTGGATCACGTGATCACTTAGATGACTAGAGAGATGTCTGTCTAAGTGGGAGTTCTTAAGTAATATGATTAATTGAACTTAAATTTATCATGAACTTAGTCCCGTAGTATTTTTGCAAATTATGTTGTAGATCAATAGCTCGCGTTGTTGCTTTCAAATGTTTATTTTGATATGTTCCTAGAGAAAATTATGTTGAAAGATGTTAGTAGCAATGATGCGGATTGGATCCGTGATCTCGAGGTTTATCCTCATTGTTGCACGTAAGAATTATGTCCTTAATGCACCGCTAGGTGATGCAGACCTATTGCGAGGAGCGCACGCGTTATGAACGTTTGGCTAGCTCAATATGAGCGTATGCGCACGTTATGAACGCTTGGCTAGCTCAATATGATGACTACTTGATAGTTTAGTGCACCATGCTTAACGGCTTAGAATCGGGACTTCAAAGATGTTTTGAACGTCATGGACCATATAAGATGTTCCAGAATTGAAGTTAATATTTCAAGCAAATACCCGAGTTGAGAGATATGAAGTCTCCAACAAGTTCTATAGCTAAAAGATGGAGGAGAATCGCTCAACTAGTGAGCATGTGCTCGATTGTCCGAGTACTTCAATCGCTTGAATCAAGTGGGAGTTAATCTTCCAGATAAGATAGTGATTGATGTAATTCTCTAGTCACCATCACTAAGTTAGTAGAACTTCGTGATGAACTATAGTATGCAAGGGATGACGAAAAAGATTCTCGAGCTCTTCGCGATGCTAAAATCGGCGAAGGTAGAAATCAAGAAAAACATCAAGTGTTGATGGTTGACAAGACCACTAGTCTCAAGGAAAAGGGCAAAGGGAAGAAGGGAACTTCAAAAGGAACGGCAAGCAAGTTGCTGCTCGAGTGAAGAAGCCCAAGTCCGGACCTAAGCACGAGACTAAGTACTTTTGCTGCAATGGAACTGGTCACCGAAGCGGAACTACCCCTGAATATTTGGTGGATAAGAAGGATGGCAAAGTGAACAAGGTTATATTTGATATACAGGTTATTGATGTGTGCCTTACTAGTGTTTATAGTAGCCCACAGTATTTGATACTTGTTCGGTTGCTAAGATTAGTAACTCAAAGCAGGAGTTATAGAATAAACAGAGACTAGTTGAAGGGCAAGTGACGATGAGTGTTGGAAGTAGTTCCAAGATTGATATGATCATCATCGCACACTCCCTATACTTTCGGATTAGTGTTAAACCTAAATAAATGTTATTTGGTGTTTGCGTTGAGCATGAATATGATTTGATCATGTTTATTTCAAAACGGTTATTCATTTAAAACCTTCAATGGTCATACACCCAATGAAAATAGTTTGTTGGATCTCGATAGTAGTGATACACATATTCATAATATTGATGCCAAAAGATGCAAAGTTAATAATGATAGTGCAACTTATTTGTGTACTTGCCGTTTGGGTCATATCGGTGTAAAGCGCATGAAGAAACTCCATGTCGATGGGTTTTTGGAATCACTTGATTATGAAACATTTGATGCTTGCGAACCGTGCCTTTTGGGCAAGATGACTAAAACTCCGTTGTTCGAACAATGGAACGAGATATCGACTTATTGGAAATAATACATACCCGATGTATGCGATCCAATGAGTGTTGATGCTCGTGGCAAGTATCGTTATTTTCCGACCTTCACAAGATGATTTGAGCAGATATGGGTATATCTTCTTGATGAAACATAAGTCTGAAATAGTTGAAAAATTCAAAGAATTTCAGAGTGAAGTAGAAAATCATCGTAACAAGAAAATAAAGTTTCTGCGATCTGATCGTGGAGATGAATATTTGGGTTACGAGTTTGGTCTTCAATTAAAACAAAGTGGAATAGTTTCACAGCTCACGCCACCGAACACCACAACGTTATGGTGTGTCCGAACGTCAGAACCGTGCTTTATTTTGATATGGTGCGATCAATGATGTCTCTTACCGATTTACCAATATTGTTTTGGGGTTATGCATTAGAGACAAATGCATTCACGTTTAATAGGGCACCATCTAAATCCGTTGAGGCGACACCATATGAACTATGGTTTAACAAAGAAACCTAAGATGTCGCTTTCTTAAAAGTTTGGAGTTGTGATGCTTATGTGAAAAAGTTTTCACCGATAAGCTCGAACCCAAATCGGAGAAGTGCGTCTTCATAGAATACCCAAAGGTAACTATTGGGTACACCTTCTATCACAGATCCGAAGGCAAGTTTTTCGTTGCTAAGATGGATCCTTTCTAGAGAAGAAGTTTCTCTCGAAAGAAGTGAGTGGGAGGAAAGTAGAACTTGATGAGGTAATTGTACCTTCTCCCTTATTGGAAAGTAGTTCATCACGTAAATCAGTTCCCAAAGTGATTCCTACACCAATTAGTGAGGAAGTTAATGATGATGATCATGAAACTTCAGATCAAGTTGCTACTAAACCTCGTAGGGTCTTCCAGAGTAAAATCCGCACTGCAGTGGTACGGTAATCGTGTTCTGGAAGTCATGTTACTAGACCATGATGAACCTACGGACTATGAGGAAGCGATGATGAGCCCAGATTCCGCGAAATGGCTTGAGCCCATGAAATCTGAGATAGGATCCATGTATGAGAACAAAGTATGGACTTTGATTGACTTGCTCGATGATCGACAAGCCATGTTAAATAAATGGATCTTCAAGAGGAAGACGGACAATCGATAGTAGTGTTACTATCTACAAAGCTCGACTTGTCACAAAAGGTTTTCGACAAGTTCAAGGTGTTGACTACAATGAGATTTTCTCAATCGTAGCGATTCTTAAGTCTGTCTCAATCATGTTAGCAATTGCCACATTTTATGAAATCTAGCAAATGGATGTCAAAACTACATTCTTTAATGGATTTATTAAAGAAGAGTTGTATATGATGCAACCAGAAGTTTTTGTCAATCCTAAAGGAGCTAACAAAATGTGCAAGCTCCAAATGATCCATCAATGGTGGTGCAAGCATCTCGGAGTTGGAATATACGCTTTGATGAGTTGATCAAAGCATATGGTTTTATACAGACTTTTGGAGAAGCCCAGTATTTACAAGAAAGTGAGTGGGAGCACTACAAAGATTTACGATAAGTATATGTGAATGACATATTGTTGATCGTAAATAATGTAGAATTATTACGCAAAGCATAAAGGAGTATTTGAAAGGAGTTTTTCAAAGAAGGACCTCGGTGAAGCTGCTTACATATTGAGCATCAAGATCTATTGAGATAGATCAAGACGCTTGATAAGTTTTTCAATAAGTACATACCTTGTCAAGATTTTGAAAAGGTTCAAAATGGAACGATCAAAGAAAGAGTTCTTGCCTGTGTTACAAGGTGTGAAATTGAGTAAGACTCAAAGCCCGACCACGGCAGAAGATAGAAAGAGAATGAAAGTCATTCCCTATGCCTCACCCATAGGTTCTATAAAGTATGCTATGCTATGTACCAGACCTATTGTATACCTTGCTCGAATTTGGCAAGGAGTACAATAGTGATCTAGGAGTAGATCATCGGACATTGGTCAAGAACATCCTTAGTGAGGACTAAGGAAATATTTCTCGATTATGGAGGTGATAAAAGAGCCCGTCAGAAAGAGTTACATCGATGCAAGCTTTTACACTAATCGAGATGACTCTAAATCTCTATCCGGATACATATTGAAAGTGGGAGCAATTAGCTAGAGTAGCTCTGCGAGCATTGTAGACATAGAATATTTGCAAAATACATATGGCTCGAATGTGATGAGACCGTTGACTAAGCTTCTCTCACGAGCAAAACATGATCATACCTTAGTACTCTTTGGGTGTTAATCACATAGCGATGTGAACTAGATTATTGACTCTAGTAAACCCTTTGGGTGTTGGTCACATGACGATGTGAACTCTGGGTGTTAATCACATACAGATGTGAATATTAGTGTTGAATCACATGATGATGTGAACTAGATTATTGACTCTATTGCAAGTGGGAGACTGAAGGAAATATGCTCTAGAGGCAATAATAAAGTTATTATTTATTTCCTCATATCATGATAAATGTTTATTATTCATGCTAGAATTGTATTAACCTAAAACATGATACATGTGTGAATACATAGACAAACATATAGTCACTAGTATGCCTCTACTTGACTAGCTCATTAATCAAAGATGGTTATGTTTCCTAACCATAGACATGTGTTGTTATTTGATTAATGGGATCACATCATTAGGAGAATGATGTGATTGACATGACCCATTCCGTTAGCCTAGCACTTGATCGCTTAGTATATTGCTATTGCTTTCTTCATGACTTATACATGTTCCGTAACTATGAGATTATGCAACCCCCATTTACCGGAGGAACACTTTGGGTACTACCAAACGTCACAACGAATCGGGTGATTATAAAGGAGTACTACAGGTGTCTCCAAAGGTACATGTTGGGTTGGCGATTTCGAGATTAGGTTTTGTCACTCCGATTGCTCTGGAGAGGTATCTCTGGGCCTTCTCGGTAATACACATCATATAAGCCTTGCAAGCATTGCAACTAATAAGTTAGTTGCGAGATGATGTATTACGGAACGAGTAAAGAGACTTGCTTGCGAGATTGAACTAGGTATTGGATACCGACGATCAATCTCGCAAGTAACATACCGATGACAAAGGGAACAACGTATGTTGTTATGCGGTTTGACCGATAAAGATCTTCGTAGAATATGTAGGAGCCAATATGAGCATCCAGGTTCCGCTATTGGTTATTGACCGAGAATAGTTCTAGGTCATGTCTACATAGTTCTCGAACCCGTAGGGTCCGCACGCTTAAGGTTTCTTGATAGCGGTTATATTATGAGTTTATGAGTTTTGATGTAAGAAGAAGTTCGGAGTCCCGATGAGATCGGGCACATGACGAGGAGTCTCGAAATGGTCGAGACGTAACGATCGATATATTGGACGACTATATTCAGACATCGGAAAGGTTCCGAGTGATTCGAGTATTATTCGGAGTACCAGAGAGTTACGGGAATTCGCCCGGGAGTATATGGGCCTTATTGGGCTTTAAGGGAAAGAGAGAGGAGAGGTTGGGCGCCCCAAGGCCTAGTCCGAATGGACTAGGGGAGGGCTGCGCCCTCCTTCCTTCTCTCTTCTATTTCCTTTCCTTAACCCCTACTCCTACTACTTGAAGGGGGGAATCCTACTCCCGGGAGTAGGACTCCTCCTTGCGCGCCCTCCTAGGCCGCCACCCCTCCCTTGCTCCTTTATATCACGAGGCGGGGGCACCCCATGACACATAAGTTGATCTTCAAGATCGTTCCTTAGCCGTGTGCGGTGCCCCCCTCCACCATAGTCCACCTCGATAATATTGTAGCGGTGCTTAGGCGAAGCCCTGCGACGGTAGAACATCAACATCGTCACCACGCTGTCGTGCTGACGGAACTCATCCCCGACACTTTGCTGGATCGGAGTCCGGGGATCGTCATCAAGCTGAACGTGTGCTGAACTCGGAGGTGCCGTACGTTCGGTGCTTGGATCGGTCGGATCATGAAGACGTACGACTACATCAATCACGTTGTGCTAACGCTTCGCTTACTTCGGTCTACGAGATGCGTGGACAACACTCGCCCTCTCGTTGCTATACCATCACCATGATCTTGCGTGTGCGAGGGAAATTTTTGAAATTACTCGTTCCCCATGAAAGAAGAAGACATCCGCTCCTACGCTCTGCGGCTTCTAGCGATGCAGCCAAAGGCGGGAGGAGATCTGATTCGGTCCTTCTCTGAAGACTCGGAGAAGTTACCGTCTGAGAGTTCCGAGGAGGAAAACGCGAAGATCGCGCAGATCAAGTGGATGACTGGTTTCAAGGGTTGAAAGCAAAGAGACATCCACCTCCGGAGGAGAAGGTAGATCCGGTGAAAGCGAAGCGCACTCGCTGCCTCGACAAAACCACCCAAGTCTCCGCCAAAGGCAACTATGAGCGCATTATTGGAAAGGCATTTGCCGAAGCGGAGAGGTCGGGAAGTACTAAAACTGATCAAAGGATGAAAGAACGACGAGCTGGGAAACAAATTGCCCAGCTTTCGGCGAACAATCAAGCAATCGTGCCCCCGCTCAAGGTGCTCGCTAGCGATACATCGTCGATCCGAGGATGGTGCCCTTGCTATGGCAACCCTGCAGACACCTGCCCGACGATGTACATTATGATTTCTTGGAGGTGCGAGATACAAAGATATGAGTACGGAAGCCTCTCGTCAAAGATGAAAGTTCTCTATCAACGATGATGCGAAGATTGCATGATTGGTACATGAAAACCTGCAGAGTCCGAGGGGAGGAGTACTTTGTATGTGAGAGTTAAAAAGGAGCATGACCTCCTTGGAATTGAACTGTTGCCTATTCCATTTGAAGAGTTCTATCAGTTTTTCAATCAATTGGCCCTCGATAAAGCAACGGTTACCTGCTACTTTCTGTAAGTAGTACTACTTTTGTCATTAAGTCTCTCTATATAACTCAGCTCTTTCATTGCATGTATTTATAATTATCCTCACTATATTATGCAGATTGAAGATCACCGAATTGAAGAAAAGGCAAGAGGGTGATATTGGGTTCATTAACACATATCGCATAGATAAAACTGAGGTTGAATTTCATGCCGAAAATACCGAGGCCAACTTGCTACAATCATTGGTAATAAATGAACACAAAGATATAATACTCTTTCCTTACAACTTCAAGTGAGTGTTACTGTCTTGTGGAATATTCGGTTTCCTTATTAGTCCGAGGTTATAGTAATGCAATATTGATGAGTTATGCATGTAAAAGCAGCTACCACTATATTCTCCTAGAGATTAAGCTTGAGAAGGGAGTAGTAACTGTCTTAGACTCCAAACGAAAAGATCCCAAGGAGTATGCGGACATGACTGAAATGCTCGAGAAGTAAGTTAAATCGATCATTATCCACCATATCAGCAACTTTGTTCATTTCTGATATCAAGTAATTGTTTTCTTTGTATGGCAGGGCTTGGAGAAAATTCACGAAAAAAGCTCCGGGACTGCCGAAGAAGCTGCAATTTAGACAACCGAAAGTAAGTACTATAGTAGCATATTCCACGCATCTCCTAGTGATTCAAGCGCTAGTTTCATCAATACCATTTAGCATGCTTGCTAATTATCAGTTTGATTGACCTCTATTTCTTGTAAAGTGGTTGTGCTAAGAACAAGGGAATGATTTCTGTGGATACTACATTTGCGAGTCCATCCGCCATTACACTAATGTGAGCGGGCTACTCCGACAAACAATATGAAGTGCGTAAATAACAATATTCACAATTTTATTTTATTACCATCATTTGTGTTGAGTTTCATTCATTCATATATATATATATATATATATATATATATATATATATATATATATATATATATATATATATATATATATATATATATATATATATATATATATATATATATATATATATATATATTGACCCCTTCTTAAAATTAGATGTTTTGGATGCGGGATGAACTCCTAGCACCAGATCGCATGCAGCAATTCAAGAGGAATTGGCGGCATTCTTTCTTGACCACGTGATCGTCAAGACGGAGAATACTATGTGGACCACGCGTCCGTATGTTAGGAGATTATATTTGTAAAAGATAATTATTGTATATATGTAGCGGTAGTGTCCGATAGATATACGAGAACTTGTTGTTCGACCAATCTCTCGAGAGAAGGAGAGGTGGTCGATATCACTTCTCTGTATGCATATATGTTCATGGCGATCTTACATTTCCTTCGTTTGCTTACTAGCTAGCTAGCTTGTCTAGCTAGTCCTCTCTATACGTATGCATAGTACGTAGCGTCGGCCAAGCTCGGACAAAAGAGAGGACACTTCTCTCTATTAATTAGCTAGCTAACACAATATATGAAACACCTAAATTAACCCCCCAAACCCCCAACCCCCCCCTTTTCAAAAAAAACAAAAACCCTAGCTACGTAAATGCCGACGCGTGGATGCCTATTGGTCCCGGTTGGTGCCATCAACCGGGACCAAAGGCCCTCCCTCTACTGGGCTCGTGGACAGCCACGTGGAGGCCCATCTGTCCAGTTGCTCGATTGAATCGGGACTAAAGGGCCAGGGCATTAGTACCGACTCTTTAGTCCCGGTTCATGAACCGGGACTAAAGGCCCTCACCAACCGGGACAATAGGCCCTTTTTCTACTAGTGGTCTATAAGCAAAAGTACCAAAAGGGCAAGTAAAAGTAGTTTTTGATTGATCCCCCGCTGACACAGGTATTTGAGAGAAACCAGAATAACCATCTAGAAAGCAGAAATGTGTGTGTTTGGATAATCTTTTTAGCATTTGATCAATAAAAGGTAAAGGGTAATGATATTTCTTAGTAGCTTTATTTAACTTACGGAAATCAATTACCATCCTATAACCTATAATAATTCTATGAGGGATCAATTCATCTTTATCATTAGGAATGACAGTAATACCCCCCCTTTTTAGTAACACAATATACAGGACTTACCCATTCACTTGTTGGAAATATTCCCTAGAGGCAATAATAAAATGGTTATTATTATATTTCCTTGTTCATGATAATTGTTTAGTGTTCATACTATAATTGTATTAATTGGAAACCGTAATACATGTGTGAATACATAGACCACAACATGTCCCTAGTGAGCCTCTAGTTGACTAGCTCGTTGATCAATAGATGGTTATGGTTTTCTGACCATGGACATTGGATGTCATTGATAACGGGATCACATCATTAGGAGAATGATGTGATGGACAAGACCCAATCCTAAGTATAGCACAAGATCGTATAGTTCGTTTGCTAAGAGGAGGAGCAGGCCCACAAGGCGGAAGCTCGAGCTCAGGCGGCCGCTCTCGAGCACTTTCTTGGGCGAAGCCGAGGCGCTCGCGGTCCGACTGACGTTGCCGAGGGGACTAGGGGGACGATGCTCTTCCGACGCAGCAGCAACAGCAGGGTCGGAGGAAGGCGCCGTCCGGCACCGCCGAAACCTCTTGACCCCGTCCGGTCGCTTCTGTCGGATGGCACCAATTTGAGTCGCCGCCGCCACGGGTAGCAATAACAATGTTGTTGAACGCCATCGGCCGCCATTTTTGGCCGATGGAGTTGCAGGAGCTAGCGGTGCAGATATGTGCGTATCGAGAGGAGAAATGCGAGCCACTTCTTGTTCTCGGTGACTCTTCCTGTGCTCCACGTGTGCAGTGTATCGCCGTACATGTGTAGTTTACAGGTGCGGGGTATGACGCGTGGCTGCCCTTGAGTTACTTATTACTGCCCCTCTCTCCACCTGGAAAAACCAGAGCACAATTGTCCAATCTGACATACCAACAAGGGCAAAGACAATAAAACATTTCCAATTGTCAAAAGTTTCAAACATAAATTTCATTGCAATGTAAATATTAAAGTTCTGAACCATTATTAATTTGCTTGGTCTGCTTAGGGTGTGTTTGGTAGCATGCATGGACCTAGCCTAGTTGTTCTCCTCTCATACATGCTAAGTGTAGACATGCTGAATCCATGCAGTTGCTGTTGTTTGGCAGCGATGTATGCGCTGAGACATGCTGAGCTAAGACTTTGTTTGGCAGCCTGCATGTGTTTAGATATGCTGAACAATTTCAAATTTCGAACAATTGTTTTTGAATGATGAACAAAACTAGAAAAATATGAACACAAATTTAAACATATTTTGAATTTTTTTTTTAAATTCTAAACATTTTTTGGAAAATTAAAATAAAATTTGAAATTCTAAACTTTTTGAAAATTTGAACATATTTGAAATTCCCAGCTTTTTTGAAAATTTAATCAAAATTTGAAATTTTGAATATTTTATAAAAAATTAAATAAACAAAATTCAAACAATTTTTGATTTTATTTTGAAATTCGAACATTGTTGATTTTTTTTTTAAATATTGAAATTCTGAACATTTATTGAAAATTCAAATAAAATTTGAAATTATGAACATTTTTGAAAATTTAAAAATTTTGAAATCCTAAACTTTTTCAAAAAATTATTTTTTTTGAAATTCTAAACTTTTTCGAAAATTTAAACAATTTTTGAAATTCTAAACATTTTTTGAAAATATAAACATATCTGGACGTGGTCTGGGTCTAGTGGGTGGGGACGAGTGTCAGGGCAGCATGGCTGCCTCCATGCACCCTGTCTAGGGTGCATGAGATGAGCATAGCTGAGGGCCCTTTTATGCATCACATGAGCATAGCCCATGTGAGCTCATGCACCCTACCAAACAAGCAAAAGTGGGTAAGATTGGAAACTTTTGCCCTCATGCACCCTCCATGCACCCTACCAAACACACCCTTAATGAGTTCCATGCTTGACTGTTACGGCGACCGGCGTGTCGGGTCGGCGGAGTTCGTGTTGTACAAGCTCAAGGAGCTCAGGAAGATGAGGCAGGAGGAGATCTCGGAGTTCATGGAGGAGTTCGACGAGCTCGACGCCGACCACAACGGCACGCTGTCACCCTCGGACCTCGCCATCGCGCAGCAGGCCACCGCTTGATTAGTTCGACCATTTCCTTAGCATTTAGTAGTCTTGGTTTTCGTTCGGGAGCCGACATAGAGCTCGTTGTCTTTTTATTTTTGATAAAAGAGAGTTTCCTCTCCGATTTCCACTAATAGAAATCACCGAGAGCTCGTTGTCGAAGACGTCCAAGTAAGTCATGAAAAATGGTGTGTATTTTCAGGTGTACACATTTTCTATCATCAAGGCTTTCAACATTTTTGCTACTTCCAGTTGCAAATTTATCACCCAGATAGCCAATAAACATCAAGAAAAAACAGAGTAGGCTTGGCTAGAAGAATAAGGCGGAGCAACTTCATGTTATTACAAGTGAAAATAAACATTGTTTAGAAAAATTCAGATAGAACCCAAAAACTTTGTTTTAATAGAGTTACCATTTTAAAACCAAATTCTGTGACCATGGAAATAATTTTTTTTTATCTACATGTAATAGTTACTGAGTAAAATACATGCAATTAAGGGAAGCGACTATTCTGCACCCGGGCTTAGATGAGCCCGGGGATAAACAATAAAATGTTTTAAATAGTAACAAATTCAAAGAAAATATGTTCTTTTGTGAGCAACTTGCATCACAAAAGAAAATCATTTTTTTTACTTTTTTTATTTTATAGCAAATATGCACGTGCGTTGCAACGAGAGAAAAACTATTAGATTGTGCATGTGTGATAGATATAAAAGAAGTTTGAATCAAATGCTAGAATAAGATAGGACTTCTAAAATATCATTTTAGAAACTATGTTTGAGTGATGTCATGACGAGATAAGGGTCTTTTAAAAAGTCATTTCAAAAACAAAAAATGTGATGGTCTCATCACCACTTGATTTCCTAAAGTGTGACAATGAAAAAAAAAAGTCACTGAGCAGACTGCATTGATGGACCCTAGCTAGATCGATGAATGAGTGTCTCGCAGAATAAACGTAACTGTGTATGGAGGCAAAATAGAAATTTAGTCATTTTTATATGGCTTACAAAAACTAACCCATAGAAAGTTGTGTCAATTTCTAGGGCCTCAGCATTGTACAAGACACGAAAACCTTTTTTTTACCCAAAGCGAGGGACTAAATAAAATCATAAAATGACCTCTACAGATCCCCTAATAAAACATGTACGTAAGCGACGGTTCGTTATGTTAATTATTTACGGATCTGTTTTAATTTTTGTGAAAATATTCTAGAATTTTATGGATATTTTTATAAAATTCCTGAATATTTTATGAATACTGAATCTTTTATAAAAATAATGAACATTTTTTGTTTCATGAAAATTTATTTGAAATCGTGATATTTTTTATAATATATGAACAATTTTTCAAAAATCATGATCATTTTATGGTTTTCCGAATGTTTCTTGAATTCACAAACAGTTTATGATTTCTCAATGCCTTTTTAAAAAAATTCACAACCTTTTGAAATTTGGTTCTTCTGGAAATCACGAATTAATATAAAGAAGAAAAAACAAAAACAGAAACGAGAATGTAAAAAACAAAAAATAAAATAGAAAACAGGGGCTCTGCAACCTGCAAATGGGCCGGCCCATTAACACGTGCTGGAGGAGTAGGCGCGCTTGCGAGAGAAAAAAAGGACAGAAAAGGGGTATCGTTATGTTCATTATTTACGTTGCCAAAAAAAATGTTAATTATTTATGGATATGTTTCAATTTTTGTGGACATATTCTAAATTTTCATGTAATTTTTTAAAATTCCTGAATATGTTTTGAATACTGGATCTTTTAAAAAATCATGAAAAATTATTTGAAAACATGTTTTTATAATATGTTAGCATTTTCTTGAAATCATGATCATTTTATGATTTTCCGAATTGTTTTTGAATTCACAAGCAGTTTATGATTTCTCAATATTTTTAGATTTTTTTTGAAATTTTGTTCTTTTGAAAATCATGATTAATTTAAAGTAGACATGTCAGCTATAGGCTCCATGTTATTAGGATTCAATCAACATACATACATAAATTTAAACGAGTTCTTGCTATTTTTCAACAAATTAGGGGTACAATAGTGCATTATTCCACAAAATCGTAGTTCTGTTGTGGCACTGCCGGCAAACATGGTCGCTCTCTCAGTCAATGGTGTGTTCGTTGAAGCTGACTGCTCGGCAATGGACAGAATGGTGCTTCGGAAGCAGGATGACTCGGAGCTATTCGCTGCATATCAATACTTTCCATTGCAACAAAGCTCTCGAAGCGGAGATACATGCGATATTAATTGGCATGGGGCTAGCTATACAATATTTTGACATGCCTATCATCGGGCAGTCAGATTCAATGATGGCATTGTCCATTCTTTCTGGTAATACCTTGGATCGTTTTGCTAATGGAGTTTATTCCTCAAATAATCATAGAGATCAGAACAGAGGTTGCGGATTGCCTAGCAAGATATAGTCGTATCATAGCACGACTGTGTGGTTGGATCGAGGACCTTCATGTATAGACAAAATCTTACCTCTGAATTATGACCTGTCACTATGGAATAAAAATTCTATTAAACCAGAGAAAAAATCCAAGTAGTTCTGCTGCCCCTTAATGTTTATATCCACATCAGTGGTCATGTATATTCTACAAGATGTGATTTATCAGCCAACATAAGTCTTAGCTTTTGTTGCATCATATTTTCCAAACAGTGAATAAAATGACATACCTTGTAGATTAGTTCGTCAACAACTTTTGTTCTACCTTATTTATACAGTGGAAAATTAATCATCTATAGCGGTGCTATAATGGTTTTAGCAATCAAAGGTGCTCACATTTTTCTATTTTTACACGTTGCACCGCACTGACTTTTCTGCTAGTCTATTTAATACGTTTATTCAGCAGGTTAATACGATGATCTTTTTAAGTAATTTCAATAACTTATGGTGTTCTTTGTAGTGACATGATGTGTCATGATGTTTGATGAATATCTTGAAAGTTTTTCAAAAAAAAGTCAAGGTGGACAAATGTTCTCTGGTGGTTTTTACAGGTGGAGAGAGGCAGTAAACTCAAGGGCAAATAGTGAGCCACGCGGCATAACCCGCACCTGTGAACTCCACGTGGAACAGAGGCAGAGTCATCGAGAGAACAAGAATTTCACCTGGTCCCGCCCCAGCGACATTTGAGACCGATTTGATGAGTCCGATTGAGATGCCTTAGTGACTTTTGAAGTCAGCGCAAGACTATGGAACTATCTCTTAGAAGTGAACATTTGAAATGAGCGTCTGAAACTTCTTTCGTAACTCTCATAATTTTATTTGCAGTGGTCAAAAAATCCAGAGTGGCTCTAGTTCTCCGTCAAAGTCGGAGCTGCACTGTCCTCGTCGTGGGTGGATGGGTTCGGGCACATATCTTCATGTATCTCCGTGTGGCCTCTATGATGTGGGTTGGGTTGACGACCGTCTGTGGTGAAGTCAGAGTCGCTTGCTTGGAGATTAGAGATGGCGATGACTCCTCCCTGACTCAATGAGGCTCTCTTGTGAAAGATGTGTGTGTGGTGCCCTATGTGTCCCACTCAAGGCTATGACGTATTTTGCCCAGTTTTTCGTTAATTAAACCGACAATTCTCCTCTACTTAATCAACGGACGAGGCAAATCTTTCAGCAAATATGTCCCGCCAACAGTTGTCCGGAACTGCTCTATCCAGCCTTACCCTCACATTCTTGAGACCTTTCAGCTTATTATCATAAGTAAAAGGTATGCCAAAAAAAAAAACCAAGATCCATCAGTTCGCATACCTCAAGAGTACCCCGAAAGGCAAGCATCTGGTTCTCATTTCGTGGCGTGGCCGAGAAAACGCCCGAACGACCGCATTGCCCCGTTAGAATCACCCACGGCACGCCACAGAAGACCAGGCAACCGTTTCAGACTCTGCATCGGCGCACACCTATCGTGTCGGTTTTCTACACGTGATTCGCCGTAGGCAGACACATGTCAACCGAATCCTTTTGCCTCCTTCACACAAAAAAAATGCTTCAAAAGCAGCAAGCAAGCTTCAGTGTGTCACAAAAAGGAAGGAACGGAATAAAGGGAGAACAGCATATAACTATTTCTGTCTGTTTTGCCTGTTTTACAAAAAGGGGGGGGAAAAGGAGAGGCGCCGCACTATTTTGGGGGCTTTTTGACCATCCGATGATCCCTCCATCCATCCATCCCCACACAGCAGCTCATCAGTTGCACGTCAAAGTACAGGGAATCGCGGCGGGCCACGCACGGGACGCACCCACACAGCACAGGGAACAAACCCTAGCCAGCCGGACCCCTCCCCGCCCCGGTCAAACCCCAGACCGCCCCAGCCGGTCACTCCCGTCCCCACTTCTTCCCCCACACCCCCTCCCCCCACGCGCACCTCGCCGGACCCCCGCCGCCGCCGCCGCCCCCCTCCCCCCTCCCCCTCCGCCTCGCCGTGTCCGCGCGCCGCATGCGGCTCGATCGCCCCCGCCCCCGCCTCCCCGCCCGCGAAAAGGGGGCAGCTTGATCCCGCCGCCGCGGCCTCCGGCGGGGGCCGGCCATGGAGAGGGTGGCGGCGGGGAGCAGCGAGCAGGGGACGCCCGACAGCGAAATGGGCGACGGGGACAACGACAGCGTCGGCTACGGCACGGAGATGGAGCTCGACGCCGCCTCCGCCCCCGGCTCCGCCCCCGCCGTGGCCTACCCGGCGCGCCCCAGCGTGCACGACGGGGTGGACCCGTTCGAGGGCATGGAGTTCGACGACGAGGAGGACGCGTGGACCTTCTACAACCTCTACGCGCACCGCGTGGGGTTCAGCACCCGGATCAGCGTGATGCACCGCTCCCGCCGCGACGGCTCCATCATGTCGCGCCAGTTCGTGTGCGCCAAGGAGGGCTTCCGCACCTACCGCGGCAAGCACGAGCAGGCCGCCGCCCTCGCCTCCAGCCCCGGCGCCCCCGCCGACGACGGCGGGCGCGGCGGCCGCCGCACCCGCGCCGTCACCAGGGTCGGCTGCAAGGCCATGATCCGGGTCAAGAAGCAGGACGGCGGCAAGTGGGCCATCACCAAGCTCGAGACCGCGCACAACCACCCCCTCGTCCCGCAGAACCAGGCGCACTGCCTGCGCCCGCACAAGCCGCTCTCCGAGTGCGGCAAGCAGCGCTCCAACTCCTCCTACGGGGTCCGCCGGAATGGTGGAGGTATGTTCCTCGCGATTGAGCCTCCTCCACCGCCACCAACACCCCCCACGCCGCCTGTTCCCCAGACCAGCATCATCCCTCAACCAGCAGTGGTTCCCCATTACATCGGCGACGGCATTGGAAATGCCACTCGGGTGATCCTGGATTATGTCAAGCGCATGCAAGCTGAGGACCCGGCCTTCTTCTACGCAATGCAGTTCGTCGAGGGCCATCCGGTGGGGAATGTCTTTTGGTCCGATGCCAGAGCAAGGACGGCGTACAAGGACTTTGGGGACGCCGTTTTCTTGGACGACCACTGCAAAAGAAGCAAGTATGAGCTCCCGCTCGTCACATTCACCGGGGTCAATCACCATTGCCAGCCGGTCCTGTTTGGTTGTGCGGTCATCAGGGATAACTCCGAGGCGTCGTTTGCTTGGCTCTTTGAAACACTTCTCTTGGCAATGTCTGGTCAGCACCCTGTCTCCCTCACCACAGAGTATGATGGCGCCATACAGTCAGCTGTCCATAAGGTTCTTCCTCACACCAGGCACCGATTCTGCAGGTGGCACATCTTGAATGAAGCCCAGGGTAAGCTATCAGATTTCTTAAATGCATTCCCGGCCTTTTATGATGATTTTGTCAATTGCATCAACATGTCTGAAACAATTGATGAGTTTGAAGCAAATTGGGAGGCATTGATTTCTAAGGTTGGGTCTGGACACAATGAGTGGCTTGATTCAATGTACAATTGCCGGCAGCAGTGGGTCCCGGTATACTTGAGGGACACATTCTTTGGAGACGAGCCATCAAGGCAGGAGTGTATGAGCAGGAGCTCGTTTTTTGAGTCTCACATCACTGCTAAAACCAATTCACAGTCGTTCATTCAGCAGTATGAAAAAGCTCTCGACAGTTGTTATGAGAGGGAGGTGAAGGAAGAGTTCGAAACAAAGTATTCGCTTCCAGATATCAAGACATCATCTCCTATTGAGAAGCAAGGGTCAGACTTGTACACAAGAACACTGTTTTTGAGGTTCCAACAGGAGGTGATTGGTGCCTCTGTTTCTACTCTGGAAGTGGCAGAGGAGGATGGTAAGGCTTGCACATACAAAGTGACCACATCTCAAGGAAGTGAGAAGCCTCGTATGGTTCAATTCAATTCTTCTGATAGTTCTGCAAAATGTACCTGTCAGATGTTTGAATGTCTTGGTATTGTCTGTAGGCATATTCTTACTGTCTTTGGTGCACAAGGTGTATCTACACTTCCTTCTCAGTACATCATAAAAAGATGGACCAAAAATGCCACAGATAGAAGCTCGGACAAGAAACCTGATGAAGTTGTTAGAGTTAAAGAGCTCAAGGAGGAGCAAAGAAGCAGTACTGTTGAGGATGGCGAGCAATCTCAGACATGGCGCTACAACAGTTTGTGTCGTGAAGCACTTAGGTATGCTGAAGAAGGAGCATCATCTGTAGAGGTTTATATCGTGGCAATGCAGGCTCTTCAAGAGGCCTCTAACAAAGTCAGTATGGCCAAGAGAGGGATTGGACAAGTAGCAGCACCATTGGCAGTGATGCCAATTACAGCTCAGCTACCAGAATGTTCTGGAAAAATCCAGGATAGTTTTGGTCAGCAAAAGAAGAGAAAAAGAAATTCAAACAACTCAAGAGAGAACTCCACACCGTATCAATTTATGCATATGCAGCAACCTAGTAATCACCTCTTTGTTGGTCCCAGTACATCAGGTGGTTCACAAGGGCCTAGTCAGCTAGTTGCTGCGATTCCTGTTTCTTCCTGTGCACAACATGGGCAAACATCGGGTGCACATAACTCAACCGACGGCAACATGGCAACTGCTTCTGTAGCTGTTGACAAGTTTCATGGATTCTCAGATCGAGATGCATCAACAACAGCACCTTCTTCAGGAAATGTTATGCAAGCAGGAGAAACTAAATCTTCAGGGGCCGCTTCACAAATTAACGAGGTCATTAACTATACTGACTACCGAGAGTTTCATATTCATATCTTCCTGCACTATCCTTTAATTGTTCATTGTGTGCTCCATTGAGTGAGGTGGTGCCCACTTTGTTTGTTGGTTATTTGGTCTAAAAAGGGCAGGCCATTGGTAGATGAACAAATTTAATTGGTTATGGTAGTGATGTTGTGCATTTTCTTAATATGTGTACATGTGTCTAAATCATCAGTTATAAAATATGGAAGGAATAGTATAATGTATGCAATGAAACTTGCAAAACTTCTCCACTTGATTGTGAACATCGTATAGGAAGTTTAAAGAATAGGTGCTTGATGAACTATAAGAGAATGAAGCTTTCCTTTGTCTGTTAGCAAACAACAATTGTTGTCTATCTATTTGCTTGGAGGTCTTTTTTCTATCATTAAGAATGTTCTTTTCAGATTGCCCTTCTTGTTTTCTGATAGTTGTGATCAATCAATTTGAATATTTTGAAAGACCAGCAAGAATCATATCATAGTGAGCAATAGTATTTTCCTGTTTCTCAACCTCCACCTCCACCTCCTGTTTCTGCTATATTTTTTTTTCTGAGTTCCGAATGAACACTACATTACCGTCCTTTCGTCTATCTCATCTGAGCATGCTGCATGATTTATGATAATTCGTGTTGCTGTTCTCTTTATCTTTCTTCTTTCATGTCCTACATAACACCATATATGCTACTATTTTCTACCCTCTTCTAAACTTGCTGCTTGACTGGATATTAGCAATTTTGGCAATAAAATCATACAGTGTATTTTTTTTGTAAAAATTTTTTACATGTATGCACATAAACATAGGGAATGTATCCGGTGCACCTGCGCTTGTGGTGCTACCGGTGCACCGGATGCCATAGAATATTTAAAAAATCTGAAAAAAATCTAGCACGTTAACGTAACATCAATGTATGATGTCACAAAGTTTCATACAAAAAATTAAAATATTTTTGAAGATCTAAAAATGACAAATTTAACATCAGTGTGATAATGGGCCAAATGTAAAGCCCAAGTTATGTTATGTACTATTCAGTATTGAATTTGTCATTTTTGTTTTTCGAGTTATGTTTCGAATTTTGACATGAAATTTTGTGACAATCTACATTGATGTTATGTGAGTGTGCTAATTTTTTTTTCAGAATTTTTTGAACATTTTAAAAACACAATGTGAGTTCGGTGCACCGGTAGCACCACAAGGTCCGGTTCACCAGATATTTTCCCCATAAACATATGTTCTTGTGGGGTGAAGTTCAATTATTATCCATTCTTCATTTGGCTCATAAACATATAATCTTTACTATAAATTTTCATGCATTGTTTCCTCAGCTGGCTAGTGTAGGTGCTTTGAAATATTCAATACGAATTTTTGTACTTCACATGTATAATTAAAGAAGATAACCACATCATTAATTTCATGCTATCACTGCATTAGGAAATACAAATAAGTAAAATAAATATTGCTAGTTTGACTTGAGTATGACATGATCCAAAATCTGCTTAACTGCTTTGGTTGTGCTTGAGTGCTGTCCACAGGAAGAAACACCTACCTAATTTCCTTCCATTGTTCAGCACTTCAGCAGGCAGCTAAAGAAAAATGAAATGTTCAGTTGCAAAGCAGTATTGAAATATTCATTACAGTTTACTTTTGTATACAAATACAATTGCTGGTTTTGTTGTTAGGAGTAAGGCTGTCTGATCAGGACTGCTTATAGGACGTGATGGTTTCAGTATCATTAGCTTCCTGCTTAATTATTTGAATAGAGACCTGTCCATGTTCAGATTTATCTAGAATGATGATCTCATATTCTCGCTTGTTGGCCAACATTTCATAATGGTGTGAAATAAGGATATGCGCTGATGTGGCATGGATAAATAGCACGATTGATTGTGGGAGAGAACCAATTATTTAGATCACTTAGTACATGGCGCAGTGGTGAAGTCCTCCCCACTTGTGCCAAGAGGTCCTGGGTTCGAACCCTCTGCATTGCACTTTGCAGGGGTAAGACTAGGTTCCTATAATCCCTCCCCAGACCCCACCTTGTGTGGGAGCTTCTATGCACTGGGTCTGTCCTTTTACTTAGTACACATTTAGTGTGCCAATGTGTAATTAAGCTTCTAAATAGTGGATATCCTGTTCATATCAGACTGGGTTTGGCAAGGGTCTGGAATACTGAGCGATATGCAGTTGTACTGGGGAAACACTGTTCACTTTTAGTTATTCATGTACATGCCATTCCTTTCTACAATAAATACAATGCAGAATACTCATCATTGATTATAACAAACATGTAATTATAAGTTTCTGATAGTTTTGCATCAGAAGCAAAATACTAGTTAATTACTGAATGGCATAAGAAATAATTAGACATATACGGCGTCTGTTATAATAGAAGGAAGTGCATTGTGTGCGTATCTTTACACAAATCTGCATTAGTTCCATTTCTTTGTGATACATTAATTTGATAAATAATTAGACACACATGTTTAATTCTATATCATCTACATGTGGGGCTGTACTGGCTAGTGGCCACAATATCAACCATCGGGCTATATGGCCAATATGTGTGAAAGTACAATTACTTGTATATTGAATTGGTATCAGCAGGCTAACAGTACCAAAATATCGACCGGTATTTAGAAGCTTGGAAGTAATTCCCTTCTGTTTTGTAATGCTGTAAGCCTGTTATTTCTCAAAGGTGCTCTGACTGACTCACTAACTAGGCACTGACAAATTCGAGGGAATGTTTGTTCTGTATCAAAGCTAGTTGAAGTTAGCCAAGTGTTTGACTCAGCCACTGTAGTATTTAGGAAATAAGTAGATATTATGTGGTTAGTGAGTCTAAGAACCGTAACCAAGAACGAAGATTCCAGTCATAATATTTTCAAATAGGCCTCTGTCAGAAATGCTGCTTGCTGCTTATCCCTTTGTATGTCTTAAAAGGGTGTTAGCTACTTAGCTATAGTCTTGTTTTCTTGATATCTAATCTCCTATTGTGTTGTCCATTATGTCAGCAGTTGTATGTGTGTATTTTGGTTGTGCCATGCAACAGCTGTTATATGTTTGGTCATCTCTTCTTGTGTACTAGGTTTTGGAGAGAGTAGGGGAGGGGCAAGATATAAGGACTATGCTGCTTCTTGCTTTCTTTGTTCATCATATAGGGTCCTCTTTATATAGAGGCTTAACAATCCAAAAGTGAGAAATCCTAGATCTTATCTCTAATTGGCTTAAGGCTGCGACTAGTTAGAGAGACAGCACTAGACTGTCTCATAAACATTAGCGTATTTATTAGTGTAGCATTGTAGCTCATGTGGTAGTTCTTTTTAAACAGTGCCTATGCTTAGCTTTGATTTTCTTGCTAAATTACAGAGTGCTCTTCATTTCATTTATCTCGAACTCTTCAACTCTAGCTTCAAGGCTCTAACCATAATAAATCTTGATGACATGTGCAGAGTCATGAACTGTCCCAAGCTAATGGAAACAAGGGAAGCAGCGTAAATTCTACTGCTTCACCACAGCTTGTGACCGTTCCAATTGGATTCTGCCTGCCCTCCATGGACAAGAACAAGATGTCTACTGGTATGTATGTATTGCCATGATTTTACGTTGCTATGAAAATCTATAAATTGTCCCAGACATCTGACTGCAATTCTGTTTATATATGTTATTATGTGCACAAGTTTCCTAAATAACCCTTGTCTCCTTTGCCGGTTGTTTTACTTAACACGGTCATTTTGATATGATTTTACTGCTGATGCAGGTGGGATGAATTCTACAAACTCTGGCGGCATGATGAATAATGGCAATGCATCATTTGATCTTCGCCAATGTCAATCTTCTGCGCAAGTGCCTGCCACACATTCAGAGGCAAAAACACTGGCAGAAAACACCGATTCACGGGCAACTACTGCCGACAGCTCTTCTATAAGGGCTGCAGCCATCGCGGCGGGGGCGCGCATCGCATCCCCATCTGATGCAGCTTCAATCATAAAAGCAGCACAGTCGAAAGATGCCATCCACATCAGGCCTGGGGAAAGCCTTCCAAACCAGCTGAAACCATTAGCCCCCAGGCCACTCTCCTCGCTAGCACCAGCCAGCGCGCCCAGTTCGGCGCAGCATCTGCAGCAGCAGCCTGGACAAGCCAGCTTTGGCGATTCTACCGCAGCCAAGGAAGCGATTTTCGGCTCCACGGATGGCAGTGACGGCGACGAGTACGAAGACGAAGACACTGACGACGACGACGACGAGGGGCTAACCGGCGATGAAGGGGAGCAAGAGTGATCTTTCAGCTGTTGAGCTGTCTCTCCAGTCACTAACCTCTCCCTCCCAAGGCTTCCCCCCAGGCCCCTGCTGATATCTTGACAGCATTTTTCACCAATGGAAATGGAGTCTCATCATAGAGCAATAGCTGTATACATACATGTTTATAGCCTGTATCTAATGTCCCAGCAGCCAGCCATCACCCCCCATGAGCCTAGGAGCCTTCTTTTTTCTTTCTTGTTAATCTAGAGATCCCTTTTTTGTTTAATCTAATCGGACTTGAAGCTTCCTTAAGCTTGTTTTTCATTGGCTCTTGTTGGGGTTTGGTCAAGTTGTCAGCTCCAACATGTGGTAGCTATGAACTTATGATGATGTGTGTAGTACAGCATGGCTGCATGAGTAGTAGTACAGTTTGCTGGTGAACTGCTCCAGGAGTTGTGTTTTTTCTTCATCTTGGAAAGGCCCTGCTTTTTTTTTAGTTGGAAAGGGACATGTTAACGCAACTCCAACACGGATCACCAAATGTACGGCAACAAATATCAGCGGACATGTCCGTGGATAGCCGGCTGGGCGCCGGCCATCCAATCGTGGACACAAAATGTCCGGTCTATTTGAAACGGACCGCGCTCAAACCCGAACGAAACTGAAGCAAACCAAAATGATGAAATTAAACAAGTTCAACCTAAATTTAAACTAATTTTAACTAAAACTAGACGATCTCTCTTCTCGTAGGGGGTGGTTTCAGAGGCCATAGACACCTCCGTCGCCGCCCGAGCCATTGTTGTCTGATCTGAGACATGTTGTCGCCGATAAGGTGCATGAGCGCGGTCTCTCCTCCTTGTCACGCGGGATCAACATGTAGCCGTGCTGGATATCCCACACGATAGAGCGTGTTTTAGAATTTCAATCGGGGTGCTCATCGAGGGCATTTCCTCTTTCGGGGCCGACGATGCATAATGACGGTGATCCTTCTCCTCCTCCTCCACCTCATACATCCACCCCTTCTCCTCTGATACCGACACCCAGCCCGTTTGCGGCGCAACTAGCGCCTGGTTTAGGGAGCTGCCCCTGGATCCGCTTTCTCTCGCCGGCGTTGCACTTGCTGGATCCAGGGGCAAACTCCCTCCGGCCCCTCCCATCCAAAAAAAGTGTCGCACTTTTGAGCTAGTTTTAGACTTTTAGTTCAAAACTTAGTTGAAAACTGCGGCACTTTTTCTTTTTGATTGGAAGGAGTGGTAGTATGCATGGGGTGAGGATGAAGTAGTTTGGTGGTGAAGTGAGCTGAGCTGGGAAGTTTTGCACTCCCCACGCCATTGACTTGCGTTGCAAGGGTGATTGGTGAGTGAGCTAGTGAAGAAAGATTCCCAAGATTCTTCCACCAAACACAGTTCCAGCTGCTGGTGAAGTACTATTTTTTTTCTTTGTGGAAAGAAGGGTACCATGGGAGCAGGAGCTGGTCACTCGTTTCCTTGACATTAACAGAAAGCCGGTCGCTGTCTTGCTGATGCTTGTGCTGATCGTGCTGTTGCCTTGTCTTTCAGATCCATGAACGTCCCAACAACAAGCAGGAGGTTTGACATCACATGGCCTGCCGGGGCTAAATTTCGTGTTTTGACCCTTTCCCAAACCTTGATCGAGATTTGACCCTTTTCTTACCGCCAGGGTCCATGGCGGTATAGAGTAACAGCCACCGCCAAGGTCGCAGCGTGAGGTTGCACACTCTATCAGAAATTTTTCCTAAGTATGGAACACGGTGCATGATCGCACCTATCGCCGGGCACCTTGGCTGTAGGGTTGTACAGGCTGGCGGTAGGGGTGTTTCCCACCGCCAAGCTCCCTGGCGGTAGGTTGTTCCGACATGGACCCTGACGGTAGCAAAAGGGTCGGATCCCGAATTTTTTACAAACTGAAGTCAGACCTCGATTAACTTTCAGAAAAGGGTCAAAAACACGAAATTTAGCCGCCGGCCGGAGATCGATGAACTGAAAAAAAAACCAGTGAAAATCCATGAAGCAATTCAGTCACAAGGAATGGGAAAGGCTGAAGGTCCACGTCATCACCGGCCAACCATCTTCACTTGTTCAGTCGAATCACAAGTGTATACACTACTAGTCTGGTGATCTTTGCAAGCACGGGACTGCTGGGCTGAATGTGATTGCAACCGCAGTCACAAGCGTGGGTGTGGGCACGCGTATCTCCTCCACCAACCCCCGAGGTAGGAGCACCTACCATGCCTACCTTTACTCGGTGGGCCCCACCGCAGCCTGCAAGCGGGGGCACCAACCAAACCTCTTCCAAGGCATGAAAAAGAAACGAACAGGTTCCATCAAGCAAGCTGAACGGGACCTCCTCTCCGCTGCTGCATTGCGTTGCGTTGCGTTGCGTCGCATGCAGTGCGTGTGTTCGAGTGTGATGGAAACCAAACCAAACCACCAAACCGGACCAAAAAGTAGATGAGAGCTCAGACGGCGCTGTCATGGTCATGGTTGGTGAGGCACACAGAGGAGGAGGGAGCTGCAACTGCGCCACCCTTCCGCACCGCACTGCTGTCTCGATGCCCACACCCACACTTGTTGCACGGACGATTTCACTCACGGTTCACAACCTTGTTCGTACTTGTTGTATCTTTGAACAGTTTTTTTTCAGGGCAAACCTTGAATAGTTTTTTTTAATGCGGGCCAAGCTCCGCCTCGGCCGGCTGATCTTTTGGAAACATCGCCCGGCCGGGTCGTGAACCGTCCGATCTACGATGCTCATCGTCCCTCGTTGCGGCAGGAGCCTCTGTTGCGATTGCAATGGCACCCTTGTTGCAGAAGCATCTCCGGCCCGCGGCAGTCAATGTCGTCGTTGCAAACAAGACCCTTTGTTGCACCGCAACACTGCCTCTTGTTTCTGAGACTGGGAGGCACGCTCTGAATCGGCCGTGCCTCGCCCGGCTTGTGGCACCAGTGGCCGGGACGAGTTTGCGGCGGTGGTTGCTGCAAGGGTGATTTTCTGGTGGAGCTACGCAACGGTGGTCGCGGACGAGTTGCGGCCATGGTGTTCGGTGGTGGCACGCAAAGGAACATGTGTCGTCGATGTAACTCGAGATAAAAGGGAAGAAGAACGCACGAACTGACTGGACGAGAGCTCTCACGGGAACATAACACACGAAAGAGATTATGCGGTGGTGGGCCCCATGGGGGCACGCGTCACTCGAGCGACGCAGTCGACGGGCAACGAAAGATTCATCGGTTGAGTCCTAACTTTCCCCTTTGGGGGGGGGGGGGTGGGTCTTGAATAGTTGAGTTGTATTGTTTGAGGATTTTTTTTAATCAAAGCGTAAGGGCATCTTCAACCTTGACCTTCAAACCGCCCACAACCGTTCAGACCGCATGGTCCGAACGTATTGTGCCATCCAGTATGGGCCTGTATCTGTCTACTCAACGGTCCTGACGCACTTTCTTCCGCAAAATTGGAAACAAACTAGGGGGACTTTGCGTGCGTTCGGACAACAGCCACGTCCGCTTCTGACCCACCCAAAACCCTTCTCCCTCGCCCGCGCGCTTTCCCGCCCGGCGCCAGCTGCCCGCATTCATCCGTTGTAGGATGGCCACTACACATTGAAGCCGGCCCAGAGTGGACGTGATCTCTCACTGGATCCGTCATTGAAGCGGCACGCCGGCCGAGGCCGCCGCCCGCTGCACGCCCAGTTGAATATGCCTCCTCGCGGCATTCAAATGCATCCATTAAACCCTGAGCGTGTGCCGAGAAAGATACTCCATCCACATGTCCGTTCATGAGCGGGTTGACATTAAAGACAACGTTGGGCAAGCTCCTCCAGTCAGCCCGCTATTTAAACGATACCAGACGTAGGGCAAGTATTGCACTACAACTCCGCTTCCCATCTCCTAGTTGCACTATTTTCTCTACATTGTCCATGGCATCCTGCGAGCAGGAAGAGCAGTTCTTCGGCATAAAAGCTGGCTGGGTGGCCCACCGAGCCCGCCGGATACGAGTCATGCAACTTGTTGCTCCACCTCCTTCGCATAGCCCGACGGAGCAAGTTGCCGCTCCAACCCGATAGATGGTTTAGCAACTTGCCGCTCCAAGCTAGGTCGCGGAGGAGTGGCGAGTTGCTCCAGGCAGGCACGCGGGGGAGCATGATAGAATGGGCATCGTCATTGCTCTGGACGAGACGTCGTGCCATCCGCCGTCAACGTTCGCGGAACCGCGCCCGGTTGGTGGAGAAGAAGCCGGCTATGCGAAGATCGACGAGTCAGTGGCCAACACGTCTGCGTCCGCCGCCAACATTGAGAAAAAGTAGAACATGGGCTGTCGTCGCCGCTTGGGTCCCAGGAAGGCCACCACCGCCGCGTCGCCGACGTGCACAGCCGGTCACTTGCCCCGTTCAGCGCAGACCATCGTCGACCCCCGCCTCGGCTTCACGGGATCGGAGGAGCCCCCTTCCCGTCCGGCTGAAGCATCCCCTTTGCCACTCCGATGAGCGGCACAACCGGACATAGGGAAGATATGGGGTGAAGAATATACCTTCAGGTCTCCCGACAGTCCGAGGAGCAGGCTTCCGGACATGAGCAAGACAAAGGGATCCACCGCGGCCGCCCGTAGACTAGTGTAGTGTATCCTTGTCTTGGGAATGGAGCTCCGCGCGATTGGATGTGCACATAGTTTTACCTTTTCTTAGTGCAGTGTATCCGGTCCGGAGGGATACGAACGGTTTGCGGGTCCGTCTTGGAGATGGCCTAAGCCAGTCTCAAACAAGGCAAAAGATACCGAAAATTGTCGTGCACATGCTAGGTTTCCACTTACCTGTGACGGAAGCATAGTAAAGCTTGCTTCATTTCCTCGGAGAGATTAGTGGCACCATGGCGCCAGCTTAGGAATCTCCTACAAAATGGTCGTGCATAACATGCGTGCCCACCAAACCAGATGTGTCGAATATTCCAGCTAGCAGCACGGACGCATCTCCGTTTGTTTTCACGTCGTGCAACGGACCCTCACGTGTGCTTCGGTCAGCTGCTGGATATAATAGTACGTGTTGCATCGGTGCTTCACGTGTGCTCCTGTTGCAAAAAAAAATTTCGGACTGGACTGGAGCAGAGCATCCTGCTGCAGTCAGGAGGTTTTGACGGCAGCGAGACGAACATGAAGCTGGGTGGCAGACTAAGGCATAGCCTAGTGGTGTGACGGAGATCGGTTCTGAACTCCGAACTCGCGTAGGCACAGCCGGGTTGCCTAGCAGCCACCAGCTGCCTTCGAAGGGAGGCCAAGGATGAAAAAACCCGCTCCATAGGTTGTCCGAAATTCTGATTCCACCCGTCGGTTCATCAGGGGATAATGCGGCAACGCCATTGCCGTGGAGGGAAGTTAGAGGTTGACGGGTTCGGTGTCGCGCGAGAGAGGAGTGGGGTCGCCGGCGGCGGAGATCGTGTCGGGGTTTAGAGGGGCGGTCGGGGCGAAGCAGCACGACAAAGGGGGTGGCGAAGATGAAAAATGAGAAACAAGCTAGAGGTCGAAGACGGCCAGGAGCCGCGGGATCTGAATATCGTGCGGCCCAGAAAATCGAACGACCACAAATAGGTGTCCATAGATAAAATAAAATTAATTAGAAGTATAATAACCCTTCTTAAAAGAGAAAAAAGTTTGTATTGAACTATGATTTGAATTCCTTTCTTGTTAGTTTCCAAGTGCAAAATGTTCATTGCCTTGATCATAGCCTTTAAGCCTTTTAGAAGTGAGCATTTTCCGCAGCTTTGATTTTTCGTAAAGCTAATGAAACAAGTGGAAGAGAAAAGCTTTGAATAAATAATAAAGAAGGAACCAACCAATAAGAAAATAAAGAATAGTCCCAACCTTGGCTCGGGGTCCGTCTGGAAATGAAAAACAATCCCCTCTCTCATCCGGTCTCGCCGCACTGACAAGAAAAACAAGTGAATAATAATTGAAATAGAACGCAATCATCAACCAAAAAACGGGTAGGGGGTCGCCGGCGGCAGAGATCGTGTCCAGGATTAGAGTGGCGGTCAGCGCGGAGCAGCACGACGGAGGGGGCGCGGCGAAAGCACGCATGCCAAAGATGAAAGATGAGAAACAAGGTAGAGGCCGAAGACGACCCAGGAGCCGTCGGATCGGAATATCGCGCGGCCCAGAAAACCGACCGGCGACAAATATAGGCGTCCCTATAGAAAATAAAATAAAATAAAATAAATTAGAATGTTTGATGGATGGGTGGTGTCTCTGCTAGCAGCAGCTTTGAATCACTCAACAACAGTAAGAGAGATTGGTTGGGAGGGATCTCACCTCACCTCACCTCACCAGATCCCAACGTACGCACCTACCAACCCCCCCGCCCTTCCCGTTTGCTTACGCATTATAAATAAACCCCCCCAAACCCCCCCAATTCCCCGTGCCCACCCACCGCCATCCTCCATCCCCCCCTCTCCCCACCGTCTCCCTCCCCATCTCCGGCGCCGCCCCGCGACTTCTCCAAGGGTAAGCCACCGCCGCTCCCCCTCCCCTCCCCTACCGCCGCGCCCGACCCAATGCGCGCGCTGCTGCGGAATCCCCCGCGCGGTCAGCCTGACGCCGCCTCGCCGCGCCGCAGCCTAGGCGCCGGCGCCGCGACGCCGCCCCGTGTCCGTAGTCTAGGCGCCGACGCCGATGCCTCCCGGCCCCGCCAGCGGTGTCGGGCATTTGGTTTCCTGGGGTTAACTGAATTTCGGTTGGGCGCGGCCGCCCCGCCATCCGGAACCCCCCCGCTGCATGGCGGTGGGCTGCTCGGTGTCAGATCCGAGCCTCTCGGCCGCGCCCTCGGTGGATCTCAGGTCCATGCGGTGGTTAGGTTCCTGGCATCAGATCTGCTGTGCCGCCTAGCATTTTTTAGTTACGATCCGAGATTGCATTGGCTGTGTGCTGTATCTGTAGAACGGCTGTCAGGGAGAGAGTGCTGGTTTTGTGTGCTAATTGTTATCATTATTTCTGATGATCAGTTTGTTTCCTCGGCCGTTCTAATCCGTCGGTCGGTTAATTTAACTTGCCTCTAGTTCTGATCAATTATGCATCTCCGTAGCAAGGCATTTTCTGATCAGATTTGTTACTATTTATTTAAATTCTGTGGTCGACTTAAACTCTGCATGTCCTCCTCGTCCTCAGACGTTTTGATCCCAGCCATACATTCCCCTGAATGTTATGTTATTTGTAGTAGTATGATGCCTTCATGCCCGAGAGGGACCCTGCTTTCTTTCCGGCCGGTTTTAGCTGTCCTGTACTCACACCATGGGAGTTGGTTGGATCCTAAATGGAGGCCTTTAGTGCGTGTAGCCTGCCTTCATGGCACGGCTAAACATTCCCAGTATACAGAAACATCCTGGCTTACCCAAAGGTATTTCTTAAGCCTCTTAATTCTTACTCGAGGAGCCCATGCCGCAGTAATTAAAAAATCTGTTTGTGTACAAGAAAAGGACGAAGAAAATCAAGTACTTCCTCCGTTTCAGTTTACAAGTCCTGTGCGTATACCTAGGTTGTCAATTTTATCACCCTAATATAAACTATATAACACAAAAGTTATACCGTTTGAAAATGGAACATCTGAAATTTATACTGGTATGTTTATTGTAATATATGACTTATATTAGGTTGGTCAAATTGACGACCTGGGAATACGTGCATGCCCTGTAAACTGAGAGAGAGGGAGTACTGATTTGGTTTGGAAAAATATGCTGTGTTAATTTTGAATCCCTTGACTATTAGCTTACAGATATATATATTTTCCTGTATGTGCATTAGTTGATTTCTATTTTGGATCCCTCGTCTGTTAGGTTGCAGATATATGTATTTTGCTATATGTGCAAAGTATTTTGGAAAGTTCCTTACCAATCAATGTTCCTGCAAATTAATTGATTTTAATTTTTTGATGGCGTAGAAAGATGGCGTCCCACATTGTTGGATACCCTCGCATGGGCCCCAAGAGGGAGCTCAAGTTTGCCTTGGAGTCTTTCTGGGATGGGAAGAGCAGTGCTGAGGATTTGGAGAAGGTTGCCGCCGACCTCAGGGCCAGCATCTGGAAGCAGATGTCAGAGGCTGGGATTAAGTACATTCCCAGCAACACCTTCTCATACTATGACCAGGTGCTTGACACAACGGCCATGCTTGGTGCCGTCCCGGACCGCTACTCTTGGACTGGCGGAGAGATTGGCCACAGCACCTACTTCTCAATGGCCAGGGGCAATGCCACTGTCCCTGCTATGGAGATGACCAAGTGGTTTGACACCAACTAGTAAGTCAATCTGCATCTCTTGAATGCTGATCAGAGGTGAAATCTTTTTAGGGCATTGGTCATGCAGTTTTGCTCACTGGCTTTCTTACTCTTTTGCAGCCACTTCATTGTACCTGAATTGAGCCCAGCAACCAAGTTCTCATATGCTTCACACAAGGCTGTCTCTGAATACAAGGAGGCAAAGGCGGTATGTTCCTTCACCCACAGCATTGTCTCAGCCTCCTTTTAGTAGTAGTTTCCTTGCACATGATTTGGTAGTAAAAATATCTTCTGACCTGTACTACTATTTTGTGCTAGCTATCTAAATCTGATCCCACAGTGCTAGTTTTTATGTCTTGCTTTGCTAGTTACATGTTCTTTGGTTAAAGTAGAGCCTTTAGCCACATCTGGATGAGACCCCATATCTTAGCAATCCCATACTGCAAAACGCTGACTAGTTGATTTTGTAACCTATACCTGAAGTTGAAATTTATACTTCTGGAACAAGCATGTTTTTTCTGTCGTGCACAGAATAATGCATTACCATTTGCATACCTAACTGAATATAGAAATTCATTTCAAGGACCTGAATATAGAAATTCATTTGCCATGCTATTTGTCTTCACAAAATGATGCCTGCATGCTTACATGTTCTTCCATGCAGCTCGGAGTTGACACTGTTCCAGTGCTTGTTGGACCAGTCTCATACTTGCTGCTCTCCAAGGCAGCGAAGGGTGTGGAGAAATCATTCTCTCTTCTTTCACTTCTTGATAGCATTCTTCCCATCTACAAGTAAGCATCGGCTGACGCAACCAACTCCTTTTGTTTTAACTTGAATCTTCAGTTGATAATGTCATATGTTATATAAACTGCAGGGAGGTTGTGACTGAGCTGAAGGCAGCTGGTGCTTCATGGATTCAGTTTGATGAGCCCACCCTTGTTAAGGACCTTGCTGCTCACGAATTGGCTGCGTTCTCTTCAGCATATGCTGCACTCGAATCGGCACTCTCTGGATTGAATGTGCTTATTGAGACATACTTTGCCGATGTTCCTGCTGAATCTTACAAGTACGTTTCTCTAGTGCTAATCAATTCTACTTGCCATTTTGTGTGTTTCAAGTTGTTCTATTAAAACATAAAACAGTAACTAATTCTTTTGTAACCACAGGACCCTCACATCATTGAGTGGCGTGACTGCCTATGGTTTTGATCTTGTTCGTGGAACCAAGACGCTTGAGCTTATCAAGAGCGCTGGTATCCCATCTGGGAAGTACTTATTTGCTGGTGTTGTAGATGGAAGGAACATCTGGGCTGATGATCTTGCTGCATCTCTCAGCACTCTTCAGTCTCTTGAGGCTGTTGTTGGCAAGGGTAAGCAGTAAACAATATATTTATTATTTACTATCTCCAGGTCACAATTTAGGACGTTTCCAAATTGACAGCTCTCTAGGTGAAACTTTGACCATCAGTTCCTATGAAAAATATGTTGCTTCAAATAAAACCAAGTATTGATTATAAACGACCTACAGTGTGACTCGGAGGTGTATTCAAACCATGATATTCTAGTACTGTATTAATGTGTCGCAGATGTTGGTATTTGTTCTATACTGATAGTTGTGATCAAACCTTAAAATGTTCCATTAGCACATATTCTAAAACGACCTACAGTGTGACTCAGAGGTGGTATCTGTTATCCATTGTCATTGCTTTCTGTATTAAACAATTGTGAATACTTTATTGCAGACAAGCTTGTGGTGTCCACCTCCTGCTCACTGATGCACACTGCTGTTGATCTTGTGAACGAGACTAAGCTTGACAGTGAGATCAAGTCATGGCTCGCATTTGCTGCCCAAAAGGTGGTTGAGGTGAATGCACTTGGCAAGGCTTTGGCTGGTCTCAAGGATGAGGTATGTTATTCTTTCTTTTCTCTCTCTCTCAGTATAGCCTGATGCTTCCTTGCACCACTTTAATTGCAACTCCTAACTAACTTTACTGACATGTAATGTTGAATTTTGTCAATTACAGGCCTACTTTGCGGCCAATGCCGCTGCTCAGGCCTCAAGGAGGTCGTCACCCAGAGTGAACAACGAGGAGGTTCAGAAGGCTGTAAGTTCACTGAAGTTTGGTCATATACACACACATTAAGAGTTCCCACATGCCAATTATTAACAGGAAGTGCATTTCTTACAGGCGGCTGCTTTGAAGGGCTCTGACCACCGCCGTGCTACCCCTGTTTCTGCTAGACTGGACGCTCAGCAGAAGAAGCTCAACCTTCCTATCCTCCCAACTACAACAATCGGTTCATTCCTCAGACAATGGACCTCAGGAGGGTCCGCCGTGAGTACAAGGCTAAGAAGTGAGTCCTCTAGATGGACTTTTCTTGTGATATTTCCTGCGATTTTAATTGAAAATTTGTGTCACTGCAGGATCACTGAGTAGACTTTTCTTGTGATATTTCCTGCATTTTTATTGAATATTTGTGTCACTGCAGGATCTCTGAGGAGGAGTATGTCAGTGCTATCAAGGAAGAAATTAGCAAGGTTGTCAAGATCCAAGAGGAGCTTGACATCGATGTGCTCGTCCACGGAGAGCCTGAGGTGAGCAATGCTAGTTAATATTGTTTGTTGCAGACTCATTTGCAAGATGTTTGGATGTTTTGAAATGAAGCTATAGTTGTCTATGGATCATTGAAATAGGAATTTACTTAAGCATATCGTATTTGTTCTCCTGCAACTTAGCGTATGTACATTTTATGACTAATTTCTATGTACATTTCAGAGAAATGACATGGTTGAGTACTTTGGCGAGCAATTATCTGGTTTTGCATTTACTGCCAATGGATGGGTGCAATCCTATGGATCACGGTGCGTGAAGCCACCGATCATCTATGGTGACGTCAGCCGCCCCAACCCCATGACAGTCTTCTGGTCCAAGATGGCTCAGGACATGACCCCTCGCCCAATGAAGGGAATGTTGACTGGCCCTGTCACAATCCTCAACTGGTCTTTTGTCAGGAACGACCAGCCAAGGTTGATACCGCTCCCTAGCTCGTTACATCTATTTTGATTTGGTAGCCTTCAAGTGGCGGTGTTTTAACTGCCACTAATCGGCACACCACTTCTTGATCTGCAGGTTTGAGACGTGCTACCAGATTGCTCTTGCCATTAAGAAGGAGGTTGAGGATCTCGAAGCTGGCGGTATTCAGGTTTGTATATAAGCTTTAGCTGTCTTGTCAGTCGGCACCATATCATTACCATGTCCGTGTGGCATGTGTAACAAATACGCTTCGGTCATCTACAGGTGATCCAGATCGACGAGGCTGCTCTAAGAGAGGGTCTGCCGCTGCGCAAGTCGGAGCATGCTTTCTATTTGGACTGGGCTGTCCACTCATTCAGAATCACCAACTGCGGTGTGCAAGACACCACTCAGGTAATTTACTTGGAAATGCCAGGAAGTTATTCAGAAAAATCTTTGTCACCTTCATCATCCATCCCTTACGAGACTTGTTTTTCCTGGGCAGATCCACACTCACATGTGCTACTCCAACTTCAACGATATCATCCACTCCATCATCAACATGGACGCCGACGTCATCACCATCGAGAACTCCCGCTCTGACGAGAAGCTCCTGTCGGTCTTCCGCGAGGGCGTGACCTACGGAGCCGGCATCGGCCCTGGCGTCTACGACATCCACTCCCCCAGGATCCCCTCCACGGAGGAGATTGCCGACCGCGTCAACAAGATGCTCGCGGTGCTCGACACCAACATCCTCTGGGTGAACCCCGACTGCGGCCTCAAGACCCGCAAGTACACGGAGGTGAAGCCCGCCCTGACCAACATGGTCGCCGCGGCCAAGCTCATCCGCACCCAGCTCGCCAGCACAAAGTGAGGAGCAGCCTGATGCTACTACCTATTGTTTTGTGGGGGCAGAGCGCCAAATGAGCCACATTTGTTTCGAATAATCCGATTCTTTATCGTACCGCCGGCCCGAGTTTGGCTAGGGTTAGTCCTGCTATGGTAAACTGCTACGTGTTGACATGTTGTATCTATGTTTGGTGGGTGGTTTCGGTCTTGAGCTTGTGTTTCGTCGCGGTTGGTTATAAACGGAGTTGAAAATTGTTCTGCATCTCTCAGCTTCTCCTTGATTTCCACAAGTTGTCTGCTCATTTTTGAATATGTTCAGCTAGTCGGGCAGGATACAGAAAATGTAGTCTTTTTACACATGATTCAGAGCAGCAGCGTTGCATACAGTGCACCAATTCCTACCACCGCGAGGACGATAACGATGAAGCCAACGACATGCAGAGGCGTGAGCTTCTCCCACCACCTCTTGTCATCACCACCACCACAATCGTTTGTTGGTGCATCTGGCGTGGCGATCTCCTCCTCCTCTTGTATCTGAATCCTGGTCTCCTTCGGCGCCATGTTCTTCTCTTCAGCCCTGTTCTTCTCCGCGTCCTCTTGGGCGCTCCAGAAGCTGCCATTGCTGCTGCCGCTGCCGCCCGACGAGCCGTCGCCTTTCCGCTCTCCGTGAGGTGGTGGCGGGGGCGGAGCGCCTCCAGGCTGCGGCTGCTCCTTCTGCGCGGCCATGGACGACGACGGTGGCGGCGGCGGCGGCGGCGGTGGAGGACCTGGTGGTGGTGGTGGTGACCCCTTGGGCAGGATGACGTAGAGCACGGCCTGCTCCTTGTCCATCACGGCCCTGATGCCGCCGGTGCGGACGCTCTTCGGCACCGGGAACGACTTGAGAAACTTCGCCCATCGCGCGCCGCCGCCGTCGCCGACCGGGCGCTCGCCGGCCACCTTGAGCTTCCGGCTCGTGTTGTAGAGCACCTTGAGCTCCTCCTTCATGAACCCTGAAACCAGGGCAAGACAAGACACCTTCACAAGACTGAAAAGTCGCAATGGAGCGGCCGGCCGGCAAAGAGACTGTGGCAATGGCGCCGCACCGGAGACGTCGACGACGAGGGTGTCGGCGTCGGCCGTGCGCGCCCACTCGCACCGGGGCTCGACGGCCGTGTACACGCGGTGGCGCGGCGCCGGCGCGGCCGCCTGCATGGCCGAACTGTGGTTGACAGACGCACAGAGACGCCGCTGCTCTGCCCCCGTGGGATCTTTCAGCGACAAGGATTTGGTTAGGGGTGCATTATAGGGAAGATGACACGATATAACTATTGCGGCGGCGGTGATGGTTGTCGCTAGGCAACTCCTTGCTTTGCTTGCGCTGCTCTCGGATGTTTTGCTTTGGCCACAAGGTGCAATGCACGCACCAAACTCTGGCATGCACTCATTCGATGCAGAGAGAGCAGTAATTTTGTTAACGGAAGCACCGGTCAGCCAGGTTGTTACCACGCAGCAGGGTTGATAAATTTATTTAGCATAAATGAAAGAAGGTACTGTAAGTGGTTGAGTGCAAGAATTTACTTCATCACAGCATTCACAAATTTCGGTAGCAAGTTCACTCACTTTTCTCAGCACATTCTTTTCCTTTTGAGACGAACGATGTTTTTGATAAAGAAAATAACCCAACCCAAAAGTATGCATGTTTCATTTTTTACCTTCATCCATGGACTTTTTTTTATTGACGAAGAAAATGTATTATATATATATTTTAGATTAAACCAAATTATCACAATCATTCTCGGCCAGTTGCCCGCCGATAAGCACACCCAAACATTTGTTTCCAAAAGCCCCCATATATTAATTAATTAAAGACTTTATTACACTCATCTCTTACATCATACACCATGCAGTGCGGAAAACTATTAACATGGATCCATCTAATCTATTATCAAAACTAAACTTCGCTAGCTGGTGTGCCACCACATTGGCTAGGCGGCTAGTCTTAGAAACATGTAAGCTTGAGAGAAGCTTGGAGATACTCGACGCTTCCTTCTTCAGATTAATAGGTATGATCCGTCCAGGTTCTCGTTTGCCAGAAACGATGCCACAAAAGCACAACCAATTTCCAAAATAATTTGATCGTTAAGGGATATACCTATACAGAGCACACCCGGACATTGGTTAAACACTTACAAACTACTCTAAACCTCAAAGAATGGGTGTCCTTCGTCCTTCCATAAGTTCAAAGCCCCCCTTCATGTCCACAAACGTAGATTATCAAGGGTGACTCCAGCCCTACGGTGTGGGGGTGCACTAATGGGCTATTTTGCAGCGGATGCTCTTGTGTTGCCCAGCCAACATCGACTCGATGGGTGGTGGTGCTCCGTTAGGCGGGGATCAAGGATGCCAGTGAAGCGGTCCCCAGATTATGATGCCGAAGAGTTTTCTCCGCCGGCTTTGGGTGAAAATTCGTGGTGGTGGCGGTAGGATGTCATGAATCAAGGCGACGGCGTGGCAGCGGTCACGCTTGGGGGTGGTTCGGGATAGCCATGGCATAATGTGGTGTTGTGGTGGTCTGCCGGCCTTGGTGGTGCATGTTGGCAGCGGCGAGTTGCATGTGATACATTCCTACTGTGGCGGATGGTCAGACATGATGATGTAGCGGTATGGGCTTGGTGAACTCCAGGCGAAAGCCTAGCACCAATCTCGGTCGATGACGACCACAACAATGTCCTAGGACGTCCTTACCCTCTTTGGAGGCCTCATCAGGGAGCCCCTTCATCTCCCTTGGCATTTGGATCTTGAGCTCTCCAAGTGAAAACCCAAGTTTCGTCTTTGGTCGGAGGTGGCAACATTCCCATCATCCCCCCATGGGGGTGTCACCTTGGAGGTCCGGTTCTATATGGCATTGGTGGCTTGTGTCATCATGTAGTTTCATCGTCAGCTAGGCATGTGCGTGGCCACGAGGCCGGTGTGTAAGTCAGATCGGCGGTCCAGAGAGTGCCTCGGTGTTTTTGGTATCGGGTCTGGTCGCGTGCGTGGTAGATTCGCCGGCTCATGTGGTGCATAGCCTTGAGGCTGGATTCTATTTCCTAGGTTTGTATGCCGAAGTGCCGGCTCCAGATCATGTGGTAGGGTGTCGACTTTGCCCACTTCGATGGTAGAGTCATTGACTGGTCTGGGGCGCACTGTTAGTCGTCTTCTCTTCTGGAGCCTCCAAACCAGGCGATGTTTCTTCCCAGGTGTTCTTCTTTTCGTATGGAAGGTTCCCCTAACGTCCCAACATATTTTCAACCACAATTAATTTTTCCCCAAATAATGCTCCAAATCTCCTAATTCTGGAGATCTAGTGAAATCGAGTCAATTGCAAGAAACCACCACATTTGTGGCTAGGTTTGCAGAAAACCACCAACTCGTTAATCCGTTGCAAAAAAACACCATAAAATCACGTAACTCGTTGCAAAAAGCACTGATCGGGTGATTTCGCCCGTTTGATCGCTTTCTGACAGAGTGGGGCCTGGCTGTCAAGAGCTGAGTTGGCAAAACATTGACACACACATCCCCTAGATCTTTTAAAAAGTGCAATCAGCCCCCTCGGTGTGGACAACCGCAGCGCACTGGCCCTGCTGTCCGGTAGGCACGGCGGCGCCCTCGTCGGCGTCGGAGCGGGTACGACCGCGGTAGAGGATGAGGAGGCGGCCGGGGTGTGCGCATTTTCGAGGTTTTGGCCTGCCGGTGCTGTAGCGATGTGGAGCACGCGTTGGGAGCCGAAGCAGAGGAGCGGCACCCTCCTCCTATGATGTGGCCGAGGAAGAGGGTGGAGGGGGAGGAGGCGACGAGCTCCACCTGCTCGACAAGCCATTCCCGTCGCCCTCCTCCATGGAAGAGGATGAGCTCGAGCCGGAGGGCGCTCTTGCGCTGCCACGGCAGAAGTGCTCGCGCCCTACCTCAACTTCTTCCAGGTGAACAACGCCGACGCGGCCATGGCTGCAGCACCTCCCCTCGATGGATCCCGTCTCAACCGAGCTCAGGACACGGCGGCTCAGGACATCGACGGCACGGCGGCTCAGGGCGTCTGCGCCATCGAGGGAGGACAGCGGGTGGGCTTCCGGTGGCGGCACGAGAGCCGGTGGGGGCGGCGCGACGACGGGAGCCGGTAGTAGCAGGTTGGAGCAAGGCACGGCGGCTCAGGGCGTCTGCGCCATCGAGAGCAGGGGATTGGGAGGGGTGCCAAGTCAACACCTTACAACTCGGTCCTACCTGTCAGAAAGTGATTAAATGAGCCAAATCACCCGATCAGTACTTTTTGTAACAAGTTTGCTGCTAACGCATTGCTTTTTTACAACGGATTAACGAGTTGATGGTTTTCTGCAAACCAAACCACAAATGTGGTGGTTTTCTGCAATTGACTCGGTGAAATCAGACAAAGACGGGCAAGCGACCGATGTAAAATGCAGAAAATCCTAGCTCTACGGTGCAAAAGCAATAAGTAAAACTTGTTACACAATGCACTAATCAATCTCCCACTGTCATAGTGCCACTACCTATCCTTATACCCTCCGGGTGCCTACTCAGGGCAACGGGGCGCGGGACCCTGATGTCCCTTACTCACCGTCACCGACATGGTCATGTCCAAACCTTTCATGTTAGCATACTCGACCTGAACCCCAAACGGGTTCGCCATTGTAGTTGTGGAGAAGAAAGTAAATTGATTGCATAACATTTTATTTCATCAAGTTTGATCGACCAACCATGCATGGCTCTGTAATCTGTTACAAACAACAACACACACATATATAGTATATACTTGCATTTTTTTTGCGGGAATATATACTTGCATTTTACTCGAGAGCCTCCATATATTCACCACTACCTCCCCACACGTACGAACTTTCACCCAGTCGTCTCGTCTCACGCCTCAAATGCTTCGCACCAGCTGCTGCATGCCCGATGTCGATCGATCACAGTTCACATCTCGTCGCCGTAGCTCCCGGCATTCCCGCCGCCGGAAGCAGCGGCGCTCAGGTTGCGCCACACGTACACCGTGATCCCGACGAGCACCAGCGCCGCCACGGCCACGTTCAGCAGCAGCCCGCGGTTGGCGGGCACGGGCCTCCTCCGCCGCGCCATGTCCATCATCCTCTCCGTCTCCCTCTCCTCCGCCATCTTCCTGTCCTCCTCCATCTTCCCTCTCGCCTCCCTCTCCATCCGCTTCTTCTCCTCCTCCTCGGCCGCGTCTTGCTGTTTCCTCGCCATGGCCTCCTCTTGCGGCTTCTTGGCCTCCTCCCTCACCCACTCCCCCGTCGGCTTCGGGAAGGCGGGCAGCTCGGGCTTCGCGGTGGCAGCGGCTCCGTCGTGCTTGTTCAGGGTCTCCAACTCCGGCGCCGGTGCCGGCACGGGAGGCGCGGGCCTAGCCGGCGCGGGAATGTCCGCCGGCTTCCGTGGCAGCGACGGCCTGCGGTCAGTGAAGGGCTTCTGGGAAGGGACGACGGGGGGCGGCGCCGTGGCGGCCGGCTTGGCGGGCTCGGGGAGCGCCGGCGGCGGCTTCTGGGACGGCGCCGCGTAGGGCCTCCTGGGCTCGGGCTTGGGCGTCGCCGGCGCCGGCAACACCGGCTGCACCGGCGCGGGCGAAGGGTGCTTCTTGGGGAGCGTGATGGTGAGCGCCTCGTTCTCGAACTTGGCGCGGATGCCGTCGACGTTGCAGTCGGAGGAGCTGCAGGTCCTTCTGGAAGCGGCTCCACCTGCCGCCCTCCACCGGCCGCTCGCCGCGCGTGCGCAGGTGCCCGTGGTTGTCCACCAGCACCCTGATCTCCTCCCTCTTGAACCCTGCAGCCAATAACCCATCACCCATCACACACCCGCCATTGTTTGCTCGACTAACCATACGACGTGAGTTGCATGCATGCCTGGGACGATGATCTTGATCTTGACGAAGCTGGCGTCGGCGGAGTGGCTCCACTCGACGACGGGGGTGTACTCCTCGTAGGTGCGGTTGATGGCCCGGTCCATGGCTGCCGCCGGCACCTCCTTCTCGATCGATCTCCCAAACGACAAACCCGATGAACGAACGAATGCTTGCGGTGATGGTGATGGCGGTGGTGAGTGATGCCGGTCGCCTTTTGCCGTGGAGATGTATATGTAGCTCCCTCACAGCTCAGGAGGAGTCAGAAGAGGAGGAGAAGAATAGATTCTTGGAAGGAAGAAGGATCGGACATGGCTTGGCTTGGCGGACAAGTGATATTTTCTCCATCGATTGGTGTTTCTCCCGGCGTCGGCGACGCAAACCCCCAGCAAAGTGAAGTATTATTCCTTGCTTGGTTTTCGGCCGGGGTGAGGGAAAAACATCCATGTCCATGTGGGTTTGCTGCAGAGGTTGGTCCAGGCCTCAAGAGAAGCATATTGGGTGGGGTTTTTCCCCTCTTTTTTTTTCTTGCTTTCTTGAGTGATGAGTGTATAGTAGGGTAGGTATTATTTAGGACCGTGCGCGATTCGATCTTCGGGTTCGAACTTTTCAACCTTTGATTGACATGCTGATATTCGAACTGGAAAATTCGCAGATTTTTCAAATGTCTGCTTGCAGGAATTGGCCAACCCATATGTGTGGTTTCCCTGTTCTTCAGGCGATCTTTGGGTTCTTGGGATTTTAATTTGCCGATTTCGTCAGGTTCTTGAGGTTGGTTCTAATTTGTGAATTTCGTCGATTTGCAATCATTCATCCTAGACAATGGTGATTTCTCAAAGCGCTTTATCTGATTCAGCAAAAGGATGCGTCGACCGACGAGGACGCATGCCAAACAGTTGGGAACAGTAAAGTGTCACAACTGAAACAATTTTTGATACAGAAGCAAAACGGCGTCACACGCTCTACCACAAGCAGACTCAAGGTACAACACCCGACTCAGCATCGAATCCTTTACTACAGCGAAATTGTTTGTATGTCGTACGAGAAAATCAACTCTGAATATCTTTGCTTGTATACATGAGCAGAAACCCCGACCATCGTTCAACTATGAATCATCTCTTTGCATGTCTTCACAGTGGCGACAATGGGTCCCGCCAGATGTACACGAAGAGGATGCTACTTGAATTTCATCGCCTTGTTTGTGAGAAACATCAACATACAGTTCAGGTGTGTCCACGGCCTCCGCACGTGGAGCACATGATGCTTCCAGTTCCTCCGCAGCCTACAGCAATCGCGCAACAAACCATGTATCATCCATATAGCGGCGTATAAAAGGTCACTGCAGAAATCAGAAATGGCTGTCAAGCTTGCTTACCTAGGCATCTGACCTTTACGATGATTCCCTGGCTCTCCATTATCGAGTCGACATACAAGCCTGAACCAGCACAGGTTGCGCACAGCACAGCACCTTTAGTTTCGCAGCGCACGCATGGGGGGTTCTTCCCAACCTCCTTCTTTTCCAAATCTAGGCCAGCTGGTTTCCCAATATTCTCCTCTGGAACAGCTTTGTCGTAGCAGAACAGTGCTTCGAGGCTACTCTTGCTTCTCTGCAGGTCATTAATTGCGCTTGCCCTGATCTGCATTGGCAAGAAAATTTGTAAATCTCTTAACATGAACTGCCACTATCAGATTGGATGTCACTTAGCTAGTCAGGCCACATCAGGCAACAGAACTGAGACGAATGAAGTATGAGGAAAATCAACACACTTAGCTAGTCAGGCCACATCACGCATCAGAACCGAGACGAATTTAGTAAGAGGAAAATCAACACGCTTGGCTAGTCAGGCCACATCACGCAACAGAACCGAGACGAATGAAGTACGAGGAATATCAACACCCATATGGAAGTAAGAGGCTGAGAGCTATTAATCCAACTTCCTGGCTCCAGTAAGTAGATTGTTAGTAGACTGATGCGGGAATGGAGGACACTCACTATGAATAATTAACCAACAGAACTGGGTGGAATTATCTAGAAAAGGATGCTGTTGTTGTTGCTCTCCCAGTGTTTTCAATGTGGAGTATTATAGGTAACAAGGTCTAGCTAGGGTGAAGACAAGAAGTAAAGCATTATTTGTTACCATAGAAGACAATAGAAATGGGTCCAGATTTGCTTGACATAACAAAAACAGCTTGGCTTCCAAAACCACACATAATAGATTAGATCCTTTCAGGACAAGGTTGCATCCTATATATACTTCCGCACCAACAACTAATGTTGGTTACCACTGAATAGTACTTACATGCCGGACACACTTTTCTATAAGAGGAACTTCCGAAAATAGGAGATCAGCTAGGTGGAAATTGGCCATGCGCACAAGGCATTATAGTTTTGTTTCACAACCCAAAAGGATGCTGTTGTTGTTGCACTCCCAGCGTTTTCAATGTGCACTATTATGGGTAACAAGGTCTAGGTAGGGTGAAGACAAGAAGCTAAGCATTATTCACTACCGTACAGGACGACAAAATGGGTCCAGATTAGCCTGACATAATAACAACAGATCGACTTCCAAAACCGCAGATAATGGATTAGATCCTTTAAAGAGAAGGTTGCATCCTATATATACTTACGCACCAACAACTAATGTTGGTTGCCACTGAATGATACTTACATCCCGGATACACTTGTTTGTCTATAAGAGAAACTTCCGAAAACAGAAGATCAGATAGGTGGAAATGGACCATGCTCACAAGGCATTCTAATTTTTGTCTCACACCCAAAAGCAGACAATCCAAGGTGATTCCATTTCCACCTGGATAATTCCAGATCTATATTCTCTGCTGCTAACTCACCCACATTTTCATGTTTGCAATGCTACAACCTACCTATCACTTTTACCAGAAATAGCTCTGACATTTCATAGTGCTGTATTTGTGCATAAGATTATATATATCATTAAAGGGAGCAGATGAATGCTTCACGGTTTCTGTCATACGATTCGACAACACTTGACCAATCGACAGTCAAATGTAGTTATTTGAACAAGCACAGGACAAATAGCTCATGCTCATAACCTGGTATGAAAACAGCTTTGATTGATTCTCGTTCCATCCTGTCCACACACATGCAAATATCATTTCGTGGGGGTGCATAGGAACCAATCTTACTTGGCAGGCATTTTAACCGTTCCAGAAAGTGCGGTGCATATGATGGAATGCACCAACTCCTAGCCTATTCGAATTCGACCATGGTCACTGCAAAAGCTTATTACTCGTGCAGTCGTGCTCACTTCTGTAACTTGGCCTCATTATCACAGGCTACGAATTCAGAATCCCCCCTCTGCCTTAGAGTACACTAGATAAGTGCTAAACCTAGGGAGCAAACAAGCCCTACCTCCTTCACCTGCCATTCCACTGAGAAATCAGTGAAAAATTATAGAGCAGAAGCTCAGCAGAATGCACCAAATCGCCAAAATTCCATCCCAGCAACCTCCAGAAGCAGCAACCGGGAGGGAAGCGTCGGGCCTACACGCTTAACGTCCCCCGCAACCCACAAGATAGGGGAGGAGGGAAGCACCGAGGGTATGGAGAGGGCACCGCACCTTGGCGGAGACCGCGCGGGCGGCGGGCCGGGCCGAAGGGAGCAGCCGCCGCAGCCGCAGGGACCCTCCGCCGCGGCGGGGCGGCGCCGTCGAGGCGGCGGGCGGCGGGCGGAGCCTGGCTGAGACCTCCAGCGGCGGGCACGCGCTCCGGTTGGTGGGGAATTTTCACCCTCGCCTCGCCTCCGTCGCCGTCGCCAGTGGGGGGTGGGGGAGAAGAAGAGGGGCGGAGCTCCTCGGATTGTTCGTCGCCTTCCCCAGATTTCCAAAGCCGAGCTTCGGTTTCGTCGCCCGGACACAAACCTGGTCAGATGGGCCGGACCCGCACCGCCCGGCCCGGCCTGGGTTATACGGGCCAGGCCCGGCCAGGCCCAGGCAGGCACGGTAACTACCTGGGCCGTCCCGGGCAGGCACGCGTGCTGGCCTCCCTGGCCCAGGCACGGCACTACAATTAAACGGGCCGGCCCATCGGCACATTTAGCCGTGAACCCACATATTATTCGGTCTATTGGCCTATAATAAAAACAATGAGTCGTGCCATGCCAGCACGCGTGCCCAGCCTCCAGATGCAGGCACGGCCCTAGGCGCCACGTGCCGAGTATGACCCGATTAACCAGGTGTCGTGCCAGCCCGTCACGGGCAGGGCACGTGTGCTAACAAGCCGGCCTGCTAGGCAGAGCCCAGTTGGCTAGGTTTGTCCGGACACGCGGGGATCTCACATGTGGTGCCCACTATATTGCCCACAACGTAACCGATAGCTTGAAAGATTCCTCATGTGATAGTGTGTTCCATCATTGAGAAGCGCTCGGTTCCATAGTTTTGCAAAGGTGCTCTGCCAGTTCACTGTCCACAAGAGCCCATGTGCACCTTGCCATTGTGCATTCAAGCAACACATGTCTCCAGGAATCCGCAGCTCCGCACAAGGCGCAGACACTGGTCGTTGATATTTTTTTGTGCGCCCAAACGTCCTCGGTTGGTATCGAATGCTTTGCTAATCTCTACATGAACAGGCGTGTTTTTTATCTGGAACTGGTGTTTTCCATAACCGTTTCTATGATTCTTAATATCCGTCGATGCTTGAAGATCTAGAGGAACCATCTAACCAAGCTTTGCGTCTCAATTTCTTTGCAATCATCATCTTGTACGCTGACCTGACCATGAAGCAGCAGCTTTTTTCAAAGTTCCACACCCAGCTATCTTCAACCCCCTGGTACCTGCAGACCAAACAAGGTAGTGCAACACTTTCGCAGAAGTATCCCAATGAGTAATCGTCCAAACAAAGAGTGAAGGAGTGTATTTATGGAGGCTTTTCTGTCACACACAAGGTCTCACAGCTATTGTGTGAAGTACTGCTTGAGCTTCTGCAAATACTATTACTGTCGTAGGTAAACGATAAACTAAAAATGCTAGTAAAAACAGGATTTAATGATGTCTACTAAATAACTAAATAAAGTAAATAACAAGAGCTTAAAATGTAAACGGTGTTTCCTGAAATGAAGAGATTAGGTGCGGAGAGATTTCAGTTCATGGTAAGAATATATGAAGTGTGCCAGTGCGACGGTAATACCAGTTACCTTGTATTGTACTCATAGCATTTGATATAAACTTTCTATAGGCGGTCATGAAACTCCTCCACTAGGGGTTACATTTCATTCTATGGTCCTGCTTCTCGGTTGCCACAGAGTGGTCATTTCCACAATTAAGGTCGTAAGACCGGAATGAAGCATTAAGTTCAATGGATAACCGTTATCTCATATTGTGTTTGGTTCTCATAGATATCTCTACCTATCATATCATAGATCACAGAGTTCCTAAACAATATGTGTTACCTGTGTAGGTCTTGAGATCATGTTGCGTGGGCCCTTAAATTGGACAACACGCATAGAGTTCATCATAGTATAACAACATACTAAATAGATTATACTACTACGAATTCAAATGACGACATATAGGATAGGCACATATCAATCATACCACTCACCTACATCTCCCACACCTAGGGGAATTACTCACACATCATAAGAGAGGAATCAATCACAACAGAGAGAAAAACCATGAAAACCATATCGATAAATATCGAGGGGGTCCACAATGAGAACAAATGGTACTCAAATAGTCTTGATCTCAGATGAGATGGAGTAGAAATTACAAGTTCCAATCCCTCTTACAATGGTGAAGGAGGTGATGATGATAATGGAGATGAAAGGACCAAAAACTACGATGATCTTCCGCTCTCCTCTTCTGGATGGTGTGGCGGCGGCTAGGGTTCTCTTCCCCCCGTGGTCCCTTCACGAAAGTTGCTTTGTATAGATGAGGAGGGGCCATGCGCATTCCAAACGACCGCTCAAACGAGTGCGTACGGTCGTATGAAACACTTTCTTTCACTCTGGTGCGCGTGTTGACAGTGCTCTCTTCAGCAAAGTTGCACCAATTGACTTGATTCACTAGTAGAAAAAGGGCCATTTGTCTCGGTTCGTAAGGCCCATTTGTCCCGGTTGAGGAACCGGGACTAAAGGGTCGGTACTAAAGCCCTATACCTTTAGTCCCGGTTCTTATACCAACCGGGACCAAAGGCCCTCCTACCTGGGCTCGCCGCAGCGGCCACGTGGAGGCCCATCTGTCCCGGTTGGTAGCACCAACCGGGACCAAAAGGCATCCACGCGTCAGCAGCTGGCAGGAGCCGAGGTTTTGTTTTTTCTGAAAGGAGGTGGGTTTAGGGGGTTAATTTAGGGTGTTAGCTAGCTAATAGAGAGAAGTGTCCTCTCTTATCTCCGTGCTTGGTTTACCAACGCTATCATATATGCCTAAACATGGCTTAGATTGAAGTGAAGGCAACATGTGGTGCATGTGAAAGTAATACTAATCCTAACTTGATCAAGTTTGGATTAGTACTACTTCGACATGCACCACATGGTGCCTTCACTTCAATCAATCCATGTTCATTTCACCCAACGATATATAATAACTCTTCATGCTCGCATCATGCATCATCATAATAACAAGTCCTACTAATCATCATCATACCAACTTCTACTCGTTATTAATAACAAGTCATACGATCGTCATCCTCATAGTTATCGAACCAACCCTACTTAATTGTTCTTAGCACATGATCATCAGTATTAGGTAGGACCTAAATACCCTCTTTAAGGTAAAATAGCATAAAACAATATAGGCCATGACTCTCCATTATGGAGAATGGAGATCATCCTATCTTCAATTCTTGCGCTTCGCTTCATTTTGCTTCCAAGAACCTCCTTACGACTGTCCATACATTTTTTTCATTCTTTGATTAGTATGTGTCCACCGGTTTTAGAAATCCGGTATGGACAGGTGAGATTCATAGGATGACCTAGCTGTATGTTCAAAACATCAAGGTGACCATTCGGATACATCAGATGAGGCACACAATCCATCGGAATTTTCTGTTGAAAAACATAGTAATAACTCGTAGTTAGAAATGATGTACTAGTTTTAGAAGTATGCAAAAGATGCACAGATGTCGTAATAGTAAAAAATCTTACCAGGGTATCTTCATAGAAGTTACCGTGGTTCAACACGTGCACTAGTGGCATGTATTGACCATAATTTGGAGGAGTATCATAATAGGTATTGTAATTCTCAAGGTCAGTACAAAATGCGATCAGATGATTTTCTCTCTGATAAGTTAATTGAGACCATCGGTGTAGTGGGTTTTGTCTACCATCTTCCGCACATTGTTTGAAGAATGAAAATAAGCTGTCAATGGAAATAAGATGTCAACTATTTTGAAATAAATAATATAAATTAGTTAATAACTATGTTTGAGAAACTCACATAGCGGTAGAATTGAAAGCGTATCAACAAGGACCCAAATGTCCATATTTTTTTGCTCAATGTCAGGATCACCAAGATTCATGGTGACAGGCATATCCTCATAAAAACCATACATCTTGCAAAGTGCTTCTCAATTTGGGCAACCAAAATGGCTTACGCTCTGAGAATTGTATAGATTTACTTCAAAATCCATACCATGATGGGTCCTTAGGTGAATTTTCTTTGTTTCGAAATTTCCATGGTCTTCAAAACCCATCCTGTACAAGACATAACGTCTTGCATGGCATGGGATAAGCTAGTCAAATTGTAAAAGATGAAATTTACATGTTGAAATAGTTGAAGTCGTGCTTAATTAATTACGAAAAAAAAACACTTGTCGTCGTTGCGTACCGTTTCAACATCGAAGGTCTCCTGGAGCTTAATGTTAAAGTGCCGACCTTCGTCCAGGTGTGGCCTATCGCACAGATCTCGGTCGTCGTTGCACCAGTCGCACTCCCCCGGGTGACTTTCATCGTCCGAATACGACATTTCCTATGCTCATAATTCAAAGATTAAATTTGTACAATTAAATATATATACTACAAAAACTAAATTAGATCATTATTATTTATCACGGGTTGACTATCGGCCTGTCGAGTCTTTTCTTGAAAACTCTCAGCTCACGTGGTGTATATATCCGACCGTCGGTGATGGTAGCTCCTCCTTTCGTTCCCGAGTGCATTACACCAAATTGCCACCACACGGGAACAAAGGAGAAGCTACCCCACGACAACAGTCAGGATTCTTCGTCCTCTAATATATGATGGAGCCTCGACAGATTTAAAGTCAACCCGAAATATCGTTTAATTATCTTTCTAAAAAAGGACATATCGTTTAACTAAAAAATAAACTAGTTCTATTAATTTTCTTACTAAAAATAAACTACTTCTATAGTAAAATAAACTAGTTTTATTAAATCAACTATTCAACTAAGCACTCCCGCAAAAAAAAAACTATTCAACTAAGCACTTACTATAAATAAAACAAAGTAGTACTTACTAAAAATAAACTACTTCAATAGTAAAATAAACTAGTTTTATTAAATCAACTAGTTCAATTAAGCACTTACTATAAATAAAATAAAGTAGTACTTACTAAAATAAGCTACTTCTATAGTAAAATAAACTAGTTTTATTAAATCAACTAGTTCAACTAAGCACTTAGTATAAATAAAATAATGTAGTACTTACTAAAAATAAACTACTTCAATAATAAATTAAACTAGTTTTATTAAATCAACTAGTTCAACTAAGCACTTACTATAAATAAAATAAAGTAGTACTTACTAAAATAAGCTACTTCTATAGTAAAAATAAACTAGTTTTATTAAATCAACTAGTTCAACTAAGCACTTATTATAAATAAAATAAAAGTAGTACTTACTAAAATAAACTACTTTAATAGTAAAATAAACTAGTTTTATTAAATCAACTAGTTCAACTAAGCACTTATTATAAATAAAATAAAGTAGTACTTACTAAAAATAAGCTACTTCTATAGTAATATAAACTAATTTTATTAAATCAACTAGTTCAACTAAGCACTTATTATAAATAAAATAAAGTAGTACTTACTAAAAATAAACTACTTCTATAGTAAAATAAACTAGTTTTATTAAATCAGCTAGTTCAACTAAGAACACTTACTATAAATAAAATAAGGTAGTAGTTACTAAAAATAAACTAGTTTAACTAGTTCTATTATTTTTCTAACTAATTCTATTAAACACTTACTAAAAACATCTAATTCAACTAACCTAAAATAAGGTAGGGAATGCAATGTCGGAATCACTCACTGTGGGGTAATCCCCGCGTCGTCCTGGTACCTTCTGGCGCCTTCCAAAACGTTCTATGTGCTTCCACGGGGCATACGGAGCCGCCGAATCAAATCAACACGAAAATTGAAGCGCGGCGGTATTTTCCCCAGCCTCCGCCTCACTCGACGACACAACACCATAGCAGCACGATTTCATTTCAAATAATTTCAAAAACAAAAAAAAACTTTCTCTCCGCCTTTCTCTAATCCTGAGAAGAGGCGGTTACGAGCGTCAGAGGAGCACGAGAGAGGCCATCCACCCGCCCGCCCTCACGTGTCGGCGCTTGCACCCCATGACACTTGATCTGGGCGTCCATCACACAGCTAGGCCACTCCCCACCCGAAAGGGAGCACCACTTTCTCTAAACCCATTTCTGTTTCATATTTGGGTAACAAAGGTTGCTGTGAAATAGGTTGGTTCACATATTTCTATTGAAATATGAGTTTTTCGTAATTTTCTAGTGAAATGGGTTTGTTTCATATATGAAATGTGAAACATTGAAATTTGAACGTGTTTGAAATGTATGCAAGATTGGTCTAGTTCCAAAGTTCTTAGCATTAGGAATTCAAATATATGAATTATTTCAAAAATGAACTTATAGTTTAAATGATATGGACGGTTTAATTTAGCTAAGGTGAAATAAAAGGGTGGATTTATGTGTGAGAGAAGGGAGAGAGCGGGCCGTCACTAACAAAGGTGGGGCTACTAGCCGTATTTGACGAAGTATATCCCCAGTATAGCAAAAAAGTGAGAATAGAATATTCACAGCGGCACGAATCTAAATGCATGCATGAACGATGGATTGGTTACCGATGCATGACGGAACCGCTCAAAATGAACTTAAAGTCAAACAATATTGTGTTTAAAAATAGGAAAGAAAAGAGGACGGATAGAAATGGAAGGGGTGGAGCATGTTCACGCTAGAGATGAAGACGAGGTTGTGGGTTGGTCTAGTTGATTTCTGAAGGATGATGGATATAGTCCGGGTGGGGATGAGGCCCGGTGTCGACAGCAAGATTCTCCATCAACTCCATTCTAATTAGATTGTTGCAAATCCCACCATCAATGATGATTCAAACACCACATTCTTTGACAACTCTTGTTTGGGACATGTCGTGGTGCTATTTTTCTCAATGTGGCTGCTCAAAACATGTTGTGAAATTAAAATTGTGTATTGATCAGGGGCTTCTGCTCCCATGAGTTCGATGTCATGATCTAGAATGGAGCCATCGAGGTCTTGTTCTTGTTCATGAACCAAAGTCAAAGTTGCGTCATCAAGGTTGTCGTCGTACTCATAGCTCCATCTTGACTAATAGCTCCATCTTGGAAGCATTGGTGACCTCGTGGAAGCAACCGAAGACGATGTTGGGGGAGACTTGAATATAATCTACCCTTAAGTGAGATCGTGGGATCAATAATAATAATCATCATATTTTAACATTTTGAAAATTTTGAAATTATTTGTTGCGTCTGTGAGATGGTCGACTAAAGTGAGCATAGGGGAGAAGTTCGTGTATCAATTCTACAATTAAATCGAATAAGAAAAAGAAGACGAAATCATTGTTGGCAAGCTATGGCCGAATTGACTGACATGAAGATTGTAGGAACTTAAAATCGAACAATATTGTGTTTAAAAATAGGAAAGAAATGAGCACACACTTTAATTTTTTGAGAACAATGTACAATCTTCGCCCCGAAAAACAAGAACAACATACACTTTTCTTTTTGTTGATTGATTGATGAAGAAAACAAATGTACTGTATCATTTTTTTTAGTAACACAATACGTTTTTTTATTGAGAGAGACCGGGCGACACGGTACATAGTTTTCGCAGGAATCCAATGCTGAAAAATCAGGTTCACGCAATTGAACATCATAAACTGCATGTTCAATGTCATCCTCTCTCTATATATTTTCTTATTATTGGCTTCCTTTGTTCTCAATATCAGGTTTTGTGATTGGACTTTTGTTGATGCCACTAATAATTTGTAGCTGTTGGGGAATATGAACTAAAGGGGAGCTCATGGTGCTATGAAGTTGATTTGATGGGAAGTTGCTCTACGCCTGCACTTGCTGCTCAACCAAAATACATGGCTTGGTCAAATTGATGTTCTAGTACATAAATTTTGAAATCCGCAGACATTTTTTAGTACATGAACATTTTTCCAATATACTGTGAACATTTTTTCATACACTGATTTATTTTGTAAATATATGGTGAAAATTGGTGTAATATACACTGAATTTTTGTAAATATACACTGAACATATTTATAATACATGATGAACATTTTTGTAATACACGATGGCCATTTTAAAAACACGTATTGAACATTCTATAACATACGATGAACGGTTTTATAATAATCGATGGACACCTTTTGGAGTTCCGAACATTGTTTTTGGAAACACGAACAATTTTCCAGGAAAAAACAAAACAAAACAAAACAAATGAGAAACCCAGAAAACAAAAAGCAAAGCAAAACAAGACAAAACAGAGAAACCTGCAGAAAAAAAAACGAAAGAGAAAAAGCAAAGAAAGAACCCGGACTGGGCCAGTGGGCGTCGTGGCGAATGTTTTTACAACGGCTACATGGGCCGCTGTCGTGAAAAAGAAGGTCAGTCCATGGGCTGGTTCCGGTACATGTGGCAGCACGCGGGAATCCATCCAATGCCGAAATCGCTCGCCGCGGGAACCCGACGTCGGTCTGGTGCCTTCTGGCGCCTTCCAGAACTCTCTACAAGCTCCCGCGGCCGTCTGATGAGATCAGCACGGAGCACGAACTTCAAAGCACGGCGATATTTTTCTCTCCCCAGCCTCCGCCTCGCCCGACGACGACGGTCCACTGCATTTCATTTGAATTTCAAAAATCGAACGAACGAAAACGGAAAAAGGTTTCTCTACCCCCGAGGCGAGGCGGTTACGTCCCGCGCCAGAGGCCACCCCACCCCCCCTCGCCCTCACGTGCCGCCCTCGCACCCGCGCGGCCGCATCCGGGCCGTCCGCGCTCACAGCTGGCCACTCCACACCCGAACCGACGCCCAGGATGGAGCGAGCGGCGAGCTCGTCGCGCATGGATGAGCGTCCACGGCTCCCCCGGCTATATAAACCCGCCCGCCACTCGCTGCCCCTCCGCCAATCCACCACTCCACCGTCGCGTCACCGCGCCAGAAACCCTAGAGAGAGAGACCACTCCGCCCCTCCCCGCCGATGGGGAGATCCCGCAGCCACCTGCTGGTGGCGAGCCTGCTGCTGCTCGCGGCGCTGCTCCCGGCGGTCGTCGCCGCCGTCGGGCCGCAGCCGGGGCCGCCGTGCGAGCCCACGCTGCTCGCGGAGCAGGTGGCGCTCTTCTGCGCGCCCGGCATGCCCACCGCGCGGTGCTGCGAGCGCGTCGTCCTCGTCGTCGACCTCGGCGTCCCCTGCGTCTGCCGCGTCAGCTCGTCACGGCGGGCCTCAACGTCACCCACCTCGTCGCGCTCTACAGCTCCTGCGGCGGGGCCCACCTCGCCGCCGCCTGCGAAGGTACGTCGCCACCATCCCTCCCTCCCTCTCTCTACGTGCCGATTTCCCGTGCTCGCTTGCCTGCTTACCTAGCGTGTAGTTTCCCATGGCTTCTCGATCGACTCGCTAGAAGCGCTCCGATTTGGGTCTGTTAATTTCCTCGCTGTTCTACTAGATCTGTCGACCTGCGCAGCGCGCGCGCGGCCTAGCTAGCTTCATACCGCTGTACCTCGACATATACGGAACGATTGCCAGGTACGGCAGGTCGTCGGGTTCCTTGTTCTGCTGGATCTGTCGGTACGGCCCGCGGCGCCGGGTTCTCGCCGTTCCCGTGGCGAGCAACCAGGCGGCGCGCGCGCGTACGTCTTTGCTTGTTCTTGGGCGTCGGCGGGTTGCCGCCGTTCCTCGTGGCGAGGAACCGCCGCACACAGCGTAGTTTCTTCGTCGGCCGCGCGCGGGTTCCCGTCGCCCCGCGTGGCATAGATTCGTTACGGCGGTGACTCTCTGGTCCTCTTACTTGTTACGTCGGGTGATTGTTTCTCGAGTTTGCGCAAGTTGAACTGAACTGCGCCCGATAGCACTGCGTTGATTTGGGTTTAGGGTTCGCTCGCGATAGCTCTGCCTCTGCATCTGCCGGTACGGCGCGCGGTCGCCGTCTCCCGTGGCGAGCGACCTGCGCAGCGCGCGCGGCTGTCCCTTGAGATATACGGAGCGATTCAGGGTCTATTGTTTGCATTTCGTCGTCGTAGATGGCATGCAGAACACGCGATTGTTTCATTGATTCTAGATCTGCGCTTGTTCACGCGAGTTACCGCACAGTTTTCTCTCTCCTTGTGCTAGCGGCGTAGAACCATCCTCCGCTATGTATGTAGTGTTGTAAGGGGATGGATCTAGCGGCGTACGTACGTACGCAGATGCAGAGGCCTTTGCGGTCTCTGCTGCTCGAGTTATCTTATCTACTGTCGTTCGACTATGGTACATGCCTGCTTGCTTTTGCTTTCTGCGGTATATATCTTCTGCCTTGTTTTGTTCTGTGCACTACCGTCTTGCTTGGTCAAAACTGAGAACGCTCGCTGTTTGTTTGATCGGCAAGAGCTGGCCGTGCTTTTGGCTCCGCAGTGCATCGCCATGTTGATCCTCTTTTGCCAAACATTTCCGTGTTGATCCTCTGGGGGCGCTGCTTTTTTGCGTGCGGTTTGCGTAGCCTTCCTCTCTCGTGAAAAGAGGTTGGGTCAAACCAAATGGATCGCCTCTTGGCAGAGCAGCAGCAGATAGCTGGCTGTCTCGCAGCTTTGGCAGAATCGGTCTGTGGCCCGCCTGTCACCGTTTCGCTGATGTTTGTTTCTGTCGTCCTGCCACTGTTTCTTTTCTTGTTGCGCACGTAGGTCGTCACCTCCTCCTACCTTTTGCCAGTTTTGTTTACTCTACTTTTGATGTAAATACGGATGAATCGGCTGGTGGTAATTAACTTTGGCTGTTGTTAATTACTGTGGATTTTTGGATGCAGGACCCGCTACCCCTGCCGCCGTCGTCAGCAGCCTCCGTCCACCCGCGCCATCCTCTCCTGCGCCACGACGCACGCCGCGTACGAATCCCTCTGCCCCCTCTCTCCGTTGCTGCTTCTCGCTCTGTACATGACTACTGACTGGGTTTATCTACAGTATGTCCATATGTTAATCAGCCTTTTATACATATATACTACTAACCCGTGATTCGGATCGTTTTGGGCAGACGAGGTACCTCCCCAGTCGCTGTGGAGCGTGAAGCCATCGACCCCACTGCCCCAGGAGAATGACGACGCCCCCGCCCAAAGCAAGTCCATCCCCACCCAGCCGGCCACCTCCCCACCCGCCGCAGCAGGTACCGACACCCTCCACCACCCTTTTTCTCTTCTATGCCTTCTTTCATTGAGCTCTCAGTATAGTTTGATTGGTCCGTGGATGGCTGTTAATTAATTAACTCGCACAGAATAGTTACTACTACGTGGTAGCCCAGACCGGACCTGTCTTCATATCGTCTGGTTTGGGCTTAGTCGGTAGTGCTGATTTGGGTTTAGTCTGTACCTGTCTTGATATCGTCTGGTGTGGTGTGGTTTCACAGGCAATGCGCCGGCTCCATCCCCGCCGCCTCATCACGACAGTGCCGCTGTGCAAGTCTCTCTTGTGCTGGGAAACGTCTTCACGTTTGCTCTCTACCTGACGCCCATGTACGTTCCTAGTATCCCGACCATCCATCTCTTGATTTGCGATATTTGGTGGCACTGAACCATATTTTTTATTTTTTTTTGGCAGTGACATCATGAAGAAGGTCATAAAAGCCGGCAATCTGGGAGAGTACAAGTATGACATATACTTGTATACTCTCAACAGCTGCATGGTATGGATTCTGTATGGTGTTTTGGCTGCCAACCGCGCCATTGTGATCATCAACGGAATTGGTGTTTTCTTCGAGGTAAAATTATTGCACCTTTCCCCTTTTTGGGTTTCCCCTTTTTCAATATACTGCAACAGAAGTGATGGATGAGTTTTCGTTGTAGGCCGTGTACCTAGGGATTTTCCTGTGGTACCTACCTGCTGTGGGTAGAGTGAGGGTCGGGATTGCTCTGGTTGTCATGGCAGGTCTTTTGTCCTTCATCAGTGCTGGGCTGTTTTCGTCCAAGGATCCGCGCGCCGAGAGCTTTCTGGGTATTCTTGCGGGTGCTTCTAGCCTGGCGATGTACTTTGCAGGTCCCATGAGACAGATTGTACGACTCACTGCTTTTCCTTTCTTTAATACTACTACTAGTTCTTTTATCTGGCTAGCTACTAGTTGTGTACGTTCCATTCTAACATTAATACTCTTTTTTCTCAACCCTGCTAGATATCTGCTTGGAGGGCCAAGAACCGCGAGCAATTGTCAGTGTATGTGGCAGGGGGATCCATGCTGAGCGGTGCATTCTGGACGATATATGCGGCGTTGCGCCCTAACTACTATCTCCTTGTAACTTTCTTGTTCCTTTTTCTTGCTAGTACTACTCATATATCTTATGTTGGATGACTTATTCTGCTGGAAGTTAAGTTTCCAATTTTCAACTGCATGCAGGCCGCGAACATCACTGGTATCGCGTCTGGACTGACGCAGGCGCTCCTGTTCCTGTTGCTGAAGTACAAGTACTAGATCAAGCTCCAGGAGGACTTCCGATCCTACGTCTACACCCCCCGAGTGGTTTGAGTACAAGTGCCTCATCGAGTACTCGTTCATCGTTTCCGAGAATTAGTGTTCTGTAGTAATATTTTGCTGTTCATTATGGGTGGAGTGGTTGACGCAGTGGCATACTGTTCCTCAGCATGTGTGCGTTGTACCAAACTGGGCTTCAGTTTGTATCTCTGTTAAATGCCGCGAGTGGCAGACTTGTTTGTTTGCAATTGTTCCTTCATTCTGTTAGCAAACGTCTGGATGACTGTCCGTTGCAACGTATAATTCTAGTCGCCATGATTTGCTTGGGTTTTATAACTTAGTGACTAAACGGCCGACAGTGTTCTTTAGAAAATGTGTTTTTACACCTAAAAATTGATCATCAATACTTACGATTATTTTCTTTTTGTCAAATTCATTAGTTTTTTTGGCCATCAAAATAAACTTTCGCCGATCCCCAAAAAAACATATACTCCCGCCCTAACTATTAATATCAGCTAACCAAACTCAAAGTTTACAAACTTTGACCAAAGTTTATAAAGAACCTATTTGCAACTACAGTACCAACTATATAAAACATGGAAACTACATGTTATGATGAATCCAATGATACATGTTTGGTATTCTACATGCATAATTTTCCTCCACAAACTTGTTCAAATTTTGTGAGTTTTGACTTATCTAAAAATCTATTATGGAACAAAGGGAGTAAGAAAAATCACTCCCACTTCAATAGAAATTGAACTTCCATAACTACTTCCACTAGTTGGAATGTTGGATTAACGGTAGGTCGGTTCACCGGAGCAAAGGATCTTTTTTACCTCTCCGGTGTTTGATCGAACACATTGTGGGTGCAGATGGAGTCGAGGGGGTCATGAGGCACATTGCCCGCCGAAGGGGATGGAGGATGCGCACGTCCTCGTGTTGCAGCCGCCTTCTTACTCAGGCCCTTCAATTGCAAATTCGACCGTCCACGGAATAGCGGGGCACAATCCGCCAGAGGGGGTGGAGGAGGCGCCGGTGGAGTCGACGGAGTCACGAGGCAGATGGCCCGCCAGAGGGGGGTGGAGTCGTCGGAAACGCGGGGCACATGGCCCGCCAGAGAGAGTGGAGGAGGCGCCTGTCCTCGCGCTGCATTCGCCTTCTTCCTCGGTCCCTTAGATTACTAATTCGTTCGTCCGCCGTAGGGGGTGGAGGAGGTGCCCGCCCTCACGCTGCAACCGCCTTCTTTCTCGGGCTCTTCGGTTGCAACTTCGGCCATCTGCTGGAGGGGGTGGAGGAGGTGCACGTCCTCAAGCCATCGAGTGCGGCAGGAGGAAGCATGGCCGCGCCCCAGAAGATGGCGCGACGACAGGCATGGCTCCATGGATGACGTGGTTCCCTTGTCGCTTCTGCTTCGCGCGGGCGGCGACTAGAGTTGGTGCGGCGGCGGGGAACACGACGATGGAAGGACGAGGCGGCAACGACGGGGCCGGTGGCGCATGAGAGGAGAAAAGGGGATTCCAAATTAGTACTATTTGACGTCGTGGGGTAGAGGGGACGCCAAATAGTGCCAAATAGTACTACCTTGGAATCCCCTTCCGAAATATGCAGGCTTTCGTAAAATATTTTTCGGGATGGGCCATAAATTATTTTAGAGGAAGGGGATTCCGAATTAGTAGTATTTGACGTCGGCGCTCTAATTTCTCGTTTATCCTTTCCATCTCCCTCCTCCTCTCCTCCCTTCCCGTGGCGCCGCCTTCTCCGCCCTTTTCTTCGCGTGCGGATGCGAACGCAGCTCCGCCTCCCCGCCTTCCTCACGTTTGGACCGCGCCTCGCATCACCAGCCACCACCAGCGGCAGCGCACGGATCTATGGCGGGGAGAGCAAGGAGCCGCAGCTGGGCGGTTGATCTCCTCGAGCCCTCGTCGTCTTCTCCGTCCCCGGAGGCTCGCAGCGGCCAGAGAAGGCGGACACAGGTGGCATATCCGTGCTGGAGCTCTCACGCTGGCCTGCCCACCTCCACTACCCCCATCTCCGCCCCAATCTTTACCTCCTCCTCCACGGCTTCCGGGCCACGGGGGAGGGGAGTGCCGGCTCCTCCATCCACCTGCAGGCTGCAGCTGGCCAAGCTCTGCCTCAAGCCAGAGCGGACCGCTTGCTGCGGGGACGGTGGATCCATTCACCACCGCACGTATGGTATGGGTATGGCCCCGGGCCCGTGGAGGTGCCGCACTCCGGCGGTGCTCAGAGGAGCAGCCGCAGCCCTCTTCGTCATCGTCGTCCTTCTTTTCCTCGAAGCCGCCGTCGTCCATGTGCTCGTCCTCGCCACCACGGGCGGACGCCCCCTCCAAGCGCAGTTACTCCCCTGCTTCCCTCCGTGCCAGCATTCACCCTCACCATTCACTGCCGCCTGGACTCCGCACGTACTCCCCTGCTCCCCTCCAAGCGTTCTTCCGGTTGGCTTTTCTCTCTATTGCTGTATTCCCTATTTTGCTCATGTGGTGGCGTGGTGCTCCCTTTCGTTTTCTCTTGGTGTTCGTCGGGATAACGCTTGATTTCAATGGCCAGGAACATGCTGCCACCGGATCCAACAGGGAGGAGATTGCTGAGGCGGTTGGTTATTGTTTGGAACTCCCACTCCCACACGTCTTGCAGGTTCATGGCAATCTGGGAGCAGCTGAATGCCCGCCGTTGGCCATGCTGTTCCTTTGCAAGCTGACTATCTAGCTCCAATCTGTTCATGGAGTAATAGGTAAATTCACCAATCCTTATTTTTGAGTTGTTTTGTTACTTCATTTGTAATCTGACGATGGCTTAGTACCGGTTTACCTCTTATTTTTCTGCAGAAAACATTTGGTATTGTAGTGAAACAATAACACTAATGTAAATCGTTAGGATTCTGGAAGTGTAAATAACATAGGAGTACATATCTTTCTTATACAGTGTCCTCACTGAAATCGTTTAGTTGAAACCATGTGAAGAGAAATAAAAGCCTGAAATTAGATGATCATGGCCGCTCGCCTGCCACAGATCGACGGTGAGCAGTGAGATATGCAGATATGGTCTGTTTACTTCTGCTCGGCCATGGTTACTGGTTAGCTAAGCAAGTATTGGCAGAGTTTGTTCTAGAGGCAATCTGTCTCTCTTACATTTAACTGTTAAATTTGGTGGCAAATTTGATTGCATCTTGCCGTAACACGCGTCGCAACCACTGAGAATATAGCCCCCCCACCCCCCCCCCCTTCTGCTTTATTCATTTGTCTATTTTGTTGGATTGTTTTCACACAAGGACCAAGTTATTACTGCAGGTTGTCACTGTGTCATATATCTATATACCAGCCGAATGGGCAATACTCCAGTGACTGAAAGAGCTGACTATATAAAAGCCAGAACTGGATACTTTTATGTGTTGTGTGTACATTTATAAAAATCTGAAGGTGGTCATGATTCTGCTGACCAGTAAACTTTTTCTTCTGTGTGGAGAAGAAAAAATTTGGTACATAATAGAATCGAAGTAATTGATCCTCTTATGTGCACTTGTAGAAATAAAACATAATAGTTTGCAAAGTTGTTCTGATGTCATTTTTGGAAATAGCATTCAGGTAGTCATGCCTGGTTTCCTATGATCCAAATAAGAGTACACCTATCTTTGTTTTAGCATACAGATTTAATGCTGAGAAGTGTATTTTTATTGCTTAGTCAGTGTATCGATAATAGTTTGGTGTATGCAGAATCTTCTTCTCTTATCCAAGCATTTAAGGAAATGTCTTTCCTTCCCGAGCTTATTGACTGCATATCTCCTAGTCTCGCCATCCCATTGCCAGGTACGCTTGATCAGACTGCTGCTCTTTTCCTTTCTTCTACATGCTATACAAATTTTATTTGCAAGGTTGGTTTAGTTGGTTATTCAGGACTGTCAGTGATCTCGGTTACTAGATCTTCATGCTGCATTGCTTTGCCATATCTAGCATCGCGCTAATACCAACGTAGTATGAAATGAGCTCAATTTTCCAAGTCCTGTTATCATGTCACAGTTTGACACATAGGGCAGAGTAGAGTTTTTAGTTACTTTCAGTTCCTATCACTTCTTGGGTCCATGGCATGAGTTTTTGAAATGCACTTAGTAGTTGGTTCATTCTGAGCCTCCGAGACCCAAAATAATAGCTTTTGGTGCATGCGTTTAAATCGGGCAGCTTAGCATTTCGTTTTCAAGTGAAATCACTAGCACATTCTTCAGAATCTTGAACTGTTCAGCTATTCCCGTACAATCATGTTTGACGTTCAAAAGTGTATTGAGTGTGTCTATAGAAGATACCACTACCAACTGCTTACCTATGGTGCTCTTTTCTTCATGGTAGATCTCTATTTTTGTATCTTTGCTTTTGTGTATTATACGAACTTTGCTTGCTCATTTCTAACATCAGTATTGTTTGCCTAATCTTATCCTGATGATGGTCGATGTTTATATTTATGTCCAGCATGTGCATCTTCGTTCCCAAAGTCTGCTTCAGACCATGGACTGCTTGTGGCAAATGGAACCTAGGCAGTTACAGCAGGCAACTGCTTGTGGGCCGGACAATCTCAAGTAAAATTTAGCTTACACCTTTTATGTCTACAAAGTACCAATACTGTTGAGATATCGTATGGACCATAGCCCTTGTCTTTTTTATGTCTAATTTATATTGCAGACCAGCTTCACTGTTAGCATCATGCCCAAGTATGTAGTGCAGTAACAGCAATGTGTTGCTCTGCAACGCGAGCGCCAACACCACAAGTGCTGGCTGCAATGTTTCTTCATGCAGCTATGCAGGATTTGTCAATGTGGGACTATTAAAACTCCGTAAGCAATGTGTTTCTCAATGCTTTTCAGTTAATTGCTGTTTCTGCAATCAAGATTGTTGTATCTTGCCTTTTCAAGATGGACGGACAACATAACTCATTTCAGTTAAATTTTAGCCCCGGTAATGTCAAACAACAGTCTGCAACTCTCATCTCTGAGGACTTGGGTGTTCAGTTAATCGGTGCTCTGGTTATGTACTATATAGCTACACCTGATATAGCCATGCATGTGTGTATGAGGAGCAGCTCTTTATATGCATTTGTTTTGTTAATCACAGTTCATCCTACAGTGAGGCTTATTAATAATTTTGACTTTCCCATCCAATTAGATAGTCTTCTTAGGAGGTTTAAGTGAGTTCTATTTTGGGCTTGTTTGTTTCGAAACATATATAATAGTTCTCACCTCCAATAATTAGATTCTCTCTCTTTATCAGGACAAAGCACTAGGTGCTCTAAACAAGTTCAAAGCAAAAGGTTTCAGGATCCTTATTTGCGCCGACATGGTGAACCAAAGTCTTGACATTCAAGGATTCAATGTAGTTACCAGTTATGATATTCCTGTGAAGTAGCTTTTCTAGATTATCTATTTTGGGTTATCTAACTTCTATTGAGAGTTGCTGCTTCTCAGACTGGGAGATATGAAAGAAACTACAATAACTACTGCTCATCTCTTAGGTAATCTCTCTTTCCCCATCATTTACGACTGTTGATCATATTAGATCGCCTTTTTAGCTGATCTGTTGTAGTTGGTTTGCTGATAACTGTAATTTGGTGATGCATTCCTTTATCCATCTGATGGAGTATCGATGGTTCAATGTGCTTCGTAAAGTCAGTTCCAGCGAGCACGATGTTTCATCATGCATGTCCTTTTTTTCTTCCATGGTACTTGCTTATTTTGGCTATTCTGTCGTGATCTGGTACTTACCTGTCCATCGCGTATGTGTATTTCTCTCACAAAAAAAGCATGTGTACATATAATATTTTAAGTAGTAAAATGTGTTTCCGAGTGAACCATTTGCTTGACTTGTGGCTGTATGCATCGTTCTGATGCAGAGGCCGGGGAGCCCCCCCTTTTCGATTTTTTTTTGCTTGACTTGATGCTCACTAATATCAATAGCTACAAATATACCCTTTATTATGCTCTTCTGCTAATTTAGTTGTTATTCTACTTTTCTGCAGATTACAGAGGATACTTAAGCTATTGGATTTTCTCTACAAATAACCAAAATTTTCCAGTTTGCTTTGGCCTGAGAACATGGTTTAGACCATCTCATCTGTTGTATCTCTACGAAAACTTGGTTCTTTTTTCACTCTATGATATTGTAATAAACTGGTTTTTATCATAGTTGTTGAGTTCAAGCGATGACGATGTTTCTTTTCTGTCTTGCCATTCCTGATGATGCTTCATTTACGGGCACACTAACGTTTGTCACTTGCATGTCATTTCATGTTGATATTTTCAGCTATTGGTCTAACCGGACGAATCTACTTTGTTTGGTATTTGCATGCTCAGGGCAAGAGGGCAAATGGTCGATCCACTGTATATAGTGTGTGCTCTTCGTCACATCTAGAACTGCTCAGCTACAGAGAAAATTTATGCAAGTTGTGCTTTGTACCATACTGCATTGAAAATTTCACCAAGTATTTGATGAATTCTTGGTTATTTAAGTTTGCCTTTTACAAAATAGAGTAAATGAGAAATTTGTTCTATTGTCACAAATCAGTGACTCGTGGTTAGGAGTTCAAAGCAAGATATTATATGCGATACTTGTCCTTTTGTACGAAACTTGGTCTGCAGAAGTGCAATTACCAAAATATCTCTATTTTGCTTAGTCCGGACATGGAGCGCATGCGGGGAGAGATGGAGGGTGCGTGGCTGCGGGATGGGAGTTACTACTCAAAACATAAGTTTACTACAATCATGACCAACAATGTCTAAGATGCCCTCGGTGCCAGAGCCTAACCAAACAGTCGTTAGCAAATCATTACAACAATGTGACTAACAGCAGCATGTCTAACAACTACTGTTTGTTCTATAAATCATCCTTAAAGAGCATTAGCATGAATAAGAATACATATGAGAACGTTATAAATGAACCATATGTGAACGAACAACTAGAATCTAAATTATAAGCCAAAAAAAAAATAGCGCGAAGCAACCTATGAACAAATTTGAAGTATGCTTTTCGTCAATTATCTGCAAGTGAATATGTTTGTATTGCATTTACTAACGATCGACTAAGATGATCGTGGCCCATAACTTTTTTTTGATCAATATCGTTGCACATGTCTTTCTTTGGCGGTACTGTTTGACCAGGTAAATGGAGTTAACACCGGCAGTCAAAGGCTATATGATCCCGGACAGACCGCAGATTAAAGTCCAGGTTCCCATCCCAAAAGACGCCCTCCAAGGCCAAATTCAGTGGTGTGACCCATATGCAAAAAATTAGCACGATTTGATCCTGTTTGAAAAAAAGAAAGTTCGGATCTGACCCTTTTGCCTATTGCCGAAGACGTTGACGGTAGAATATAACGGGTTACCGCCATGGTCAACAACGGTAGGCTTCTGGTAAACATGACGATGTGGCAAGTGGCTACCACCACTGTCTTTGGCGGTAGCACATGTGTCGACCTGAATGCTATGAATATTGTGCGCTGCTACGCTATCATGAAGCAATTGGGTAGCCTAGTAGCTAGCGCAAGCAACGTTGAGGCAAACTGGTCTTGGGTTCGAGTCCTGTTGAAGGCAAATTTTTTTGGTTTGTTTTCTTTTGCCTAATAAAATAAAAAAAACAATCTAAGTAATGTTAGATAAGGATTATTGTCAAAAACATTTCTTTTTAATATCTGTAAATAGTCAATCTTGACCGTTGATTTATTGAGCATAGTTTTGATCTTGTAAATATCATTTACTAAGAGAAGTTTTTTAAGTAATGACAGCATTTTTTTTGTTTTTTTTGCCGAATAAAAATTTAAAAATAGTCTAATTAATGTTAGATATGGATTATTGTCAAAAACAGTTTTTTACTTATCTGTAACTATTCAATCTTGACCGTTGATTGATTGAGCACAGTTTTGACCATGTAAATATCATTTATATAGATATTGACTGAGCATAGTTTTCACCATGTAAATACTATCATTTACAAGAGAATTTTTTTTTAAGGAATGACTGGAAAAGATATTCTCTCTTTTTCCTAAATACAATCACACGATGCATGTTTCCTTATGTACAAGATATGGTGTCGTACGCTAAATAAATTCAATTATTTTTGCTATCGAACCAGTCTATACATTTAATCAATATGTTACTAATCGAGTGAATATTACAATGACATTTAAAGTGTGGATACATATGACATGACACATGTTTGCGTCATGAATAAAAAATATACAGAATCTGATCCAAATCTTCACATAAATTATGAAAGGACATACATGAATATTATTTAGATTACACGCATGTTGAAGTCGTAAGTGCACACATATACTTATGAATATAGTTCACGCACATGAGAGTGCTACTCCAAACATTTCTTTAACATAAGTGCTCCAGACGTATTTTTTAGTATGGTAAAGAAAGAAAGAAAAGGGGAACATTTTCTTGTCTTAGCGCATATCTTGTACATAAGGAAACATGCATCGTTTGATTGTATTTATGAAAAGGAGAGAATATCTTTTCCCGTCATTCCTTAAAAAACACTTCTCTTATAAATGATATTTACATGGTGAAAACTATGCTCAGTCAATCAACAGTCAATATCTATATAAATGATATTTACATGGTCAAAACTGTAGCTGGCCATCTGCCGGCCGGGTCGGGCCGACCAAAGCCCGCGGCAGAAAACCTAGGCCGAGGCCCGAGCTGCCCGCCCAACCGTCGGGCCTGGTTTTGGGCCCAAACCTGGCTCGAAAGTAATAAAGCCCCTTAAGTAAATCGCAAATATGGCTGGCCCGGGCCCGGCCCAGCCTTCGGGCTCAAAATCTAGGCCCGGGCCCGGCCCGAGTGCAGCGTCGGGTCGGGCCGTTCGGGCCGGGCTGGCCCTGGCCAGGACTAGTGAAAACTATGCTCAATCAATCAACGGTCAATATCTTATAAATGATATTTACAGGGTTAAAACTATGCTTATTAGTTACAGATAAGTAAAAGAAATGTGTTTGACAATAATCCATGTCTAACATTAATTAGACTATTTTTTTCATTTATATTGGACAAAAAACAAACAAAAAAATGCTTTCAGAAAGATGTTTTTGACAGTAATCCATGTCTAACATTAATTAGACAATTTCTTTACTTTTATTGGGAAAAAAACCAATTTTTTTTGCTTTCTGAACTGCAGGACTCAATATCTTATAAATGATATTTACATGGTTAAAATTATGCTGGATAGTTACATATAAGTAAAAGAAATGTTTTTGACAATAATCCATGTCTAACATTAATTAGACTATTTTTTTCATTTATATTGGACAAAAAACAAACAAAAAAATGCTTTCAGAAAGATGTTTTTGACAGTAATCCATGTCTAACATTAATTAGACAATTTTTTTACTTTTATTGGGCATTTTTTTTCTTTCTGCAGTGCAGAAATTAAACCAGTGCGCACAAATCGAACCAAGACCGGCTGCTACTACATTGCTCGCACTAGCCACTAGGCCATGCAACTACTTCGTTATAGTATAGCAACACACTCTATGTATAGACTCAGGTCAGCACAGGTGCAACTGCCAAAGGTAGTGGCGGTAGCCACTTTCCATGCCGTCGTCGATCACCCCCGTAAAGCTGGAGCAAGATAGGGCCGGGGTGGGGCGCAAGCAAGCGTTTTCAGGTTCCAGCCCATCCTCCCCACGTTTCCCCTCCAGCTCGGTGGTTCGATCAGAAATGCTATGCTTACGCACAAGACTACCCCTCTTCCGAAAGCTTCTCATGGGCCAAGCCTGCTATCAGGCAGTGAGTGGGAATCAATCCTGAAAGAGAGAAGGTCTAGGAGGATCAATAGACAGAAAGACGCTTCAATTGCCCATTTCTCTCCGCTATTCTTCGCTTAGAAGGGCTTGTGGCTCATGAGGAATGGAGAGACAGATTCTCTATTTGATCTCGAAGTCCTCATATAACACTTCTTTCAGTCGGATCACTTGTTGGAAAATATCGACTGCCTTCCTTGCGCTTCAATTCCTCTTATCCAATCCAACTTCCCCTGGGAGCCAAGCAGAAAAACAAGTCCTCTAGTTATGGATGCAGTACTGACCTCACTAAACTTAGGAAGAACTAATTCAAGTAGAATTACAAATAGCGAGAAGTGGATGAAAAAGGGATCGAGCCTAGCTTGAGGGCACGTAGGCGGTGAATCGGGTTGAAAATGAAAGTCGCCAAAAAGTGGCGGAATGCTCTCGAAACCAATTCACTTGAGTGAGACAGAGGAGAGCGGCCAAATCCGGATTTCGTTTTGCTTCTCCCGGTCGATCGACTCGACTCTTTTCCCTGCCCCCCCGGCCTCTCACTTCGTTTCGTTCTTCCTCTGTACCTAGCCGCACCTGAGCCTGCAACTGCTGCCTCTACTCCGCCTACTTCTTGTGCCGACTTCGCCAGCCTCACGGGAGGGGTTGTAGCGAAAGCTCCGAAGTCCACTTCTTTACCAACTTGAATTCATAAGGAGACCGAACTCTATTCATGCTCAAGTGAACCACGGGTGATGATATTCCGCTGTTCATCATCGTGTTGAGCAGAAGCCTACAGCCATTGGCCATGGCGGTAGCCTATTATATTCCATCCCCAATATCTATGACGGTAGGAAAAAGGTCAGATCTAAACTATTTTTTACAAACAAGGTCAAATTGTGCTAAATTTTCACATAAAGGTTAGAACAATGAATTTGACCGCCCTCCAACCAAGGGGATGAAATAGCAAGAGGCCGTCGCTACCACAGATCAGTCTAAAATTTGCCGGTCAGTGATGAGGTTCTTTTTCACCTCGATGGGACAAAATGTTACTATCATAGACGACCTCATCCTATTTGACTTTCACATGATAATTATTCATCGTTGACACTCATTCAGCCAGTGGTTATCGGTATTTTCTCAAAGGCTATTCGACCGTTTTCCCTCGTTGATCAATGAGAATGTGAAATTGAGACGCATTCACATGTCCGCGTGCGTGGGTTCTCAATGAGCAGCATTGAACTGACGGCACGACAACCATTCAGCTACCGGCAATGATTATCACGGGAACCGACGGCATTAATTCCACGGCTATATAGAAAGGACACGTGTAATATCGTTCGCTCTCATCTTCCCCATCGTCCCTCCTCTAAATCCCCCCGGGTCCATCTGAGAACGTCTCCATGTTGTCAAGTCGCTCCGTTGCCGCACATGAAGGTAAGGAGGAGGACAACACCAAAAAGATCGTAAGAGCATCTCTAGCAGATCCCGCAAACTCGGCTATCTAGAATAGTAACCGTCAGTTTACGGACTAAGGAAAATTTTCTAGCCTGAATTGATCCCGTATATTCGACCATCCCAAAATAAAGAGTGAATTGCAAAAAACCATCATATTTCAAGTTTTGTTTTGGAATTGCCACCACATTCCTTGGGCGCCTAAAAAATCTACCGGTTTTATTGCTAATTTTCTCAATAAACACTAATGATCGATTTGGAGTGAATTAATCCAATTCTGACATACCGGGCCCACTGATCAGTGCCATGTGGCAGTTCAAGTCAACACAAATGGTGTTGACCGTTAAGTTGGACATTGGACCCATCTGTCAGCACACTTGTCTCTCTCAAACCTTCTTCTTCTTCTCTGTGGGACATTCAGTCGAACAGCTTGGATGCGAGGGAGGTTGCAGAGAGGTGGCTCGCTCGCCTACACGCCGCGCTGCCTGTACCAGCTCGCTGGCCTGCGCACACAAGCAGTAGAGGCAAGCAGCAAGTAGCAACGGCAAGCAACAGCAGCACGCATCAAGCTAGCATCCATGAAGTACCACGCGCGCACGAGCAGTACATCCATGGCGAGCTCGGTTCGCGCCACCGGTCGGACAACGATGTGGGACACGACGCTTCTGGGGAAGAGAGGGCGTGAGCCGCCCGTGTCAGGGTCCCATCCACGACTCCCTCTCCTCCTCTCCTTCTCTCACCGGAGTGCCTCCTCCTCAGCCTCTTCCACATCGGCTGCCTCCCTGCGAGCAGAGCGCCGCCGAGCCCTCTACCCTTCTCCCGCTCCAATCACCCTCCTCGTCTCCTCCTCCATCCCACCTCCTACGTCCGCTCGCCCAACCATGGCAGCCTCTTCTTGCACTGGCGCCATGGCCACAGCTCAGGGGCGGCGCGCCCCGCGCGACTCACGGTCCCGCCATGGCCGGCTCACGCCACCGCGTCGTCAAGTCGTTGTGTGGGCCTTCTCTAGCCAGGGAAGACCGCACCACAGGCTTCCTTGCCTCTGCTGCAGGCACCGACACGGTCACCTCCGAGCCCTCTCGTCCATCTCTGTCCTTGCACGCGAGGTGTTCACTGGAATGCCCCTAAGGAGGATAATACGGTTTGAGAGAGACGAAGATGCTGACAGGTGGGCCCTCCATTTAACTTAACGGTCAACACACGGTTTTCACCATTTACTGCCACGTGGCACTGACTAGTGGGCCCGGTATGTCTGAAATTGGATTAATTCGCTCCAAATCAATCATTAGTGTTTATTGAGAAAATTAGCAAGAAAACCGGTAGATTTTTGGGGCGCCCAAGGAATGTGGTGGCAATTCCAAAACAAAACTTGAAATGTGGTAGTTTTTTGCAATTCACTCCAAAATAAATAAATAGTGTATTCCTGCAAACGCGACCCATTTTCGCCATATCTACGGAACCGCCCCTCTTTTTGCCGGATCCCTTTTCCTTGGCGTGAACTCCATTTCCACACTTAGTTCCCGCGTCGCTCCATGCACCTCCCACGGTTCTTCTTGCCCCATTGCCGCGGGCCATCCGTTAGCTCGCGTGAGCTGCGGCTGACCGCCGCCATGGATCCACCTCGGAGCTTAGCGCACGGCCTTGTAGATGGCGGATCTGGTTGGTTCCGGTGATCCTCGAAATTGGTCAAGGTCACCCGTGCGCACAGGAGAAGCGATTTACGCCAATTTTGCTTCAAATAGTAGAGGAAGACGAAAGGCGGCTTTTACTTCTTGGGCCGACCGGGGAGAAGAAAGGGCGATCGGCTTTGCTTCAGGGGAAGGTGTGTTCAATGCCCGCCGATTATTTTGATTCAATTTTGATCGGTGAGGTTCGGTTGAAATTCACAGGCGTGCATTTTTTTGATGGATTGGAGTTTGTCCTTGTCGTCTTCGTCGACGTAGAAGAGATGATCCTCGACGACGATGTTGACAACCTAGTGTTGTTGCATCTCGTGGACGAATTTGAGAAGGGCCTGAAGAAAAAGCGCCACTAATCCGCGGTTGGCCGGCTATGCATTCCCCACAACCGAGCTCTTGGCGACAAGATGCTCATGAAGGACTACCGCCGAGAATGCAGGCATATCGGCTCACCTATTTCAGTGGCGATACCAAATGCGTAAGTCTATTTTAAATGCGCATCGTTGAAGCTTGCAGCGAAATTGCCGTTTTCACTCAACGTAGGAATGCCGCCGGTTTGCTTGGCTTTAGTGCATATCAAAAAATATCAGCGACGATGGGAGTGAATTGCATATAGTGTTTCTGCCAACTACACGGATGAATATCTTCGCATTGGAGAAGATACCACCATCAAATACGCCAGTGTCTTTGCGAAGACAATGATCCTGGTTTTTGGCCGGAAGTACCTTCGAGCTCCAAACGAGGAAGACACAAAGAAGCTCATGGCAATGAACGAATAAAGGGGATGGCCAGGCATGCTAGGTAGTATTGGTTGCATGCATTGAAGGTGGAAGAATTGCCCGGTGGCTTGGTAGGGCAATACACCGGCCACAAACTTAAACCCACCATTGTGCTTGAAGCCATGGCCTCACATGATTTATGGATTTGGCATTGTTTATTTGGTTTGCCGGAGTCTCTTAATGATACCAATGTCTTGCAACGATCTCATATATTTGCTCAGCTAGCTGGTGGCAAAGCTCCTGCTTGCAACTATACCGTCAATGGCCATGACTATACCATGGGGTACCATCTTGCCGACGGTATTTATCCTTCATGATCAACATTTGTGAAGACCATTAGTGACCCTAAAACTAAGAAACACACACACCCACACACACACACACACACACAAAATCCGAAGCACAAGGAGCTGGATAGGTTTACTAGTGCGCCGCAGGGAGAAGAGAGAGAGAGGAGATGGATAGATTTGGAGGAAGGTTCGATGGAGGAAGAGGGTGATTCAACAGAGGAGAGAGAGATGGGTGGCAGTACAGAAGGAAAGAGGAGGGGGAGAACCACCATAGAAATCTGACACCATGGGAGGAGAGGAGAGAGTTTGCTAGAGGAAGAGAGACCGGTCGAATTCACGAGAGACAGGAGACTAGACATGATGTAGCCGCCGGAGGAGGGGCTGAAGATGGAGAAGTTGAGTAAAGCAAAAACAAAGGAAAAGAAGAAGGGCTGAGCCGAAAGCGGGGGATGCCTCTGGATCTCTAGAAAAAGTAGGCAAGATCTATCGCCATGACAACACGCATCGCTCAATGCTTTGTTAGCTTAAATTTCACAAGGCAAAATTCTCTCTAATAGTGAGGCAAATATTAGACCTAGGACTTGTCTTTGGACAGAGCCATGGGGAAATGATTTGAGAATCGATGGAACAAATAAGGGGTGATGAGACCCCAAGAATTCAGAAATCAAGGGAGAGAGGCTCACGATGATTCACAAGATAGGAGGAAATCAAGGACAGAGGGGATTTGGTGCTGGTGATGGAGATCAATATGCTAATAGGAATTCACATGATGGAGGGAGACCAAGAATGGGGGGGGGGGCATAACAAGATGTTCTGCAACAAATGTAAAGACATGAACCACTTGACCAAAGACTGCCCCCTTGGACATTGTGTGATATGTGATAAGAAAAACCATGTTACAGATGAGTGCAACTGGCTGAAGCAAATCAAGCCAGTACCAAAGTTTGTTGGATATGCTGCCAGGGGACTTGGAGTGTTCTTTGGTCTGAGTGCAAAAAGTCTTGGAAATGGAAAACCCAAACCCAATGGCTATAATTACAGTGGTGTCAGGAGTGATCAATGAAACTCAATTGGTAGACAGACTGCATTACATGTTGAATTGGAATTGGCAGTGGAGATGCAAGAGACATGGAGAAAGTGCTTTCTTGGTTAGGTTCCCAAACAAAGGGATACTGGTTGAATTGAGCAAGTGCAATGATTTTACCTTGTTGGGTTCAAAATGTGTGATAAATGTAAAGGGATGGAGCTTTGATTCACAAGCGGTGGGTAAATTGCACACTATTTGGGCTTTATTTGGAAAAGGTTCACAGTGCTTTAGGCACTTTTTGGGATGTGTGTGTTGGCTGCAACTTTTGTGCCTGTGCTGTAAATTTACATGAACACCATTGATAAGTATAAGATTAGATCCAAGATTGAAATAAGAGACTATGAAAAAATTCCATCCTACACTGAAATCACGGATAAAGACTTGATGATATACAAAATTGTTCCTGAACTTGAGTGTGGTAGAGATGGGATGGTATGGAGTGCATAAGAGACAGGAGAATGAGGGAACAGAAGTGGAAAACAGTGAGGGAGACATGAGGAAAAGACATAAAGGAGAAGATGATAATGTGATAGGAAATAAAGAGATGATATCTTTGGGGAGTTTGGGGCTAGCACAATTTGAGGAGCTGAAGAAGAAAAATGAGGAAATAATGAGAATTCAAAAAGATCAAGCTTTGGAGATGGAGGCAAGGAAGAAAGTGGAGACTAGTATGGAAATGATCATGAAAAAAGTGACAGATTTAGAAGAAGACAAGGCAAGACAAAAAGCTCTCAGAATGAAAGAAGAAAAGAAGATCATGGGACTGGAACAAGATAAAAAAGTACTCATGGGACTGATTAATAAACAGCAAAATGTGATTGATAGATGTGTGGACAAGATTGAGATGTGGGAAGCTAGAGAGAAAGAATTGGAGGAGATCACTGATGCTGATTTGAGAATCATGGACACTAATAGAAAGGAGGATGATCACAAAGCCAATGGATTATAATGCTAGCCAAGAATCTGTCTCCTTTGGTACTAAGGTAGGGGTGAAAACAGGAGAAAAAGAGGCAGAAAACAGTGAGACAAAGGAGGAGCAGCTTAGGAGGTGTGGGAGGTTGGCAAGCAAACATGATGCCAAAATTGAAGAACTGGCCAAAGAGAGAGCGACCGCTAAAGATAACTATGGTAAGTTTCAGAACTTGAACTGTCATGATATTTCCTTGCTAGATATGGCAGATAAAATTGGAATTGATCTAGGCTGCTCTATTAACATGATTGAATCTAATCTGGATATCATAGCTAGAATGGAACAATGTAGAAAAGATTTTTATTTGCAACATATTTGTAAAAAAAGAAGAGGAAGGTCAACATGATGAACCTAACCTCATAGATATAGGAGATGTGGATCTCAAGGAAATTTGCTCGATGATGACCACTCGATGCTGAATTAGAGATGGATCATTTCACCCATCTTAAAAGTTTTTTTGCCAAAACAAAAAAGACTAGCTTGAACTCACCATGGTTCTCCTGTGGGAAGACAGCTAGTGTACTTGGGAGGAGAAAAAAGAAAATACAATAATAAGGAAGTATGATAGGAATGTTCTGGAATGTAAGGGGGATTGGAAAAGATAGTAAAAAGAGTTTCATTAAGGAATGCATTATCAATAGGAACTGGATTTTATTGGGATCCAGGAAACTATTAAGGATGTCTTCTCCAAAAGTGAATTACATAATTTGTGTGGGGGGAGAAACTTTGAATGGAAATGATCCCAGCCAAGGGGGAAATCTGGAGGGATCCTAGTGGAATTAATTGTGATAATTTTGAGATTTTTAGTGTAGAAATTGGGATTTATTTTATTAGAACATTGATATATGACAAAAAGAACAAATTTGAATGGAATCTCATAGTAGTTTATGGTGATGCTCAACCATCTGGTAAAAATGCTTATTTATGTAAATGTCCAGATCGTATCATGATAATTCGTCTGTACCAATGATGATAGGGGGCAATTTTAATATTATTAGAAATAGCACTGAAAAAAACAAACCCGCTGGTAATGACCACTGGAGTTTTGTATTCAATGCTATAATTGAACAAGCTAGTTTGAGGAAATTACCTTTGGGGGGTAGGAAGTATATTTGGGTCAATAATCAAGAAGATCCTACATATGAAAAATTGGATAGGGTTCTTATATGTCCTGATTAGGAAGAACACTACCCTTTAACTACTGTTGAGGCTTTAGAAAGAGAGTTATCTGATCACACACCACTGATAGTGGATTCTAGAGAGAAAAAGAATAACAATAAAATATTTAGATTTGAAAATGCTTGGATGCTTAAAGAGGGATTTAGAGAATTTGTATGTAAATTATGGAATGTGCAAATAGTTGGAGACATTTTCGAAAGATCGCAAAAGAAATTGAGAATATTTAGACAAAAAGTGAGAGGATAGATTTTAAACTCAGATGCACTCAATTTTCGCTGCCCCCGGCTGCCCCGCGCCGTCCGTTAGCTCCGCCGCCCCAAGCCGCATCTATTCCACCAACTTTGAGGTGCCCATTTGTCTCCGTGGGCCCGCGGCCGCCGCCGACGCTATGGATCCACCTTGGAGCTTAGCGCACGACCTTGTAGATGGCAGATCCGGTTGGTTCCGGTGATCCTCGAAATTGGTCAAGGTCACCCGTGCGCACCAGAGGAAACGATTTTCGCCAATTTTGCTTCAGCCGTAGAGGAAGACGAAAGGGGCGGCCGGCTTTGCTTCGGCCGACCGGGGAGAAGAAAGGGGCGGTCGGCTTTGCTTCAGGGGAAGGTGTGTTCAATGCCCGCCGATTATTTTGATTCAATTTTGATCGGTGAGGTTCGGTTGAAATTCACGGGCGTGCATTTTTTTGATGGATTGGAGTTTGTCCTTGTCGTCTTCGTCAACGTAGAAGAGATGATCAAGGGCCCGAAGAAAATGCACCACTAATCCACGGTTGGCCGGCTATGCATTCCCCACAACCGAGCTCTCAACGACAAGATGCTCATGAAGGACTACTTTGCCGAGGTACCGACATATCTGGCTCACCTATTTCGTAGGCGATACCAAATGCGTAAGTCTATTTTCGTGCGCATCGTTGAAGCTTGCGAGCAGAATTGCCGTTTTTCACTCAACGTAGGAATGCCGCCGGTTTGCTTGGCGTTAGTGCGTATCAAAAAATATCAGCGGCGATGAGAGTGAATTGCATATAGTGTTTCTTCCAAGTACACGGATGAATATCTTCGCATTGGAGAAGATACCACCATCAAATATGCCAGTGTCTTTGCGAAGACAATGATCCTGGTTTTTGGCCGGAAGTACCTTCGAGCTCCAAACGAGGAAGACACAAAGAAGCTCATGGCAATGAACGAAGAAAGGGGATGGCCATGCATGCTAGGTAGTATTAATTGCATGCATTGAAGTTGGAAGAACTGCCCGGTGGCTTGGTAGGGCAATACACCGGCCACAAACTTAAACCCACCATTGTGCTTGAAGCCATGGCCTCACATGATTTATGGATTTGGCATTGTTTATTTGGTTTGCTGGAGTCTCTTAATGATACCAATGTCTTGCAGCGATCTCATCTATTTGCTCAGCTAGCTGGTGGCAAAGCTCCTGCTTGCAACTATACCGTCAATGGCCATGACTATACCATGGGGTACTATCTTGTCGACGATATTTATCCTTCATGGTCAACATTTGTGAAGACCATTAGTGATCCTAAAACGAAGAAACACACACACACACACACACACACACACACACACACACACACACACACACACACACACACACACACACACACACAAAATCCGAAGCACAAGGAGCTTGCCGAAAATATATTGAAAGGGCATTTGGTGTGTTGCAAACTTGGTTTGCCATTGTTCGAGACCCCGCTCGCTTGAGGGATAAAAATCCCTCAGATACAACATGTCTGCTTGTATAATATTACACAACATGATCATCGAGGATGAAAGGGATTTGAATTTAGAGTTTAATTATGACAATGTTGATAGCCATGTGAAGCCTGCCAGGGACGCATATGAGATCACTGCATTTATTGACACATAGTGGAAGATGGAGAGTCGTGATTCACACAACCAACTCCAGCATGAACTTATTGAGCACCGTTGGCAGCTCTATAGGGGATAGATCCCCATTTTTATTCATTTGTATTTGTGTGTGGTTTTAACAATTTGGTGTTGTAATAATTATTCGAATTTGAACACTGGTTGTAGTGAAAACGACTGTTGTATTATGAATTGTTTTTTGGATCATTTATATTCATATTCTTAATTTATATTATGATTCCATTCGGTTTACCATGTTGAAAATATAGAATTTATAAAGCTATGCAAAAATTGGCGGTACCGCGAGCCCTCCGCGCAGAATAGATCCCGTAAACGTGTCCCGCAAAACATTTGCAGAACTGGTTTACAGGATGTTTCGCCGAAGGGCTCACAATACCGTAAAAAAGAGCCCACGGTACCTAAAAAACAATTACAAGCGCCGGTAAACGATTTTTGCAGGACATGCATAGACCGGATGGTCCGGATGTGCTAGAGTTGCTCTAACCCTCGGTGCCCGATCGGAGAAAGAGATGATCTAAAAGCAGAGGGAGCAAAAGCTGAGCAGGAAGAGGGAAAGCGCTCCTTCAACCAAGGCAACACCGACAACAGCCACTCCTCCATCACGCAGGATGGAAAGGAGTAGGACACCACCAAAAAGATCGTGACCCATGATATCTGGTCGGACAAGGAGATGATCCTAGAGGCGGACTCCTCGATCACGCTATTTCAGTACGCGCCGACGTCCGTCAGTCGCCGTTAGAGGGCCTACCGCCACTGCTGATGGCGGTAGGACGTGCAAACCTCATCAAGCCCTCTGGCGGTAGTCAAAGGGTCGATCCCGAAATAGTTTCAGACAGGGGTCAGATCTCGAATTTCTTTGCAAAATGGGTCAAAACACGAAATTTGACCGGCGGAGGCGCAATGACATGAGGACGAAGCGGAGAAGCACGTCTTCGACAAAGCCAACACGGAGGGGCTTGCCAAAGTGATGTGCGCTATACGCATGGCCTCCAAAGACCCTCTCACATGGCTAAGGATGGAAGTGACCAAGGTCTGAACATTATTTTCTACATTTCAATGCCTACCATCTAACCTCTATAATACGGTTTTTGCTTGTGTCCCCCACCTGAAGGTTACGATGTTCCCGCAGGCTCTCACGTCGCTAGGGCGATTGGCGGTTTCCTAGGGTTGATCGTAGTCTGGATCCGTGATTTTGATTGCCGATCCAATCTTCTCCACCCCCAATCCTGCTAATCCCCCGCTGTCGGTGTCAAAACCGGCGGATCTCGGGTAGGGGGGTCCCGATCTGTGCGTCTTAGGCTGATGGTAACAGGAAGCAAGGGACACAATGTTTACCCAGGTTCGGGCCCTCTCGATGGAGGTAAAACCCTACTTCCTGCTTGATTAATATTGAAGATATGAGTAGTACAAGAGTATATCTACAACGAGATCGTAGAGGCTAAACCCTAGAAGCTAGCCTATGATGATTATGATTGTAATTGTGATCGGCCTTCTAAGGACCAACCTCTCCGGTTTATATAGACACCGGAGAGGGCTAGGGTTTACATGGAGTCAGTTACAAGGAAGGAAATACAATATCCGGATCGCCAAGCTTGTCTTCCACGCAAAGGAGAGTTCCATCCGGATACGGGACGGAGTCTTGAGTCTTGTATCTTCACGCTCCAATAGTCCGGCCGAAGTATGTAGTCCGGCTGTCCGGATACCCCCTAATCCAGGACTCCCTCAAGAGTCTCTGAACCAGGCTTCAATGACGATGAGTCCGACGCGCAGTCTTGTCTTCGACATTGCAAGGAGGATTCCTTCTCCGAATACTCCAAAGTAATTATCGAATACATAGACCGTGTCCGGATCTGCGAGATGACCCTCACACACTATCGTAGGGAACACAACATAAATCTGATCTGCTGGCAATCTTCGTACGCCGCGCCCTTGCATCATGGCCCAGCCCAACACGAACCGGTATTCCTTGGCCCACCTTGACTCGCGTTACGAGGCGGTTTTATTGGCACGTCCTGCCAAAGCAGTGATCGTGTTCCTCCTATTACGGGATTTTCCATCAATATGGGCGTGTGTAACCCCACGACGACCGTTGGTATGACTCCGTGTGCCTTTTAGATAAGTCTCAAGCGGTCACGCTGAGGACCCTTGATATTCACCCCCTTTATAAAGGGGCCGAGGCCTATGCCTATTTTCCACCACCCTTGCGTCTTTTCGCATCTCGAGTTCTAACACCCGAAGACAAAACTCAAACAACCCAGATCCTCCAATATGTCCGGACCCAACTCTCAGGGCCGGTGGGTGGCCTCCTCGATCCAAGAGGAGGACATTGTGAGGCTTAGGGAGGTCGGATATCCGATCGCCGACATCCAAAGACACAGCTTCCGGGCCCAGGCAGGTCATCCCTACGCCGAAGCCCAATGAGAGCGTCGTGTTTGTTCCTCACTTCCTCCGTGGCTTGGGCCTCACCCTTGATCCCTTTGTGAGGGGGCTTATTGTTGGGGAACGTAGTAATTTCAAAAATTTTCCTACGCACACGCAAGACCATGGTGATGGCATAGCAACGAGAGGGGAGAGTGTCTGTCCACGTACCCTCGTAGACCAAAAGCGGAAGCGTTATAACAATGCGGTTGATGTAGTAAATGCGTCTTCACGATCCGACCGATCCAAGTACCGAACGACGGCACCTACGAGTTCAAAGACACGCTCAAATTTCGATGACGATCCCCGGTTTCGATCCAGCAAAGCGTCGGGATGAGTTCCGTCAAGACGACGGGCGCATGGTACGATGATGATGCTCCACCGACGCAGGGCTTCGCCTAAGCTCCGCGGACGATATGACTTCACTGGCCAGGGCTTCGCCTAAGCTCCGCGACGATATGACCGAAGTGGAATATGGTGGAGGGGGCACCAGACACGGCTAAGGAACGATCCGTAGATCAACTTGTGTGTCATGGGGTGCCCCCGCCTGTGATATAAAGGAGCAGGGTGCGGCCAGCCCTTGGGGGCGCGCCGGGCGGAGTCCTACGCCCACCGGGAGTAGGACTCCCCCCCCTCTCCTAGTTGGACTAGGACTTGGGGAGGGGGAAGAGGGAAGGGGCGCCCCTTCTCCTTGTCCTATTCCGGACTAGAGGGGAGGGGGCGCGCAGCCTGCCCCCGGCCGGCCCTTCCTCTTCTCCCTTATGGCCCATCAAGGCCCATTGACCCCCGGGGTTCCGTAACCCGGTGTTCCGGTAACGTCCTGCTTTCATCAGGAACCTTCCAAGTCCAAACATAGGCTTCCAATATATCAATCTTTATGTCTCGACCATTTCGAGACTCCTCGTCATGTCCGTGATCACATCCGGGACTCAACAACCTTCGGTACATCAAAACTTATAAACTCATAATTAACTATCATCAAACGTTAAGCGTATGCGGACCCTTACGGGTTCGAGAACTATGTAGACATGACCTAGAACTATTCTCATCAATAACCAATAGTGGAACCTGGATGCCCATATTGGTTCCTACATATTCTACGAAGATCTTTATCGGTCAAACCGCATAACGACATACGTTGTTCCCTTTGTCATCGGTATGTTACTTACCCGAGATTCGATCGTGGTATCCAATACCTAGTTCAATCTCGCTACGGTAAGTCTCTTTACTCGTTCCGTAATACATCATCTCACAACTAACTCATTAGTTGCAATGCTTGCAAGGCTTATGTGATGTGTATTATCGAGAAGGCCCAGAAGATACCTCTCCGAGCAATCGGAGTGACAAAACCTAATCTCGAAATACGCCAACCCAACATGTACCTTTGGAGACACCTGTAGTACTCCTTTATAATCACCCGATTCGTTGTGACGTTTGGTAGTACCAAAGTGTTCCTCCGTAAACGGGAGTTGCATAATCTCATAGTTACAGGAACATGTATAGGTCATGAAGAAAGCAATAGCAATATACTAAACGATCAAGTGCTAAGCTAATGGAATGGGTCATGTCAGTCACATCATTCTCCTAATGATGTGATCCCATTAATCAAATGACAACACATGTCTATGGTTAGGAAACATAACCATCTTCGATTAATGAGCTAGTCTAGTAGAGGCATACTAGTGACTATCTATTTGTCTATGTATTCACACATGTATTATGTTCCGGTTAATACAATTCTAGCATGAATAATAAACATTTATCATGATATAAGGAAATAAATAATAACTTTATTATTGCCTCTAGGGCACATTTCCTTCAGCCTCCCACTTGCACTAGAGTCAATAATCTAGATTACACAAGAATGATTCTAACACCCATGGAGTCTTGGTCGATCATGTTTTGCTCGTGGAAGAGGCTTAGTCAACGGGTCTGCAACATTCAGATCCGTATGTATTTTGCAAATCTCTATGTCTCCCACTTGGACTTGGTCCCGAATGGAATTGAAGCGCCTCTTGATATGCTTGGTCCTCTTGTGAAATCTGGATTCCTTTGCCAAGGCAATTGCACCAAGATTGTCACGAGAAGATCTTCATTGGTCCCATGCACTAGGTATGACACCTAGATCGGAAATGAACTCTTTCATCCGCACTCCTTAATTTGTCGCTCAAGCAAATATGTACTCCGCTTCACATGTAGATCCCGCCACGATGCTTTGTTTAGAACTGCACCAACCGTGACTCCACCGCTTAATAAAAACACGTATCCGTTTATGCGATTTAGAATCGTCTCGATCAAAGGTCAAAGCTTGCATCGACGTAACCATTTACGACTAGCTCTTTGTCACCTCCATATACGAGAAACATATCCTTAGTCCTTTTCGTGTATTTCAGGATGTTCTTGACCGCTGTCCGATTGGATCCACTCCTGGATTACTTTGGTACCTTCCCGCCAAGCTTATCGCTAAGCATACATCGTGTACGGTACATGCATTGCATACATGATAGAGCCTATGGCTGAAGCATAGGGAACATCTTTCATTTTCTCTCTATCTTCTGCATTGTGGTCGGGCATTGAGTCCGACTCAATCTTACACCTTGTAATACGTGTAAAAACCTTTCTTTGCTCCTCGATCCATTTTGAACTTTTTTCAAAACTTTATCAAGGTATGTGCTTTGTGAAAGTCCAATTAAGCGCCTTGATCTATCTCTATAGATCTTGATGCCCAATATGTAAGCAGCTTCACCGAGGTCTTTCATTGAAAAACTTTTATTCAAGTATCCTTTTATGCTATCCAGAAATTCTATATCATTTCCAATCAATAATATGTCGTCCACATATAATATCGTAAATGCTACAGAGCTCCCACTCACTTTCTTGTAAATACAAAGGCTTCTCCAAAAGTCTCAGATAAAACCATATGCTTTGATCACACTATCAAAGCGCTTATTCCAACTCCGAGAGGCTTGCACTGCACCATAAATTGATCACTGGAGCTTGCACACTTTGTTAGCACCCTTTGGATCAACAAAACCTTCCGTTGCATCATATACAACTCTTCTTATATAAATCCATTCAAGAATGCAGTTTTACATCCATTTGCCAAATTTCATAATCATAAAATGCGGCAATTGCTAACATGATTCGGACAGACTTAAGCATCGCCACGGGTGAGAAAGTCTCATCGTAGTCAACCCCTTGAACTTGTCGAAAACCTTTTGCAACAAGTCGAGCTTTGTAGACGCTACATTACCATCAGCCGCCTTCTTCTTAAAGATCCATTTATTCTCAATGGCTTGCCGATCATCGGGCAAGTCAACCAAAGTCCATACTTTGTTCTCATACATGGATCCCATCTCAGATTTCATGGCTTCCACCATTTCATGAATCTGGGCTCACCATCGCTTCTTCATAGTTTGTAGGCTCGCCATGGTCAAGTAACATGACTTCCGAATAGGATTATCGTACCACTCACGGTGCGTATTTTACTGGTTGACCCACGAAGTTCAGTAGCAACTTGATCTCAAGTTTCATGATCAACATCATTAGTTTCCTCACTAATTGGTGTAGTTGTCACAGAACCATTTCTTGTGGTGAACTACCTTCCAATAAGGGAGCGTATACTGATTATCTCATCAATTTCTACTTTCCTCCCACTCACTTCTTTCGAGAGAAACTCCTTCTCTAGAAAGGATCCGAATTTAGCAACGAAAATCTTGCCTTAAGATCTGTGATAGAAGGTGTACCCAACAGTCTCCTTTGGGTATCCTATGAAGACACATTTCTCCGATTTGGGTTCGAGCTTATCTGGTTGAAGTTTCTTCACATAAGCATCGCAGCCCCAAACTTTAAGAAACGATAACTTTGGTTTCTTGCCAAACCACAGTTCATACGGTGTCGCCTCAATGGACTTAGATGGTGCCCTATTTAACGTGAATGCGGCCGCCTCTAAAGCATATCCCCAAAACGATAGCGGTAAATCAAGTAAAGAGACATCATAGATCGTACCATATCAAGTAAAGCACGATTCTGACGCTCGGACACACCATTTCTCCGTGGTGTTCGGTGGCGTGAGTTGCTAAACTATTCCACATTGTTTCAAATGTAAACCAAACTCAGAATCTCAAATATTCGCCTCCATGATCAGATCGTAGAAACTTTATTTTCTTGTTACGATAATTTTCCACTTCACTCTGAAATTCTTTGAACTTTTCAAATGTTTCAGATTTGTGTTTCATTAAGTAGATATACCCATATCTGCTCAAATCATCTGTGAAGGTGAGAAAATAACGATACCCGCCACGAGCCTCAACATTCATTGGACCACAAACATCAGTATGTATGATTTCCAACAAATCAGTTGCTCGCTCCATAGTTCCGGAGAACGGCGTTTTTAGTCATCTTGCCCATGAGGCACGGTTCGCAAGTACCAAGTGATTCATAATCAAGTCATTCGAAGCTCATCAAGATGGAGTTTCTTCATGCTTTTAATCGATATGAACCAAACGGCGATTGCCACAAATAAGTTGCATTATCATTATCAACTCTGCATCTTTTGGTTTCAACACTATGAATATGTGTATTACTACTATCAAGATTCAATAAAAATAGACCATTCTTCAAGGGTGCATGACCATAAAAGATATTATTCATATAAAATAGAACAACCATTATTCTCTGTCTTAAATGAATAACCGTCTCGCATCAAACAAGATCCAGATATAGTGTTCATGCTTAACGCTGGCACCAAATAACAATTATTTAGGTCTAAAACTAATCCCGATGGTAGATGTAGAGGTAGCATGCCGACCGCGATCACATCGACTTTGGAACCATTTCCCACGCCGCATCGTCACCTCGCCCCTTAGCCAATCTTCGCAATCCGTAGTTCCTGTTTCGAAGTTGCAAATATTAGCAATGTAACCAAAGATCAAATACCTGTGTACTATCATGCGAGTATTAATAAGGTACACATCAATAACATGTATATCACATATACCTTTGATCACCTTTGCCATCCTTCTTATCCGCCAAATACTTGGGGCAGTTCCGCTTCAAAGGTCCAAATTTTGCTTACGGTAAAAACACTTCCGCTTTAGTGCTTAGGTCCGCACTTGGGTTTCTTCTCTTGAGCAGCAACTTTCTTGTCAGTTCTTTTGAAGTTCCCCTTCTTCTTCTTTCCTTTGCCCTTTTTCTTGAAACTAGTGGTCTTGTTGACCATCAACACTTGATGCTCTTTCTTGATTTCTACCTCCGCTGCTTTTTAGCATTGGCGTAAGAGCTCGGAATTGTTTTGGTCATCCCTTGCATATTATAGTTCATCACGAAGCTCTTGTAGCTTGGTGGCGATGATTGGAGAATTTCATTAATGACACTATCATCCGGAAGAGTAACTCCCAGTTGAATCAAGTGATTATTATACCTGACATTTTGAGTATATGTTCACCGATGTAACTATTCTCCTCCATCTTGCAGCTATAGAACTTATTGGAGACTTCATATCTCTCAATCGGGCATTTGCTTGAAATATTAACTTCAACTCCTGGAACATCTCATATGCTCCATGACGTTCAAAAGCGTCGTTGAAGACCCGTTCTAAGGTAGTAGCATGGGCACATCGAACTATAGAGTAGTCATCGCTTTGCTCGCCAGACGCTCACAACTTCGGCGTTGTTCTCGCAAAGAGGTTCGGCACCCAGCCGGTGCTTCCAGGACGTAATTCTTACAATGCAGCAATGAGGATAATCCTCAAGTTCTGAGACCAGTCCGTAATTGCTACCATCATCTTTCAACTTTGCTTTCTCAAGGAACGCATTAAAATTCAACGGAACAACAAAGACGAGCCATCTATCTACAAAGAAACATAGACAAGCAAAAATACTATCAGGTACTAAGTTCATGATAAATTTAAGTTTAATTAATCATATTAAAACTCCCACTTAGACAGATATCTCTCTAGTCATCTAAGTGATTACGTGATCCAAATCAACTAAACCATGTCCCATCATCACGTCAGATGGAGTAGTTTCAATGGTGAACATCACTATGTTGATCATATCTACTATATGATTCACGCTCGACCTTTCGGTCTCCGTGTTCCGAGGCCATATATGTTATATGCTAGGCTCGTCAAGTTTAACCTGAGTATTCCGCGTGTGCAACTGTTTTGCACCCGTTGTATTTGAACGTAGAGCCTATCACACCCGATCATCACGTGGTGTCTCAAAGACGAAGAACTTTCGCAACGGTGCATACTCGTGGAGAACACTTCTTGATAATTTTAGTGAGAGATCATCTTATAATGCTACCGCCAATCAAAGCAAGATAAGATGCATAAAGGATAAACATCACATGCAATCAATATAAGTGATATGATATGGTCATCATCATCTTGTGCTTGTGATCTCCATCGCCAAGACCGCCATGATCACCATCGTCACCGGTAGCGACACCTTGATCTCCATCGTAGCATACAAGTTGTCGCCTCGCCAACTATTGCTTCTACGACTATCGCCATCGCTTAGTGATAAAGTAAAAGCAATTACATGGCGTTTGCATTTCATACAATAAAGCGACAACCATATGGCTCCTACCAGTTGCCGATAACTCGGTTACAAAACATGATCATCTCATACAATAAAATATAACATCACGTCTTGACCACATCACATCACAACATGCCCTGCAAAAACAAGTTAGACGTCCTCTACTTTGTTGTTGCAAGTTTTACGTGGGTCGCTACGGGCTGAAAGCAAGAACCGTTCTTACCTATGCATCAAAAACCACAACGATAGTTTGTCAAGTTGGTGCTGTTTTAACCTTCGCAAGGACCGGGCGTAGCCACACTCGGTTCAACTAAAGTGAGAGAAACAGACACCCGCCCGGTCACCTTTAAGCAACTAGTGCTCAAGCGGTGAAACCAGTCTCGCGTAAGCGTATCGTAATGTCATCGGTCCGGCCGCTTCATCTCACAATACCGCCAACCAAAGTATGACATGCTGGTAAGCAAGATGACTTATATCGCCCACAACTCACTTGTGTTCTACTCGTGCATATGACATCAATGCATAAAACCAGGCTCGGATGCCTTTGTTGGGGAACGTAGTAATTTCAAAAAATTTCCTACGCACACGCAAGACCATGGTGATGGCATAGCAACGAGAGGGGAGAGTGTCCGCCCACGCACTCGTGAGACCGAAAGCGGAAGCGTTATAACAACGCTGTTGATGTAGTCGCACGTCTTCACGATCCGACCGATCCAAGTACCGAACGCACGGCACCTCCGAAGTTCAAAGACACGCTCAGCTTTCGATGACGCATCCCCGGCTCCGATCCGGCAAAGCGTCGGGATGAGTTCCGGCCAAGACGACGGCGCAGTGACGATGATGATGCTCCACCGACGCAGGGCTTCGCCTAAGCTCCGCGACGATATGACTTCACCGGGCGCAGGCTTCGCCTTAAGCTCCGCGACGATATGACCAAGTGGAATATGGTGGAGGGGGCACCACACACGGCTAAGGAACGATCCGTAGATCAACTTGTGTGTCATGGGTGCCCCTGCCCCTGCAGAGCATATAAAGGAGCAAGGGGGGTGCGGCCAGCCCTAGGGGCGCTGCCGAGGAGTCCTACTCCCACCGGAGTAGGACTCCCCTCTCCTAGTTGGACTAGGACTTGGGAGGGGAAGAGGGAAGGGGCGCCGCCTCTTCTCCTTGTCCTATTCGGACTAGAGGGGTAGGGGGGAGCGCGGCCTGCCCTGGCCGGCCCTTCATCTTCTCCCTTATCGCCCATCAAGGCCCATTGACCCCCGGGGTTCCGTAACCCCTGTGTTCCAGAACGCCCTGCTTTCATCCGGAACCTTTCCAAGTCCAAACATAGGCTTCCAATATATCAATCTTTATGTCTCGACCATTTCGAGACTCCTCGTCATGTCCGTGATCACATCCGGGACTCAACAACCTTCGTACATCAAAACTTATAAACTCATAATTAATCGTCATCGAAACGTTAAGCGTGCGGACCCTACGGGTTCGAGAACTATGTAGACATGACCTAGAACCATTCTCGGTCAATAACCAATAGCGGAACCTGGATGCCCATATTGGTTCCTACATATTCTACGAAGATCTTTATCGGTCAAAACCGCATAACGACATACGTTGTTCCTTTGTCATCCAGATATGTTACTTACCCGAGATTCGATCGTCGGTATCCAATACCTAGTTCAATCTCGCTACCGTAAGTCTCTTTACTGCTCCGTAATACATCATCTCACAACTAACTCATTAGTTGCAATGCTTGCAAGGCTTATGTGATGTGTATTACCGAGAAGGCCCAGAGATACCTCTCCGACAATCGGAGTGACAAAACCTAATCTCGAAATACGCCAACCCAACATGTACCTTTGGAGACACCTGTAGTACTCCTTTATAATCACCCGATTACGTTGTGACGTTTGGTAGTACCCAAAGTGTTCCTCCGTAAACGGAGTTGCATAATCTCATAGTTACTGTGAACATGTATAGGTCATGAAGAAAGCAATAGCAATATACTAAACGATCAAGTGCTAAGCTAACGGAATGGGTCATGTCAATCACATCATTCTACTAATGATGTGATCCCATTAATCAAATGACAACACATGTCTATGGTTAGGAAACATAACCATCTTCGATTAATGAGCTAGTCTAGTAGAGGCATACTAGTGACTATCTGATTGTCTATGTATTCACACATGTATTATGTTTCCGGTTAATACAATTCTAGAATGAATAATAAACATTTATCATGATATAAGGAAATAAATAATAACTTTATTATTGCCTCTAGGGCACATTTCCTTCACTTATATTCTATTACGGGTTAGATTTTCATGATCTGGCTCCGGACGCTATCCTCCATATCTCGTTGTTCATCATTGTGTGCGAGGCTTTTCTCCACGTCACTCCTCACTTCGGCTTATGGCTCAAGACCTTCACTGTGAAGCCGAAGATGATCGAGGGGCGACATGAGGAGTGCGGAGGTGCTATAATAAGCAGGAACGCCGATGCCCCATGGCCAGATGGTTCTTTCCCAGAAGTATTCGATATATGGCAGCGGAGGTGGTTTTATGTCACGGCTCCTAGAGGCACAAAGTGGGTGGCCGCCCCCGGGTTCCGCTCGGGCCCTCCGTCACAATTGGCATCATGGACCGACGTAGGACGGAGTTAGGGTCCCGCTGGTGACGTACCGATACCGCAGAGCCGTATCCGGGAGCTCCTTGAGAGGGACATTAACCTCGTCAACATAATTCAAGTAATGTTAATCCGACGGATGTTGCCGTGCAAACGCCGGTCTCTCCGGATGTGGGAGTTCAAACCATAGGGTCCGCGGACTATCAAGCACTTCTTCGGCCTGACGCTCGAAGGGATGTGTAAATTATTCTTCGGATCACAAGTAAGGTGTACGGACACCACCGAGGATGCGGGCCTAAGCTGCAATTGCCTAGATGCCCAGGTAAGTAACCTTAAAGCCGGACACTTCGCTTTCATTTATCATAGTTATTATTCTGAAAACCCTCCGTGGCCAGGAATGGCTCAGCAAGGCGGAGAGAATCAGGTGTTCAACGCCACTTCCCGAAGGCTCGCCTAGTCCTACCATAGCCAAGATGTTTGGCCGGATGCTTAGCAAGATGCCCTCAGGGAAAGACGAAGGAAAGGACGGTGAAGCCGAACTTCACAAACTGCGCATCCGAACCGGGGGAATTACTTCCTCCCCAAAGGAGGATAATCGAGGAGGGGAATCCGAGGTGTCCTCCCCGCACAGGAAGAAAAGGGCAGCCTCTGAAGACTTGGAGACGAAGATGCCAAAGCAGGGGAAGAAAGCACCGCCGGGGGGCTCTGCCCCGACAGGCGTCCTCACCACGTCATGCCCGCCAACGGGCCAGTTCTCCACCGAGCTGTGAGTTAATCATTAATTTGAAAGTAGTGCATTTCTCCGAGATCAATAATCCAGGATCCATTTTTGCAGCCCAGCCAGCAGCTCCTCTCAACAGAGTTCGTCTTCGGGGGATCTACCTCTGGAGATGATGGAGAGCGAGACCCCACCCACCTCTCCGCCTCATGATGCGGGCGACACCGAGGTGTCATCACGGAGGAGTCCGGATCTGCCGAAGCTGGAAGCCAGTGCGCCAGCCGCCCTGAGCCCGGAGTGTTCGACTCCCACGGGGGGCGATGGGAAGGGTCCGGCACAGCTCGGTGTCCGGCCGGACATACTGACGGGCCTTCTGGAGCGAGCTGCGCTCTCGGAGGAGCACCGCTCATTAATGAGGACGGTGCTCAAGAAAATTTCATCCGCCACAAGCGGTTTGAATGAAGCATTTACAAGCCTGCTCAGAGGCTTGGAGGTATGTAGTGAAAAATACACTATTTTTGGCTGTGTGGCACGCGCTAGGTGTGCTCCATATGGATAGTAGCCCCTGAGACTCAGGTTGCCCGCCCTAGGCGGCAATCGGGGGATCATATTGTGTAAGTAATGATTGCGCTGTACATATGCACAGATATCTAAGGGTCCGGCAGCCGACCAGTCTGTTGAAGTTGCCGAACTAAGGAGGCAGATCGGATCGATTGATGCCGATATTGCGCTGGTAAACGATCGGCTGAACGAATCACAAGGTATGCGCTATACTTTTCCTTATATGTTGTATAGGAAAATATGAGAGGGGCATAATATTAATGTGACATGTTTGGACTGCAGACGGAGCTGCTGCCGTGGAAGCCCTGAGGGCTGAACTTGCCGAAGCCAAAGAACAAGCTCGGGCTAGCAAGTAGCAATGCGGCTGCCCTGAAGGCGGCCGAAGAGTTGGGAGCCGAACAGGCTGCTCATCGCCGAAGCGAGGAAAAGATAGCCGAAATGGCTGTGGAGTTGAAAAATGCCGCCGACTGGTATGATCTCCTTGAAAAGGAGAATCAGGTTAATTCGGCTGACCTGAACAAGGCACTTAACGCCACCAAGGAGATGCGGACCGAAGTCAGGGGTGTGCGGGAGGAGCTTCAACAGGCCGGTAAAATAGCGGCTGGGGGCTCCTACCCACTGCGGACGAAGTTTTTGGATCCGAAGTATGCTTCCCTGGATGGACGCTGGAGTCCTACAGACGCGTATGCGGACTTGGCGAAGAGTACAGCCGATGCAGCCAGGTTTTTCGAGAATCAAGGGTGATAAAGAAGTGGAGAAGCTTTTCTGGTCGCAATTCAATGCTCCCGCGCGCCGCTGCCGTTGAGTGAGAAGATGGCTGCCGTGGCGGAACTTCATAGGCTGTCCGGGCTCACCATGCGGTCTGTAATAGACCATCTTTGGCCGAAGGAGCCGAAGCCGGACAGTTACTTTGGTTTGGTGCAACAATTCCTCGGGGCCGTATCTCAGATCGACGCCATGAGAAGGTCGGCGTGCATAGAGGGTGCACGAATGGATCTTGCCCGCGTTAAAGCATATTGGACAGATATGGAGGCCACCATTGTATCAACCCAGAATCCGGCGGGAGGCCAGGATCCGGCCGAGCACTACTTGGAGCAGGTGACAGAAGGTGCCCGCTTGATAGAGGCGCAGTGCTTGAAGAATGTCATGTTCGAGTGACAAATCGAATTATTGTAAAAACAATGTTATTTTGATTACAAGGCCATATTTATACTTTTTGCCTGAAAGTAATATTGTGTCTGATGGGCGACCGTTTTTATATATGTGTGTAGTCCAAAAGTTAGCAGTCGTTGGCTTCATCCCCCACGCATACAATGCGGGGGTGTTCGCGAAAAATATGCAGAATCACACTTGATCCAACGTCTTTGTCCATTAAGGAGGTGAACGCACGTCGAACTAGGCAACCAGACTATATAGTTGTAACACTTTCGCTTAGCCATGGGATTTTAACGATGGGGCTACTATGTAGCCCCTGGTACCTTCGCCAGACATCCAATACGGGCGCCAGGTGTACATGACCGGAAACGGTCCTTCGTTAGCACGCGGAGGAATCCTAAAGATTCCGATAAGTCTTCGAGTGGTTGAACAGTCTCTTCTTTGTATCATGCGATCGAGTTTTCGGCTTTCTCTCGTGGTGCTCGTCCGGAATAACCAGTGGCACAATCGCAGTAGTTCTCCTTGGCCGCCTTTAGCCGATAAGAACGGAACGTAAGGCGGCAAACCTGTGAGCCGCCAGCAAAACCCAACATTTGACCAAAGACATGATTCGAGCTGATGCATATAAGGCCAAACTCGTGACGCCGAACACTCCCAAGGGTATTTGGACTTTATAGCAAAAAATGGGCTGAAGAGCGCCCTTTAATTATAAACCCTATATTTCTAGGTACGCGCATCGGTCTGCCGTGGCGAAATGCCAATAACGGCAGTATCCTCTATGGGTATTGTACCCATGGGATGTGTGAACAACAAGAGGCAATATAAAAGGTTTACACAGGGGCTTAATCTAAAGAGAAACCTTTGAGCGGGGCCCTGCTGCACGTTGCGCCTTTGTCTCCGCGCAGCTGCTTTCCTGGAAGGGTATCGCACGTATTGTGTCTGTAAAAAACAAAAACTCGTGTAAAAAGAGTACGATGTCGGCGTGCGATGGAGGATAGAAGTGTAAGGTGTTGGCCTGTAAATAAGGTCAGGCCGACGGTGGGGCTTTCTTAAATATTTATAGCCCCTGGTGTCCTCTATGGGATTACATATACGCGCTCGCTCACTTTTTATCCGGCTGCCGGACTGCCTAACTGCGTGTCCGTGGTCTTAACGACCATTCATGTTTTTGGGTATCGTAGGTCGCTTAGAGTCCGGCCGCTAGAGCCGTCACGGATTCCTCCGCGCGTGAAGAGTGCTCTGTGTTTCGGTTAACGGTTATGACGCCACATGGACCGGGCATCTTGAGTGTAAGGTAGGCATAGTGTGGCACTGCGTTGAAGCGGGTGAAGGCCGCTCTTCCAAGCAATGCTTGATAGCTGCTTTGGAAGGGTGCGATGGTGAAGAGTAGTTCTTCGCTTCTGGAGTTGTCTGGGGAGCCGAATGTTACCTTCAGTACGACGGAGCCCCTGCCGTAGGCTTCAACGCCTGGTATCACCCCTTCAAAGGTGGTGTTATTTTGGATAATTCTGGATGGGTCCATCCCCATCCTACGGACAGTGTCCTGGTATTTTAAATTGAGACTGTTGCCGCCATCCATGAGGACGTTGGTGAGATGGTATCCGTCGATTATAGGGTCAAGCACCAAGGCCTCTTATCCTCCGCGCCGAATACTAGCCAGACAGTCCGTGTGATCGAAGGTGATCGGACAAGCCAACCAGTCGTTAGGTGTGGGTACGGTGGGCTTTAGAGCATACGCGTCTCTGAGCGCGTGTTCGTGCCTTCTTGTGGGTGTGTGAGTCGCGTGGATCATGTTTACTGTTTTAACCTCTGGTGGGAATTTTTACATCCCCAAAGGTCCGACCGGGCGAGGTTCATCCTCTTCTTCACTTGGTGTTTCCCTTTCCTTATGTTCGGCATTTAATTTGCCGGCCTGCTTGAACACCCAACACTCTCTGTGTGTGTGGTTCGCAGGTTTGTCAGGGGTGCCATGAATTTGGCACAGTCTGTCCAGGACTCTGTGCAGACCAGACGGTCCCTCTTTACTGCCTTTAAATGGCTTCTTTTGCTGATCGGGTCGAGAGCCCCTGAATCCGGCGTTGACTGCTGTGTTGTCCGGGCTCTCTTCCTTGTTTTGACGTTTCTTTTTATTACGCCGCGGCTTCCCGTTGCGATTCCTTATTTCGGATGTGCTGGGGTCGCTAGTGCCTTTACGTGCCAACCAGCTATCTTCACCCACGCAAAAGCGGGTCATAAGGCTTGTTAGGGCTGCCATTGTCCTTGGCTTTTCTTGGCCAAGGTGCCTGGCGAGCCACTCGTCATGAATGTCAGGTTTGAATGCCGCTAAGGCTTTCGGCATCCTGACAATCGACAATTTGATTCTTCTTAGTGAGGAATCTGTTCCAAAGCTTGCGGGCGGACTCTCGGGCTGTTGGATTATGTGACTTAAATCGTCTCAGATCCGGAGAGGCGGACGTAAGTCCCTTGAAAATTGGCCCTGAAAGCGTCCTCGAGCTCCTCCCAACTCCCAATTGAATTTTCGGGGAGGCTTTTCAACCATTGTCGAGCTGGTCCCTTCAACTTGAGGGGAAGGTATTTAATGGCGTGGAGGTCATCCCCACGAGCCATATGAATATGCAGGATAAAATCCTCAATCCGCACTTCGGTCCGGCTGTTCCGTCAGATGCCTCTATGTTCACTGTGTTTAGACCCTCTCGAAATTCATGGTCCAAGATTACCTCTTAGGTGAAACACAGGGGTGAGCAGCCCTCTCAGACCGGACGCTACTGTGGCATGCCGTCGGCTGTGGTTGTGTCTGGTGTTTATTTCGAACTGGTATTCGATTGGTATGATCATTTTGGTGAGCATAATCCTGCGCCGGGGTGTGTCCTTTAGATCCGTAGATGGACCTAGCCGCGTCGGCTTTCTTATCCAGGTGCTCACGCAAATCGTGCGGGGCGTCGGTAGCTGCTCTGTTGCGGTTATGAAGTGGTACGTCCGGCCTCCTTGTCATGTTACTTTTTGGTGGAACGGCCTCGTCGTCGAATTCGGGCAGTAGCTTACGTTTAGGATAGCTCTTCGGGTAGCGATCGTTGCTGTATCTTTCTTCAGTGTCTAGCACTTTATTCCATCTATGATTGAGCGTTTCCTGTGCGGCTTTTAGCCGTTGCTTCTACTTCTTTAGACTTCTCGCGGTGGCCATAAGCTTTCTGTGGAGGTTATCTCGTTCCATGCGTTTTTCCAAGATGATGAATGCATCGTCATCCGGACTGTGTTCTTGTCCTGGAGCGGTATGATTAGCTCGTCCCCCGGGATCATTGTGATCGGGTGTCTGCTCTGAACTGTGTTCGGCGTGACCTGGCTCGTCCTGCTCCATCGCTGAGTCTGTATGGTCATTGTTGCCTTCGGAGTTGACTGGGGTGTCGATCCTGGCGCTCTTGTCACTATTTTTGCTGTTGCTGGACTTGGAGCGGCGTCTTCGCCGTCGCTTTGGTTTCTTCCCGGAGGTTTTATCTCCCGACTTGTCGCTGTCATTTTCCTTAGGTGTGTCTACCATGTATATATCAAACGATGGTGTGGCCGTCCACCGTCCTGTGAGTGGTGATTCCTATTCTTCTCCAGCATCGTCGTCCAAACCGTCGACGTCTTTGGAGTCGAAGTTAAGCACGTCGGTCAAATCATCGACTGTGGCTATGAAGTGGGTGGTGGGTGGGCAACGAATTCCTTCGTCGCTAACCTCCCACTCGAGCCGGACATAGTTTGGCTGAGGGCCTCCTGACAAAGAGAGAGACTTTAATGAATTCAGCATGTCGCCAAAGGGCGAGTGCTGGAAGATATCCGCAGTGGTAAACTCCATAACCGTGAGCTCAACCAGGCTCGGCAGTTTCGGAGGGCGCGGATCGAACCTATAACCGGATACGAGTCCGGGGTCCTAATCACAAAGTGCCCTAGAGGTGAGGCACAGGTTCGCTCTATCGCCGATGAGTATGCGGCCTGCGGGGCGGGGTCCATCCACCCGTCCTTGGGCCGCGCAGTCTGCTCCGGATTTAGGTCTGGGGCTACTGCAGGGGTGATATCCCGAGCATTGTCTGACAGCAGGTCTAAGCCGTGCTCATCGTGACTGTCCGGCGCTCCTGGGACAGGCCCGATTCCGTCGAAGATCAAGTCTCCGCGGATATCGGCCGTGTAGTTCAGGTTTCCGAACCTAGCTCGTGGCTGTGGGCGAGTCACGATTCGCTCCGGATGGCCAAGCAAATTGGCCGCGATGCAGCCGCCGAACACGAAGATCTGTCCGGGGAGAAAAGTCTCGCTCTGGACCGTGTCGTTGACGATTGAAGGCGCCATCAAGCCTTGCAGCGGTGACACAGAGGAACTCTCAACGAAAGCACCAATGTCGGTGTCAAAACCGACGGATCTCGGGTAGGGGGGTCCCGATCTGTGCATCTTAGGCTGATGGTAACAGGAAGCAAGGGACACAATGTTTACCTGTGTTCGCCCTCTCGATGGAGGTAAAACCCTACTTCCCGCTTGATTAATATTGAAGATATGAGTAGTACAAGAGTAGATCTACCACGAGATCGTAGAGGCTAAACCCTAGGAGCTAGCCTATGATGATTATGATTGTAATTGTGATCGACCTTCTAAGGACCAACCTCTCCGGTTTATATAGACACCGGAGAGGGCTAGGGTTTACATGGAGTCGGTAGGAAATACAACATCCGGATCGCCAAGCTTGATGCACACCTTATTGTTTCTAATGGCGGACATGAAAGGTCCGGCAGATGGCTGTGACGACACGCAACTCGTGCGGCGAACACAAAGGCGACCGAGGCGACGACCACATCGCCGACGACGACCACCGCGCCGGTGGCGACCACCGCGCTGGCGACGACCATCGCGCGGGCAATGACCGTGGCACTGGCGGCGCTTGGGGCGGTCGACGCGGCGACAATGGGGGAAGTTGAGCCCCGGGAGAGGAGCGACGACGACGCACTCGTTCGCGACGGCGAGCCCCCGGAGGAAGATGACTGTGATGACGAAAGCTGGCCGGCCCTGTACATCCCAAATCTTCTCCATGCGGGGATTCTGCAGTACCGAAGAGGAATTCTCCTCATTCAAGGTACGATCCGACGAATTCTGCTGATTGATGAGGAGGGAAGGATCATTGACAGTCGGGGCCTGCAGGATCGGGAGGAGATTTCATGGAGTTCAGTGATTTGGTTGCCTTGCCACGTGGCTCGAATTGGGGATGAGGCTGGATTGGATTTTGAGAGCGGCCGGGGGGAGGGGGGAGGTTCAGGGGGCGGATGCCATGAATGCGGGGAGGTGGGAAATAAATCCTCACCCCCCGGAGGCAAGTCGACCCACCTGAATCAAAAATTCCCCACTACCCCCGACCCATCGCATCCCAATCTAGAGCACGGAGGCGACCATGGCCGACTGGAGGATGAAGATGGAGCGGGCGATGGTGGAGCTCGCGAGCGGAGACGAAGCGAAGTTGGAGCGGGCAAGGGAGGTGGTCTCCTGGTTCGCCACCAGGAAGGAGATGCGGCGCGCGGCGAAGCGTGTCTTCAAGAATTTGACGGTGGAGGAAGACGAGCGGCTCACCCCGAATGGGATGACCACTCCGACTGGTGCTCCGGTGAGCTCGCTGGCAGCTCTGGTCTGGGCTATGGAGGAGAAAGGTGGCAATCAAGCGCAGAGGCGGAAGTGGTGGGCATTCAGGTCCCAACGCCGCTTCCCCACCGGTCCAGAGGAGTTCGTGATGGGGGCAGTGATGGCCATCCCCACTTCTGGGTCTCACTGGGTGCCCATCCAGATTGACGACAGCGAGGTGGAGTCGGAGGAGGAGAAGGCAGATCTGGGAGAGGGATCGAGTCAGACGGTGGAGACGAAGGGGGGAGAGAAGAAGATGAAGGAGAAGAGCTTCGCCGTGCGCAGGTCCCCTCGCTTCAAGGCCGCCGCCACGCCTGTGGAGGCGGCCAAGTTCGCGGCGGAGGGCTAGGCTTCTCCCCTACCGGCAACCGCTTTTGGTTGCTGGCTGAGGAGGAGTCTGGTGAGGAAGATGGCGACTCATCAGACCCCCGAGGTGAGAAAAATATGTATCATAATTATTTGCTTAAGAATTGCCAAAGCAAAATGACTTATTGTCATAGTAAAGATAGTAAAAAAAGCATGAAAAAGATGAAGATTAAAGTAGATGAGACAGTTGCTTCTACTAAATATGATAGGATTAAAAACAAGGTTATTGAGGGGAAAACAAATATGTCTGTAGATAATGCTAAAAAGCAGCTAGGAAGTATGGATGGTACTTTGGTGGTGAAAAGATTGAAACAAAAAAGAGAAATACCAGATTTTTGGTCTGAGGTAGGATTAGATGATGAGATTTTGGTCTTGCCTAAATGTGAGATTAATGCTGCTATTGGCAGTAGAATCATAAAAAAGACAATAGATTAGGAAAATTAAAATGGATGTGCAGTTGGAAAGTTGGGCCGTGGATCTGAGCCTTATCAGAGGACAGCCGACCAGAGCAAGTGGACACGTAAAGTAAAATACGCCGATTCCTTTTCCTGCCTTAACCTTGAGCTACATATAAAAGACAGGAAGGGGAGGGGGGGGGGGAGACAGGGTTAGGTTTACTAGTGCGCCGCAGGGAGACGAGAGAGAGAGAGAGGAGATGGCTAGATTAGGAGGAAGGTTCGATGGAGGGAGAGGGTGATTCAACAGAGGAGAGAGAGATGGGTGGCAGTATAGAAGGAAAGAGGAGGGGGAGAACCACCACAGAAATCTGACACCATGGGAGGAGAGGAGAGAGTTTGCTAGAGGAAGAGAGACCGGGCGAATTCACGAGAGACATGAGACTAGACATGATGTAGCCGCCGGAGGAGGGGCTGAAGATGGAGAAGTTGCGAAAAACAAAAAGAAAGGAAAAGAAGAAGGGCCTGGAGCTGAGCAGGGGATGCCTCTGGATCTCTAGAAAAAAGTAGGCAAGATCTACTGCAACAGCAACACGTACTGCTCAATGCTTTGTTAGCGCAAATTTCACAAGGCAAAATTCTCTCTAATAGTGAGGCAAATATTAGACCTAGGACTTGTACTGGACAGAGCCATGGGGGAAATGATTTCAGAATCAGTGGAACAAATAAGGGGGTGACAGACCCCAAGAATTCAGGAAATCAAGGGAGAGAGGCTCTGATGATTCACAGCATAGGAGGAAATCAAGGACAGAGGGGATTTGGTGCTGGTGATGGAGATCAATATGCTAATAGGAATTCACATGATGGAGGGAGACCAAGAATGGGGGGGGGGGCATAACAAGATTTTCTGTAACAAATGTAAAGACATGAACCACTTGACCAAAGACTGCCCCCTTGGACATTATGTGATATGTGATAAGAAAAACCATGTTACAGATGAGTGCAACTGGCTGAAGCAAATCAAGCCAGTACCAAAGTTTGTTGGATATGCTGCCAGGGGACTTGGAGTGTTGCTGGTTCAGAGTGCAAAAAAAGTCTTGGAAATGGAAAACCCAAACCCAATGGCTATAATTACAGTGGTGTCAGGAGTGATCAATGAAACTCAATTGGTAGACAGACTGCATTACATGTTGAATTGGAATTGGAAGTGGAGATGCAAGAGACATGGAGAAAGTGCTTTTTTGGTTAGGTTCCCAAACAAAGGGATACTGGTTGAATTGAGCAAGTTTAATGATTTTACACTGTTGGGTTCAGGTGCTGTGATAAATGTAAAGGGATGGAGCTTTGACTCACAAGCAGTGGGTAAATTGCACACTATTTGGGCTTTATTTGGAAAGGTTCCTGAGTGCTTTAGGCACTTTTTTGGGATGTGTGAGGTGGCTGCAACTTTTGTGCCTATGCTAGAAATTGACATGAACACCATTGCTAAGGAGAAGATTAGAGCCAAGATTGGAATAAGAGACTATGAAAAAATTCCAGCCTACACTGAAATCACGGATAAAGACTTGATGATATACAAGATTGTTCCTGAACTTGAGAGTGTGGTAGAGATGGGATGGTATGGAGAGCATAAGAGACATGAGAATGAGGGAACATAAGTGGAAAACAGTGAGGGAGTCATGAGGAAAAGACATAAAGGAGAAGACGATAATGTGATAGGAAATAAAGAGATGATATCTTTGGGAAGTTTGGGGCTAGCACAATTTGAGGAGCTGAAGAAGAAAAATGAGGAAATAATGAGAATTCAAAAAGATCAAGCTTTGGAGATGGAGGCAAGGAAGAAAGTGGAGACTAGTATGGAAATGATCATGAAAAAAGTGACAGATTTAGAAGAAGACAAGGCAAGACAAAAAACTCTCAGAATGAAAGAAGAAAAGAAGATCATGGAACTGGAACAAGATAAAAAAATACTCATGGGACTGATTAATAAACAGCAAAATGTGATTGATAGATGTGTGGACAAGATTGAGATGTGGGAAGCTAGAGAGAAAGAATTGGAGGAGATCACTGATGCTGATTTGAGAATCATGGACACTAATAGAAAGGAGGATGATCACAAAGCCAATGGATTATAATGCTAGCCAAGAATCTGTCTCCTTTGTACTAAGGTAGGGGTGAAAACAAGAGAAAAAGAGGCAGAAAACAATGAGACAGAGGAGGAGCAGCTTAGGAGGTGCGGGAGGTTGGCAAGCAAACATGATGCCAAAATTGAAGAACTGGCCAAAGAGAGAGCGGCCGCTAAAGATAACTATGGTAAGTTTTAGAACTTGAACTGTCATGATATTTCCTTGCTAGATATGGCAGATAAAATTGGAATTGATCTAGGCTTCTCTATTAACATGATTGAATCTAATCTGGATATCATAGCTAGAATGGAACAATGTAGAAAAGATTTTTATTTGCAACATATTTGTAAAAAAAGAAGAGGAAGGTCAACATGATGAACCTAACCTCATAGATATAGGAGATGTGGATCTCAAGGAAATTTGCTCTGATGATGACCACTCTGATGCTGAATTAGAGATGGATCATTTCACCCATCTTAAAAGTTTTTTTGCCAAAACAAAAAAGACTAGCTTGAACTCACCAGGGTTCTCCTGTGGGAAGACAGCTAGTGTACTTGGGAGGAGAAAAAAGAAAATACAAAAATAAGGAAGTATGATAGGAATATTCTGGAATGTAAGGGGGATTGGAAAAGATAGTAAAAAGAGTTTCATTAAGGAATGCATTATCAATAGGAAACTGGATTTTATTGGGATCCAGGAAACTATTAAGGATGTCTTCTCCAAAAGTGAATTACATAATTTGTGTGGGGGAAGAAATTTTGAATGGAGATGGTCCCAACCAAGGGGAAAATCTGGAGGGATCCTAGTGGGCATTAATTGTGACAATTTTGAGATTAGCAGGGTAGAAATTGGGATTTATTTTATAAGAATCTTGATATATGACAAAAAAAAACAAATTTGAATGGAATCTCATAGTGGTATATGGTGATGCACAACCATCTGGTAAAAATGCTTATTTGGCAGAAATGTCCAGACTGTATCATGATAATTCCTCTGTACCAATGATGATAGGGGCGATTTTAATATTATTAGAAATAGCACTGAAAAAAACAAACCCACTAGTAATGACCACTGGAATTTTGTATTCAATGCTATAATTGAACAAGCTGGTTTGAGGGAATTACCTTTGGGGGGTAGGAAGTATACTTGGGCCAATAATCAAGAAGATCCTACATATGAAAAATTGGATAGGGTTCTTATATGTTCTGATTGGGAAGAACACTACCCTTTAACTACTGTTGAGGCTTTAGAAAGAGAGTTATCTGATCACACACCACTGATTGTGGATTCTGGAGAGAAAAAGAATAACAATAAAATCTTTAGATTTGAGAATGCTTGGATGCTCAAAGAAGGATTCAGAGAATATGTTTGTAAAGTGTGGAATGTGCAGGTAGGAGGAGACATCTTGGAAAGATGGCAAAAGAAATTGAGAATCTTTAGACAAAAAGTGAGGGGATGGATTTTAAACTCAGATGCACTAGACAAAAAAATTAAGAAAGATATTATGAGCAAGTTAGATGAGATAGACAAGAAGATAGAGATTATGGGTATATAGCTGCTGACAGAAAAGAACAAAAAGAACTAAGATTACAACTGGGTAGATTGATGAAACAAGAGGAAATTAAGTGGCTGCGGAGATATAAAGACAGAGAGATAAAAGATGGAGATAATAACTCTAGATATTACCATGCCAAAGTGAATGGGAGGAGGAGAAAAAAAAGAATTTTCTCTTTATGTCAGGAAGAGGGAGTGATTGAGGGAGAGGAAGAGTTGATTACATATATTACTAATTTTTACAAAGAACTATTTGGCCAACCTGAAATATCTACTGTGAATCTTAATATACAAGAGGCTCCTGGCATAACAGAAGAACAAGCCGGAACCTTGATTGAACCTTTTAGTATGCAAGAACTGTATGAGGTGGTGTTTAATATGGAGAAAAACAAAAGTCCTGGGCCTGATGGCCTACCAATTGAATTCTACCAAGAATTTTGGGACTTGGTAAAATGGGAGTTAAAAGATTTATTAGATTAATTTCACACTGGCAAGGTAGACATTTCTAGACATAACTATGGGATTATCACCCTGGTGCCAAAATCAAAGATGCTAGACAAATTCAAAAGTTTACGCCTATATGCCTGCTTAATGTGAGTTTCAAAATCATTACTAAAGTGCTGATGAATAGATTGAGTAAAGTGATTAGACCAATCATCTCTCCAAATCAAACAACCTTTATAAGAGGGAGATACATTATGGAGGGTGTAGTGGTGCTACATGAAGCACTAAACACTATACGCAGAAAGAAACAAAGTGCTCTTATGTTCAAAGTTGATTTTGGAAAAGCATATGATAAGATCATGTGACCCTTTGTGTATAAAATGCTGAAACTTAAGAAATTCCTTGATAAGTGGTGTGACATGGTGATGCATACTATGGTGGGAGGACATGTAGGAGTAAAGGTAAATGATGGAATAGGACCTTATTTCAAAACTTTCAAAGGATTGAGGCAAGGAGATTCCTTGTCACCATTGCTCTTTGATATTGCTGCAGATGCATTAGCCATTATCCTAGATAATGCAATGCAAGGGGGTTTTGTGAAAGGGATACTTTCTGAACTAAATGACTGTGAAGTGAACATGATTCAATATGCAAAAAATTTAAAATTCATACTAACTGCCTTTGAGCAGATGTCAGGATTGAACATAAACTTTCATAAGAGTGAGTTTTTTTTGTTCGGGGAAGCAGTAAACAAAACTAGTTTATACCAAGATATTTTCACATGTGAGGTGGGAAAAATGCCTATCAAATATTTAGGATTACCAGTAGCTGATGTCAGGCTGGGAAATAAGTTTTGGAAGGGAGTTACTGAGAAAATTGAAAAAAGATGTGCATGCTGGCAGGGTAGACTTCTCAATATGGCTGGGAGAATAACCCTTGTGCAAGCTTGTTTGACGAACATTCCACTATTCATGATGTCATTTTACCCTCTCCCTGTAGGAGTGAGGAAAAGAGCTGATTTCTTTAGAGCTAAATTGGCCTGTCAGAAAGATGACAACAAAAAGAAATATCATCTGGTTAAATGGAAAACATGCTGTTTACCAAAGGATTTAGGGGGGCTTGGAATCATTAACTTGGAAGTAATGAACAAAGCCCTTTTAGTGAAGTGGCTATGGAAATTAGAGACTGAATCAGGAACATGGTGAATATTCTGAAGGCCAAATATATACAAAATAAATGTTTGTCTGGTTTGGAAAAAAAGCCAGGTGACTCTCAGATCTGGAGCAGTTTGATGGAGGTCAAAAAACTTTATTTTCAACATGTCAAAAAAAAGTTTGAGGATGGAAATGAAACTAGATTTTGGGAAGACTGGTGGGTTGGATCTAGACCTCTGAAAGATATGTATCCTAGGCTATATAACATCAGTTTTGATCACAATATCTCAGTTGCAGAAGCTGTGAATAGGGGGTGGCAGGGATTTAGCTTCAGGAGAGATTTCAATGCAGAAACAAATGAACTTTGGAATAGTTTAAAACAAAGATGTGAGGTGGTTAGGATGCATGGGGGAGTTGATCAACCCATGTGGATGCTGACTAAAAATCGGAAATTCTCGGTAAAATCCTTATATTCTTTTATGATTAATGATGGAGTGGGATTTCCACACAAATTCTTGTGGAAAACGAAAGTACCATCAAAAATCAAAATGTTTCTTTGGCTTGTGACCAGGAGAAGCAAGCCGTGAAATGTGCGAACAAAAGACCCGTGAAATGTGAATGCCTTACTGAATCCGATTACTTCTTGCATGCTATTAGCGAGTTGGAAAATTGACTTGTCTTTTTAGAGATTCTAAACGGACTACCACATATGGATGTATATAAACATATTTTAGAGTGTAGGTTCACTCATTTTGCTCCGTATGTAGTCATTTATTGAAATCTCTAGAAAGACAAATATTTCAAAACGGAGGGAGTACATAACATGATGTGCGTACAGTACATGCAACGCGATGGATCGGATCGGATGGCAAGCACTGTGTCCCACGCGAAAAAGATGGAGCGAGCATTCATTCTTAATAAGTTCCAAAAAGAAATGGGGTTTCCTCGTGTTTATCCGGTATATTGACTTGAAATGTAAGTGATTTGGGTTGAAACAAACCCATTTTGAATCAACTCGACCAACGCAGAAGATATAGCATCGACAGAATGAAAAAATAAATTAAATCTACAAGGAACAGGACACACACAGATGTTCGTGGTCGACCACAGCAGTTTGGATCGATCAGCAAACCAACCAAGTAAAAACAAAAATACAAGCCCAGCCAACAATAATGCCTATGCTCTCCGAGACAAACACAACGGTGTCGAGCTTGGTCCCATGATACTTCATCTCGAAGAATAGCATGAGGCCGGCCGAGATGATGAGTAACGCGATACCAAAGAAGAGCAGTGTCCACATGCACGCGAACCAGATGAACTCGCTCGGCTCCGCCACCATCGCCGCGAGCTCGTCGTCGTCCTTCTTGGGACCTGCAGGATTCTCGACGTCGGCCATCGACGTACCTCCTCCTTAGATCTTGCTAGGCAGACCCTGGATCGACGATCGATCTAGTAGTAGGCAGGGGCGTCGATGATGATGAGATCGATCTAGTAGGCAGGGGCGTCGATGATGAGATGCGATCGCTGATAGAAGAGGTAGCCTGCGTCCTAGGGTTCCTTCGATATATATATTCATTCGCAAGCGAAGACAAGATGTAGTATATCCCTAACAACCTGTATTTATCTGTTGCTTAACCCGATACTTTTGGGAACCCGTAACTAAAAGGCGAGAGTTGTTACGGAGATCACGCGACGGCAGCGATCGCGGCTTTACCCTGCCGCCTAATTTTTGATCCAACTGCCCCGTAAGTTTCCGTAAAAACTGGGGTAACCCTTTTTCGTCCAAAATTTGAGCGAACGGCCGCGTAAGTTTCCTGCCCTAGTGCATTCTCGAGAATCTTTATTGCATTATTATCTCTGCTAGTACTTATGCCCGTGCGTTGCAACCGAAAAGAAATTATAAATGTTTACTGAAAGTACAAAGCATCTGAAATATAATAAAATCTATATTGACATTTCGAGATCACCGCGGAGTGGCGAGTGGGAATTGTTTCTAGATCATATTTCCTCGGCTGTTCAGGTGAACATACCGCCATGTAAGTTTCTTTCCCATCACATCACTTAGGCCCTGTTTGTTTCATAAGTCCTAGGACTTTTTTAAGTCCCAACTTATAAGTCATAAGTCCCTACCTGTTTGTTTACAGGGATTTATAAGTCCAGAGTCCCTACCTGTTTGTTTACAGGGACTTATAAGTCCATGTTGCACCGCTGCAACAAGGCTCAGGAGAGGGCCTGTCCGGCGTTTGGAGGCACCGCTGCAACGAACCGAGGCGGGGCGGCGACGGGGTGGTGAACCGAGGCGGGGCGGCGACGGGGCGAGAGGCGGGGCGGGCGGCGACGGGCGGCGACGGGCGAGAGGCGGGCGGCGACGGACGGCAACGAGGCGAGAGGCGGGCGGCGAACCGAGGCGGGTGGCGACGGGCGTGCGGGGAACGAGCCTGGAGCGAATAAGTCCAAATAAGCTCCTCCTTGAGAGTCTTATTTGATAAGTCCCAAATCACCACAATAAGTCCCAATAAGTCCCTTGTGTTTGGTTTAGGTGGGACTTATAGGGACTTTTTTAAGTCCCTAAACCAATAAATCCCTAGAAACAAACACCCCCTTAATGGGGTGGTCTTGTGGCGCTGATGTTCTGCCCGTCGGTGCCTCTTGATTTGGTACTTAGGGTATCTCCAAAACGGACACTTAAACCACACACAATCGTTCGGATTGCTGTGCAGACGTGTTTAGCCATCCAATGCAATTTTGTATCGGTCTGTTGAGCGGTTCGGATGCATTTTTTTCACAAACCCAAGACAAACTGGGGAGGGGGTGGGGGGCTTTTGCGGGAGTCCGGGCATCAGACACGTAGAACTCTGACACCCTCAGCCCACCCAAAACCCCTCTCCGACCCCTGCCTCCATCCTCCCATTTTCTCTCCTTCCCTTTTTCTCTCTTGCCTCCGCCGCCGCTCCACCACCTCGGCCGTCCCGCCACACCCCTTCCGGAACTCGACAAGTCCGCCACCTCCAATGGTACACCCGGGCTCCACGTCGCTTCTCCTCCACCGCTGTTCCACAACTCTCCTCCAACCGTCGAACAGGTACCATCTGCTCCAACGATACTCACTATGCCAGGCAACTGTTCGGTGAAATGCCCACGCTAAATTCCTTTGTCCCTTCTTCTTTGAAGCAATGGATTCGGATATGAAATACATATACGAGCACTATGTTGAGTCGTCCAACGACTCATTCGACAAGGAGGACTACACGGATGAGGTAGCAATGATGCAAGCGGTTATTGCAGAAGCGGAGCGTGCGGAAGAGCATGTTCTCAATTTCAAGGGATCGATCAAGTGTCATCGAGTGCGTACAACCGCAACAGGGTGTGCGGCCATTTGACAGTGATGAACGACTACTTTGCCAGTGATGCCCTCTTCACTGATAATTTTCGCCCGCGTTTTCAGATGCGCAAAAATGTCTTTGATCATCTCTGCCATGGCGTCTGGTCCTTTGATGACTACTTCATCTTGAAGAAGGTCGCCGTGGGAAGGATTGGGTTATCTTGTTACCAAAAGTGCACGACCGCACTGCGGATGCTTGCATATGACACGACCACTGATTCATGGGATGAGTACCTATGGTTGTCTGGGAGCACATGCGGAGATGTCATGGTCAAATTTGCAACTGTCGTAGTTAGGGTGTTTGGATATCAGTACCTGAGAGAACCAACTGTCACAGACACAGAGATGATCTTAGCTATCTGGGAAGCAAGAGGGTGACCAGGTGTGCTCGGATCTCTTCACTAGATGCATTGGAAATGGAAGAACTGCCCAAAACCTTTACAAGGGAAATATAGGTCATGTTAAGAAGCACACCATTATTCTTGAAGTAGATGCATCATAGGATTTTTGGATTTGGCATTCTTTTTTTTGGCATGCCCGGGTCTCACAATGATATCAATGTGCTGCAACGATCACCATTGTTTGCTAGGCTGACTAAGGAAAAGCTCCTCCTTGCCATTATACTATCAATGGGCATGAGTACAACATGTGCTACTATCTGATTGACGATATTTATCTTTTGTGAGTTACCTTTGTCAACACCATCTTCAACCCAAATGGCCAGAAAAAGTCTTACTTTGCCAAAAAAAAAAAGAAACAGCTAGAAAAGATATTGAGATGGCATTTGAAGTTTTGCAGGCACATTTTACAGTTGTTCGTGGACCTGCTAAACAATGGGATTCGGAGACCTTGTGGGAGGTGATGGCCTGTTGTGTGATCATGCATAACATGATCGTGGAGGATGAGCGTGAGGATGCTGCCACATGTCTTGAATTTGAGAACATGGATGATCCTATCGAACATCCAGACTAGAATCCGACCACATTTGAAGAGTTTGTTCAAATGTATCAAGGAACTCATCATCGAGCAGCTCGCGAGCAATTGAAGAAAGATCTGATTGAGCATCTGTAGGTGGTTAAAGGGGACATCAATGTTGGAGTGTGATATTTGAACCTTTTTAAATTAGAACTACTGCCGCATTTGAATATTTGAATTATTCTAAACTAGTACATATATATGCGGCTATTTGAGCGTGCAGGCTTATTTGGGGGCCGAATGTATGTGGATAGATTTGGATGGCCGGCTCCCGCATCCATGTCAATGGACTAGTCCCTCGGTATGGGGACATATGCGGTGTCTATTTTGTGGCTCAGCGCTGGAGATACCCTTAGGTTGCAACCAACATTCTGACATTGTTAAAATCGTTGCACATCCTGCTTGTAGAGTTGGGCTTGAGGGGATTTGTGTAGTCTTTGGGTGCAGAGGGAAGGAAAATTGGGGGAAGCGGTGACACCATCTATGGCCACTCGAGAAGAGGCAACTTGGGAGTGCTCTTCCGCCCCTTCGGCCATGCTTTGCCGCAAGTTCGTCCACACTTTCGGGATTGGGTGTTTGGGGGGCATTGGAAGTGTTCCTTGGCTCCCCAAGTACAGGAGGCGAGCCAAGCTACAACGGAGCGGCAGATTACAGACAACAAAATCAACTCAGCGGCACTGTTGATTCTGATTCCGGATTCTGCTTCATATTCTATTGATTTGGTAGGCTACATCTACGTGGATGCATCAGGTCTACTCCATAAATATGGATACAGAGTGTTCGGTGGTAATCTTCTTTGATAGTTTTCTGTTGCATGGCATCTTCGTATATCATTTATGGTATTTTCATGTATTTGATGTACACGATTCAAAGAGACCAACGAAAAGTAAATAATGAAGTTATTTTCTTACACTCGAGAGGAATTTCAATAGGAAGTAAACATTCACGGCACTGGTATAAATGATGGGAAGAACCCGAGCACGATTTCCTCTTTGATTTACCATGGCCACTGCTACCGAACGGGTAGTAACACATGTTGCCGGCCGATGTCTAACCCCCTTCATCATCTGTGTTAACATGAGGTTCTCAGTATGTGACCATATTGCTTGGTCTCCTATTTTAGAGCATCTACATGCAGGCACCCCAAACCGTCCTCAAACGTCCGGGTGGAAGGCCCGGTCACTGACCGGTCGTGAAAAACCGACCCCACACGTGCGCCTTAAACCGTCCTCAAACCCCCGGGCCTTCCGGCGCCCCTCATATCTAGTCCAAATATGAGGCGGCAGATATGAGGCAGCCCGGACGCATCCGCTATGTCGGCTTGGCCCAGATATGAAACATCATTGGTTGCATCTCTGTTTTTGGAATTAAAATTCTTAATTCATGTTATTTAACTAAAGAATATAAACTCTGTCTATTCTTATCAAACAGGATGCATTCTTGTGGCGAGTTAGGCTAGCAGCCCACGGCTGTAACTAGAGGTTGCCTATTCGAAACCTGAGCGTACTTTTTCCCATGAAATTGCAGGCCCTTTTTATTTTTTCAGAAAAAAAGATGTCACACGCCTTGTCTTGTTTGAAAACACCAAATATTTTTTCAGAAAAAAAGATGCCCACGCAATCTTGTTTGAATGCCAAAATATCATTTTTTTTTCAATAGCCAACATGCCGAGAATAATATGAAAAATTATAGAAATCAAGTATATTCATAGCAGTCTGCCCTTTAAATTTCAGCCAATTCCACGCAAGGATAAAAGAGAAAATGAGATTTCAAATTTCTGCTCCAGATTTGTTTAAATTTTGGGCAAAATTTTGAACTGCCAAGGAGGAAAACTATGGGACAAGTATATTCGCAGTAGTCTACTGTTCAAATTTCAACCAATTCTAAACAAGTATCAAAGAGAAAATGAGATTTCAAATTTCTATCCAAATTTGTTCACATTTTGGGCAGAAATTTGAACTGCCCTAATTTTTTTTACATAAAATCATGTATACTTATAATAGTCTACTGTTCAAAATTCAACCAATTTTAAACAACTATGAAAGAAAAAAATGATTATTCATTTTTTTCCAGATTTGTTCATATTTTGGGCGAAAGTTGGAACTGCCTAGAAGAATCTTTTTTTAGAAAATCAAGTATATTCGTAGTAGTCTACTATTCAAATTTTAGCCAATTATAAGCACCTATAATTGAGAAAATGGCATATATACTTGCTGTCGAGGAAGTTTGGCACACTAATCATACAAATAAATGAAGTTATCCATTTCATGTGTTCAAATTTTCATCAAACACTCACTGGAGCCAAGCAAACCTTGTTGTACTAGACAATCGGCAAGTCATCGTGCAAAGGCCCCATAGAACCAGCGCAACAAAGCAACAACCATCGCCGATGAAGAAAGTTGTAGATCAGAATGATCAAACCTGTAAACACTCATACGAAGAAGAACGAAGACCAGATCCAAACTGATTCACCGAAAAGCAGCACCGACCGAATCCCGCGAAATCTGATGGAGATACACCTCCACATGTCCTCCAGTGATGCTAGACGCACCATCGAGACGGGGATAGAATGTGAGAGACATTATTCCTGCTAAGGGACATCGCCGCCGCCAATAACCCCAACCAAGACGTTGAATCGAACAAGAACGAGAACTGGGTCCCTCCCGCCGGCGGGGGCCGAGATCCTCCGCGCCTCCATGGCCCAGGCGATCGGAGATGGGGCGGCCTGGCGGCGCCGACGGTGGGAGGAGAATGGGTTTTTCTTGTGGAGGAGGAAAGAGATACGCTTTTAACGCACGGGTTCTTTTTGGTAGAGCAGATGATGGTTACTTAATCTTAGTATTGTCTCTACTAGCACATATGGTCGCGCCTTGCAATCGTAAAGAAGTTCACCAAAAGTACAAAGCATCTGAAACGTAATATAACATTGAGAGTTTGAGATCACCGGCGGAGTGGCGAGCGGGAATAGTTTCTGGGTCATGCTTCCACGACTGTTGCGGTGAACATACGACGGTGTAAGTTTCTTTCCCATCACTTAATCTGTACTTTGTTTCTGTTGGGGTGGTCTTATGGTGGTGCAATGCCCTTGGTGGCACACGATTTGGCGTTAGGGCATCTTCAAAGCGGACCCGCAAATCACCCATAACTGTCTGGACTGCGTGGTTTGGACTTGTTTAGCCATCCAACACGGTCATGTATTGGTCCGCCGAGCGGTTACCTTTTTTATCATTGGGTGAAGCTCAATCGTTTCAGATTCTAATTTACACATGAATTGTTTCTATCTATTGTGCTATATATAGAGGCCTATGCAGGCCTACGCCTTCTCTTTTCCTCGCTCCTTCACAATGCACCACTTCTCCCCTGAACATGGATAGCAGTCAACCAGTTGATGGTTCCGATGGTGAAGCTAAAGCAAGTATCGTCAATCCTTCCTCCCTCTACACCTAGATCACTACCTTGTCCAAATGGACATGTTAGACTCATTCACCAAGGAGATTGCAACATAATAAGTGAAGGAAAGCCTCAAAGGTCAAGCAAGATCAAGCAGAAGGTCGTGCTGGAAGGTCACCGAAGCTGCAACGCAACACGCGTGCTGCTTCGAGCCGGATCCCGCCGCTGCTAGAGCTACAATGCAGCATCGCTCATGGTGGTGACCGCAGGGCTACAACATGAAGGTCTCGCCAATGACTGCAGATGCTGCAAGGCAGCATCACTCGATAGCCCGCGCTGCAACCGCAGGATGCCGTCGCCGGTGGACGCTGCAAAGCAACGAGCGTGGTACTTCAACTCAAAGATCTTGCCGGCGACACATGTTTTAATGCAACGGCGGCAAAGCTGGAAAGTAGCACCCATGGAGGCACACCGGTAATAGCGGGGTGGCCAGCATCACCCTCTGGCTTGTTTTGCCGTAATCAATCCTGCTGCGTAGCAACTGATGAAACGAACAGTAACTTCCAATGCAGGTTCTCTACCCGCATTTGGAATGCAATAAGAGTTTAGGTGGATGCCCCCGAACTGGATGTGGCGGCCTGGAGCGGGATCCCCACGGTCAAAGAGTGGTGGTCGGCAGTGGTCCTTAGGCGTGGACATAGGAGGAAGGCGATTTCATCACTCATCATGCTTGTTACTTGGGAAGTGTGGAAAGAGAGAAACGCGAGGGTGTTCCAGCATGTATGTAGGTTGCCAAGCGTGTTGGTCGAGGCTATTAAAGCGGAGGCGAGGCTCTGGATTATCGCAGGGGCGAAGCATTTGGGTTCTTTGATGCCGCGAGAGTAGAATTGTATTTTATTTACATTTGTGTGAGGTGTAATGGCCCTCTGCAAACTTTGTTATTCCCTTCTTTTTAATGAGATGAGGCAAAGCTTTTGCCTCCGCTTTCAAAATAAAAAACAGTAACCGTGTCGCCGCCTCTCACCGGCGCTGCGCTTGTCGAGGTGTTGTGCTGCTGCAAGTCCGTCGGGCGGTGCAGCGACAAGGCGTCGCGCTGCAAGGCGTCATTCGTCGTCGTGCAGTGTCCGGGCGTCGTGTTGTTGTCTATGCTTGGGAGCGGTGGATTCGAGACTAGGGGAGGAAGGAAGTTGCCTCAGACGAGGATCAAACGACCACAGCACCAGATCAGAGGGCTGGCTAGGCGGATGCGGTTGATTCATAGCAACCGCCTTAGAAAATTGACATGTACTACGGCGTACGGTATATCTTTCGCAAGAAAAGGTGGATACAGTACATGCAACGTGATGGAATCGACCAAAGCAGAAGGTATCACATCAACAAAATAAATAAAAAGGGTAGCAAAATAAATCTCCGGTCCAAAATAAGTGTTTTGGTATTGGTGACGTATGAATTCGACACAGTTAAGTAATGATACTAAATGAAATCTGGAAGGAACTCGCACACATGGACGTTCGTGGTCGACCACAGAACTTTGGATGGATCAGCAAACTATGAGCTTAAAAAAATCGACGTGGAATTGGACGAACGTATCTATGAGTCTCCCACGTCCCTCTGCATCTTCGACGTCAAGGACACGGAAGACGAGCGATATCCAAGTCCAGGCAACAACCATGCCTATGATCCCCGTGACCAACGCAACGACGGCGAGCTTGGTCCCATGATAGGTGATATCGAAGAGTATGAGCAGGAAGATTGAGATGAACTGTAACGCCAAACCAAAGAAGAGCGCCATGCACATGGCCGCGATCCTGACGAACTTGCTGCGCTCCGCCACCATCACCACGTGGCCGTGGAAGTCCTTCTTGGGACCAGGATTCCCGAACCCGATGCACTCGCTCGGCTCCGCCACCACGAGCTCGTCGTCGTCCTTCATGGGACCTGCAGGATTCTCGACGTCGGCCATCGACGTACCTCCTCCTTAGATCTTGCTAGGCAGACCCTGGATCGACGATCGATCTAGTAGTAGGCAGGGGCGTCGATCGATGATAAAGAAGCCTGCGTCCTAGGGCTAGGGAGGCCAATATATATCCGATCCATCCACAAGCGAAGAAAAGATATATCCTAACAACCTACGCCATTTATCTGTTGCTTAAGCCGATGCCTTTGGGAACACGTAACTACTGTAAAAGGCAGGAGTTGTTACGGAGATCACGCGAGGGCAGAGACCTGCTCTTGTACGTGCAGTGTGCCACACTGCTCCAGCCGGCCGCCGAATCTTGGTCCCAGTTGGAGACCTTGACTTGGCTGATCCATTTTTATCTTATCTCTGCTTCTGCTCGCCGGCCGGCGTCAAATCAAGCTCCATGCCCGGCCTCCCTCCCGGAACCACCCTACGTACGTACGTACGTACCTACGTTGTACACAAAATCACTTTGCCTTCTTCATCGGGTCGCATGCATGCGTACGTCAACTCGATCCCACCGTTTTGATCCATCGAATGCCATACATACATACATATGTATAAAAGAAAAGGAAAAGAAAATGTTTCCATCTTTTTAGGACTCGTCAACAACACAAAGTTTCTATCTCTCTTTTTGGGTGGACCTACTCAGATGATGATCGGTATTCATCATCATCCTAGCCAGCCTCACCCATGAACCACACATAAAAGAAAAGAAAAAAAATGTTCCTTTTTCCATGTCAGTACAGTACAGCTGATTAAATAGCAATTCCTGTTTGTAGGTTAAACTGCTGATATAGAGCTGATTAAACGCAGCTGGTAACTACCACTTATTTTGGCTTGAAAAAAGCCTTAATGCCCATTCGGTTAATCTTTTACTAGGTTTATCACAGGGGACGTCCCACATGTAAGTGTTTGCACGGCACGAAAGTCAATGCCGCTTCCTCTGACCGTTAAGTTGAACGCTATGATAGATTGAACCCACACGTATGTCTCAATAAAATTTTCAATATAAAAAATCTTCAACCGTCACGGTCTTGTATGATCGACCATCGCAGCGGAGGCTGCGCCCGACGCCACGGGGCGCAGGACGCGATAGTCTTCACTTCCTCTTGTCGCCCGTCAACCACCCGTGCCATTACAGAAGCCGCGACGGTCGATGTCTCCCCCTGCTCAGGTTGGATGGCCACCGTCCACGGAGGGACAACGGCGGCCGATGCCTTGCCCTTTCTCTTTCCTTGGAGGAGGTTGTCGTGTAGCAACATGCCGCTGTCGGGCTGTTGGCCGCCTCTCGCCCGCCGTGTCGGCAGACGCTTGGAGAGGAGGACGGTACGGTCATGCATGCGCGACGATCCGAATATAATAGGAAGGAAGGAATCTCATGGGCAATGTGTTGGCGTAGACGCATGCGCAGAAGCTTGGTTTGTCAACCAGGTGCGCTCATGGTTAGGGTGCTTGCATCCATCTATGTTGTGCATGTGCACTTGTATATATACGATCGTTACGAATGTAGTATTCGTGGACGCACGTGTAACAATTAGGATGTTTTAGGAAGGAAGGAACCCCATGTGCATCGCGTTGATGGACTCGAGAAGGTTAATTCGTCAAGCGTCGACCAGCACTCATGCCAGAGCCTGGACACAACACCAGCTAGCCAGCCAACCAGCTAAGAAGGTATGGCGGCAACGGGACCAGTAGTTTCTTTTTCTCAAAAATTTGAGGCAAACGAACCCGTAGTTGGCACGTACGAACTGCATGCATGTGGCCGGCCGGCTGAGAAACGGGCCTTGGAGTTTCAATCGTGAGCCAGCAAATGGGAAAGACAGACGAGGCCCAAATACAAGGAGGAAAAAGCGTCTGGAGCTGACCTGGGACGAGGCAGACCAGGGTGAAAAACCGGCCTAAATCGGGCCTGGGATGAGGCGCCGCCTGAAAAAACAAGCGAAATAGGGGTTTTTGAGAAAACAAGCGAAATAGCTGGTTTTTGCGAAATAGGAGATGCGGCGACGTGTACGGCATCAGCTGCAACTGGCACGGATACAGCACCGGAGCCATCTACACTCACAACCATTAGCAGGTTAGCATAGAAAAATATAATCAGTGCAAGCAATGCAACAACCAGCTACAGTTATTACCGACACTCAGCTACAACTCGTATCTAGCGTCCAGTTAACTCGGCTTAGTCTAGCGTGGCCTACAGTCAGCGCGGCTCTGATACCAAGCGTTGTGGCACCCCGGCTCAGAGCGACCGGTTTACCTTGCATTGCCAGCCCAGAGACCTTGTCTTCTGGCAACACACAACAACATGGCACAGAAAGCAACCACTTTATTCATGTTAGTGGAACATAGTTCATATTACAACAGTTAGCGAGGCCAAGCGGCACACACGGTGTGGCTGAACAATATGTACATTATTTAGTGAACATAAAGGGGGCCTCGATCATGACAACTACTCGGCAGCGGAACAACGTCGTAGCGGGACTCCATAGCACAAGGACACCGACGTGGACACGGTCTAGACTCGGACAGCACTCCTTTCCAACGGGACTTTCCTGAAATCTGGCATGACACGCCAGGTCAGTACATTGAATGTACTTGCAAGCTCACAATAAGCATAAACATGATGACAGACAATATTAGATATTTATCCAATTAAACAACAATGCAACCATATGTTCAACATGCTGTGACTATGCTCAACAGGTACTCATTCTTCCGACTTGCTTACCAGATGTGACCAATAAACATGATAATATCAAAACACACTCGTGATCCTTACGGCGATCACAACCCGACCATCTCATGGCCCGTGATCCTTACGGCGATCACAACCCGACCAACTCGTGGCTCGTGATCCTTACGGCGATCACAACCCGACCAACTCATGGCCAACTCAACACGATGACCTCACTGCCATCCTTAGTGCAATTTAGTGTGCATATTTATTAAGTGTTGACCCATGGTGTACCTTACTTTCGAGCGTGTCCGTAACCGTGGACTCGGCTATCGATAGATTAAAAACACTCTGCAGAGGTTAGTACATTGTACCCACACCACAGAACCCATGGCCTCACACTCCCATTCGGGTGGACCAACAGCGTTCCGACGAAACCATTTCATTGTTATGACACTCTCCCGGCCCTTCCGACTCAGACCCCACCGGGCTAGTCCTGGGTGGCCCCGTGTCTACCTCCAGACACCTCGACCACCGTCGTGGCCACGACCCACTCTGGGAGCCGGTACCAAAATTAACTTAACAACGGGCTCACAAGGTTATGCTTGCCTACCGGGCCAGGGTACAAAGACGCCCATAACCTTCCCTAAATGGAGGCACCGACGGAAGGCACGACAATGAAACACATTAAGGCCGTCCCATACCGGCAAATGTGGTTGCACTGGGTAAGACTCGTTTCAGCGGCACCACGACCCGGTCAACAACATGTTCAAGTTGAATTATAAATCAGGTTCAACTTAATGTGAAAAAGAAATAACCGGTGTCATACTGCCATACTATGCATCGCTTAACATATGCATCACATAACCGTGCAAATACTGCACCAACCACGCTCCTACGGAGCCATCATCAACTCATGCTACTATTCTGGTTAAAATCTCACTTTACTTATACCAGAACCATTTCTAGCAGTATCATCATTATACCTCATAAAAATAATATTTAAATTACTCATCAAAGTCTATGACCATATTATTTATTTATCACTTGCAACTAAGTTCTCCTTATCTTGCCAACAATATTTACTTCAAACATTCTGAAGTTCAAGTATTTTAACATAACAAGCATATAACAGAATATATTTATTATATAACTAATTTAAATGCATCAATATTCATAAGTTCAAGTATGAAAATCATAAATATTGAAGTGGCACCATGAAAATGTTACTGTGGCTTGCCTTAGCACTGATGAGGTTCACAAAGCTCCTGGTGATCCTCAAGACATGCTGGTTCTTCTGAAAATATTGAAAACCACAAAAATAAAATATCAAGAAACATTCTGAAAATTGCCAGAAAATCTAGACAGCAAGGAAAAATCCCATCTCTTGGGTGGAGTTAGATTTTTGGACACAGAACACGATGCAAAAAGAATCACTGCATTTGGACTTGTAGAATAAAAGTTATGGCCATTTGAAGTCTCCTAGAATTTAAATGAATTTTGAAAATAAAAACAGAGGGGGGTGACGTCGAAGGCGTAATCTCCCGGGGCGCCACCACTCATACCGCTTCGCGCGCGTAGTGAGTGGCTGACTAGCGGGCCCCGCTAGTCAGGCCGGAGGGAGGGGAGAGGGAAACAGACGAAGGGCAAGCCACGGAGCTCACGCCGGCGATGAGACTTCTTGGAGGCCAACGAGAGGGAGGGATCGACGGAGAAGGCTATTGCGCACCTGCCCGTACCCATAGCGTGGCTAACGGTGGCCGGACGACGTCAGATTTGTCCTCTCCAGCGGCTACAGAGGGCGGAGGTTGCCGGAGTTGAAGAAGACGGCGGCTTGGGGCGGCTCCAAGGGCTCTAGCTAGGCGCGTTGGCTTCACAGAGGAGAGGCGGAGGCCCTGGCGCGGTCGCCTTGGCTTGGGAGAGGCCGAAGCTGCGGGAACGATCCAGAGGGGATCGCCCGGCAGCTCGGCTCGGGGCGGCAGCCCAGCGCCTGCCCGGCCGGGCTCTGCTTCTGAAGTGGCTCTAGGAGGGAGTAGGAGTGAGTTGCGATGCTCGGGAGGCCGCGGAGGGGCTTTATAGGCGGGGTGGCAAGGAGTGCTCGGGCTCGAGGACACTGTCCCGGCGCCATTTAACGGTGCGAGAGAGCGATGGAGAAGGCGACGGAGGTCACGCAAGAATCTGTGTAGCGCGACGAGCACATGAACGAGGGGAAAGAGGCGAACACAAGGCGCTGGCACTGCGTGCCATTGGCCGTCCGTGCCCGTGCGCTGCTTGGCGAGCTCCAGCGGGCAGTGATGGTGGAGTTAAGGGGTGGAGACGAGGATGGTGGCGAGGGTGGCACGCTCGGCGGCCGAGCAATGGCACGCTCCAACAGAGGCGGCTGGCGGCCGCAGAAAGGCAGCGTTGGCATGCCAGCACCCTCGGACGAACGCGGTCACCGCGTGGACCGTGACATCAGGCCACCTACACACTAACAAGGATGTCTGGCATGTAGTCCTTGGTAAACTGAGGTGTTACCACAGCTCGATTTGGTTCCCGGTGCAGTAGAAGTAAAATGGTGATGAGGTTAAGTTACTGGACAGAAACTTTGGGGAGTTACTGTGGTCAAACCACAGGGATTCAAGGGCTGAGCTTTGGGGTTTTACTGACTCTTACTAAGGTAAATAAGCTCAGGGAAAACCAGCTACATTGGAGCTGGTAAAAAGGTAGTTGCTGTAGAAACTACCATTTCAGCCCAGAAGTGATTTTATTTTCTGTAGCCAAAATACTCCAAAGAGTGGTGAAATATTTTTCCTCAGAAATGTGCCCTAGGGTCCAAAGAATATTTGGGATTTTTCTTAGGATTTTTGGGGCCAAATAAATTAGGGTTGCTTTGGAACTCAAGGAGTTAGCTAGGGTTTTGGCGGCAAAAATGAATATTTTTCATTTAAGAAAAATATTCCAAGCAATATTGTTGGGTTGGCCAGGGGTGAAATGATGACTTTGAGGAGGAGAGGGAACACTTGGGTGAAAAATAAAGGGATACCCAAGTGGCTAAGTCCAAATGAAATGATTCAAAACTCCAAATCCAAAAATCAACTCAGCTGAAAATCAAGCAAAGAAAAGAGGGCAAAAACCAGGCTGTCACATGCCCCTAGGGGAAGGGTTGTTAGGAGTTAACCATCACGCGATCCCGACCTCCACTCATAAGGAAAGCAATCAAAGAACACCCCATGCGTCAAATTTGTCACACAACGTTTACCATAAGTGCATGCTACGGGACTTGCCAACTTTAACACAAGTATTTCTCAATTTCACAATTACCCAACTAGCATGACTCTAACATTACCACATTTATATCTCAAAACCATTATCAAGTATCAAGTTTATTATAGTGTTTAATGCACTCTATATGAAACTTTTTATTATACCTATCTTGGATGCCTATCATATTAGGACTAATTTTATAGCCAAAGAAAACTACCATACTGTTCTAAAAGACTCTCAAAATAATATAAGTGAAACATGAGAGATCAATAATTTCTACAAAATAAAACCACCACCATGCTCTAAAAAGGTATAAGTGAAGCACTAGAGCAAAATTATCTAGCTCAAAAGATATAAGTGAAGCACATAGAGTATTCTAATAAATTCCGATTCATGTGTGTCTCTCCCAAAAGGTGTGTACAGCAAGGATGATTGTGGTAAAATAAAAAGCAAAGACTCAAATAATACAAGACGCTCCAAGCAAAACACATGTCATGTGGTGAATAAAAATATAGCATCGAGTAAAGTTACCGATAGACGAAGACGAAAGAGGGGATGCCTTCCGGGGCATCCCAAGCTTAGGCTTTTGGTTGTCCTTGAATTTTACCTTGGGGTGCCTTGGGCATCCCCAAGCTTAGGCTCTTGCCACTCCTTGTTCCATAATCCATCAAATCTTTACCCAAAAACTTGAAAACTTCACAACACAAAACTCAACAGAAAATCTCGTGAGATCCGTTAGCGAAATAAAACAAACCACCACTTTAAGGTACTGTAATGAACTAATTATTTATTTATATTAGTGTTAAACCTACTGTATTCCAACTTCTCTATGGTTCATACCCCCTGATACTAGCCATAGATTCATCAAAATAAGCAAACAACACACGAAGACCAGAATCTGTCAAAAACAGAACAGTCTGTAGCAATCTGTATCAAAAGCATACTTATGTAACTCCAACAATTCTGAGAAATTACGAAGTCCTAAGAATTTTGTTATTAATCTTCTTCAAAAAGAATCAACTGAAAAGCACGTTCCTGTGATTTATTAAAACTAATCTCGTGCGCGCAAAAGTTTTTGTTTTCCAGCAAGATCAAATTAACTATCACTGTAGGTTATCCTAAAGGTTCTACTTGGCACAAATACTAACTAAAACATAAAACCACATCTAAACAGAGGCTAGATGAATTATTTATTACTAAACAGAAACAAAAAGCAAGGAACAAAAGTAAAATTGGGTTGCCTGCCAACAAGCGCTATCGTTTAATGCCCCTAGCTAGGCATTGAGATTTAGATGATGCTCACATGAAAGACGAGAATTGAAGTGTAAAGAGAGCATCATGAAACATGTGACAAACACATCTAAGTCTAACATACTTCCTATGCATAGGCATCTTATAGGCAAACAAATTATCATGGCAAGCAAAAACTAGCATATGCAAGGAAGCGGAAAGAAACAATAGCAATCTCAACATAACGAGAGGTAATTTATTATCATGAAAATTCCTACAACCATATTTTCCTCTCTCATAATAATTACATATGGGATCATAAGCAAATTCAACAAAATAGCTATCACATAAAATATTTTCAACACGATCCACATGCATGCAAAGTTGACACTCTTCCAAAATAGTGGGATTAACATTAACTAAAGTCATGACCTCTCCAAACCCACTTTTAATAATATTGCAAACACTATTATCAATCTCATATTCATCATGGGGCTTAAATACATTTTTAAGATCAAAAGAAGAATCACCCCAATCATGATCATTGCAACAAATAGTAGTCATAGCAAAACTAGCATCCCCAAGCTTGAGGTTTTGCATATCATTAACACAATTAGCATCAATAGAATTTATAATAACATCATTGCAATCATGCTTTTCATCAAAGGAACTATCAAGTATGGGCGCAATAGCAATGATCTCATGTTTAACATAAGGAACAATAGCAAATTCGTCTTCAAAAATATTGGCATCATGGCCACAAGAATAGCAAGCATCATGTTCATCAAGGGATATTTCATCAAATCATAGGAATCATAATTATCTATAGATTTGTGCATATCATTATTTTCTTCGAAAGCAACGGTCATTGTTTCAATAAATTCCTTAACATAGGCATTATGAGCATAGTTTTCATAGCAATATTTAAGTATGTCAGAATTTTCAGATTTGTAGAGAGTAATATCATACTTTTCAATCAAAGAAGCAACTTCATGAGCACCCTTAAAAACGACAAATTCTTCAATTTGTTCGATATCATAGTAACTACAAATACCCTTTCCATAAGAAGATAAGATTTCATTATCGTTAAACTCACATAGGTAGGGAAGGTGTTTTTTAGGGTTCTCAAAGCAACAAGTAAAATCATAAATTCCACAAAGATTCCAAGCATAGAATAGCAAACTATTTATTTGATACCATAAGAGCTTCCCCTTTTCAGACAAACGATGATGCACAAAATGAGCATGCTCATCTAAAGATTTTCCCTCAACTAAACTAGTTGGGGTTTCAGCACGAGCACATATAGATCAAAGATGAGCCAAGTAGAACACTTTAAGTGGATTCATATCAATAGATTTTTAGCAAGCAAAGATGCAAGCAAATAGAAGGCACATGGAAACACAAACAAAAAGACACATGGGAAGGAGGCGAAGAAAAGGCAAAGGTGAAGTGGGGGAGAGGAAAACGAGAGGCAAATGGCAAATAATGTAATGCGAGGGAGAAGAGTTTATGATGGGTACTTGGTATGTCTTGACTTGTGTGTAGATCTCCCCGGCAACGGCGCCAGAAACCCTTCTTGCTACCTCTTGAGCATGCGTTGGTTTTCCCTTGAAGAGGAAAGGGTGATGCAGCAAAGTAGCGTAAGTATTTCCCTCAGTTTTTGAGAACCAAGGTATCAATCTAGTAGGAGACTACACACAAATCCCTAGTACCTGGACAAACAATCAAGAACCTTGTAACCAACGCGATAAAGGGGTTGTCAATCCCTTCACGGCCACTTGCAAAAGAGAGATCTAATAAAGATAATAAGATAAATATTTTTGTATTTTCGTTGTATAGATTGAAAAGTAAAGATTGCAAAATAAACGGCGACAGAAATAGCTAATTGACGGGAGATTAATACGATGGAAGATAGACCCAGGGGCCATAGGTTTCACTAGTGGCTTCTCTCAAGATAGCTTATTGTACGATGGGTGAACAAATTACTGTCGAGCAATTGATAGAAAAGCGCATAGTTATGAGAATATCTAGGCATGATCATGTATATAGGCATCACGTCTGCGTGACAAGTAGACCAAAAGCGATTACGCATCTACTACTATTACTCCACACATCGACCACGATCCAGCATGCATCTAGAGTATTAAGTTCATAAGAACAGAGTAACGCATTAGGAAAGATGACATGATGTAGATGGATAAACTCAAGCAATATGATATAAACCCCATCTTTTTATCCTCGATGGCAACAATACAATACGTGCTTTGCTGCACCTGCTGCACCCAAAGCTAAGCACTTCTCCCATTGCAAGAAAGATCAATCTAGTAGGCCAAACCAAACTGATAATTCGAAGAGACTTGCAAAGATATTAAATCGTGCATATAAGAATTCAGAGAAGAATCAAATATTGTTCATAGATAATCTTGATCATAAACCCACAATTCATCGAATCTCGACAAACACACCGCAAAAAGAATTACATCAAATAGATCTCCAAGAAGATCGAGGAGAACTTTGTATTGAGATCCAAAGAGAGAGAAGAAGCCATCTAGCTAATAACTATAGACCCGAAGGTCTGTGGTAAACTACTCACACATCATCGGAGGGGCCATGGTGTTGATGTAGGGGCCCTCCGTGATCGATTCCCCCTCCGGCGGAGCGCCAGATAAGGCCCCAAGATTGGATCTCACAGGTACAGAAGGTTGTGGCGGTGGAAAAAGTGTTTCGTGGTGCTCCTGGATGTTTTCAGGGTATAAGAGTATATATAGGCGAAGGAAGTAGGTCGGTGGAGCTACGAGGGGCCCACGAGGGTGGGGGCGCGCCTAGCCCCCCTGGGCACGCCCTCCTACCTCATGGCCGCCTCGTGGCTTCCTTGATGTCCACTCCAGGTCTCCTGGATTGCGTTTGTTCCAAAAACGATCCTCGCGAAGGTTTCATACCGTTTGGATTCCGTTTGATATTCCTTTTCTGCGAAATACTGAAATAGGCAAAAAAACAACAATTTCCACTGGGCCTCCGGTTAGTAGGTTAGTCCCAAAAATAATATAAAGTGTATAATAAAACCCATTAAACATCCAAAATAGATAATATAATAGCATGGAACAATAAAAAATTATAGATACGTTGGAGACGTATCAACTGGCATCCTCAAAGGAAGGCCTTTCAATAAGGAACTAGCTTCCGCAACTCCTTGCCGAGTGAGTAGAACGCTGTGAAGAGCTCTTGCAACTCCTTTCTGAGTCTGTAGCGTGTTTTCATGAGCTCTTGCAACTCCAAAGAAAGTGGGAGGATTGATATTGAGTGGCGTGAAGTGCTTGATGGGTTGTCATTTTGCTGGGTGCTAGCTCTTAGCTCCTTTTGTATTCAACACAAGGAAGGTCTGTCTCAGGTGCGTCGATACCTGTGACCAGAAGCATGACAACACAATGAAGGGCCAGCAATGAGTAGTGAGCATTGCCATGATTTGGTTTGTGGTGGTGTTGGATTAGCTTCTTTGCTGTGTTGGGAAATGATTTGGTAGGATGATGATATGTAATGTTTCATTGAGTGTATTGACTGACTTGAGGTCCATGAATGAAATTTGAAATGAACAACATAGCATCTTTTTTGCTGATTTGGATTATTCCAACATGTTATGCTGCCAAAATTTCGAACAAAAAGGAGCACCACTTGTCAAAATCTAGGCCTTTTTTTTGCAAGGTTTCCAAACTTTGTGTGGTTTGCAGTAAATAAGTAGGGTCTTTCCTGTCAACTTTTCAAACTCTAGGGCTTGACTGGCGGGCCCGACAAGTCAGGTTTTCAATCAACCCGCCGAGCCTCTTCTTCCATTCTCCTCCCTTCATCTTCCCTCGGCGGTGAGAGGTCGAGAGGGGGAGAGGATTATGTGCCGATGGAGGGCGTGCGCTCACCGGCGAGGGAGGGGCCGACTTTTATAGTGGCGGGGGGCGGTGAGCGGGCGGCATGCGTGCGTACGCGTCGCGGGAGCGGGCGGGACGCGCGTCACCGCGCCTTCACTGCGCCGCCCGTGAGGCATCAATGGAAGGCTGACCAGCGCGGTAGCCTTAGCATTGATTCCCCGCGGGAAATCGAGGCGATGAGGACGACGAGCGCGCCCGGTCGCTGACTCGGCGGGCCCGCCAGGCTTTCGCGGCAAAACCGTTTCGCCAGCGCACTCCTATAAACTATTAGTATGTGGTGTGAACTTGCACTCATGTAGAAGGTGTTCATGTCAAACATGATCAATCATAATGAAGATCCTAATTAGTACCAGATCTTTCGGTCTCCACGCAAACCTAACCAGGCCACCTCCTAGTGCATGCATTGGCACTACTTAATTTCGGGTCCCACACGAAAGAGATGGAGCGAGCGATCATTCTTAATAAGTTCCAAAAACATATGGGTTTTGTCATGTTTATTCGATAGATTCACTTGAAAATAAAGTGATTTGGGTTGAAGCAAACCCATTTCGAATCAACTCCACCAACCCAGAAGATATCCCATCAACATAATAAAACAAGAGTTACAAAATAAAATTATATGACATGCATTCGACACTGTTAGAGCAGCAAGCGCATCCACGTCGCGGAGGCCGGGAGCCCCTCCCTCCGCCCGCCGGTGGACGAACGGCGGAGACAGCAAGCGCGCGACCGCAGCGCCACCACTCGGGCGTGGACAAACTTCCGCCGCCTCGACCGCATCTTATCCCCGGTGCTCAAGCGTCGCCGGGAGGCGGAGAAGACGTGGTGGGAGGCCAAGGAGGTCGTCGCCGCCGGAGATGAAGCAGCAGCGCGCTGTCCACTGGCGCGTCGGCGCCGGGGCAAGGGATGTTCTTGGCGGTGCCCCAGGAGCTGCTCTTCTGCGACACGCTCATGCTAAGCGTCCGGATTGATCTGATCCGACCTGCCGCTGTCGGCGGCGCTCCCAAGTCCACTACATCACTGCTGCCAGGACACCGAGGAGGATGCAGTCAAGTATCTGATGGTTAGCTTGTTCGATGCAATATCAGTTAGTAGTATGGTGAACAGTTTAATTCAGTACTAGTGCAATTCAAGTAGTATGAGACTATGAATTGTGTGGGCTTGTTAAGCTACATGGCCTCTCAGGTTCTCCTCAGTAGCAATGCCGCTGAATAAGGGCAGCAGTAATTATTGTAGCTAAGCAGGGGTAGGAATGCTTCACCCTTTGTTCTGAACAAGTGGCCTCAGTAGTAGTAGTAAGTTCACCTGTTGCTTTGTAGGAGTATTTGATCTGAGTTAATTTCGGTTGTGCAGCCAATTGAAGTTAACTGGAAGAACCTATACTAGAATATGTTCTGTCTTTTACTAACCGGCAGCAGATTATGCAGAGCGAAATACGCATTTGGTGAACCGTTTTGTTCCACTAGGTGTTTTTACTGTACCAGGAAATTTACTATGTGCAGATTCTTCTGTGAGATTTTTTATTATTTTGTCATGAAGAAAAATGTTGTGAATCCTTTTTTTGTCAGATTGGGTTATTGAGGCAATTATAAACGCGGCCCTTACAAAAAGCAAAAACCAACATCCATTTTTTATTTCTTGTCTGAGAAAAGCTGGACCTGATGCTCAAAGGACCTTCAGGTTCAAACTAACAGGGTCACATTTCCAGGAGTAGTTTATCTCACCCAGCTACTTGAGAGGTTACAATGTTTGCTCTTCCACACAGGTTTATTCCTTGTGTAGATTCTTTTCATTGATTGGCCACGGTTTATTCCAGGAAAGCACATCAAAATTTTAGATATTGTTGTAACTATTTGGCTGCATATTAAATTGTTTGGAAACGAATTGCGTTAGAATGTTCAACAGTACATATATAAATAATGAAGGCCATAATTGCAAAAGGTTGTGTTGGTTTGGTTTACACTTTACTGTTAATTTGTTGTGTAATGCGCCAAATTTCTTTGCAAGTAACTAAAGATAGTTTACTGTCGAGTGAGTCCTTTATATTCTAGAACAGTTATTGAGAAAGGAGGTAAATGAAGCGCAACTATTACCGGCAAAAATCAATGTGGAGCTGCAGTTCCATGTTGTCGTCATCATTCAGGGTTGGATGACGAGCAGCTGAGTTTGCTGCCATTGGATTCATTAAACGGGAGGTCAATATGGCTGGCTTTCGCACTGTGGACTTTGCCAAGGTATAGTAGATGTACTGATACATTTCTTCAACCTCAACACTTTACACGTTCGTTGTATTGTACTCATAGCATTTGATATAAACGTTCTATAGGCGGTCATGAAACTCCTTCTTTCTCTTTTGCGCTCCATCACGGTACGTAGTTTTTTTTGCGGGTACACTGCGTAGCTGATATATGTATGCTCTGATTGTTTTGTTTCACAGACGCACCATCGCCACCGCCAGCGAGACGCCCGACGGGCGTGGGTGTGGTACTTATTTTCGGTTACATATTCACTGCAGCCCTGTACTTATCTCTCATGTAATATCCCCATGTTATTTAAATATTATTTATTTTTCCTATAACATGTGTCCATTTAGGTGTTCTTTCCTTATAACTCAATTGTTTTTTGTTGCAGCCCCACGATATGGCACATCTGCAGGGAGGGTAACGTGAGAAACTACAAAGTAGACATGTTTCTGGCGACGGTAACCAGATGCATTATTTGGACTTTTTATGGGCTGCCGGACCCGATTCGTTGGCCGCTCGTACTGATTAATGCTGTCGGCATAGCTATCGAGGTAAATAAACATTGGCTTTGTTCCGGTTATATACAACTTGCTTGGACTGTTTTCAACCTCAATATTAGTGGGGCATGTATAGTAATACGTCTAAGCATTAAACAAAATTGCCAATTTGAACCTGCTTGTGCAGTTGTGCTGCGTCAGAATGAGATTCTAGTGCGGTCTAATGCACTTGTATTACCATAATTTTGTTGAGTTGATACACTTTCTGTTCGCAAACACCTTTAACGACAGTTTTCACATGCTCGCTTGCATTTAAGGAGGAAGTCCACACCATTTTTTATATTAATATTTTATACTTATTTAAAACTAATTATACCATGCATATTACAATCGGATTTAATCCCATAAAAATGGTTTTAAATAATAAATATATATTTTTTGTTATGCATTTGTAATATTTAATTGTAATTTTTTATTCTCAAAAATTGAAATTGTATGACGCAACAAACTATGGTTTGTTGTTAAAAATATATTCTAAATACTTTATAATATTGCCTAAGCTATATAGTGTATACACATATATTTGTGTATCTATGTATTCCATATCACACACACTAAAAAATATCTTCATAGTGGTTTCTGTTGTATATTAGGTAAATATATTCACAGAAACTTCTAGGGCATGACAATTGTGATTTGTAGGTTGGGTTCAGTAATAGGTTACAACATGTTTATGATGTGTATTTATATTGAAATTTGCACTATTATTATAATCATCAAATAACATAAAATGTTGTTGGTTGTACTTTTGCATATTATTCGATTATCTGACATGCTTCTTTAGATTCACTTGGTTTGATTTGGTGCATATGAGATCTTTTACCCGTTTTTCAAACGAAAAAATGTGCATTGGTTTAAACACAGAAACCTAGTTATCATAAATTGTGCTAAATTATCTTGAGGCTCTCTTTTATAGTTTTGATAATCTTTTTTTTGAGCATCAATACATACACAAGCACTCATATACACGCGCATACACGCACACCTTACCCCTATGAGCACCTCCGAGAGACTGAGTCGGGATATCATCTTGAGATTTACGAAGTCACCGAAAGCGCCTCGTCGTCGACGGGAACGTCTCCTCCCACTGAAAGCGCATCGCCGGAAATCCTGAAATAAATCCAGGAATAATGCGAGCACCAGGATTTGAACGGTGTAATGTATAATATGATAGTGGTAACTAGCAAAAACAATATTCAAGGCACGGGCAATGACACATTTTCCCATGCTATGGGCCGGCCCTGTCTCGGATGAGACATGCGTAGACAGTCCAAGTTACCACATTGAAAAATGATACGATGGCCACCCATACAGAATATATCTTTCGAGTTCCACACAACCATATGTTCACAATAGGAAATGTGTTATGAAATGATCACACAAGTTAGCAAGAGAGAGTCAACCAGGGTCGGTCAGGTCTCGTAACTACATATTCAATGTGTTGGTAGCTATAGCATGGGTTGCTTGGTAACTACATATTCAATGTGTTGGTAGCTATAGCATGGGTTGCTTGGTAACTACATAATCATCGTGCTGGTAAATTTACAAATATCTACTTAATTGAAGTATTGATAACTCTGTTGGTAGCTGGCATTGAAGATGCATTGGAGAAACCCAGGAAAATAACACCATGAAAAAATGTATTGTTGAGCCATCACAAAAAATATATATTTTAACTGCCGCACAAAATTGTTGGAAATATGCCCTAGAGGCAATAATAAATTGGTTATTATCATATTTCCCTGTTCATGATAATCGTTTATTATCCATGCTAGAATTGTATTGATCGGAAACTCAGATACATGTGTGGATACATAGACAACAATGTTTCCCTAGTGTGCCTTTACTAGACTAGCTTGTTGATCAAAGATGGTTAAGGTTTCCTAGCCATAGACATGAGTTGTCATTTGATAACGGGATCACATCATTAAGAGAATGATGTGATGGACAAGACCCAAACTATGAGATCGTGTCAAGTTTATTGCTATCGTTTTCTGCATGTCAAGTATATGTTCCTATGACAATGAGATCATGCAACTCATTGATACCGGAGGAGTACCTTGTGTGTATCAAACGTCGCAACGTAACTGGGTGACTATAAAGATGATCAACAGGTACCCCCGAGGGTGACTATTGAGTTGGCATGGATCAAGACTGGGATTTGTCATTCCGTAAGACGGAAAGGTACCTCAGGGCCCATTCGGTAATACAGTATCACAATGAGCTTGCAAGCAATGTGAGTGATGAGTTAGCCACGGGAACTTGTATTACAGAACAAGTAAAGAGACTTGGCGGTAACGAGATTGAACTAGGTATGTAGATATCGACGATCGAATCTCGGGCAAGTATAGACAAAGGGAACTGCATATGGGATTAGCTGAATCCTTGGCATCGAGGTTCGACCGGTAAGCTCTTCGTAGAATATGTAGGAACTAGTATGGGCATCCAGGTCCCGCTATTGCTTATTGACCGTAGAGGTGTCCCGTTCATGTCTGCACAGTTCTCGAACCCGCAGGGTCTACATACTTAACGTTTGGTGACAATATAAGTATATTTGAGTTGTTAGGGTGGTTACCGAAGGTTGTTTGGAGTCCCGGATGATATCCCAGACATGACGAGGAACTCCGAAAGGGTCCGGAGGTGAATATTGATATATTGGACGAAGGGTATTGGAGTCCGGAAGTGTTCCAGGGGTACGGGGTGATGACCAGCATGACCGGGTTTCGGGGGGCCTCGTCAAGTGTTGGGGGGGGGGGGCATGGGCCAAGGGGAGGGGCTAGACCAGCCCACTAAGGGGCTGTGCGCCCCCCTCGCCCTTTCCTACGTAACCAGGAGAGGTGGGGCGCCCCCTCTAGGGTTCCCTCCACCTAGCTTGGGGGGGCAAGCCACCCTAGGGTTTCCCTAGGGGGCGCCCCCATCTGCCTTGCCCCCCCCTGGATGGGGTCTAGGGGCACCACCCCTCCTTCCTTCCCCTTATATATAGAGAGGTAGAGGGAGGGCAGCCACACCCATCTATGCCACGGCGCTGCCCTCCCTCTCCCTCGTAGTCCTTCTTCTTCTTCTCCATGAGGCTTGGCGAAGCCCTGCTGAGATTTCTCCACCACCACCGCCATCATGCCGTCGTGCTGTTGGAGGACTAGAGCTACTACTTCACCATCGCTCGCTGGATCGAGGAGGTGAAGGCGTCATCAAGCTGTATGTGTGTTGAGCACGGAGGTGTCGTCCGTTCGGCACTTAGATCAGGAGTTCACGGGACGGATCATGATTGGATCGCGAAAACATTCGACTACATCAACCATGTTTCGTAACGCTTCCTCTTAGCATCTACAAGGGTATGTAGACGCAATCTCTCCTCTCGTAGATGGTCATCTCCTAGATTGATCTTAGTGAGTGTAGGAAATTTTTTGTTTCCCATGCAATGTTCCCCAACAAAAATAGCTTTTGTAAGCTAATATAGGTTAGTTCTCCTTTATTAGAAAGGTTGGTGTTCCATCTAATGAACACAAAATAAAGTCTAGTGAGTTGATTGATAGATCTATTGTACATAGCTGAGAAACTGCATTTGAGTTCTATGAGTGCTTCTTCTAAAAAATCCTACCGCCACCTATACCTAAAATACCGAATAACTAAGCTATGTATAATTCCCCGTAAAAAAACTAAACTATGTATAATTGCAACACATAGCCGACCCAGGTGGTTACTGAGGACAGCGAACTCTGGTAGGACTTAGGGAGACCGTATCGGCCACTCCAATGGATGGAGTGCTCCGGCTGAACCCTGTAGAGCTAATCTGTTGGATAAAGTGTGTAGGTATAGGATGGGAGTAGAATGTCTCATCCTTTCAATTTTTCGGAGAACATCCCATGTATTTCAGTATTGTTGTAAAGTTCTCATCACCTAGCTTCAAAAAATGTGCTGGCCTAGTTTTGGAACAAAAGAACACACTCATAATGTACCTCTGATCGTCTCATGCTGACACTTTCAGCTTTATCCATCATATATAAATATGATACCAACTAGTATACGGTACATGTAGTAGCATCATGTACTTTCCAATATATAATATAAAAAAACAAACAAATGTTCCATGAAAAGTGCAGAACACAAACATTCAAGATGGTGATTTAATAATTTAAAGAAAATTTAAAAGAAATGAAGAATAAAAAATTGAACCGATGAAATTTGCACCAGAAATGTGAAGCCAATGTCAGGTGTATTAGAAACCTTTGTCAAATAAGAAGGGAACACATCAATCACCATCTATTGACAATGCATTCAACCACTTTCAAACCCATCTTGGCATTTCAAAGCTATTAATACAAAAATATTATGTTCTTACACACCTTTATGTACAAAAGTCATAAATGCTTTCTGAACAGTACCCATAACAATACACATAAATCTACCATGAAGCACATAGCAAGAGTTGATGGAAATATGCCCTAGAGGCAATAATAAAGTTGTTATTATATTTTCTTATATATTCATGATAAAGGTTTATTATTCATGCGAGAATTGTATTGATCGGAAACTTAAATACATGTGTGGATACATAAACAAAATACCGTGTCCCTAGTGAGCCTCTACTAGACTAGCTCGTTGATCAAAGATGGTTAAGGTTTCCTAACCATAGACATGTGATGTCACTTGATAACGGGATCACATCATTAGGAGAATGATGTGATGGACAAGACCCATCCGTTATCTTAGCATATGATCGTTCAGTTTCTTGCTATTGCTTTCTTAATGTCAAATACATATTCCTTCGACTATGAGATCATGCAACTCCCGGATACCGGAGGAATACCTTGTGTGCTATCAAACGTCACAACGTAACTGGGTGATCATAAAGATGCTCTACAGGTATCTCCGAAGGTGTCTGTTGAGTTGGCATGGATCGAGATTAGGATTTGTCACTCCGTGTATCGGAGAGGTATCTCTGGGCCCTCTCGGTAATACACATCACAAGAAGCTTGCAAGAAAATTGACTAAGGAGTTAGTTACGAGATGATGTATTATGGAACGAGTAAAGAGACTTGCTGGTAACGAGATTGAACTAGGTACGAAGATACCAACGATCGAATCTCAGGCAAGTAACATACCGATAGACAAAGGGAATTACGTATATTGTCATAAGGTTCCACCGATAAAGATCTTCGTAGAATATGTAGGAACCAATATGGGCATCTAGGTTCTGCTATTGGTTATTGGCCAGAGAGGTGTCTCGGTCATGTCTACGTAGTTTTCGAACCCGTAGGGTCCGCACGGTTAACGTTCATTGATGATATAGTGTTATTTGAGTTATGTGATTTGGTGACCGAATGTTGTTCGGAGTCCTGGATGAGATCATAGACATGACGCGGAGCTCCGGAGGTAAAGATTGATATATACGACGATGCTATTTGGACATCGGAAAGGTTTCGGAGTGAACCGGGTAGTCATCGGATCACCAGAAGGGGTTCCGGGAGGTCTATGGGCCTAATGGGCCAAGGGGAGGCACACACCAGCCCACAAGGGGGTTGGCGCGCCCTCTCCCTGGCCGTCGGCCCTAGAGAAGGAAAGGGGGGAGGGCTAGCCCCTCCTGCCTTCCCCTCCTCATGGGAGAAAGGAAAGGGGGGCGCCACCCCCTCCTGCCTTCTCCCTGGCGCCACACAAGGAAGGGGGGCGCTAGAGGGCACGAGCCCAAGGGGGCCGGCCGGCCACCCTTGGGGCGCCTCCTGGCTGCCTCCCCTCCCCCCACTATATATATATATATATATATATATATATATATATATATATATATATATATATATATATATATGAGGGAGGGACGCCACAAAATGACCACGACAATCTCTTAGTCGTGGCGCGCCTCTCCACAGCTTTAGTCCTTCATCTAATTTCTCCGCAGTGCACGGCGAAGCCCTGCGGGAACAAGTTCACCATCACCGTCATCATGCCGTTGTGCTGCCGGAACTCATCTACTACTTTGCCCATCTTGCTGGATCAAGAAGGCAAGGACGTCATCGAGCTGAACGTGTGCTGAACACGGAGGTGCCATACGTTCGGTACTTGATCGGTTGGATCGCAAAGAAATTCGACTACATCAACCGCGTTAATAAACGCTTCTGCTTACGGTCTACGAGGATACGTAGACACACTCTTCCCTCTCGTAGCTATGCATCTCCATGGATAGATCTTGCGTGTACGTAGAATTTTTTTGTTTTCCATGCAACGTTCCCAACAAGAGTTGCAACCCAAATGTAACTAATAGACAAAGATTGTAGGCACACATATATTGCACCAACATATTCAACTAGGTGGTGTAGTTGTAGCGGTACTCTCCGGCATTGGAATTAGGTTCGTATAGAACATGAACGAGGGGATTGAAAACCCCCTTGCCAAGTTGGGTGCAAACATTTTTTTTGTAGGTGTTGCTTACCTTGTTAGCTTGGAGACTCCTACTGATTCGATTCAAAGTTCTTAATTGAGGGAAATTCTTTCTGTTGTTGTGCTACATCATCCTTCCTCTTCGAGGAAATCTAGCAACTCCTACGGGAGTAGCAGCGCGGCACACATATTGGGTTGATCGCTTTGACCTTTGTCATTACAACTTTGCAAGTGTTGCAACTAGCCACCTCCACTCGCCACCGGCTGTGTGATCGGACCTAGCAGTCTGCCATGCCATGTTCCTCCTGCGTAGGGATGCGAGCGGGCATCCCGCATAGTCCCGGATAAATGGAGGATTAGTTCAAATTGAACTAAATCTGAGAAGGGCCATTATAACTAACTTCAATCTATTTTGCCTACGAAGCAGGGCGGATCGGGCGCCGCACTGCACCCCTACTCCTGCACACGCAGATACCATTAGAGGTGGTGCACTTATGCCGCTTCGGCGAACTTGTTCATGGGGTCCGACGATCGGCTACGAGGGGGTCGGCTAGGAGGAGATAACCGTGAAGACGTGATGCCAAACTCTTCTATCGCTGCATGGCACTACACGTCTAGTGGTATTAATCTCGTGATCCATCCTCCATTGGCATGTTCCTAGTTGATCTGCCCATAGATTTTTTTATTGTGCACTTAGCGTGGCCCAACACAGGGGTGGTGCCATGGGGTGGACATGGAGGAGCGGGTCACCACCATGGGGTGGGGGCTCAGTCTTCATCCATGGGGGAGAAAGGAAAGGAGCAGGGGTGGCGCCATGGGGAGGATGCAGAGGAGCAGGGCGGCGCCATGGGAAGAGGGTGAGGTCTCGATCTCCATCCATGGTTAAGAAGGGGAGAAGGAGGGCGGTGCCATGGAGAGGAAGGGAAGAAGAGGGGCAGCCGCCGCGGTAGAAAGAAAGAGGCTGGATGTCCGTCTTTCACGAAAGAGGATGCGAGAAATTAAGGTAGTAAGTGTCACGTAGCGAGTCTTGGACGACCAGGTGGCACCTAAAGGTGGACCCGCGGGACGCCATGCAAAACACGTAGCATCGATCGGTCCAGCTGCGGTCACTCGTTTCGACGAGGTCGTGCTCAAGCACAATGAAGCAATTAGGGAACTTCAATAGTAAGTCCCATATAAGTATGTTTTAGGAGAAAGAACCGCCCTTAAAGTTTCGGTTCCATGCTTTATAGAGCTGCCATATTATTCGTATTAAAGTTGTCATGGCAACTTTGACATCAATACTGTTACAGCTTTGGTAGTGGCACATTTATCAAAAACTGAATGGCAATTTTGTTGATGAGACTTTGTATTTACTGAAGCATAGTCATATGGATCTAGTCTCGAAGACCTCATCAGTGGTGAGAACGGATAGTCAATCACACGGTTTAAGCTACAGAACAATTTTACGAAACCAATGAAACGTACCTTGTTGAATATGACTAGAGGATAACGCGCGCTTTGCTGCGCCGTTTTCCGCGTATCGTATTATTAGTCTTATATTTTTGGTAGTGGGCTGCTCAATTCAGCTGTATTGAGATGGAGGTGTTTCTCTTGGTTGTAATTGATCTGCTCCAATCCTGCAGGCGGTCGATGCGTCAAACAATACAGACAATGATGTACACAGCCAGACAAAGAAGTGTACTATTTTATTCAAGTATTGCTAGTTATCTTAGTGGCATAGAGACAATGAGATTCAAATAATGAATGTAAAACATGCAAAGGAAAAGGAGGCCGGAGAGGACATTGCTGAAAGAAACAACAGAAACCCTCAGAGAAATATATCAAATATTGTGTCATAGGCTCATAGCCCATTCGAGAAAGCGCACCGGCTTATAGCTTCATTTGACCTTTATTGTTTCAGATAACAATATGTCTGCAGCCTCAATTCTCCGAAACTTATTCATGTAGCAACACAATCACGCAAACACAGCCACGCAAACATACCTTGCAAAAGGAAGGTGTAGCTAAGGGCCTAGTGACAAAGTTACATTAGAAAAGTAGGGACATTAGTGAACATGATCAATTAAAAACAGACTCGATAAGTAGGCCAAAGAAGGGCTACTCTAGGTTTGCAAATTGTTGCATCACATAATATGCTAGTACATTGCTTAAATTAACATCTCTGCACAAGTACCTGTAAGGCATACCTTGTCCAGCTATCCTCTGAAATTCAGATTTTGCCTTACAATGGAGAAGATACTATGCAGATAAACAAAGATTTATTTGTAATATCAACGAATACCTCTAATTGGAAAAAGAAAAAAGAAAGCAAACATTTCCTGCTATTACTTTCTTTACCTTACAAAGAGAGCATGATCTTATTGTACTCCCTCCATCCGAAAATAAATGTCTTTGATTTAGTATGATTTAGCGACCAAACCTCTACCTAAAAAAACAAAGATAGTATGAATATTCATACCCTATTTTTCTGATAAAAGGATGATCTATTTTGCGGAGATCTCAGTCCGCAACCAGGAAACTTATCACGATCAAATAAAAACTGTAACAGTCTTACCCTAAGCAATATAAATATTTAATTTATAAGAGGCAATGCATTCTATCTATTAATTTGACACTAGCATCAAGGCTTGGAAAAAGAAGGCCATTTTCCACAAGCTGGATTTAAAATGCTTAAATGAGCTTAAAATCACTAAGATAGGCATTACCTTCTCTCGCTCCATCAACTGGTACTAAACCATATCATATTTGGCCTCCCCTTTCTGATGGAGGTGATTTGGGTTATCATTCCACAACTGCACGTACATGCGCTCCTTATATTACCATCATTAATAAAAAGGTACACGTAGGAGCGTTTGCTACTGCAGAGCTTCTACCTATTCTCAGATTCGTTGATTAATTGGAGGTAAAAATCACTTCATTTCTAACCTGGGTCAACCTCTTTTGCTTTGAATGTACAGGTGGCAAATCCTTGGCCCTTTTTCTGCAAAAAATGTAAACTAATAAATTCCTAACATGTTAAATTTCATGTTCAGTACTTCTTTTGCTTTACATGAAAGCTGCACAATATCTAAACAACAACATACTATAATTCATACCAAATGCAGAAAATTCACATATGGTCAAACTTAGTACATTTACTATACTCCCTATCATAAAATCTACTCCCTCCGTCCCAAAATATAAGAACGTTTTTCAAGCTATGTTAACTTGAAAAATGTTCTTATATTATAGGACGGAGGGAGTAGGTTGAGGCAACCTAATGACAACAAATAGCGAAATGTGTATGTTGCTAAGCACTTTCTTAGAGAGAAACAAGCACACGGAGTCCAAGTAAATTAAGGAAGAGAGGCGCTACTAAGCTCCGTAAAAAATAGCTTTAAGGAGAAAAGCCATTGTCATTGCTAGTTGGAAAGGAATCAATTGCAGTCCTCTAAATTAAGTAAATGAAAAATCACTTAAGACATAAAAAATAAACAACTATGGTTCATGAATTACCAGAGGAACATACTTTACTTCTGACCCAGTTCTATCACCATGTGCATGGTTTTTGTAAGAAATGGCTGGTTTATCAAGCCAAAGTAGAGCGCAGGTGCAAAGGAGGTAGCACCATAAATCTACCTGATTCTTTAAGGCGATAACTTTGAGTAAAATTTTAAGACCCATAGTTAGATAATTCATGAATATTGTAGGATTTATGCGGTGTATAATATTTAATTTCACGCTATTATATTTCAAAAGGCTACATTTTTTGAGTGGGGAAAGAGGCCACATAAGACAACAACCTTATAGGACTGACAGATTTCTATTTTGTGCAGATTAATGCTAACAGGTAAAAATCAACAATACCAAATTTTTGTAGTACATTAGCAGAGATTACAACATGTGTGACTACTATTTATGCAGGATCTAACCACCCTGCTAAGAACAGTCAAAGATGCAGTGAATATATAAGTTTCCCTAATACTAAACCTCGAGTGAGTGCTACTTTCAATTCTTTCCATCATATATGCGTGTGCATCACTACCAAAGTGAGTGATACTTTCAAATATGTAGTGAATATATAAGTTTCCCTAATACTAAACCTCGAGTGAGTGCTAGTTTCAATTCTTTCCATCATATGCGTGTGCATCACTTCCAAAGAATAGAACGAACCAACTTCAAACCAGATCAAAATCGGATGCGGAGGGATGAAAGATGACATGTTGAAACTTGTGATCAGATGTCAAGTGTATTAACCTTACAGATTTAGTTTCATTGATAATATATTCTTGTACATGTTGCTGCTAAGCTAACCAATAAACTGATCCATAATTTCAAATAAATTATAGGTAAAATAGGATCTGAATGGATAAAGAAAAGGTAAGAACAGCTACAACAACTTGTTCAGATAATTTCTTTTAAAGAAGAAATTGTATACAACTCCTGTACAACTACTCTATCAACTAACAACTATGTTTAGTTCTTACTTAAAAATATCTTGTCCTGCTTGGGACAAGTGAATAGCTTACAGAATCATCATGGGGGTATCATATCTATCCTTTTCTCCAGTTGTGTCATCAGGTAAGTCATCTTCTGTTGTTTGCCCTAAATTAAACACAATATTCATTGGTCATGATAAGGCCGAAGCATGAAGATAAAATCTGTGAAGGAAGGAGTAAATTAATAAGCAAGCAACAACGGGAACAGAAGACATATCCTCCGATTTTAAGGTACTAATTAACATTAGAAGCTTTGTTTCATTCATGTCAGGAAATCAAACAAATATGTATAGCCCATGTTCACTGCTCCTATTTTGGATAATACAACTTCTATGAAATACCCTCTCCGTCCCAAAATAAGTGTCTTAACTTTAGTATAAAGTTGTTCTAAAGTTGAGATACTTATTTTGAGACGGAGGGAGTACAAACTATCATGTTAAATTAATTGTATTCACCCAAAAACATACAAAACAGCTCATCTGGTTGCTTTGAAAAATCAACCATAATCTCATATTTTTCACAATATCAAAGGGCAGAGCCTCTCGGGCCTTGAACAAAAAGGTAGTCCTTTGCTGGAAGCGGAAGTCAAGGGAATAATTTGGTCACTGTTGCTGTAGTGGTACGCTCTCAAGATGATTTTATATTTTGGCAGTATCTAAAAATTGAATCTCCAAGACAGAGTTCCCAAATCAAGCAATGAAACATGCGAGTGGAAAATCGTCTAGGCCCACGAGCGCCTTTCAAACCTATGGCGCATCAGGTGCCTGGAATACCTGGGAGCTTAGAATCTATATACAGATATGTGTTGATATTTAATACGCCAACCGATTTCCTTGGTACCCAACTTGACTGTCATCATCTAATATATGTGCTCCTATTCAGTAACGCCAACTCGTTTCCTTGGAACCAAACTTGACTTTGACTGCTTAAGAAAACGTACAAAGGGCCTCAATCAGCATAAGTAATTCTGTAGCACCAAGGGCCACACATATACAACTCATTTTAAGATAGAGAGCCGTGAAATAGTAAAATACTAAACCATCTACTGAATTTATATTACTACTAAGGATGTTCATATGCTCACCTTCAACGCAAAATCCGGTCCTTGTAAGCTCGAGAGGAATGCATGGGCAACACAAAGGACTTAGCTTTTTAACCAAAATTCATAGGCATCCGTGCTATATAAACATCATTAGTCAAGATACATTATGTGGCTTTATGTGTACCTGAAATAAAAAATGATAAAAATTCAGGAATCAGGTGGATAAGTCCTGGAACGAGTGATCTAAGTTAAGAAAACACCTGTATATGAGACAAAAAACAACTTTCAACACTTATGCATACATGAATTGGGGAGCCCCGTGTGGCTCCCCGCGAGCGGCCCGGGCGCTAACCCTAGCCGTCGGGCACCGCTGCCACCCATCCCCCCTTCCCCGGCCACGGGCTTGGCGAAGCGCCTTGCGCCGGCAAAGCCTTGTGGTGGTGTCGGCGGCAAGTGGCTCTTCCACTCCCACTCACGAGGTGGGCTGCGCGGGCAACCGCGTCAGCTGGAGGAGGCAGGCGCGAGGCGCCATGGGCGCAGGGTCGAAGGCGCTGGCCGGCGCTATTTCGCAAGACGCCATGGTCAAGCAAGCAAGAGAGCCGTGGGCGCACGAGTCTGCAGCCAGCTGCTCAAGGCCGAGGGCGCCATATGCCGGAGGCGCCATGCTCGCTGCCAGGGGATCCGGATCTGGCGCTCGGATGCTGCTGGGCCGTGGCTCTAGCGGCCCGGATCTGGTGTAATCAGCGGGCCCCGGCTTGGCTGCCCGCCTCGAGGCTCGGATCCATGGCGGCGCTATGGCTGGTGGCACGCGGGCGCAGCTTGGCGGGCGGGCGGCGCCGGGCGTGGACAGGTGGACTACTTCCACAGCCATGTGGATGGCGGGAGTGGGGGGCTTCAAGAGCAGTGGCGGTTCCTCGCCGGATGTTGGTGGCCATGGTGATGTTCGCCCTCGACCCGATCTACTCCGTCTGCAGCGGATCTGGCCCTTGGTGGCTTTTGGTCGCGTTCTTGTGTGCCGCCTTGAAGATCCGTGTATGGAAGGGTTCCGGGGAATCTCTTGGCCGGCGTGGCGGCCACTCCGATGGCAGTGCCTTTGGGTGTTACTTCCTCGCTGGAGGCTTCGGAGAGGATCTTCCTTCCTTCCACCCTCCCAGGAGCTCGTGTGTGAAAACCTCGTAACCCCCTCGTTCCAAGCGGCACGCGACACCATGGTGCCGCTCCTTCCTTCAAGGCGTTGCTCGGGGCTGCTCATGGCGGTGGAAGTGGCGGCGCGTTCGGTGTCGACACACGCATTCTGGCCGACTTCATCTTGGAGGCTGTGGGGACGTAGGCGACGCCGTCCCTGGTGGAGCTACCGTCGATGGTCGAGGCATCGCTTTCTGCAGCTCCGGCGCGCCGCATCGTGTTCGGGTGCTTTCGAAACCCCAGATCTGGGTCTTCCGGATCAGATGATGATGGCGTTCTATCGCTTACCCTTCCGGGGCATCATCTTGGAGCAAGTGCGTTTCGGCCTGGAGGGATGGTGGAGCGGTGTTTCATCTCACACTTTGATGGCAGCGGAGATCGATGGCATGGCGCCGTGGAGACTCGGCCGTCCATGTGCGGAGATGGGCGCAGCTGCAGGAGGAGGTTGTCACCGCATCATAGTGACGCACGGCGGCTGGAGTGGCTGTGCAAGGTAGAGGCCTCAATATGATCTCAAGACCTGTGGAAGATGGCGCACGACACACGAAAAGGTCTCGACCGGATTGTGCCCTGCACCCGGTATGTGGCTCGGCCGGGCCTCGAATGAGTTTCCGCTTCTGGCTTTTGATGTTAGGGCTTAGGTGAGTGGTTTGGGTAGTGGCCCAGCTAGCATCCCTTCATCATTTTGGATAGGAGTAGCATATGTTGCCAAGATGGTGGATTCAGGCACATTGTTGTAATACTTTGTAAGGTCCTCGAGAATAATCATCAAAGTGGCCGTATGCATCTCCCAGATGCAGAGGCCGGGGGTCATCCTCCTTTTCTAAAAAAAATGCATACATGAATTGTAAAAGTTGTCTCTAGGTTGTCACCTTTTTAATCGAGAAACGGAAACACAATACGAAATTTGCTTTAGGTGCTTCCAGTTGCTCAAAAAAAAATCATTCTATTTTGAGTCTCATTGTCTGTCTATGCAGCAGGAAAAAAAGCTTATAAGTGCAAATGATGCAAAAATTTATATAGAATATTGACACAAGATATAATATGACTTACCATAGCAGTTAGCACCAAACAGTAGCCAGATTCCTAAAGAAAGAGAACATTCAAAACAGAAAAGCCTGCATAAACCATGAGCAAAGAATTGCAGTGAGATAAAAGCAAGCTAATTGTAAAAATACCAACAACAGTGAACATTATGTATCTTACATATGCATTTCTAGACTATTGGAATACCAAACTCCTAATAAGCATTATTGACTATAGGAAGGCGATCGCTGCTTTGTTAATTTTTAAATTGCAAATTGCTTAACCTTACAATACAGAAGAAATGAGGCTAGATTAACTGCATATATAAGAACTTTCCTGTATGTTACCATAAAAGAAGCTTTCTCAGTTTTACAATTGCACTTGTTTAACCTGAGCAGGCAAAACAAATGAGTATAGAAGCACCATATGAAAATTAAGAAGTTGGGGTCACAGAATTCCCTAATATAAATCAGTGAATTCCCCAACACTGCTTCCAACCACGAATTCATGTTTAAATAAATCAGTGTATCACAAAAGGGAAAAGACGGGAAAACAAATTCACCTGTATCCGGGGATGAAGTCGGGGTGGTGGCGGAACCCGGGAGGGTGTGGTGGTCGAAGTGGTCGCGCCAGTCGAGCACGGAGTCCTCATTGGCTAGTATGCGGCTGCCGTGGCCCTCGGCAGCAGCGCCCTCGGCAGGGTCGCACCTGAGCCGGAGCTGCCCCTCCGGTATGCTGGAATAGTTGGCCAGTTCGCTACCCGCGATGGCATCGAAAGCAGCCCTGGCTTCGGACACATGGTTAACGATGTGGAATGCGCCCCACTCGGCGCAGGCGCGGACAACCGTGTCGGTTGTTGTGGGCCTCGTGGCAGCGGCGTCCTAGAGGTCCACGATGGGGACAGAGAGGGAGGCGGATGGGAAGGGGCCCGCGCGGAGGTCGGGCGGCTGGATGTATTGCGGCGGTAGGTGGGGCATGCCGTCGTCGTCGAGCGCCTGAACGCATGGCGCTGTTAGATTGTATAGTTTCCGATGATATGTATGTCATATGTTGTAACGCTAAATTCCTTCATTATATATATGTGATAGGCCACCGCAGGGTTGTGCCGGTTCCCCAAACCTATTGTCTTACATGGTATCACGCCAGGTTCACGCATCGCTTCCGCCTCCAAAAACCCTAATACCCGCTGCGAGCGCCGCCGCCGGGCCATTGCCTTTCACCGGGCCGCCGCATTCACCACCGGGATTCGCCGCCGCCATGTCGTGAAGCGCCGCCACGTCCGGCTCCACCTCACGCCATGCGGGCCTATCAGGCTGCCTCTCGCGTCCTCCGCTGAACCTCCCTTCCTCGACGCCGCCGCTGTCCGTTTGTCGCTCCCGCTGCCGGACTTCCGAGCATCGGCCTCGGCAAATCCACTCGACCTCGCCGGGCGCTTCTCAACCTCGGGGCGAAAGCTCATGGGTTCACACTGGCGCTGCACGACGCCTCGTCCGCCACTGCTCACCCTCAAGGCTGACAGCATCCTCATTGGGCTGCCGGTCGTTTAAGAAGGCGTTTCCAAGAACCGCTTCGATGGCGAGTGGTCTTGCAAGCATATGTGACTGCTCTGGCCAAGGGCGCTGCTTTCAGCCTTCATTGCCGTTTTCGGTGGACTTTGCCATTCCATGGCGCTGCGCCTCAGCCCAGGCAAATTTCGCTGTGATCACCAGTTACCACCGCCGCCGCTTTCACTTCGGCCATCTCATCACCATCAAGCTTCATCCGCCGACAACCACATCTTTCCGGGCGTCGCGCAGTTCTCCCGCTTATTGGGGAGCCACTATCCGCTTGGCATACGCTCGACGGGTTTCTTCCCCGCCCCCGCGACCGGTGGACAGCGTGCACGGTCCGGCTCTATAATCCGCCCACCCGCTGCCGGACGGGCAGAGACGGGGACAGGCTAACCTCTCCTCCATCCAGATTAGGTCATGCCTTTTCGCCGCTCAGGCCGCCGCCGGCTTGTTGTTTTTCGCCGCGAAAAACGCCCCATGAGGCCTGGACCATCGCTTGAGCGCACCTTTGCGGGCGCAGCCTCCAGCCCGTCGCGGTCTCTGCGACCATTCGTCAAGCTTGCCTTTGAGTGTCGGGTTTGACTCCACCGGCGCATCGAAGCTCCCCCATAACAAGGTCAAGGGCCTCGCCGACATCGCTGCTTGCCTCCATTGGACAGCCCCTCACCGAATTCCGGAAGTTCAACTTCGCTTATTGTCACCGGTCTTGATGAGGAGTATGATGCCTTAGTCGAGATCAATCATCCAACGAAAGCTGGGGCAACTCGAACACCCATGCTTCGGCACACGAGGTCTTTTTTCTCCCGCCTCCTTCTCACCGGAAAGCAACGGGTCGAGCAGCGTGGCTACGCCCAGTGGGCAACGGTTCTTCGCCATTAACGCTGTCACCAAGGGTGGCGCTCTTCTTCATCATCCCGAAGTTCCTTCTGGTTGCCGCCTACCACCCGCTTCGGCCTCGCCCTCCTACTACGAAGACATTCACGGTGGCTGGCGTCGCCAGTGTGTGCCGCCTTTGTGGTCGCCTTGATGGGCACTTTGGGTTTCCAAGTGTCGCTAGCAAGCTGCATTCCAGCGGAGTTTTCTTGGTTCTTGGCAAATGACGCAAAGATACCACGTTAACTTTGCTCCGTCAGTCGCATACATATGGCTGATAAATCGTCCCAGTCACCGCAGAAGCAACGAGGACACACTCAGTCCTACATTTCCATCGATCCACACCGGTACATGGACTCGGGGCGACGGAGCATCGCAGTGACAAGTGAGATGGGGAAGCTTCACACTTCGTGAACCCTATCATGGTTCGACAAAGATCCACACCCTGGGCCAATGGAGGCGGTGTATGCACATACTCTCATATTGAGCTGGTCAAGCATCGCTTCCACTAGACATGCCAATAGGAGTCTTCAGCTTCGCAATGTTCTTTCGAGTTCCATCTGTGTGACACATAATCTTCTTTTCAGTTCCTAAACTCACACGCAGGATAATAATGTGCTTTGTGAATTTCACCTTTTGATCTTTTTATTAAGCGATCGGGAGCCACGAGGGACATTCTTCTTTAGTGGGCGGCTCGCCTGTTAGGGCCTCTGTCATCGTCTGGAGCATCCCCGCGTGCCGCCAAGGCCTCTTCAAGTGGAGTTCGGGTATCTCCGTCCACAAAGTGGCATGCTACGCTTTGGTCTTTTACCCGGCCACACCTATTATGTCCGCATGTTTTGGTCCGTCACATGAAGCTTCTCTCCTAGTGTGTCTAGCAACAAAAGATGTAGTTAAAGTGTGTGATGCTTGTCGCCAGGGGAAGAGTCATCAACCTTCCCTTTTTCGTGAGTCCAACATGAGAGGTGAAAACATCCTTTAGAACTTGTAAGGTTTCAGTATGTAGGGGGTCCTGCTCAGACTTACATCGGCTGCTGGTCATAATTATTATATCAGTTTCAATTTGTGAGTGCTTCACAAATAAACTTTACTGGCTTTCATCTTATCAAACGTAAATCTGATGTGTTTGACATTTTTGTTCAGGTTCCAAAACATGTTGAAATGCCTTCTCAAGCTATCAAAATTGTTCATGTTCAATCGGACTTTGGGGTGGTGAGTATCGCAACCTCAACTCCTTCTTCCGCCGCTTGGGATAGCTTCATCGCTTAGGCATGTCCACATACACATCAAGAGAATCGGTTCAAGAGAACATAAGCATCGCCA